>OY720430.1:166345887-166945887 GCA_963082735.1 Pocota personata | reverse complement strand
ACGTGCCGTGATTGGTTCCGTCGCTTCAAAGACGGTGATTTCGATGTTGACGACCGTCCGCGTGAAGGAAGGCCAAAATCCTTCGAAAACGCTGAATTGGAGGCATCCGGTGTTAAATGCAAGAACAGCTTGCTTCAGCATTAGGAGTTGCCCGTCAAGCCATTTCCCAGCGATTGCATGCGTTTATACGAGCAGAGGCACGAAAATGTGATTCTACAGCATGACAACGCTCGGCCTCACGTTGCCAAACCCGTTAAAACCTACCTGGAAACGCTCAAATGGGAAGTCCTACCCCACCCGCCATATTCCCCAGATATTGCGCCATCCCATTATTACTTGTTCCGTTCGATGGCACATGGTCTGGCTGATCAGCAGTTCCGCTCATATGAAGACATCACAAAATGGCTTGATTCGTGGATAGCCTAATGGTATTCGAACTCTGCCGGAAAGATGGGAAAAAGTTGTAGCTAGCGATGGACAATACTTTGAATGATTCATGTGTAACCATTTTTTCACAATAAAGTTGCATAAACAGCAAAAAAACAGCGAGAACTTAATTGCGCACCTAATACATGTATCCTGGATAACATAATCAGATCTAAAGGGTGGTTAAATTTTAAGGGCCGATGTTGAATGTGAACCACACCTAAACGTCAAGTTTTTTTCTGCATTTCATTTGACATTTCTCAATTTCAGACTAACTCAATTTGAACCATGGAAAGATACACAATCGAGCAACGCGTTAAAGTTATTCAGGCTTATTATGAAAATGGGCATTCAAATCAAAATGCATATCGTGCATTTCGTGATTCTTTCGGTCAATTTAATCGTCCAAATGTGCGTACAATCGGAAAAATCGTGCAAAAATTTGTGCAAACCGGGTCTGTAGGAGATGTGAAAACACCAGTGCATGCTCGTACAGCTCGTACTGCTGTTCGCGATAGTGTGGCTGAAGAGCCGTCCACCTCAACTCGTCGTCGTGCTCAACAATTGCACCTCTCACGCTCGTCGTTGATGAACATTATGCATAAAGACTTGCATTTACGCGCTTACAAGGTGCAATTGACTCAAGAATTAAAGCCTCTTGACCATTTCAAGCGTCGTCAATGGTCACAATGGTGGCAAGAAATGGCAACAGTGGATGATCAATTTTCGAAGAAAATCATCTTCAATGATGAGGCACATTTTCACTTCAGTGGATTCGGGCGAACGATAATCCAAGAGTGATTGTCGAAAAACCAATGCACCCACAAAGAGTGACTGTTTGGTGCGGTTTATGGGCTGGCGGCATCATCGGGCCGTATTTTTTCCAAAAAGAGGCCGGTCAGGCAGTTACTGTGAATGGTGTTCGCTATCGTGAGATGATAACGAACTTTTTATGGCCCGAATTGGAAGATATGGATGTGGACGATATGTGGTTTCAACAGGATGGTGCCACTTGCCACACAGCTAACGAAACAATGGCTCTTTTGCGCGACAAATTCAATGGCCGTGTTATCTCACGTCGTGGCGATGTCAATTAGCCGCCAAGATCATGTGATTTGACACCGTTGGACTTCTTTCTTTGGGGTTATTTGAAAGAAAATGTGTACGTCGATAAGCCAGCAACAATTCAAGAGCTAAAGGATGAGATAATTCGGCACATTAACGGCATAGAACCTCAATTATGCCTCAGCGTCATCGAAAATTTGGACCATCGGATGGAATGTGCCGCCGAGGTCGCGGCGGCCATTTGGCCGATATTTTGTTCCATACATAATTGAACATTATCATAATAAAAAGAAATGACAGTAATTTCCTAAATAATTTGTGTTTTATTCAAAATCAACATCGGCCCTTAAAACTTAACCACCCTTTATAACCAACAAGAACATTTATATTCTCTCTAGACAGCAAAGTCGCGTTGCTTGCAATTAAGGCATATGAAATTACCTCAAAACAATTATGGTTCTGCCTTCAAATGTTCATAACATTGACTAGCACAGAGTGCATCTCATTTGGGTACCTTTCCACAGCGGTTATGAAAGCAATGAAAAAGCTGATGAACTAGCTAGAAAAGGTTCCGCATCAAACTTCATGATGCCAAGACCATTCTGTGGAATACCCAACAGCATTGCAAAAACCAGTATTAAAAACCGGCTTAAAGAAAAAGCGCACCATTACTGGATGGAAACTCAAGGTAACAGACAGGCCAACAAATTCTTGCCAAATGCTTCCCACCTAAGAACGAAACAACTCTTACAACTAAGTGAAAGTCAGATTCGCTTGGTCACAGGTTTCTTAGCGGGACATTGCGGAGTTAAAAAACAACTCATGGTCATGGGAATAGCACAAGACTCAGCAGAACACATACTTTGCCACTGTGATTTCCTTATCAGAATACTCGTCATCGTTTCCTAAATAAGTTCTACTTCAAAGTAGAAGAAATATCTGCCAGCGCACCCAAAGACAAAGACCAGATTCATCATAAAATCCGGCATCATGGATGAGCTTTAATTAGAGGAAATCTCAATAGGCTCACCTGTGGTCGCAGTGATAAGGGACTAGCTCCCGCCTCGATCATCAATCTAGAATCTCGAAAGTGTCGTTAGAGCCCCCTCAATTCAAATATTAAATTGAAATAAAATCGTTCGAGCCGTTTTCAAAAAAATCGATTTTTTTGCCAAAATTGGCCATTGGTACAGTACCGTTAATTTTGGAGTTAGAATGAAAGTTCTAGTTTGACCTCGAATTGTGATCCTATCGATCCCAGATATGAAGTTTGAGCAAAATCTGTCCATCTATACACAGACAAACGAATATACCGGCAGAATTAGCGGACTAACTTTTTCGAGTTCCTCTGCAGTAGTAATACTCGTAATATAGGGTGACCAGATAAGAACGATAGGAAAAGAAATTCAAATAAAATTGATTCAGGCTTTATTTTGAAGCTACATTCATACCATTATTTAGAGAATAGAACATCATTTCAATGGCCGTCTCGGCTTCGCTGGTAATGCTTCAAGCGGTCGATCCAATTTTTGATGACCTGGTCCAATATGTGCGGCGTTATTCCGGCAATTCAACACTTGGAGCGTTGCGTCGCTGTATGGCATGTAGCGCCATCTTGTTGGAACCACTACTTAACGGGCTCCCGACCCGTGAAGAGTCTCTGCCTGAGACACTGTAGCCTTCCATCCTCTGCGATCTCGGGCACTTTGCTACCAAGCGCTCTGGCATCCGCGATGGCTTGGTCTTTGAAACGAAAGTTCGGTCTTTCTTGTCGTCTCGAACCTGGCGGCTGGGATTCGAAAAAACTCTTAGCTGGAGCATTATTGTCCATTCGCTCGATGTGGCCGAGCCAATGTAGTCGACGTATTTTGGCCTTTTGGACTACATCCACATCTTCGTACAGCTCATAGAGTTCGCGGTTGTATCTTCTCTTCCATTCACCCTCCTCGCACACAGGACCAAAAATCCGCCGAAGAATTTTTCTTTCGAAGGAGCCCAGTATCAGCTCTCCCTTCCTGTTTATCGTCCAGCACTCGGCGCCATAAAGCAGAACTGGCAGGATAAGGGTTATGTAGAGCATACATTTTGTCCTTCGAGTTAGGAGTTTTGAACCCAATTGTTTTGCCAAACCGAAGTAGCAGCGGTTTCCTAGGGTAATTCTTCGCCGGATCTCCACTAGGATGTCATTTGTGGAGTTCATGTTTACCCCGAGGTAGATAAACTCCTTAACTACCTCGAAATTGTTGCTATCAATAGTGACGTTCTGTCCTAGGTGGTGAACAGATGCTTGTTTGTTTGTTGATAGCACTATCTGCTCTAACACGAGATTAAAGAAGTCACATGATAGTGCGTCTCCTTGCCGAAATCCGGTGCATGTTTGGAATAGTTCGGAGGAACTACTTCCAAATTACACGTTGCAGCGGGTGTTTTCCAGCGTCACGCTACAAAGCTGAATCAGTTTTGCCGGGATCTCGAATTCGGCCATCGGCACATAAAGCTCCTGACGATAAATGCTGTCATATGCGGCCTTGAAGTCGATGGTCTATAGTCGATCTGCCAGGCCGGAAGCCACACTGGTACGTGCCGATTAGTGTGTTGCAGAATGGTTTGAGACGTTCACACAGTACGTTGGATAGGATCTTGTATGCGACATTAAGCAGGGATATGCCTCGAGAATTCTTGCAAGACATAGGATCGCCTTTTTTGTAGATGGGGCATATGGAGCTGATAGTCCAGTCATCGGGCATGCTTTCTTCCACCCTTACTTGGTTGATGATTTGGTGCATGCGCCCTACCAAAACATCACCACCGTATTTGAAAAGCTCCGCTGGTAAACCATCAGAGCCGGCGGCCCTGTTGTTCTTAAGCTTTTTATTTCTTCATTGACTGGACGTGGGTTCTCTTCTTGCCCTATCACTCTCTCTACATGATGCCCATTTAGCAGCTATTGGAAGTGTTGCTTAAACACATCTACTATTCCCTGCGCTTCGGTGACTAGATTTCCTTCGCTGTTTCGAAGAGCCTGTGTTCCGGCTTTGAAGCCAGCAGCCAGTTGCTTGGCTTTCTTGTAAAACTTCCGGATGTTGCTTCGATCATGAGACTTGTTGGGACAGAATAGCTTCCCAAATTGTCTATTTTATGGGAATTTGAATCTGGCGCCTAGTTTCGACCAATCGCCATAATTTATTGTATAAGAGCAAACTTTATAGAATCATTTGCGGTAATTTTGATTTTTATATTCCACTCTCTTGGAATAAAACCGATAATTTAAAATGTATAAAAGCGAATATGAAATAAAGCTTTACCCTCTTTTTTGTCAAAACTATCAGTGGTCGAAACCTCGTCTTTCTTTTTCTCGTCGCCGTCGTTTTCGCTCAAGAAGAAGTTCGTCGTCGCTCAGTTTCGTCCACAAGAACGAAAATCAACGTCAACCTTCCTACGATTCAAGTAGAGGTTGATAGTTGACGGTTTGTAAAAATCTACGACCGTACAAGACTCTTCGATCTCCTTGAGTTGGGAGACTGCGTAGGCCCTCTTCTTTCTACGCAGTATTTTCTTCTCCTCCCTCCTCCTGGCTCGATACTCTACCCTCGCTGCCCTTGTTTTGCGGCGTACGCATTCATCATCATACCACGGGCTGTCTCTCTGGAGTGGCTGGTACCCTAAAGTGGTTTCGGCTACCTCTTTGATGATGTCGCGATTCGATTTTAATTGAGTGTTTTCACGTTTCACATCCGTAGTACACTGGAGTTGAAAATACGTAGCTTAGTATTTAAAGAAATATGGGTGGACTTCCATACGTTCCTTAGTTGGCTAAATACGAATTTCGTTTTAGAAATACGTGAAATGACGTCTTGGTCTGCTCCGCTGGTATTTGTTACAACACTCCCTAGGTATGTGAAACTAGTTACGCACTCGATGCTTTCATTGCCTAACCATGTTGCAGCGGCTGCAATAACTCCATATCCGCTACTTCAAAAGACGTTGACAGCCTACCTTTATGCAGCACGCAGCATCTGAAGTTGATGCACATTGCTTTAATAAGGTTGACTATTATTTGGAAACAAGAAATAGTCGCAGGGCGCTAAATCTGGGGAATATGCTGGATAAGGGAGGAGTTCCTAGCCTAACTCATGAAATTTTGCCATTCCGACTGCGGTGCGTTGTCCTGGTGAAAAATAACTTTTTTTTTCGCCAAATGCGGCCATTTTTGCTTCAAATTGGTTTGGAATCGATCCAGCAGCTTTGCGTAATATGTGCCGGTGATCGCTTTACCCTTTTCAAGGTAATTGATGTGAATAACACCGCGCGCATCCCAAAAAACTTTGTGCTTGAACGACCGCAACGAAATTGAGTAAACCAGTGGTCAATGGTTCCAATCGATGGTGAAGAGTCCCCATAATATTTGTCAAGCTTTTGTTTGGTTTGCGTGGTAGTTCTTTCTCGCAAAAAATAGTGTTTAATGAGCACTCGAAATTCACTTTTTTCCATTTTAACGAAAATGGCTGCCACAACAAAACTATTCGACAGATCTGTCTGAAAATTTGGGTGCGTTCTTTTGAAAGATGATTCTTGGCAAAAAAAGAAATAAATTTAAGGTAACGACACAATTTGTGTTAATTTTCAGGGACTTATTGACCCACCCTCGTATTGAGAGCCAGATATTCGTCGATAGTTCGATGTTACGATGTTAGTCAGAGGGCTGGTACATATACCACCAAGGAAATTTGGCATATCTTGCTCGTCATCGTAAAACTGTTTTGACAGTTCGAGTGGGTTGTTGAGAACTTCTTCGAAATGTTCGGCCCACCTAGCTATTTGTTGTTCATGGCTTGTAAGTATCCTACCCAGTCCTGTCTCTGCTAGGTTTATCGCTTCGAGTGAACTTTCCATTATAATTAGGGGGATGATATTTTTTTTTTTTTAATTTATTTTTTGTTTTGATATGACCTATTACCTACCCCTTATGCTAAAGGTCCACTTTTTGGACTGCAAGTTCGACATTTTTAATAACTTCCGTTAACAATGGAGCTTGGAAAAGTAGAATTTTGCTTAGACACTATATTCTGGATGATAACTTAAGATATTACTGATTTACTCTATCAAGATATCGATGGTAAATTCGCTTTAATTTTAGGAAGCACAACATATCTAAATAAACTGCATAGTTAAAGGAGAGATGTTATTGTATTTAAATTGTTTAGTTTAACATATCTGCGATTTTGAATCGATACTAGCTGTTATTTTTAAATTAATTTCAGATGTAAAAGTGTCAATTTCGTTATTCAAAATGTTTGTTATATTTATAAGGGAAAGGCAATAAAGTAGATTCAATCTGAAAGCTTCTAAATCAGAGTTCTTAATGCTTCTGCAAGTAGGCGGCGGTAATAAAAGATCTGACAAGTCACTGATCTTTACGTGAAGATAGATTCCAATCGGATCGGATAGTATGAAGAATGATGAGCAGGGACTATTGCTGGCGTCGAGGCTGGAAGAAACTAGGAAGAAGTCTACGAGGGCTGTTCGATAAGTCAGTGACTTTGATGCAAGATGGCGTTCGGATCGCATAAAGGAATTTTTTCTGACATCTTTGTTTCTTTCTCGGCATAGACAAAAAAAGCAATTAGATGATCGAAAGAACTTTGGTTTGTGAGATTTGGCAAAAATGGAAAAAAGTGAGTTTCGTGTTTTAATAAAGCACTAATTTTTGCACGGTACAACCACTAAAGAGACTGAATACAGATTTAAAAAATTTTATGGAGACTCTGCTCCCTCGCATGGAATGGTACACAAGTGGTTCACTGAATTTCGTTGCGGTCGTACGAGCACAAAAGACGCTAAGCGCCCAGGACGTCCAAATGACGTCACAGCGGAAGAAATGGTCAACAAAATCCACGATATTGTGTTGGATGATTGCCAGGTCAAGGTTCGTAAGGTAGCTGAGATTGTAGCAATTTCAAATGATGCAGAATCTTGCATGACCATTTGGGCATGAACAAATTATCGGCAAGATGAGTGCCGCGTTTGCTGACAGTGGACCAAAAACTGATTCGGGTGAAGATTTCAAAACAAAATTAAGAACTCTTCAAGCGTAATTGAAGTGAATTTTTACGGCGGTTCGTAACAGTTGATGAATCCTGGATACACCACTATGCGCCAGAAATGAAGGAACAATCAAAACAGTGGACTTCTGCAGGCGACCGTGCTCCAAAAAAGGCAAAAACGGTTCCGTCGGCTGGAAAAGTCATGGCAACGGTTTTCTGGGATTCCCACGGCGTAATATTCATTGACTATTTAGAAAAGGGGAAAACGATCACCGGACAGTACTACGCCAATTTATTAGATAAATTTAAAATAGAATTGATGGAAAAACAGCCCCATTTAAAGACGAAAAAAGTGCTGTTTCATCATGCTCGGCTCATTCGTCCGCAGTAGCAACAGCAAAATTGCGATATGAACTGCTTGCTCATCCACCCTATTCTCCAGGTTTAACTCCGTGCGATTATTTCTTGTATAATAGTTCGGCGGAAAAAGATTTTCATCGAATGAAGAAATTCAAGAAGGGTCCATTGTAGAACCAGTCATAAACTAACTTTCCATTTCTATTTCGTAAAGTATCCCCAAATTTGAGGCATTGGAATCACGTTCTACCACAAATAATCTATCGAGCCCTCTTGATAAGTTCTGACTCGAGCAGGTGGTTTTGTAAATACTTCCAAGCAATATTCGAAAGTTTGAAAGTAGGCATATTGCAAAATAATACTTTGAAAGTAGACGACATTAAATTTCTATTTTTGTTCCAATATCATTGCAGTTCCTTTTCCGGAATCATACGGAAGCAAATTTGAGGTCTATGACTTTTCAGGATATTCCAAAGTTCAAATGGTTTTTTCGTGGGAAATTATGGCATTCAAATTCATCGATATATAATATAGATTTGTGTATCTACTACATACTACAATTGAAGCAACAAACTCTATGCATGCAGTAATTTTTTTTCTCTTCAGATTGTATTGTTTAGCTAAAATTGCCTCATTATTACTAACACATCTTCAAATGCACAAGTTTTGCGATTCTTTAAGCAAGTCACTGAGATTTCCTGTTTGTGATTTTCTGTTTTTTGAATAGCCTTCTCTGGCAGAAGTCTCAGCTATGTTGGCAAAAGAGCCTTTTGGGTTTGCAATTTGATTAGCTAAACCTGCACTACGCTACTATTAGTATTCGCAACTATTCTTGCCCTGGGACGCAATCCCTCCTTCTTTCTTTGTATTCGACTTATGCTAGACAACCCTGATAGCTAGCCATATGACCAGATTTGTTGCATTTAATGCATTTGAGGACAGGTAGTTCTTATTTACTTTCTTTACGGCATTTATACGACACGATGCATGCATTTTTGTTGAAGCATGATTTTCTCCGCAAATTCCGCAGTGGTTACTGTATGCAGCCCAGTCACTTCTATGTCCAAATCTTTGGCAACGGTAGCACTTTATCAATAGCCTACAAGCTTCTTTAATGGACTCTCTTACCTCTAGTTGTATACAACCAAATATTCAAGCTTGAGTTCTTTCATTCTGACAGTCGAAAATGGGCTGACTTTACTTGCTTTCACATTTGGTACAGATTCCCTCAGTGCGTTATAAATGCTATAAATAGGAGTGCCCCTTTTCAAGGCCTTTCAGTAGTATAAGTGACTTCCTGTCCCCTTAGGGGTGAATAAATAAGCGTCTTTACCTCCTGCACCTCGTAGTCAATCAATAATTTAATAATTTCTTCTCTCTGTCAAGCTATCGCAGGTCTTCTTCTCTTTTGAGGTGAGAGTGGTTACCTATTATCTAAAGTCCCGAACCACTGAAGCTAATCAATTTATTTTGTTTTAGTAATGTCAGCGTCAGGGTATAATTTGCAGGTGAAGTTGTTTGACGCGTAGTTTCAAGTTGGGAGTTTGTGCCCAGAATTTTTCTGGCGGTGTGATCTGGTGCTAACCGCCTCCAGTTTTGCAGACAAAGTTGACTAAAGTCCTTTTCCACTTGCGTGCGCAATTTCAGGTGATGTCTTCGTTTACTGCGTCGTCCTCTGGGATGGACTCGAAGACTTTGAGAGTCGGAGCGTCGATGTCCTTTCCCCCTTCGTTCTGACTAGGTCGAAATCTCTATAAAACCGGTATGATTTGTTGGTGTATTTTCTCCTCTTTTCTCCGACGACACAATCTCGAAAAATCACTCGAAGCATTTTTCTTTTAAAACAATTCTTGGACAGTGTGCTTTGGAAATAAGTTTTTGGGGGTTAGAGTAAACATCTTAAAAATGTGTTCTTTTTGTCACCGTGGCAGTTTTTTGTCCAGTTATGGGAGATGTCCGCTTATGGGGAAGGAATGAACATTTTTGTTTGAAATGCATTGTTGGACTCACCCAAATGGACAGAAATTGTCGTTCAATTAATAAGTTGTACAAATTTACGAATATTTAAGATACATATACATATTACGTACATATATTTACGTATCTTGTGCACATATTTACATTTCATTAATATTTATGGAAGTCTACTTTGGTTGAATAAATTTAGTTATAGTAGATTGCTTAAACATGGATTGGTTTAACTTAAACTGTTGAGTTTCAAAATGAGTCTCTATGCTATTCATGTGGTGAAATGCTAATAAAGTCATCTCTGGCAAAATGCTTCAAACGGGCAACTTGTTTCACTGCCTCATCATACGAAGATGTGGGGTCAGTAATTTCTTCATTAGCTTCGTCTTCAGACTCACTCATCTCCGCAGTAGTGCTTTGTTTTGCAAATTTTATTCCAATACTGTTATCTTCAGTGAAGACACTTTCATCTATTTTTAGAAATTCGTTAAAACCATTTGCTAAAACGAATTTTGCATAGGTTGCCAGTGGTATATCATCCTCGGCATCAAAATTGGGAAGACTATGATTAATTTCAGAGAATTCAGCTTTACGAAAGCAGTTTTCGATGGTTATTGCTTCAACTTTATCGGAAGAGGCTTTAATAGATTTCGCTGTATCGACTTTTGGTACTTACTACTTACTTAACGGGCTCCCGACATGTGAAGAGTCTCTGCCTGAGACACTGTAGCCTTCCATCCTCTGCGATCTCGGGCACGTTGCTTCCAGTTCTCCAGACCAAGCGCTCTGGCATCCGCGATGTCTTGGTCTTTGAAACGGAGGTTCGGTCTTCTTTGTCGTCTCGAACCTGGCGGCTGGGATTCGAAAATCCTCTTAGCTGGAGCATTATTGTCCATTCGCTCGATGTGGCCGAGCCAATGTAGTCGATGTATTTTGACCTTTTGGACTACATCCACATCTTGGTACAGCTCATAGAGTTCGCGGTTGTATCTTCTCTTCCATTCGCCCTCCTCGCACACAGGACCAAAAATCCGCCGAAGAATTTTTCTTTCGAAAGAGCCCAGTATCAGCTCTCCCTTCCTGTTTATCGTCCAGCACTCGGCGCCATAAAGCAGAACTGGCAGGATAAGGGTTCTGTAGAACATACATTTTGTCCTTCGAGTTAGGAGTTTTGAACCCAATTGTTTTGCCAAACCGAAGTAGCAGCGGTTTCCTAGGTTAATTCTTTGCCGGATCTCCACTAGGATCTCATTTGTGGAGTTCATGTTTACTCCGAGGTAGATAAACTCCTTAACTACCTCTAAATTGTTGCTATCAATAGTGACGTTCTGTCCTAGGTGGTGGACTGATGCTTGTTTGTTTGTTGATAACATGTACTTAGTCTTATCCTCATTTACTACAAGGCCAATAAATTTCGCCTGTCCTTCAATCGCCGTAAAAGCCTCTATCACGGCACGCTGGGAGCGACCGATGATGTGGATATCGTCTGCATACCCCAGTAGCTGGACGGATCTGTTGAAGATAGTGCCTTTCGTGTTGACACCTGCCCTGTGCACTATCTGCTCTAACACGATATTAAAGAAGTCACATGATAGTGCGTCTTCTTGCCGAAATCCGGTGCATGTTTGGAATAGTTCGGAGGAACTACTTCCAAATTGCACGCTGCAGCGCGTGTTTTCCAGCGTCACACGCTACAAAGCTGGATCAGTTTTGCCGGGATCCCGAATTCGGCCATCGCCACATAAAGCTCCTGACGATGAATGCTATCATATGCGGCTTTGAAGTCGATGAATAGGTGGTGAGTCTAGACTTGAAATTCATTGGTCTTTTCCAGGATTTGCCTCAGTGTGAAAAATTGGTCTATAGTTGATCTGCCGGGCCGGAAGCCACACTGGTACGTGCCGATTAGTGTGTTGCAGAATGGTTTGAGACGTTCACACAGTACGTTGGATAGGATCTTGTATGCGACATTAAGCAGGGATATGCCTCGATAATTCTTGCAAGACTTGGGTTCGCCTTTTTTGTAGATGGGGCATATGCAGCTGATAGTCTAGTCATCGGGCATGCTTTCTTCTACCCATACTTGGTTGATGATTTGGTGCATGCGCCCTACCAAAACATCACCACCGTATTTGAAAAGCTCCGCTGGTAAACCATCAGAGCCGGCGGCCTTGTTGTTCTTAACCTTTTTTATTGCTAAGCTAAATTCGTCTATACTGGGTGCTGGAACTCATTCTTCACTGACTGGACGTAGGTTCTCTTCTTTCCCTATCACGCTCTCTACATGAGAGCTGCTGGAAGTGTTGCTTAAACACATCTACTATTCCCTGCGCTTCGGTGACTAGATTTCCTTCGCTGTTTCGAAGAGTCTGTGTTCCGGCCTTGAAGCCAGCAGCCAGTTGCTTGGCTTTCTTGTAGAACTTCCGGAAGTTGCTTCGATCATGAGACTCTTCGATCTCCTTGAGCTGGGAGACTGCGTAGGCCCTCTTCTTTCTACGCAGTATTTTCTTCTCCTCCCTCCTCCTGGCTCGATACTCTTCCCTCGCTGCCCTTGTTTTGCCCTGCAGCATCTTCTGTCACCTTTTTCCGGCGTACGCATTCATCATCATACCACGGGCTCTTTCTCTGGGGTGGCTGGTACCCTAAAGTGGTTTCGGCTACCTCTTTGATGATGTCGCGATACTGGGACCACTGGATGTTGGCGTCTGTGGTAGGTGGAGGCACTGCGAAGAGTTTCTCACTCAGGCGCTCTCTGTAGACTCTGGCTACTCCAGGTGTGCTAAGGCGTCGTATCGATTCACCTGATATGCACTTAAAAACGACATTATGCCTTATGCTCCATCCATCTGACGCAATGCAATTAGTTACACCCAATTTTAAGGCTATTTCCCCTGCCTTTGCCTTTATAGTTTTAGGTTTGACTTTTAGTCTTCTGTCCGTTTATGAGAGATATTTTGATCAAAATGTTATAAAATATAGTGTCCGCGTACAGTTATTGTAGCGCTCTGCTATAGGAATTATTTTTGTATGGCAAAATGAATGAAAAGGTTGTACTCGTACGAGTATCGACGAAATTTGTCCAGCTATGGGGATTGTCCGTAATGGGGAATTTCACTGTATATACAGGGTCTTCCAATAGGGACTTCCGAACTTTAACAGTTGATAGCGGCCATATTGTTGAAGCTTCATCTGTCAAATTGGCTGTCATTTATTCAGTCTATTTTGCCAAATCACCATGGACGTTTTATCAAAATGGGTGTTCTGTTCGGGCAACGTTCCGCGCGCTTCGCCCATTTTACGGTCACCATAATCGTCCTTCCGAGAGGACTATTCGCAGTGTGGTGGATAAATTTGAGTCCACTGGTTCAGTAAACGATCAACCAACACCCGTACGTCGACGAAACGCAAGATCTGCCGAAACATCGTCGCTGTCCGTGAGAGTGTGCAGTAGAATCCGAGGCAGTCGTTTCGCGTCGCTCACAAGAACTCGGCCATTCGCAGACCACAACTTGGCGAATTTTGCGTCATGACTTGGGCCTGCACCCGTACAGAATTCAACTGACCAAAGAGCTGAAGGTAAACGACTATAGACAACGACGTCTGTTCGCTGAATGGGCTCTGGAGCAGTTGGAATCTGACCCTAATTTTCATCGAAAAATCATCTTCAAATTGTTGAATTTGGGATGATACCAATCCACATGACATCCAAGAGCGTCCAATGCATCCCGAAAAAGTCAATGCTTGGTGTGGATTTTGGGCTGGTGGCGTCATCGGTCCATATTTCTTTGAGAACGACGTTGGCCAGGCCATCACCGTCAACGGCGAGCGCTATAGGCCGATGATTACCAACTTCTTTTGACCTGAATTGGACATATGGACACCAACGACATGTGGTTTCAAGAGGACGGCGCTACGTGCTACACAGCTCACACCATATTGGAAATTCTGCACGAGCGATTCGAGGGCATGGTCATCTCACGTGGAGGTGATGTGAACTGGCCATCGAGATCGTGCGATTTGACTCCGTTAGACTTTTTCTTGTAGGTTTCTCTGAAGTCGCAGGTCTATGCGAATGAGCCACAAACTACAGCCAACATAACCCATGCCATCGGTCAAATTCAGCCTGATTTATGCGCCAGAGTCATGGAAAATTGAACATTTCGGATGGGCGCCATCCAGAGAAGCTGCGGCGGACGTTTGTACGATGTTACATTCCATATATAATGGCATCGATTGGCCTTTCAAACGAATAAGAAATTTTGATAATATCTTACGCACACTTTGTGTTATTTAGATTTAAAGATAGAAAGCGCTTAATGAAAGACTCTTTAAAATACGGTCGACAAATGAGAAACTCAAATGACTTCCATGTTATAAAACCATTTTGTAGGATTGACCAAAAAAACATCATACAGCTCATTTCTCAGAATGTATTGCATCCATTCTCTGGATAAGTTTAGCTCAGAAGCCATTTATCTTCCGCAACGCCGAGGATTTCTTTCGATTCTGGCCTTCACACTCCGAATCACTGTTGACGATGTTACTGTCTTTTTCGGACCACCTCCATGGCGTTTTGCAATGCTTCCGGTTTCATGTAATGCGTTGCGATAGGGGGCGACACACAAACATTTTGTTCACCTTCAAATGTTTCAGCTCACGAACAATAGTTGGTTGTGATTTTCCAGCCAAAACAGGGCAATAACACTATTACGTTTGAATTGCATTGTCGATAGAACAAAAACTAAACACGCGATAAAAAAAAATCTTATACACGCTTATCAACAATGAAATGAGTTAACAACTGCGCGTTATCATTCGTAGTTTGGCAGACACAGCGACTTGAAGTTGGTAACAGTTCATGTCAGCTACCCTGTAATTAAACAACTTTTGGCATGCTTTCTTCAACCTTCAAAAAGATTCTTTCAAATTTGTTCATTCTGGCAGAAATGATCGTGAATGAACGCTAAGCATAATTAAATAAATACAAGTGTAATGCAACACCAAAATCAACGTGTTAGTTGAGGTAGGCATTCTCCAAAAGAATCATGCAAATCAGTGCATTTTTTGAACAACAGAACATGGTGTATTTTAAGTGCATTTTCAAAACCTTCTACTAGATTGACACCAAAATCAATATGCTTCCAGTCCTACTTCAGGTATTTATTCAAGGAAAACGCGTACTCCAACTAGAATATGAATGAAAAACGAATGTTAGAAATATGTACTTGGAATGCAAATGGACTTTTGCAAAAACTTGACGAATTGGAAATATTCTTGCGTGAAAAAGATATCGATATTTGCTTGATTTCTGAACCCCACGTAAAAAACGAATCGCATTTTAAAATAAAAGGCTATAATAATTACCACGCTTGTCACCCTTCGGGAAAAGCGAGAGGAGGGTCATCATTGTTTATTAAAGACTGCATCGAACAATCCGAAGACCTAAAGATCGAGCTTGAAACTGTGCACGATTCGAGTAAAAAATAGTCAGCGTACTCTTAAATCTCATCTATCTACTGCCCACCACGTTCCGTGCTTGAAAAAAGTGATTTTACTAATTTGTTTAAATTGCTGAAACCTAATTTCATTATTGGCGGCGATTTGAATGCGAAACATACATTCTGGGGCTCAAGACACAGCTCGCAAAAAGGCAGAATGCTCTATGAGGCAGGTATGGTGTACAGATGTGATTTCCATTCAACGGGTAAACCGACCTACTGGCCAACTGATACTTCCTAACTTGATCGACTTTTTCGTCGTGAAAGGAATTTCTACCAACCACGTTAAAGATGAAGAGAGCTTTGATCTGTCGTCTAAAACTAGTCTATACCCTAGAGCCAGCGAGATTAACCGGTAGAACAACTAACTGGGAAGGCTTTAGGAACGAAATTGAAGATAATGTTGAACTGAGCGTTCTACTTACGACACCCTATGAACTTGAGGTTGAAGTTGATCGCTTCGTTGAGATCGTACAGTTCGCCTCTTGGAATAATACTCCCAAGTAAAACTCCGGACAAATACGGTCTACGATATCCTAAGGAAATAAAAGAATCGGTCAAGGAAAAAAGAAAAGCGCATAAGAAATGGCAACAGAGTCGTGCCCCGCAACATAAAGCTCACTTGAATCACCTGTGCAATTCGTTGAAGAAGACTATAAAGGATTAATCGTGCGATAGGCTCTTATCTTGAAATTTTAACAGCGAAAAAAGATTCCAATTAATCACTTTGGAAAGCTGTAAAAGGCACCAAAAGGCCCAAGGTCCCCGCGCCGCCTATTAAATTAAATCACAATGAATGGGCAAGGGAAGATAAAGAAAAAGCGGACGTTTTTGCGGCCCACCTGGAAGATACCTTTAAACCGTACGATGGTCAAGTGTTTTACGACAATATCAATAGGCCGGATTTACCATCTGACGATTTAGCACTTACAAGTGCAACGCTGAGGGAACTCAAACATGAGATCGGGAATTTAAAACCTAAGAAAGCTCCTGGTTATGAAAAATTCTCAAAGTTTTCCTAGAAAAGCATTGCTTAAGCTTCTTCATATTGTAAATGCTGCGCTCAGATTAAAACACGTGCCTAACCAATGGAAAGTTGCGGAAGTTATAATGGTTTTAAAACCAGGAAAGCCGCCAAATAAGGTAAAATCTTATAGACCAATTTCTCTACTTCCAGTTATTACTAAGGCGTCTCCAACCGGTTATAGAAGGAAATAATCTTATCCCTGACCACCAGTTTGGGTTCAGAAGTATGCATTCGAAGATTGACCAGGTGCATAGAATTAGTGATGTAATCGAGAAAGCACTTGAAGAGAAAAAGATTTGCTCAAGCGTATTTCTTGACGTCTCGCAAGCCTTTGATAAGGCGTGGCATGATGGCTTGAATTGCAAATTACGACAAGTTCTCCCTGTCTGCCTATGCGACATTCTAGAATCATATCTCGGGAGTAGACTCTTCCGTGTTAGACATGGAAATGAATACTCGGAGCTCAAAGAAATTTCTGCCGGTGTACCGCAAGGAAGCGTTCTTGGGCCACTTCTCTATCTGTTATATACTCGAGATATACCGAAAGAAGATGGCACTATCCTGGCTACGTTTGCCGATGACACCGCTATCCTAGCCGTAGGTAAAACAATCGAAGAAACGACTGCAAAACTGAAAAACGCACTGAATAAAATAAATGAATGGACGATGGACTGGCGGATCGCCCTCAACGAATCTAAATCTGTTCACGTGAATTTCACTTATAAGAAAACTAATGTCTTGCCAATTTTCCTAAACTTGGCCCTAATATCTTTTGCAAACGAGGCCAAATACCTTGGAATGACACTCAACTCAAAACTGAAATGGAATTCGCACGTGAAAATGAAACGTAAAGAACTCGAAATCAAATATAGAGTAATGAACTGGTTGCTCGGAAAACACTCCTAGCTCAGTACTGAGAACAAACTGCTTTCATACAAGCAAGTGCTAAAGCCGGTGTGGACTTACGGTATACAACTTTGGGGCTGTACCAAGAAAACAAACGCCAATATTTTACAAACTTTTCAAAATAAAGTGCTAAGAGAAATTGTCCACGCACGGTGCGTGTATACTAGAAACGATGATATCCACAGGGATCTCGGAATTCCGACAATCGAAGCTGAAATTAGAAGCTTCGCGAGAAAGCATAGAAACCGACTAATCGGACATGTCAACAATACAATCCTACAAATTTTTGGATGAAAGCAATTTATTGCGCCGACTACAAAGGACGAAACCTTTCGACTTGGCGAGTTAGGAATAAACCGCACCTAGATTGCAGAACATGCAGGATCTTTCAGTGGAAAGTAACCTGCCAAACGAGTTTTTGATAGAAAAATTTCTTGATAAGGTCCTTCTTAGTTGCAATATATAACAAATTAAATCGCAGGATGGTTTTTTTAGTCAGTAAGAGTCTGACACTACTATGAGCACGCGCTTGCTATCCTCATAGTGTCTATGGAAGATATTTTCACCAACCCTCGGGGAAAAAAAAAATAAAAAGGTATTTATTCTATAAAAGAATTATATAAATCGGGGCATTAACTGCATTCTTAAAACCGTTAGCCCGATTGACACCAAAATTAATGTACATATGTACATATCTGCAATCCTAGTTTGCATTACGAGTAACATTTTCAATTCAATTTCAATTTCAATGCTTTATTTATTCCAATTTTTGCTAATACAATTTGATACAGACCTGCGAAGCCACATGGCTTATCTGCAGGAGATTGTGTTTAGAAAATTGCTTCTAGTTATCAAAATGAGCAATTGAATTAAATATGATTATTTAAATACATATATGATAGTATGTTACTTTAAATTGATCGTTGATGTGTGGCTCCCAGAGGAAGTGGTTGTCAACAGTGACTCCTAGGTACTTATAAGTAGCCACCACTTCAATAACTTCACGGTTGACCTAGTTGGCACAATTAAATGTCTTAAGTCTGATTTCTGCTGCCGGGTATTGAGGACTGCGATTGTGCATAACTTTTGTTTTTAATGCATTCAACACAAGTCCATTGTAATGGCACCACTTCCCTATTTCGTCAAACTCGTTCTGCATCATCCTCTTTGCCTCGTTGAGTTGTATGTCCTTGTGACATACAACTATTGCGGTGTCGTCTGCGTATGCGAGTGGAACACTCTTTTTCAGGCATTTCAGCATTCCATTTGTGTAAAGTATGAAGAGTAGGGGGCCGAGTTTAGACCCTTGCGGAACACCATACTGGACTCCATATTCGGTGCTGCAGCAGTTGTTAATTTTAACACGAAAGGTCCTCTCTGTCAGATAGTCCCTTAACCACTCCATCAGAATATCATATATTCTGGTCAAAAGCTTTCTTTGTTAAATACTGTGACACATTAAATTTGAATTGGCAAGTTGAACTCTTGGTATTATTTTTAACATTTGGTGGTCTCTATGGAAAGTTAGTTGTGCACCGAGATAAATATATTTAGCAACCATTTGGATTTGTACACCATCTATATTAATCGAATTATTTACTACTCCAGTGGTCATCATTTTTTCCTTGTTTTCTTGATGCACTACTTATATCCGGGAATTATCGTGCTAGTGAATAATAAATCCGTCTTTATTCATCCTTTGCTCGCCACGAATAACTCATAAGAAAGTAACGCAGTTAATAATAACATACATACGAGTATATACATATGTATTTATGTACATTGAACTTGATGGGGTTCTTCCGGAATGCGTCCTAAGTTCAAGCGAAGAGCCAATGCCTTTGTTAAACAACTTGGGACAATTCAGTTCCTATTTTAGGAAAACTCCTATATATTTCTATACTATACAGTGCACTCACCAGTTGATAACTTCAAAAGTCGGTAAAATATGCATGTAAACGATTTTTGGATCCATAATTTATTGTATTCACAAAAAATTCGATCTCTTACAAACGCAAAATGTATATGAATTTCGGAGAATTGTACTTCGATTTTTCAACCCTGGTTCAGATATCAGTTTAACGTAACACACTAGTTATGTAAGCAATAAGTTAATATAGGTAACACGATCGAAAGCGGAAGCCTGGTGATATGAAGTACATTCATGCTTTGACCGAAAAATATGTTTACAATCCGTTTGGTTACGAGTACATGCATTTTTCGCCAACATCAATCCTCACTCAACAATGCTGACACGAACATTCATTGACATGCTCCGATTTTACAACATATCCGCCGAATTGAAGTTTGATTCATATTACCAATCTACAAATCTATTATACACACACGTGTATCTTAAAGCGTGCGGTTGATCAAACATTCATTTTGTACAGCAAACAAAATTTCCAGGGTACTTTAAAAACTCAACATGTTAAAGCCTCACGAACGTTTCGAGCATACTTACCACATGCCGGAGGTAATTGGAACTACACGATTTCCACTGCCAATGTATCATGATAGTAACATTTCCCAGACCTACTCACCCACATTTTGAACAGGATCCACAATTCATTTTGAACAAGTCATGCGCAAGGTTATCTCCAAGAGCGAGTCTCCCGTTTTGCGGGAGACTCCGCTGAATGACCTTCTTTCGGAAAATTATTAAAACAGCTGGTTCCACAATTACCCAGTTTGCTTTTTGTCACTCTCTGCAATAAGGACACGACTTGGCTCCGTGTGTTCGCATTAAGCATAGCCGCCAATGGGTGCAATTTATTTTATTGTCTGTCGCATGTTGTTTATTTGAAAAGTGTGTTGCGTGTACGAGTATGTCAATGTCTGTTGGGAGGATGCGGGTTTGGCAATATACCTAAATATACTTGTATTTGAGAGGGATTTTCTTTACTCCGAAAATATCCAATAATACCCAACAGGAAGGGATTCGTAAGCAAAATATCGAACAAGCATCTGGGAAAGGGGAGCAGCGCAAAGTGGCCTGTTGAATTTAAATGCTATTGTCGCAAGATTTAACACTTATTCGTCACTTGAAAATTGTTTATGTATGCGTAACGACCCTTTCGTTTATGAACTTGTCTCACGTGGAGTATTCTTGAGATTGTAAAGAAAATTCATATGGGTTTTTGCCCTGCAGCACATTGTTACCATTGTGGTGGTTATTTGTGTTGTGTATATTTTCTGTGTTATTTCACAAATAGTACAAACTAGGTTATCACTACAGACTGTGCATTCAAGAAGTAGGCTATGTACTGAGTCAATTAAGCATTCAACAAGGTCAAGAGCACTTTTCTGAATTTGTTTATTCGAATTAGTATTGTAAATATGAAGACAAATCTTAAAGGATTGTTCAGATTTAAAATTTATGCAAATTTCAAAAGAGGCGAACGAATTTGAATTTTTATAAAATCCGTCAAAAAAAAAGTCAAAAAAATTTGTTTACATACGAGTACTCGTATGTCTTGAATGACATAAATATCCATCTTGAATAAAATTGTCTATCGTGTAACATAGATACCAGATATACAAACAAAAAAAAGGTCAAGTGTGAGTTGGGGCTCGCGTGATTAGTGTTCCTTGTAGTCATTTTACCTGTATCCTAGTTTGACTTCTACGTTAATACAGAGAAAAGGATGATAAATGCTGTTAGATCAAAATAAATTGTTTTTGTTCTTATATGGCTCGCTCGAGAACCACTGAAGAAATTTAGATGAAATTTAGTTTGTGTATTTGCCCAGATACGTATGTTGGTTAAGTATCGTAGCTCGTCAATAAATTGTCAAAATCGGAAGTAGTGCGGGTAAGATGTGGAGGCGGGGTATAAATATTTAAATTATATTTATTGTTCGCCTAACTTAAGAATTTCTAAATCGATTTTGATGGAATTCGTTTTGTAAGCTAAAATTGACACGGCAGTTGTCTCATCTGAATATAATCTAAAGGGAAGGAATTTTCGAATCATTAATCTCGCACATCTAAAGCGAGATCCACTCAATGGTTTTTGATTGAATTTGGGCCTTGAACTAAGCTGGGCATGTAGATGTGTTTACCAATTTTGTTTTTGTTTAATATTCACGCGCCGAAGGGTATATGAATACCCATAAACTGTTATAGGGCACGGGCGTTTAGGAAAAGGGGGGAGAGGAACAGAGGAGGAGCCTGTGCACGTTGGCTTTAAATGTTTGAAGATTGTAGTGATGGGGAAATACAGAGCCAGGTAGATCATTCCACATTCGTGTCGTTCAGCTTATAAACGAAGCTGAAAGTAAGACCGAAGTTGGACTTAAGGGTGAACTGATGTGCATTCGAAGCATGACGCGTATTGCGGGTGAAAATTTGAAGGGCTGGAATGCAACTAGCTATTTCGCTGAAGCATTTTTTGAATAAAAAAAGCAATAAAATAGAGAGAGAGACACGGAGACATTACGACGATGTTCAAGTGAATGTATGAAGTTTACAATGCCTCTATCACGTATAAGTTTTAACGCGCGATTCTGTATCCTGTCCAGAATGTGTAAAACGGTCTTGAATGCACCAGACCAGATTTGGGCGTTATATTTCATCAGGCGGATGAATGCCTTGTAAATTGAGGCCAGACCAGACGGGGTAAAATATTTCTTGTACCGTATAAGGAGTCATAGATATTTTGCAGCATTTTTGGCGACCTCGAATATGTGATCGTTCCATCGAAGATGGTTATTAATACTCATACCGAAAATGTCAAGTATTTCAGTTTCAATGATGCAGGTACCATCAATGGATAATGATTGAGGGTTTTGGTTTCGCTTGAGAGACAGAAGACAGCATTGAGTTTTGGAAGCATTAAATCCACTCTGTTGGTTGGTCCCCATTTGATTATGCTCTCCAAGTCGGAATTTAATGTGTTTAACATCCGTTGCCGTTCCCCTTCTACGGCCGAAGAGCAAGAACGTGAGTTAGGGAACGAATATGAAAAACTGAGGGTACTGTCATCAGCGAAAGAATAGATTGGATTAGAAATTGCAGACAAGAGATAATTTATAAAAATAAGAAAGAGAGTCGGAGACAAAACAGAGCCTTGGGGAATACCAGCATTTATTTGGTGAATTGCAGACTTAAAGCCGTCCAAAACAACTTGTATTGAACGCCCCGAAAGGTAATTTCTAATCCATTGAAGAAGAGACTCATCGACGCCATATGCACGCATTTTCGACAAAAGAGCCTGACGCCAAACTCTGTCATATGCCTTTGAAATATCAAGCGCAACCATTTTAGTTTCTCGGAAGTGATGGAGAGATTGGTTGCTCTTTTCGGTGAGATATGCCAACAAATCACCAGTGAATCTGTTGCTACGAAAACCATACTGCCGATCATTAAGGAGTTTTCGTGAATCGAGATATTTCATAAGCTGACGATTTATCAGCGTTTCCATGACCTTGGAATCCTTTTGCCTTTTACTGTACTAATAGGGCACCTAGTTTTATAGGCCTGCGTTATAACGCCTTGTTAACTTTATCTAAATGGTGTATTGCCCATTTCTTCCATTTAACATTCCTTAAGTTCCACTCTAAAGTGGTTCTATACATCTATTTCACCTTAAGTAAATGCAGATGGCTTTGGAAACTAGCCTCAAACTTGCATGTCTATAAATTCTCCCGATAGACATAGATTGCGCAACTAAGTTCAATAGATGGCTCCAGCAGTATGTGCTGGTCGATTTTGACATATCCAAAACGTCATGAACCGAGCCATATGACATATGGTAAACAAACTGTTTTGACACATTAGTGATTTTGTTTTGGCGTCATATACTTTTGGTTGTGTGAAACTGTCTGATTTTGTGCCAAATAATCGTCATTTGCGGAAAGTGTTGATTTTCTTATTTTATTCGAAGAAAACGGCGGCTGAAGCGCATCAAGAGCTCCAAAAAGTTTACGGAGATTCTGCTCTAAGTGAAACAACGTGCCGTGATTGGTTTCGTCGCTTCAAAGACGGTGATTAAACGCAAGAACAGCTTGCTTCAGCATTAGGAGTTACCCGTCAAGTTATTTCCAAGCGATTGCATGCGTTTCGAATGATTCAAAAACAAGTAACTCGGCTTCCTTATGATTTGAAGAAAAGGGACGTTGAGCGTCGTTTTTTCGCCTGTGAACAACTGCTCCTGCGGCAAAAAAGGAAGGGTTTTCTTCATCGCATCGTAATGGGTGATGAAAAATGGATTCATTACAGCAACCCAAAGAAAAGAAAGTCATGGGGACTGCCCGGTCATGCTTCTACGTTGTCGGCTCGGCCGAATATTCACGCTGCGAAGACTATAGGCTGAACTATAATAGTAGAATGCTTTTGTACGACCACTTCCGAAACAGAGCCAATACACAGGATTTGCATTGTGTGACCATAATAGCTTTTTGCTTCGTTTCGTTAAGTTTCGTTCACTTTTGCGAACCCATTCGCTCTTTCGTAAGTGTACGTATGAAAACTTGACAAGCGGTCCCCCATCTAAGTACTAACAGCGCCCGATGGTGCTTCATTTCGGTGATCGGACGAGAACCTTTGCTTCCGAACACATACGCCTATTATGGGCTACTTGAGCAATTGGCAGTACTGAAGGAAACTTATCGTAGAATTATGACATTAGCTTCCGACTATTATAGTTCAGCCTTATGCTGTGTATTTGGTGGGACCAGGTCAGTGTCATTTATTATGAACTGTTGAAACCCAACGAAACCATTACTGGGGAATGTATCGACTTCAATTGATGCCATTGAGCCGAGCACTGCGCGAAAAACGTCCACAATACGAGCAGAGGCACGAAAAAGTGATTCTACAGCATGACAATGCTCGGCCTCACGTTGCCAAACCCGTTAAAACCTACCTGGAAACGCTCAAATGGGAAGTTCTAACCCGCCATCCATATTCCCCCAGATATTTCGCCATCCGATTTTTACTTATTTCGTTCGATAGCACATGGTCTGGCTGATCAGCAGTTCCGCTCATATGAAGACATTAAAAAATGGCTTGATTCGTGGATAACCTCAAAAGATGAACACTTTTACCGTAACGGTATTTGAGCTCTGCCGGAAAGATGGGAAAAAGTTGTAGCTAGCGATGGGTAATACTTTGGATGATTCATTTGAAACCATTTTTTCACAAGTAAGTTGCATTTTCATCATAAAACAGCGATAACTATATACATTAACAAGTTAAGTCCCGTTAATAACGACAGGTCTCCGAAAGTTCACATATTTGCGATCAGCATTGAAAGTTAGGTGGGCCCCATGGATCAGTGTTTAGGTGCAAGTAAAAGTTTCCTCATGGTCCCACCTCTCGCAAACATCTGGTAAACATCCGACAGTAAATTTGTCATGAGAAGCATATCTCAATAAAAAAAAAACACTTCCCCTTAGCAAGCTGCATAAAACTGTAAGTCCCAACCATTCATGCGCTCGTTCAGCTATAGTTAGGGTCTATAGGGCTGCAAGCTCCAAAATATTATTATTTTGTATCGAAAGTTATATCGTTCTAGCGTCTGTCCATCTACATATAATAATGACACCAGGTTGTGGTCTTTAAAATTTTGAGCTACGAAAATAAAATGTTATCTAAGCTTTTAAGAATTCGAAACAGTACAAGCGTGGATATTTTTCTAGTCCGCCCACAAACACGCCCACTTTAAAAAAAAAAATCGTTTTTAAAATATTTTCACTAAAAACTGATAAAGAATTTCAAATGCTTTGACTTTCTCTCCAAAGTGTCCATGCATTAGCCACGTCCACGTTTCAATTTTAAGAAAATTTAAAATAACACATTTGGCTTTTTCAAAGCTATTTACGATGATGGTTAAGTCTCATAGTGAATATCTCATCAGAATCCGTGAATTTACATTTTTCTAAAAAAAAAAGTCTTACAACAGTTTTATTGAAAATCTATTATTAAAGTACTGCTAGTTTTTGGAGTTAGCATGAATATTCAGGTTTCACCTCGAATTATGACCCCACAGATCACATAAGCAGTTTAGGCTGCAATTAGCTCTACATTCAAACGTGCAAATGCACAGAAAAACACAATTGAGAGACACAATTTTTTTTTAGTTTTGTATCTTACTAGTTACTTACTTACTTAGGTGGCGCTACAGTCCGGGGTCGACCTGGGCCTCAACCAACAAACCCCTCCAACCAGCCCGGTTATGAGCCAGCTGCCTTCAGTTGCTCACGCCAAGTTGGTTGAGGTCCCCTTCCACTTATTTTCGCTACCTACCACATGACCCAACCATCTTAGTCGTTGTATGTGAACTCTTCTGGCTAAGTCGATGTCATTGTAAAGGCCGTATAATTCGGCATTGTATCTTCTCCTCCACTTGCCGTCTATGCAGACGGGACCAAAGATCACTCGAAGAACTTTTCTCTCGAAGTAACCAAGGGCATCTTCATCCGATTTTGATAAAGTCCATGCCTCTACGCCATACAGCAGGACTGGGATGATTAGTGTCTGATAAAGAGTTACCTTGGTAGTTCGGGATAGGGCTTTGCTATGGCTCAATTGCCTTCTTAGCCCTTAGAAACACCGATTGGCAAGAGTATTTCTTCGTTTGATCTCCCCACTGGCGTCATTTGCGGAGTTCACCATAGAGCCTAGGTAGACAAAGTCTTTTACTACCTCAAACTTATATCTGTCTATCGTGGCGTTCTATCCAAGACGCCGATGTTGGGTGTCCTTTTTTGTAGACAGCATATATTTTGTTTTGCTTTCATTGACCGCTAAACCCATCTTTGCTGCCTCGATCTCAATACTCGAAAACGCCCCACAGACGGCCCCCTGAGTTCTTCCAACTATGTCAATGTCATCGGCGTAAGCGAGTAGTTGTACAGACTTGTAAAAGATTGTACCTCCGATGTTGGCTTGTGAGTTTCGTATAATTCTTTCAAGTACTATGTTAAAGAGATCACATGATAGCGCGTCACCTTGTCTAAGACCTTTCCTGATATTGAAAGGTTCGGTGGTGTTTTTACCGACTTTGATGGAGCAGCGAGAGTTCTCCATTGTCATCCTGCACAAACAAACGAGCTTGGCAAGGATAAAAAGACTGGACATGGCTCTGTATAACTCGTCTCTATACACGCTATCATAGGCAACTTTAAAATCGATGTAAAGATGATGCGTATCGAAGTTATATTCGTGGGTTTTTTCCAAGATCTGCCGTAGTGTGAATATTTGGTCAATGGTGGACTTACCAGGCCTGAAGCCGCACTTATAAGGACCTATCAGGTTGCTGACGATTGGTTTTAGGCGTTCACATAATACGACAGACAGGATCTTATAAGGGATGTTGAGAAGACTTATGCGTCTGTAGTTGGCGCAGTTCAGAGGGTCTCCTTTCTTCAGGATCGGGCAAACGATGCTGAGGTTCCATTCATCGGCCATACTTTCGTCCGACCAGATTTTACCAACTCATCTACACCTGCCTTAAAAAGTTCAGCTGCAAGGCCGTCGGCTCCAACAGCTTTGTTGGCTTTAAGCTTAGATTTCGCTATCCTCACTTCATACTGATCGGCTTGGCGGGAATCTTGACTATCATCGTCACTATTGAATGGATCGTTCTGCCTGACAGCGGTATGTTGGTCATCGCCACCGTTTAACAGTCTGCAGAAATGTTCCTTCCATATCCTCAGCACCGACTGCGATTCTACTACTATGTTACCATTTTCGTTCCTGCAGGCTTCTGTTCTGGCTTTGAAACCCTGGCATGTCCTTTTAACCTTTTGGTAAAATTTGCGAACATCATTCCTGCGATAAAGTCTCTCAATCTCCTCGATCGAGCGCTTCTCATTCTCCTTTTTCTTTTTTTCTGAAAAGATGATGTTCCTCTCTTCTCCTCCGCTCGTATAACTCACGAGCAGATATAGTCCTTCTATGCAGCAGCGCATTGTACGCCTCTTGTTTTGCTGCATGTGCTTGCCGGCATTCCTCATTAAACCAGGGGTTTCGTTGTGTTGACCGGGAGAAACCCAGCACATCAGAGGCGGCACCTCTGATGGCTTTGTTGGCATTACTGCCACTGGTCTTCCGCATTTGCAGCTGGCGGCATAGGACTTAGATGATTAAAGGAGACTCGTCAAAGGTTCTGGCGGTCTCTTGCGATTGTAGCCGTCCGACGTTAAACTTCCTCTTAGTATTTCTTTGATTTCGCTCTGTTGTGGATATCCGCATCCGTACCTGGGCTACTACTAGGTAGTGATCGGAGTCCACATTGGCTCCCCGGAAAGTCCGAACACCCAGAATACTGGAAGAGTGTCTGGCGTCAATCGCGATATGAGCAATTTGGTTAACGGTTTTTTGATCAAAAGATAGCCATGTCCCCTTATGGAAATCAAGACGTGGGAACCGCGTACTAGCTACGACAACATTTCGTCCCGCCGCAAAGTCGACTAGCCTGAATCCGTTGTCGGATGTGATGTCGTGTAGGCTGTGCTTTCCGATCACGCTACTAAAAACGTCCTCCCTTCCTAACTTTGCGTTAAAATCACCCAGGACAATTTTAACGTCGTGGTTAGGGCATTGTTCATACGTGTTGAGCTGGTAGAAGTTATAGTTCGTCGCGTCGTCCATTTTTTCGTGAGGGGCGTGAGCGCATATTGGGCTAATGTTGGTGAATTTAGCCTTGACACGGATGGTCATGAGGCGCTCGTTTACATGCTGAAAACTAAAGACTTCTTGCCTAAGTCTGCCTCTAATGACAAATCCACACCCGAATAGACGCTGTCCTTGTTGTCTGTAGCAATCGCCGTAGTTGATGTCGCAGTCTTTCATCCTCCTTTTGCCCGGCCCATCCCATCGCACTTCTTGGATGGCGGTAATGTCTGCTTTACAGCATTCTAGGGCCTCCGCAAATTGTTCGGCTGCCCGTGGTTTGTAGAGGGACCTAACATTCCACGTGCAGACACGAAGGTCATTGTCCTTTTTACGTTTGCTTGGGTCGTCAACAGTAAAATCATCCATATCCGAGGCTGTTGGTTGTTTCGTAACCGATATCTTACTAGTAGTATTATGTTTAATCAAAATCTGGTGATCGAAAATTGGAAAGTAAATACCTGTATACTAACCTTTCTTAGGTGAAAGTAAAAATACATAAACTGAAAAATTGATACAAAGAAAGAAGCTATTTTAGTCACAACCCTTACTTAAGTCAGGGTTGTGTAAATCACATATGAAGACTAAATTGATTTACACAATTTTAAAAAGTTGAGAAGTGTTCAAACAGAATTTTGCTACCAAAGGTACAGCTAAGATTGTTATTTAAAACAACGCGTCGGTATCTTACCTTAATTATCATTTTATCCCATTGGTGCACTAATTCACAAAAGTAGGCGCCGTGCGAAAATCGTACATAAAAAAATGTATTCGGCAAAAAGTCTTTAATTGTGCGTTTGAAAACATTCTAGAAATACTGACGGCAAAACTCAATTGAAAGAATTGTTAGTAATTTTGTTTTTGTAAGTGTTTAGTTGTGCAAATAATTTCAAGGAGGTTTATCATGGACGTAAAAAATGTTAACTGCCGGTAAGTTTGTTATTTATTTATATGTTGTCGTACTGGGTAATGTTTTGTTTGGGTAATATACTAAATTTAAAAGTGGTACCAAAATATTTGGAATAAGTACTTATTTTTAATACTTTTGCTTACCAGCAATGTCAGTGGTGCATGCACCATTAGGGTTTTGGGATCAATTCTTATTTTTTTTTTAGGAAAACCAAGTTATCACTTGCGGAAATTCTGGAAGATCTAGAGAATGAGACACAGAATGGCGTTATTCCCTATGACATATTTATAACCCCCCCGGAAAACAATTATCTAACTGATTCGGATTCAGACTGTGAAGAGGGCAACGATCCAAACCATTTGAATGGCAACCAACTATTAGCCGATGCATTTGTCGGATTCATAAATGATGAAATTGGTGAAGGCGATGAACCGGATTTGGAGTTTACGGATTGCGAATCATCTGTTCCTGCTTCAGTGTGTAAAGGTAAATTGGAAGATTTTTCCAAAATAATTCAAAGTTGGTGTCGTGGAAGTGAGGACAATATATCTTTGTCATCATTTAAATATAGCCATAAGCCTTGGAATGGTACTATGATTCCGCCACTAAGTCTTAGAGCAAATAGTCATCCACTTGATTTTTTTGAGCTGTTAATTTTAGGAGATTTTGTTTCTTTAGTAGTAGCTGAAACAATTTCCTATGCAGCAAAGAAAAATAAGAAATTGGAAATTGACACCAATGATATGTACACATTTTTTGGTGTTCTTATCTTGAGTGGCTACGTACAACTTCAATCTAGTTTCGAAATTTATGCGTCGAAACAAATTTGACGCCATTTTCACAAATATTCATTTCACCGATAATGACACCTTAAATACAGCAGATATAATGGAAAAAGTAAGACCATTTATGGATCATCTAAACACCAAATTATGCACCTTTTGAAATAAATATTTCTGTAGACGAAGCGATGATACCATATTTTGGCAGAAATAATTGTAAACAATTTATACGCAATAAGCCTGTGAGGTCTGGATATAAGGCGTGGGTTGTTGCACCTCCTCTAGGGTATTGTCTGCAATTCGATATTTACCAAGGGCGCTCCGAAAATCGGAATCCGTTAATGGGTTTGGGAGAATTTGTGGTGCTAAAGTTTGCTGATACAATTAAAAAAAAATGTCCCGATCCCAACTTCTCGTTTTTCTTCGACAATTTTTTTACAAGCCCAAATTTAGTTGCAAAACTTACCAGAATGGGCTATGCTGGAACAGGAACACTGAAAGAAAATCGGCTTAAAAACTAAAATCGATGGGTTGGAATTTCGGCGCCAGCTAGCTACAGCGCTTCTGACGAAATATGGAATACAGTCTCACCAAGGAAGGGCAATGCAGGCAACAACCCATTTATCTGCTGGGCCCCACATTATCAGTACAGAGGAAAATAGAATTCGTTGCAAAGTATGTCATAAACATACATTCAAGAGATGCGGAGAATGCCACGTTGCACTACACGACAAATGCTTCAAGCTATTTCATGACAATCTAAAATAACTTACCTATTTTCTGTATTTCTATATTTCTGTTGTATACATATGTATGTGTATAATAATTTCAGAACTGTTATTCTTCTTTTATGAATGTAAATAAAATGTTGACTATATTATTAAAGTTTTTTTCTTTCCAAATCCCAATGGTGCATTAATGCACCACCCATTATCTCCACTATAAATAAATAAACAAAACAAAATCAAGGTTTTACGGTCACTTTGATAATAACAGGGACCAGTTATTGCAACAAAAACGAAAAAAACTAAATGAGTCTAAATGGGTTAAGATAAAAAAAAAAAAAACTGTTCTTAATCCGTACCGGAAATTTAAAAAATAATAAATTTGTTCCTTCCATTACTGTCTGCAATTTCATTTCTACCTCAAATTTGTCTGAGGTACACACAACCTGCTATGCGGACATTATAATTAGTTAAATTGATTTCGAAAATCTATGTAGGTAGGAACAAACCCATACTATATGTCAAACAACTACCACATCCAGTAAAATAATAATCAACTTTACACCTAATGTCATTTGTGTTCTACACATTTATTTGACATTAATTCTCCTGGAATTTGTTAAGATGTACGAGTATCAGTCAAGCCACTTAGAGAGACGATGGAAAATTTGCTGCACGAACGGAGTTATGTGCCTGTGGCTTGTCTAGTGATGTGAGAATTATGCTCTGGCACCTGCTGTGTTACAAGTTAATGCGATAGATAATGCATTAATGGCAATACTCCAGGTTTATATGAACAGATGGTGATTATTGTTTACATCGAAGCAATAGAATTAGGCCTAGGGTGCTTTATTCTTAAGAGCTATTTTGACAAGCATATTTTCCAAACCATTGACACGTTTGTGAGGATGAATTCTTCATACCAAAGTTTTTAAAGTTAGTTACTGAGTACTTTCATATCTTCATTTCCTTACCCTTCAGTTGCTGTGGGGAGATTTGTGGCACATACTTACGTTCCTTAGTTTTTAGATTTAATAGTGTCTTACAATTATGATAATTATCAGACAACTGATATGAACGAGACATGTTAGTTGTCCAAGACAACTTATGTCAGCTGGTGCGATTATTTTGCTATCAACGGTGATATAAAATGACGTGAAATAATACGTAGACAAAATTTATGGACACAAACAAATAAAAGAATGTAGAAAAAAAAAGAATGCTTCAATAAAAATGTTCAGAATTAAATTTTCTATGAATCGTTTTCGAATTAAAGTTCCGGGAAGTCTATGATTTGCCACGAAATGAAAAGTTGTTTCTTTATAGAATTTATTCCACTTCAGGCAGTCAGACTTTAAGTGGGGATTATGAAATAAATTATTAAAGTGGAGCCTACAGTGCTGAAATTCAAATTATTGTGCAAAAGATTGTTGTTTTTACCTAGGAGACTTAAAGTATCATACTCAAATTCTTTAAGAGTAGAACTCGAATAAGTTAATGTACTATTGTTAGAAATTCGATTAAATTTCCTATACAACAGTAGGTATACAACACTATTTAAAAAATTCTTTGAATAAGTGCACAAAAGAAGGTCAATGTAAACTTTTTACAAAACATTTTCGAGATTTGATTTTAAATTTGGGCAAAATCGATAAGAAGTGAAGAAATTGAAATTTTCGGAAAATGCTTTAAAAAGCTTAGGAACTTTTTTGACCATACTTGTATGTGTGTAAAGAAATTCGAATGTCAATTCGGTTTTCTTTTTATTTAAACAATTTCTTTGTTACATGACACTACAACAAGTCAATAAGACTTTTTTTTTTTTTTTCCCGAGGGTTGGTGAAAAATCTTCCATAGACACTATGAGGATAGCAAGGGCGTGCTCATAGTAGTGTCAGATTCTTACTGACTAAAAAACACCACCATGCGATTTAATTTGTTATATATTGCAACTAAGAAGGACCTTATCAAGAAATTTTTCTATCAAAAACTCGTTTGGCAGGTTACTTTCCACTGAAAGATCCTGCATGTTCTGCAATCTAGGTGCGGTTTATTCCTAACTCGCCAAGTCGAAAGGTTTCGTCCTTTGTAGTCGGCGCAATAAATTGCTTTCATCCAAAAATTTGTAGGATTGTATTGTTGACATGTCCGATTAGTCGGTTGCTTTCTCGCGAAGCTTCTAATTTCAGCTTCGATTGTTGGAATTCCGAGATCCCTGTGGATATCATCGTTTCTAGTATACCACGGTGCGTGGACAATTTCTCTTAGCACTTTATTTTGAAAAGTTTGTAAAATATTGGCGTTTGTTTTCTTGGTACAGCCCCAAAGTTGTATACCGTAAGTCCACACCGGCTTTAGCACTTGCTTGTATATAAACAGTTTGTTCTCAGTACTGAGCTGGGAGTATTTTCCGAGCAACCAGTTCATTACTCTATATTTGATTTCGAGTTCTTTACGTTTCATTTTCACGTGCGAATTCCATTTCAGTTTTGAGTCGAGTGTCATTCCAAGGTATTTGGCCTCGTTTGCAAAAGGTATTCGGGCCAAGTTTAGAAAAATTGGCAAGACATTAGTTTTCTTATAAGTGAAATTCACGTGAACTGATTTAGATTCGTTGAGGGCGATCCGACAGTCCCTCGTCCATGCATTTACTTTATTCATTGCATTTTGCAGTTTTGCAGTTTTGCAGTCGTTTCTTCGATTGTTTTACCTACGGCTAGGATAGCGGTGTCATCGGCAAACGTAGCCAGGATAGTGCCATCTTCTTTCGGTATATCTCGAGTATATAACAGATAGAGAAGTGGCCCAAGAACGCTTCCTTGCGGTACACCGGCCGAAATTTCTTTTAGCTCCGAGTATTCATTTCCATGTCTAACACGGAAGAGTCTATTCCCGAGATATGATTCTAGAATGTCGTATAGGCAGACAGGGAGAACTTGTCGTAATTTGCAATTCAAGCCATCATGCCACACCTTATCAAAGGCTTGAGAGACGTCAGGAAATACGCTTGAGCATATCTTTTTTCTCTTCAAGTGCTTTCTCGATTGCGTCACTAATTCTATACACCTGGTCAATCGTCGAATGCTTACTTCTGAACCCAAACTGGTGATCAGGGATAAGATTACTTCCTTCTATAACCGGTTGGAGACGCCTTAGTAATATCCTCTCGAAAATTTTGGATACAACTGGAAGTAGCGAAATTGGTCTATAAGACTTTACCTCATTTGGCAGCTTTCCTGGTTTTAAAACCATTATAACTTCCTCAACTTTCCATTGGTTAGGCACGTGTTTTAATCTGAGCGCAGCATTTACAATATGAAAAAGCTTAATCAATGCTTTTCTAGGTAAAGCCTTGAGAATTTCTCCTGTGATCAAGTCATAACCAGGAACTTTCTTAGGTTTTAGATTCCCGATCTCATGTTTGAGTTCCCTTAGCGTTGCACTTGTAAGTGCTATTGTCGTAAGACACTTGATATTGTCGTAAGACACTTGACCATCGTACGGTTTGAAGGTGTCTTCCAGGTGGGCTGCAAAAACCTCCGATTTTTCTTTATCTTCCCTTGCCCATTCATTGTGATTTAATCTAATTGGAGCGAGGACCTTGGGCCTTTTGGTGCCTTTTACAGCTTTCCAAAGAGAATGATTGGAGTCTTTTTTCGCTGTTAAACTTTCAAGATAAGAGCCTATCGCACGATTCTTAAAATCCTTTATAGTCTTCTTCAACGAATTGCACAAGTGGTTCAAGTGTGCTTTATGTTGCGGATCACGACTCTGTTGCCATTTCTTATGCGCTTTTCTTTTTTCCTTGACCGATTCTTTTATTTCCCTAGGATATCGTAGACCGTATTTGTCCGGAGTTTTCCTTGGATTGGGAGTATTATTCTAAGAGGCGAGGTGTACGAAGCGATCAACTTCAACCTCAAATTCATAGGGTGTCATAAGTGGAACGCTCAGTCCAACGTTATCTTCAATTTTGTTCCTAAAGCCTTCCCAGTTAGTTGTTCTACCGGTTAATCTCGCTCGCTCTAGGGTATAGACTAGTTTTAAACGACAGATCAAAGCTCTCTTCATCTTTAACGTGGTTGGTAGAAATTCCTTTCACGACGAAAAAGTCGATCAGGTTAGAAAGTATCAGTTGGCCAGTAGGTCGGTTTACCCGTCGAATGGATATCACAACTGTACTCCATACCTGCCTCATAGAGCATTCTGGCTTTTTGCGAGCTGTGTCTTGAGCCCCAGAATGTATGTTTCGCATTAAAATCGCCGCCAATAATGAAATTAGGTTTCAGCAATTTAAACAAATTAGTAAAATCACTTTTTTCAAGCACGGAACGCGGTGGGCAGTAGATAGATGAGATTTTAAGAGTACGCTGACTATTTTTTACTCTAATCGTGCACAGTTGCAAAGTTTCAAGCTCGATCTTTAGGTCTTCGGATTGTTCGATGCAGTCTTTAATAAACAATGATGATCCGCCTCTCGCTTTTCCCGAAGGTTGACAAGCGTGGTAATCATTATAGCCTTTTATTTTTAAATGCGATTCGTTTTTTACGTGGGTTTCAGAAATCAAGCAAATATCGATATCTTTTTCACGCAGGAATATTTCAAATTCGTCAAGTTTTTGCAAAAGTCCGTTTGCATTCCAAGTACATATTTTTAACATTCGTTTTTCATTCATAATCTAGTTGGAGTACGCGTTTTCCCTGAATTACTTTCGAGCCTAACCAGCCTATCGAGAATAATTTTTTTGTTCTTCAAGTTTCTCTAGAATAACTGAAAAAACATGAGAAACAGGGTGCTTCGAAATTTCAATATTTTTTGGTATTTCGGATGTCGCGGCCTGAGCGTAAGTCTGCACTCCTGGTGTTCGAAGGTTATTACCCGGTCGTTTTCCAATGGTAACTTTTCTGTACCGTTTCTTTTAGGAACAGAGGTCGAGGGCTTTTCTTTCGTCATTCTTTTCCTCACCATTTTGCGCTCTGAACCCGGTAGTTTTAATTTGCATTCTTTCTCCTCCGCGACCTTACGCTTTGGCTTAGTTTGTGGTTTTGATTTTGCATTTAGGGGCTTAAGGATCGCATCTCTTCGTTTTTGTAACTCTTTAGCTACTTCACAGCCTCTATAATTTGCCGGGTGCTTTCCCTTATAATTAGCACATTTTGGGGAGGTTTGTTTGTTTACTCCACAAACTTGAGAGAGGTGATTTCCAGCGCATTTCACACATCGCGGTTCTTCAGGTCACGACGAAGGTCTGCGTTACGAATGTACCATGGTGCATTAACAATGCGCCGCAGTACTTTGTTTTGAAGCCTTTGAATGGTTTTGATGGTACTTTCCTTAGCACAGCCCCATAATTGGATGCCATAGGTCCATACTGGTTTTATTATTTGTTTGTAGAGCAAGAGTTTATTGTGAATAGATAAGACTGACCGTCTTGCAATGAGGCAGTTCATTTTGTTTAGTTTTAGGTTGATTTCGTGTTTTTTTTTCTTGACGTGCTCTTTCCAACGAAGTTTTGCATCTAGTGTTATTCCTAGATATTTGGCGGTTGATGAATATCGGATTTTCCCTTATTCTTTTGTTCGTAAAATCAAAATACACGGACTTTGTGTCGTTTATTTTTATGAGCCATTTTTTAGTTCATAATTCAATGGCGTTCATCGCTGTCTGTAGCTTTCTCGCTGCTTCTTCTGCTGTTTTGCCGACTGCCAAAACCGCTGTATCATCAGCGAATGTAGCTATTATGCTGTCTGGTGGAGTAGGTAAATCATTGGTGAACAAAAGGTAGAGTGTTGGACCCAGGATGCTGCCCTGAGGAACTCCCGCTTTTATTTCCCTTAGCTCAGAATAGGCATCTTCTTGTTTAATTCTGAAGAAACGAGGTGTCAAGTAAGATTCAATTAACTTGGAATACTGAATTGGTAGAATATTTTTCTGTTTTTCACTAGTCCTTCGTGCCAAAAAACACGCAGAACAAACCTTCTTCTCTTCCAGCGACTTTTGTATGACATCAGTAATTCTATGAACTTGGTCCATAGTTGAATGACTTTCCCTAAAGCCAAACTGGTGACTTGGTACTAGATTTTTACGCTCAATGATTGGTTTTAGGCGTTTGAGAAGCAAGCTCTCAAACAATTTTGACATGACTGGGTGTAGGGATATAGGCCTATAGGACGCTGCGTCATACGGTGATTTACCAGGTTTAGGTACCATGATCACTTCAGCAACTTTCCAGTGACAAGGAACGTGATAAAGTCTGATTGCAGCTTGAATTAAGTTGGTCGTACCTATAATAAGGTCATACCCTGGGGCTTTCTTCGTCTTGAGTCTTGTCTTAATTTTTTTTTTAACTTCAGACACAGAGACTGGTGGAATATCTTCGATTTCTTGGCTGCGCGTATAGTACTCCACATTGACTTGCATGTGGTTTAAAAGTGGTGGTTAGATGCTCGGTGAACAAGGTAGCTTTCTCTGCATTCGTTTTCGCCCACTGTCTATAATTTTTTCTGATGGGATGACTTAGCCCCATTGGTCTGTCTAAGATACTTATTTATAGACTCATTTTTTATTTCTTTTATAACACGGCAAAGATGCTGGAAGATTCTATTGAGATTTCTTTTATCTATTGGAGCCCGAGTTTGCTGCCATTTAGTTCTACGTTTTCGTTTTTTGGCTACTAATTCTAATATTTTTTTGGGAAAGTATTGGCCAATTGCTTTCCATTTTATTACTGGAGTTGATTTCCAGACAGCTTGTTGAATTTGTTGGGTGAATTTTAGAACATCATCTTCAAGTTCTGCAGTAGTTTTAAGGGGGGTAGGTAAGTTGATCTCTTGATCCAGAAACTCTTTAAAAAGAGCCCAATCAGTGCGGTTGTTTGCCAAGTTTGTGTTTTTTTCTTTTAGGATTATGTCATCGTTCAGGGTTAGGATGATCGGAGAATGATCTGAACTCAGATCGAACCTTTATTCAATGTGCATGCAATTTTTTGAGATTGTTTTGACCACGAAGAAATCAACTAGATCTGGAATTTTATCTGGATCTGTTGGCCAGTACGTCGACTTTCCAGTAGATATGAACTCACATCCCATATCCTGAGCCGCTTTGTATAGTTCACGACCTTTTTTTGTTATTACTCGAGATCCCCAGTAGGTGTGTTTAGCGTTGAAATCTCCTCCCATAATGAAGTTTCGTTTCTGACTTTGAATAAGATGCTTGTATTGTTCGGATGAGATGTTATGCTTAGGGGGGCTATATGGAGCCGTTAGGGATATCCACTCTTTGTTTGTTCTTACCGATACAGTTGTAGCTTGAAACGCATCTGTACCCTATATATCCTCTTCGTGGTGTTCAATTATTGTTTTAACTATTATAGCACTTCCACCCCGACCTCTGTTAGCTGGATGTAGAGCATAGTACGTATCATAGTTCCGAAATTTGATAAATGACTGCTTTGTAAAATGAGTTTCAGATACTAAGCAGACATCAATCTTTTCTGTATCCAAGATAAGTTGTAGCTCATCTTGGCGTTGGAGCAATCTATACGCGTTCCATAGCATAATTCTAAGGTGTTTAGCCATATTTAATTTAGAGTGTTCTAGCTTATCAAGCCTTTTGTTAAACAATTCTTGCTGGTCTAATCTAGTTAGTATTCTCGATAGGAGATCTGGAGGACCGGAATCAGTTTCCTTAAGGATTTGTGAGTAATCTGGTTTATGTACATTAGAAAGTTCATCGGACTTTGACTGAACTTTTTTGTTTTCTTTTTTAGGAAGGGTGTTAGGTGTTTGTGGTTGAGGTGGCTTAGTTTATGGGCCTGATAATTTATTTCGGATTTTCTGCAATTCTTTAGCTACAATACAACTTCGATAGCTAGCTGGGTGTGTTTCTGCGCAGTTGCAGCACTTAGGTTTAACATCCTTCGCCTTAACACATTCTGATGTCTTGTGTTTGCCAGCACACTTGACACATTTCGGAGCCTAAGCACAGAAGTTTTTTGTGTGATTAAAGGCTTGGCAGTTCTTGTATTGTGGGATAATATTTGAGTGTTTGATCGATTCAATGCTTACCATAGATTCTTTTAATATTCTCTGTAGATTTAAATGTTAATAGGAACATATCGATAGGTTTTTTAGTTTTCCATTTTAGTTTATTGATTGAATTGCTTGAAAACCTTGCCTGATGAGGTCTGAAGTAATGAGATTAGGGTCACAGGAATGATGTCGATTTTTCACCATAACTCTGATTGGCCTTTCTTGTTTGACTTCGTAGGAGTACCAAGAGATGTTGTTATTGGTTAATGTTTTAGTTCTTGTTCTATAGTCGTCAACTTCTGACATGTTAATTTTGTACACATCGTTGTTTATCAGTTTAGCCGTAAAATCAGTTTTAGAGCATTCAGCAACAGCAGTATACATTTGCTTATAGTTGCTTACTTGTTGGCACATTCTCCACAACTTTGCTGCTGATCTCATATTTCCAGACGTTTTCAACAGAAACTAGGATTGCACAGTGAACCTTCAATATTTGCTGATAATTCTGATGTAGATCCGGACTATACACCATCAGCGAAACTACATAGCACCCCGGTAAGTAATAATAAACTAACAGTAACCGACCAGAATGTTTCGAAACATATTGCAAGTAAAAATTCCATCAACACGTCGAACAGGAATGAGCTTCTTCAACCAAGAGCAGTGTTAAATAAAAAAAGTACACAGCTATGGTCTCGGAAATGAAAGAGGCAAATAATATAAGTCCCTCCGAAAAAATTGTGCTCTTAAAAAAATTGTTACCCTTAAAGTGTGGAAATAAGTTCACCTATTATAATGAAAGGGAATCTACAGGACCTACAGAAATTGACGAGGCAACGTCAATATTATCAAAAATATTGGGTAAAGCCTATCAAAACGCCTGTCCGCTGCAGACAAAGAAACAAAAGAACACACCTCCATGGTGGTCTAAAGAACTGTCTAACATTAGGAAATATGGCTAAAAGAACAAGGTTAGACGAAGACTGGGAAATTTATAAATCCAGTCAAAGAAAATTCAAAACAGAGACACAGCGCTCTAAGCGCAATTCTTCGCAAGCCTTCTGTAGCGAAATAGAAAGTACCGCTGAATCAGCAAGACTCAGGAGTGTTCTTTCCAAAGAGCCGGTAGTGTTAGGCTCCCTAAAAGACACGTCTGGCAATTGGACTAACTCCAATGAAAGGACATTAGAAACTCTACTGGGTGCTCATTTTCCAGGATATATAGTAGATAGAGATGACATCCCTGGCAGCAGCAGTAGTAGACACGAAATAGCGCCGTCTGAATTGGTTACGGAGGAAAAAATTGAGTGGGCAATATGCTCCTTCTTACCGTACAAATCCCCATGCACAGACGGAATATTTCCGATAATGCTACAAACAGCCAAAAAAGACAAAGGAGTGGCGGGAAGTTAAGGTTGTTTTAATCTCCAAAGCAGGTAAAGCTAGTCATACCTGCGCTGGTGACTTTAGACCAATAAGCTTGACATCCTTTATTCTGAAATCCTTTGAAAGACTTATTGACATACACATTCGCAGCAGGCTGAACCCCAGTATCATATCTCCGGCACAGCATGCTTATACGAAAGGTAAAAGTGTTGAAACTGCACTTCATAGTGTTGTCAGTACGATTGAAAAATCATTGAATGATAAAGAGTACATCCTGGCTGCATTCTTAGACATTGAAGGTGCCTTTAATAATGTCACTGCATTCAAAATTCCATCCATTGAAGGCACTCCTCTTAAAATTCCTGATAGAGCTAAATATCTAGGGTTAATACTAGACCAGAAACTAAACTGGTGACTAAACACAAGGGATAGAGCAAGAAAAGCTATGATAGCTCTCTATACTTGTAGCAGAATATTTGGAAAAACTTGGGGGCCCAAACCAAAAGTCATTTTCTGGCTCTACACAGTTGTGAGACTTATACTGACATTCGGCAGCCTAGTATGGTGGCCAGCCGCAAGTAAGGGCACAAACCTCAAGATACTAACCAGAGTACAAAGAATGGCGTGCATTGGTGTCACAGGAGCTATGAGAACCACACCAACTGCAGGATTAGAGACCATACTCAATCTATTACCTTTAGACCTATTTGTGTAGGAATCTGCAGCTAGAAGTGCTCTAAGATTAAGCCAATCTGAAGGTTGGAGGTCAAGCCTGACGGGGCATTCGCAGATTTTACGCAAATACATGGGCGGAGATGTTAGCACAGACAGACATGGTGCCCTATTTAGACTTTCATAAGCCGTTTTCTAGTTCATTTTCGAGTCGAGAGGAATGGGAAACTAATATCCCGTTAAATGATAACTCCATCTACACTTATGGATCCAAGATGGACGTGGGAGTAGGTGCAGGGATTTTTTCTGGAAAACTCAATTTGAACAAGTCAATTCGACTTCCAGACTATAGCAGTGTTTTTCAAGTGGAGGTCTTGGCGGTGGCAACTGCTGCCCGGGACGCTGCAATGAAAGCTATACCACCAGATGATATTACATTTTCCATTGACAGTCAGGCAGCGATAAGAGCGATTTCCGCCACACAAATAAAATCGAAGCTTCTGCGCTGCTGTCGCGAAGAACTACGGGTTCTTGGTGCGCAACACAATATAAAGCTCTGCTGGGTACCTGGGCATAATGGCGTTTCAGGAAATGAGAAAGCTGACGAGCTGGCAAGGGAGGGTTCAGCACTAAATCTTGAACGTCAATTAAGACACCACCCTGCAAACCTGAACCTAGAAATTAGAAATAAAATGATTGTCATAGCAAATAGTAGATGGAGACCATTAGAATCCTGTATAATTACAAGAAAACTCTGGCCGCTCTACGATAAAAATCGTACAGAGCAAATCCTACACTTCAGCAGATATATCTTATCTGGTTTAGTGGGGATGATAACTGGACACAACTTTTTACGTTATCACACAAAGAAATTGGGAATTAGCGAAGAAGATGTATGTAGAGGCTGCGGCAATAAGGACGTACACGAAGATACATCTCACTTCCTGTGCCATTGTCCAGGACTCTACCACCTTAGATTCAAAATACTAGGGAAATATTTCTTCCAAGACTTAGGAGAACTTTCAAATGTATCGGTAAATAAGATTACCAAATTTATAAATGCAACGGGTTGGTTTAAGAACCCATAGAGTTCACGAGTGGGGAAGCTTCACTTCTTGGGCATCACAATGGATCTATACTGATCTAAGTGTGGCGCAGTTTGTTTTACACTCTACGTCAACCCATCAAACCTAACCTAACCTACATACATACTTACAATATTTTTTTGAAAAAAAGGCGGTATATTCACGATCAATTTTGGAAGTTAAGTGTTAAGGAAACAAAAAAAATTGTCTACTCAAAATAGACTGATCCGGGCTTGGAGTATCTATGACTGTGCATTCCGGAATACAATAAGTTCATCATTTACAGCATATTACATTATTATAATAGCCCAGTTTCCTGGTTGTTCAATATTTCAAGCATTAATTATGATAATTCATTATTCTTCGACGTGTAATTGCATCACCGGATAGTCTATTTCGACTAGAAACTTTGTTTCCTTCACAATGAATCAATGGGCTCGGAGTATCTATGATTGTCCCCCTCTGTGGATTGTTGCCTTGCCGTAGCGGGTGGCTTGAGTAGTCCAAAGGACATGTGAGAGGCGTAAGCTATTGGAGTTTGATCACAGAGATATCCCGAGTGCTTGCAGTATTTTCAGTTGTCTTGTGGTAGTTACCGGGTCATCTAGGTGTTGACGGCAACGAAATTGCTGCTAGCCAGAAAAGGTTCCCCTAAGTTGTTCATTGGACCTGAACAGTTTTATGGAATATCTGATTCTGCCTTTAAACTGACCCTAAACAGTTGGGAACGCAACATGTGCATTTCCCACTGGAATAACTTCCATGATCTCAGACAAGCTAAAAGAGCTGTCCATCCAAGGCAGTTGATAACCTAAAATATAGTAGAAACGACATAAGAAGGCTTGTGAGCTTCATTACTGGTCACTGCCAATTATTCTACCACCTAAATAAAATGAGAATTTCAGAGGATATCAGCTGCCACCTCTGCCTAGAAGAAGACGAAACTGCAGAACACATACTATGTTAGTGTGTAGCTCTATGTAGAAGCTTCTTCCTCAAGGAGATAATATCTCCATTAGACTTAAGGAACTTCTCCGCAACCGTAATTATAGCTTTCATAAGGAAAGTAGAAGTACTGTTGCCATAAAAAGTGGCGTCTGGCACAATAGATCTTCATGGTGGCGTGGTCGGAACGGTTCCCTTCGATACTCAGGCAAGGTCGGTTGTATAAGTGCTTTATCCCAGTATATCGACTCTGCTAGAACGGACTATTTGTTCCGTAATACTCGTGGAACCAAAATCAAAAAAAAAAAAAAATAAATCAAAACGAAAACTCGTCTCCAGTCAGGAGGCAATAGAAAAATCCATACACTATAAAGAATACACCTTGGCCACTTTCCTAGACATATAAGGTGCCTTTAATAATGTACTCACGGAGCTAGGGATATAAAACTATCTGACTCATTGGATTGTCTCTATGCCTAGCACTAGAAAATATATAATTAAATTTGGCAGTGGGGGAACACCTCAGAGCGGTGTCGTTTCACTTTTACTATGGCTCAAAGTCATGAATAAAATCCTTCTAAAATTAGACAGAGAAATAATCAAGGTAGTCGGGTATGCGGACGACATGGTGATACTGATATCAGTTCTGTTTCCTTCCGTGATAAGCGAATTCATGGAAAATGCTGTGAGTAAGGTAAACACCTGGGCCAATAAGTGTGGGCTTGGCGTCAACTCGAGCAAAACTGAACTGATACTCTCCACCACAAAAACTAAAATACCCGACTTCACACTTCCTCGACTAAATGGCCAACCACTCTCTTATGCTAGATCCTAAACTTAACTGGAAACTAAACATAGAACAACGGTTGAAGAAAGCATGTATAGCTTTCTATGCCTATAACAGAACCTTCGGCAAAAGATGGGGACTGAAACCAAAATTGACCCTATGGATGTACACAGTCGTGGTACGTCCTATCTTCTCATATGGCTCAATAGTATGGTGGCCAGCTCTAAGAAGAGGCTACAACATAACCAACCTTAATAAGGTTCAGAGAGCAGCATGGTAGGCGCTAACAACAGAACTTCTTAAATTTCACAGGTTGGATTTAGAGACTTCTCATCAACACACCTTAATAGTCAGGTTCACATGAGTTGTGGTATCAGAACGGCACCTAGTGCTAATTGGGTTCTTTTTTACAGAACCGCCACTCCTACCTACCTACCATCTATGGTTGTGTTTTTATTTGTGTATTTTGTTCTAATAAATATAAAAACTTTAAAACTTTGCAAACGAAACAGTTTCTAGCGTTCACAGAATTCAACTGAAATTATTGTAAAGGGTGTCCCAAAATTCACACAAGAAGTAATTTTGATGGAAAATATTGTAAATGTTTTAAATTATGTGTACAGTATAGGGTTATGTATGCAAAGCATAGTAAACGGCCTCCACTGCTTTACTGGCACATACGCACTCTTGCGTCGAAATTCTCCATGACCGTTTTGCATAAATGCTCCTTCAAGGCGTGAGTGGTGTCGCGGGCTTGTTGGCGTAAACCTTAGACTTCAGAAAACCCAAAAGAAAAAAGTCTAACGGCGTTAAATCGCATGATCTGGGAGGCCAATTCTGATCACCAAAACTTTATTAATTATTGCAATTTAGGTACAAAAAACTGGATTATCATGTCGTGTTGTTGCCTCACCAGCCGCATTTCAAAAGAAGATTGGTCCAGTGACACGTTGCGGATGCATTTGTTTCTCAACAATCGCTCGTGGCAAATTCGACAATTTTGACGATTAACAAAGCCATCAAGATGAAAATGCGCCTCATCGCTGAAGATGAAAGTTGCGAATTGTAGCTGTCAAACCTTCATTATTTTTAAAATATTGCGCACTCCATTTTTAATAACCCTGAATTGTCATGCTGTCTTTTTTTTTTTTTTTTTTCATTGACAACACTTTACCGCATAAATGGCGCAAAATTAAAATCTTGCTTGAATTTTGCGACACCCTTTAGTTCTTAGCTTATCACAGCAATTTTTTCATCAAAAACTTTATCTGCCTCTTTTCGCATTTTCGCTAGGCCATTACAGACAATAATTTCGTCGGTTCATTTCAAAGTTTTTTGTTCTTTGCAGTTGGATTTGCAATATTTTTAAATTTGAAGCACGTATCACATTGATCCTTTTATGGTATAAAAAAATACATAATGTACTCTGTGTTGAAAATTGTGCGGTAAGCTTAATAATATTTCCCGGGCTTTTTTTATATACATTTTATGCATATTAGATCGATTACAGGAAATTGTTCAATTTGAGCGCGAACAGCATTTTTCAATGAATCTTCAATTTGTTTTTAAACACTTTTTCCGTTTTTTTTTATGTAATTGGTATACCTGTAGAAGCGTTAATGTTATTCTTGAAGAAGTAGTACACAATTCTTTGAGAAATATTCATTTTTTTGTTCGTGTCAATGATAAATTGCCTTGAATATGGACAGCGGTAAATAGAAGGTTGCTAAATAAATATGTTATTCTAATTAGGATGTTTTAAACATAAAATACAAAACCGAGCCTTTAATGTTTCAGTTTTCAAATCACTAAATAGAAGAAATAGTGCAGAATGTAAAGTAAAAAGTGGCCACGGTGTAGTGTGTTCGCTTGTCACCCGAACTGTGCAGGTTCGAGCCCAGATGGGGAACAGCAACCACAGCCATCCGGACAAAAAATAGAAAAGAATAAAATCCAAGTTTCTTTTCTTTTTTTTTTTTCAAGGAATTCTTCCTCGAGACTTGAAAATTTTGTAAAGGGGTCACTAACCCAAAGACAATATTAATTGAGTTCATGCTACCGTTTATGCCCGCCGAAGATATATGCGGTGACCAGATAGCAATGACAGCTTTTCCAATTATTATGTTTCAGCAGCTGTTAAAGTTACCAATGACATCCGTCTGTCAAAATATTCAGTAAGGTTTACCATTCATCGTTTGACAATTCCCGAACATGTGGAAATTATTAAAAAATATTATCGAAATTCCGGCTCAGTTGTAAATACGCAAAGTGAATTTCGTCATGAAGTCGGTCGTTATCATGGCTTCAGTAGTCATTTAGCGCTCTGAAAAAATTCCGAAATACACGTAGCTTAGAAGAGACTCAAAAATATTTAGCCGCAAAAAACAGATATAATGTAATATGCACCTGGAAAAAAGAAAAGTTTTATCATAATATTGTTGCAAATATTAGCAGTATAACAGACAATAAAGAGTGGTGGTCTTTGGTGAAGAAATTAAGGCATCAAGACTTTCAAGCCGGGAAGGATATTGCAGCCCAAGATTTCAGAAGCTATTTCGAATCGCTTGTAAACCCACTAAACGCTACGGTTGACGTACGATCTAGATAGGCCCATTTCACCAGCAGAAATCAAACAAATGTTGTCTAAGGTAAGACTCAATAAAGCAGCGGGAGTTGACAGAATCCCTTATGAGTTTTTTATCAATGCTTCGGATAAGTTCTTAAAAAAGTTAGCTTCGGCATATGAGCTGGCATTAAATAAAGGTATTGCAGATAAGTCCTTTGGTATGAGCATTGTGTTCCCAATTTTTAAGAAGGGAGATGCGAATCAACCATGTAACTATAGAGGCATTTCATTCATGAACTGTATAGCTAAAATTTTAATGGGCATAATAAATGAACGGCTATCAGAATGGGTTGAAAAACACAATAAACTTAATGAATACCAAGCTGGATTCCGCAAACATTACTCCACAGCAGATAATATATACAATTTAACTGCCATAATTCAACACAAATTCGCTGAAAACAAAAAAGTTTATGCGATTTTGTTGATTTTAAGGCAGCGTTCGACAGAGTGCCAAGAAATCCCCTAATGTACAAACTACTTGAAATGGGAGTGTCTTCCAAAATAGTGAATTTTTTACAAAGTGGGTATAAAGAAACAAGCTCGGTAGTGTGGACTGGATCAGAACTTTCAGATTTTTCTAATACTCTTTCCGGAGTAAAGCAAGGATGCCTGCTATCTCCATTACTCTTTGCGATGTATATAAATGATCTACATGAACATCTGGGGGGAGGACTGTTTATAGGCCAGCTTAATATAAGGGTACTCTTATATGCAGACGACATCGTTATTTTGGCCGAAGATATTAAAATCCTGCAGAGAATGATAAACAAACTAGAAACATATTGTGATACCTGGGGCATGGAGGTAAATCTGAACAAGAGTGAAATAATGGGTTTCAGAAAAGGCGGAAGGCTAGCAAGGCAAGAGAAGTGGCCGTATAGAGGAGAACCGATAAAAATAGTCCCTAAGTATAAGTATTTAGGAGTTATATTTACACCTGGAATGTCTTTTGTAAAGCATGTAAGCAGCAGAAACTCTCCGGCTAAAGCTAGTATAAATGCAACATGGAAGAGATCACGCTTAACGCGAAGTGGAAATTTTTTTTTAGCAACTTGTAGAGCAATACAAGCGTATGGGGCACAAGTATGGGGATATTCTTGCTTTGAAGATGTAGACAAGTTACAATGCTATTTCATTAAACGTTTGTTAAAACTACCTGTTTTCACCCCAAATTATGTCATAGCACTCGAAACTGGAGCGGAATAGGGTCATATATATACCCTAAATTTACATATGCGATACATTGCAAAAACATTATTTGAATATAACACAGAAAGGCTACCACACAAACTGTCAAATTTAATAAAAACCAAAAATATATACTGGTTCAAAGAACTGCATAGTTTAAGCTTAGACTCTTGCTTAGATTGGGATGTGCAGTTAACACAAACCGAATGGCACAGGAATTGCATTTTACTAACAAACAATTTGAAGAAGCAGATATACCACCATCATGTATCTAAAGCCGCAAATAATCAAACACGAATATACAAATACTTGGATTTTACTAAGGGTAACACATATTGCAACGATAAAAACACACAAAGCGATATAACATGGATTTTGAAAGCGCGAGCAGATCTTATTCATCTAAACGGAAATAGCTATAAAATCGGCGGAACAAGATTGTGTACGCTATGCAATTTAAATGAGGAGGAAACAATACAACATTTTATGGGTAGATGTCCCGTACTTAGGGAGATCAGGTGCAAATATTTTACTAAAAACTTACTTTTAGAAGAAGAATTACAGTAGTAATCGTTTATAGCGAACTCGGTTAAAGCGAACTTTCGGTTATAACCATTTCATGGTGTCCCAATCAATGCCCCATAAGAATAATGAATTAAAATTTCGCATATAGCGAACCCGCCTAAAGCGAATTTTCGCATATAACGAACGCATTTTGCGCGTCAAATAAAGAAAATGTCCGATTATAACGAACCAAAAATTTGTCATTCGGATTTTCCCAACTTTTCGGGACTTCCCCGAAAACTGTATAGCTGCATACGTACCAACATTCTCAAACGTCAACATTCTGTCCTTCAATATAACTTTTTCGGTACTTCCCCGAGTAACGATATGTTTACAAACGAAAGGCAGCACAAATTAGTTGTGTTACATTCTGGACAGAGAAAGGACATTTAAGTAAAATGGGAGATCTAGTATCAAATAAAAAAAGAAAATGTTTCACATTACAACAAGGTGTAAAGCAAAGCGATATATGCAAGGAAATGAGTCTAAGTAAATCGACTGTTGGCACAATTTGGAAGAAAAGGGAGGAGATCCTGGACCACTTCAATCAAACAAATTCAAAGGTAAAAAAAGTAAGAAAACCTACAAAGGAAAAGGTGGATAGTGGATTGTTGAAGTGGTTTAGCCAACAAAGGGCTAACAATGTGACCGTGAGTAGTGCGATTCTACAAAAAAAGCCGAAGAGTTTGGTCGGAAATTTACGAATCAGGAATGCAGTCTTAGCAAGAGTTGGTTAAATAGATTTAAAAAACGGCATGATATTAGCACCGGAAAAAATGTTGGGGAAGCGGCAGCAGTTGACATGGGTATTGTCGATGATTGGTTGCAAAACAAATGGCCAAGTATTAAGGGAAACTCTAAGGATGAGGACATTTTCAACGGCGACGAGACTGGCTTATTCTATAAACTGCGACATGCGTTGGTGGAAAACTATCAAAAGAACGTATAACCGTATTGGTGGTGGCAAATTTGTTGGGTACAGAAAAAAGAAGACTGCTGGTCATAGGAAAACCAAAAAATCCCAGGTGCTTTAAGAACATCAAACAATTGCCGGTGAACTACAAAGATAATCAGAGGGCTTGGATGACTTCCGAAATTTTTTTAAATGAGTTAAGGCAGTGGGACAATGACTTAGGTCGTAAAGATAGGAAAATTCTATTACTAGTGGATAACTGCCCGGCACATCCTGAGGTAAAGGATTTGACGTCAATTAAGTTAGTTTTCATGCCTCCTAATACAAGCTCGAGGTAGCAACCTATGGACCAAGGCGTCATTCACAGTTTAAAGAGCAATTATAGGCATTTGTTTCTCATTAAAATGATAAATTCAATTGAAAAAAAAAGAAGAAAACTTTACACCAAACCTACTAGATGCAATAAATTTAATTCATATGGCATGGCAAAAAGTTACACAAAAAACCATTTTTAATAGTTTTCGACATGGCGGATTCATCAGAAGTGAGGACAATTTCGATTTACAGGACGACATAGCCTTAGTTGACTGGCTGAGACTTAACCACGATGAAGACATAGGTTCTCAAAACGCATTAACAACAGTTGTCGAAAGCGATGCTTTTGAAGAATATGTGCACTTTGATGACAACATTATAAGTGTAGAACTTCTGGATGATGATGCAATTGTGGATTCTGTAAGCGGTAGTGCAGATGTTGACGAGAATGAAGAAGTCGAAGCAAGTGCGAATGATGAATTTGTAGCAGCTCCAGCACCTATATCTGACGCGTTACGCTTTGCTGAGGGCCTTCGTGTTTTTCTTCAATCACAAAACACTCCCCAAAGAATTTTCAATAGATTTGCAGACGTCGAATTGTTTTTAAACCAATTGAAATCCTCTCAAACAAAACAAACTAAAATTCAAATAAAAAATTGATGATTTTTTTTAGCATATCACTTATAACGAACTTCGGTTAAAACAAACCAATTTGGTCGGTCCTTTCGAGTTCGTTATAAGCGGACACTACTGTAATTGAGGTTTTAGATGGAAATTTAGATGAAAACTGGAAAAATGTTATCCATTATATAATTAGCGCACTGAATTACAGAAAATTAATAATTGAGGAATTTAATTAAATAAAATTGTCAATGCATAGCTTAAAGCAAAAAGCCCTCTCCACCGACGACGGGTTAGCCCATGTCGTATGCTTTGTTCTTTTCTTTATTTCTTAAGTATAAACAAATTTAAAAAATTCTATGAAAATTCCTGTAAAATAGTTTATTTGAAATAAAGAACTTATTATTATTATTCATGGCTTCAGTGCGCAGACAATTTGTCGCATCGTGGAAAAGTTTGAGCGTGAGTACACTCTTTTGGACCTTAAGCCACCAACCGGACAGTGATCGGTGCGAAGTGAAGAAAACATAGCTATTATCGAAGAAGACCCAGAAATGTCGATTCGGTGCCGATCAGCTGAGGGTCTACCAGGCTTATTTTGCGGCTGGATTTGTGCCTGCAACCATAGAACATTGTGCTGACGCAAGAATTAAAGCCGGACGACCTTAGACAACGCCGTGAGTTTGCCAATTGGACGCTGGAAATGTTGGCCGGAGATCCGGATTTTGCCCAAAAAATCATCTTCTCGAACTAGGCCCATTTTTGGCTTAGCGGCTATGTCAACAAGTAAAATTGCCATTACTGGAGCAACCACAATCCACAAGTGTTCGACCAAGCATCAATGCATCCACAAAGATTGACTGTTTGGTGTGGTTTATGGCTCGGCGGCATCACCGGAATTCTTTCGAAATGAGGAAGGAGACACCGTTACCGTCAATGGTGATGTTAACTCACCGAAGTGCCATAAACCGCTCGACAATGAGGAAGGAGACACCGTGGTTCCAACAAGACGGCGTTATATGCCATACAAGCGACTCAACGTTCGAAGTGGTGAAGGAGAAATTTGCCGACTGGGTCATCTCACGGCGAGCGTTCATCCGTTCCGTTTTTTAAAATTAATAAGTGTCCAATATCTGTATTTTCAGAACAAAACAATTTTTGGTGTTAGTACTTAAATATACAGTAACGGGCATAGAAAGTGAAAAAAACTAATTTTAGTAGTATAATTTTGGAGGTTTTAAAGATAATCTAGATCCATCTTTACCGAACGTTAATTTGTTGAAATATGTTACATTTCAGATTCGGAGAACAATTAACCAATTTCCGAAAAAAAGGGTTTTAATACAAACATTTTCAAATTGTTTTAAGTTTCATTGAAAAAAACAAGTGAGTAAATGTGTAAGCATACTCTACTACTTTTATTGCTATTCGAGTTTATGATTTTTATTACAAGAAACAGGCTTCTCAACCTTCCGAGAACTGAAGATGTTAATATGATACTCGTGCTTTGTAGTCCCTTCTTTTTTTAGATTACAGTTTTTATCCGGTCGGACATTGATGTAATCAGGCTGTGTAAAGTATCCAGTGTGATTTCCTCATACCACACTATTTCAATGAATTTGTCCAACTCGGTTATTGTCCGTGGCTTCTTCTTCGCTACTTGAGTTTTAATTATGGACCGAAGGTTCTCAATCGGGTACAGGTCAGAGGTGTTTCCTGGCCATTCGAATGTTGCAATGGAATGAAAAAAATGCGTGATAGGAAAAGCATACCCAAATCATCCTTGAGCCTCCTTGTTTCGCGGTTGCTGTCACGCATATAATGTCACGTATAAGGTATAATGTGTGTGTGCAACTTTTTGCATGCTCCAGTGGACCCTAGGTAATATCGAAAGCTGATGCTTTATACATTTATAGCATGAAATACGAGCAGAATCTTATGCTAACAGATTTTCAGAATAAGAGGACAGTGCAGGTTGGCTGATGATGCTGTTATAGTCCTTCTAGCAGAGTTTGAAATTCGAAATGAAAGTATTTGTTATACGACACCAATTAAGGCAAATCATTATGCAGCAAAATTGTGTTGTCCAATATTCTATTTTATAGCGTATTGGAAAGAAAAATAAATAATTATTTTTCTCCAATGTCCGCATTTGCATGAAATTTGTTCAATTGCTCTCATTTCTTAGGAAAAAATATTTTAAAAAGTATAGCATTAATGAAATAATTTTTTTGGTTGAATAGATGATCAAACAAAAATAATTTACAGTACTCTACATTTTTAAGAATCTACGTGTCTAGATTTTAAACTTCAAGTACCATTTTCTCCTATTTCTGAGGCGGCGGTTAAATTGGTGGACCATGTTCTGTTTGCGTTAACTATAAATTGTGTTAAAGGCACCAATTTAAATGATTCTTTTAGGTGAAAGCTCAAAATTATAGTGTCTAGCGGTTTTGAAAATACAGTTTATTTTGCGTAATATTATCTTACCTTTGTATACTCGTAATCACTGATTTTAATGATTCTTTTTGCAAACTAATAAGCTGAACTGAAATGCATGCCAAATTGCGTGCAATATTTTGTACCTACATAATAACTCTAGTCATATCAAATATATAACAAGTGACTTTCTAACAAATTCTACTAGCATTTTACATATCAAACATTATTTTAAAACATCATTTTATAACATGGAAATCATGTATGGTTTTCCATACTGATATTTAGTTGCACCTAAAAGGGCAAGTATTGGCTTCGTAAAATTTATCGATCTCTAATTTTAGTATTACTATAATACAGGTCTAACAATTCTGTCTGTCTATCCAACTATCCATCTGTCCGTATGTTCGTCTTTTGTTTTCAGTTGCGCAAATGAATGTGTAATCTCCTGAAGATACTATTAGCCTACTAGAATGCGCGATGCCAGGATTACTCCTATAGATTAACGCACACTTTAATCACTTTCACCTCGAGACTGCCGTTTTCAATTCTTTGTAGCTCATTTTGCACGTTTATTACTTAGTTACTTACTTAGGTCCCTTAACCCCTCAGGGGGCATAGGGCATAGGGCGTCAACCACGCCTGCGCGCCATCTTGTTCGTGCTTCTACAATGCGTTTGAGCTGCCTCCAACTCATTCCTATAGAGCTCGATTCCTCCTCAACTGTTCTGCGCCATGTTCGCCTAGGGCGTTCCGCTATTCTGCCTGCTTGGGTGAGCGGATTCCACTGCATGGCGTATTTCGCAATGGAGTTGTCTTCGCGCCGTAGGGTCGGCCACTTTCTCCTTCGTATTGTAATGTTTATAGGTTCTTGGCCCGTTCTCATATAAAGCTTTTCGTTGGAGATCCGGTTCGGCCAAAAAATCATCAAGATGATTCTTAAACATTTATTTACGAAGACTTGCAGCCTGCGTGTGTTAATGGTGTCCACCTTCCAGATACTGCACCCATACAGCAGTACCGATTCTACGTTAGAGCGGAACAGTCGCAGCTTGGTTCTTAAGCTGATAACATTACTTTTCCAGATTGTGGATTACATACCGAACGCAGCTTTAGCCTTCCCGATTTTACTGCATACGTCCAGTTGGGAGCCACCGCAGTTAGCCGAGACCACACTTCCTAAATATAAAAAGTTGTCAACTTTTTCGACTTCCTGTCCGGCAATGTTAAGTTGAGCGTTAGTGTTGGCCGTGTTTATTTTGAGCCTCACTTTGTTTGCCTCAGTTTCTAGATTATGGGCCATTAGATGAAGGCCCATTATCCTATGTGAAAGTAGACAAACATCGTCATCGTAGTCTAGGTGTTTAAGGTAAGATCCAACGAATTCCATTGTTTCCTTCCGTCAATGCTGCACGGAGTATATCGCTGATAACCACCAAGAACAATAGTGGTGACAGAATGCATCCTTGACGTACTCCACTTTGGACACCAAATTCCTCTGACACGTTACCGTTGTGTAAGACGTGACACTTACCGCCCTCGTATGTAGCCTTGATAATAGCAATAAGTTTTTCCGGGATGCCTCTCCTGCGCAAGGCCAGCCAAATAGCATCTCGATTCAAGCTGTCGAAAGCCTTCTCGAAGTCGATAAACAACAAATGTAGCGGAAACCTGTACTCAACGCATTGTTCGATTATGATCGGTAAGGTGTTTATGTGGTCGATGCAGAAGGATCCAACGCGAAAGCCTGAATGTTCGACATCGAGAGTAGAATCTAAATGCTCTTTAATTTGGCCCGGAATTATTTTTGCTATCATTTTGGCTACAGCTGGAAGAACACGCATACCTCTGCAGTTTCCCTTTTCGGAAGCTTAATGATCATCTCCCTTTTCTACTCCTGTGGAAATTGTTCGATATCCCAAGATCTCTGTATTAGCGGATGCAGCAGATCTGCTGATGTGTTTGGCGCCGCTTGAAACAATTCGGCAGGGATGCCATCAATACCCACCAATTTGTTTTTCTTGAGGGACTTGATTGCTGCCATAATTTCTGTTTTGCTGGGAGGTGCCGTGCGTATTCGGAAATTTGTTGCTTCGGAATACTCATTCGAATTTGAGATCATATCGCCATCGTCTAAGTGATTTAGCACGGAAGCAAAATGTCCTCTCCATCTATTGAGCTGATCCTCATTCGAAATCAGGAGGTTACCGTCCAGACTCTTCACCGGGTGTTGTTTGGAGTTTCGACCACCAATGAGCTCCTTGATGATGCTATAAACAGTCCTACTATAGCACCTGCTCGCTGCTTCTACAGCCCTAGAAGCCAGTGTGTCGATATATTGACATTTGTCATATCTCACACTACGCTGTACTTCTTTCTTCTTCGTACGGTACTGGGTTTCTAGCTCGGTTCTCTCTAATGCTGAGGCCGCTGCAATCCGAGCCTTTATTGTTGTACGCTCATCGATCCGTCTCCAGGTGTCTGTCGAAAGCCCATGTGCGATGGTGTGCCTGCCTTTTATCGACATAGGTGTGTGCCCCGCTCGCAAAAGCATTTTTCACAACATTCCAGTGATCATCCATGCTCTCCTGCATTGAGCTGCTGATTGCTTCCGCTTCTAAGGCAAGGTGGTCCCTAAATTGTTGATACACTTGGGGGACCTTAAGCCTATCGGTATTGAACCTGGTGATGTTCAACAAGTTTGATCGGTTGTTGTTGACGGATGCAGTACGAAGGCGTATATGAGCTAGCATAAGATGTTGATCTCGTTCTTGTCCGATATCAGCTCCACGTCTGTTATGGACGTCCAGGAGACAATTTCTAAAGCGGCGACTGATCGCAATGTGATCGATCTGGTTGGATGTTCTTTGCCTATCAGTCGAGACCCAACTGATCTTATGGCAGGTGTTATGCTTAAACTGTGTACCTCCAATGACTAGGCGGTTGGTATTGCAGAAGTCCATAAACCGCTCTCCGTTTATTACGAACGTGTTAATTTCCATTCAAGTGTCGTCGCATTATTTGGTCTATAACTATGGCTCCATTCCATGAAGCTTGGTAATCTGGCAGAAAGGTGAGCAATTGTGTCCAAATCGATCTACCTTCTGATCAAAAAGTACCCGGTATTCTTCAATAAAACGAACAGGGTTCAATTATTCATCGATATTCATTTTATTCCCTTCAAAGTAATCTCCATTGCAAGCAATACACATATTCCAACGCTTCCTCCAACCTGCAAAAGACATTTCATAGGCCGATTTTGGAATCGCCTTCAGCTCCTTCTGCGAATTCTCCTTTATCGCCTCAATCGTCTCAAAACGTTTTCCGCGAAGTGGTACTTGAGTTGTGGGAGTAGGAAGAAGTCACAAGGAGCCATTCCAGGTGTATACGGAGCTTGTGGAACGATATGAACGTTGTTTTTGATCAAATAGTCGCGTACAAGATGAGATGTGTGAGCCGTTACCTTGTCATGCTGAAGAACTCACGAGTTGTTTCTCCACAATTCTGGCCTCTTGCGGCGAACATTTTCTCTCAAATGCTTTAATACGCTCACTAATACTCCTTATTTACTGTCTGGTCTGGCGGAAGAAATTTGGAGTGGACCACGCCACGGCAATCAAAGAAAATGGTCAACAAAGCCTTGATTTTGGATCGACTCTGTCGTGGTTTTTTTGGGTTTTGGTTCGTCTGAGAAGCACCATTCCGATGATAGTTGGCTAGTTTCGATGTCATATTCGTAGACCCATGTCTCGTCACCGGCAATGATGCCATCGATAACATTTTGGCCCAAAGAAAGCATTCAAAAACATATTTGATGACAGATGTACCAACCTAAAAAAAAGGTTTTGACAATTTGTTTGTTTGAGGGGGAAATTCCGGGTAGTTTTTGATCAGGAGGTAGGTATTTGCGATATGAGTACAGTACGTAGGTACAGTGGCCAGACAGTTTGTACAGATCTTGATGGTCGGGATCAACTTGTAGGCCCATCTGATAACATTTCTTGTAGTATTGTCCAACCGGGCTTGCCACATCGCCATTGAAGATTTTTTCCTTGATCCTTTTGATAACATTTGTTGCTTGTTGGCTCTACGTTCTCCTGTTGAAGATCCTTAGTATCTCGTCCGCGAGGATGCCAATGGGATCAATCAATTCCTGCTATAATAAAGGCTACTTTGTCCGATATCGATCGAAACCACTAATAGTCCCTAATGGGCACAGTCTGTATGTTGACGATAATTTTCTCCTTGTCCTAATGTCTACAGAATAGGGTGAGTTCATAGCCTTCAATGGTTGGGTTATTGCTCAGGGTAAGACCATTTTGGGATTGGGCCTCGAACGGTCCATCCGTTCAGGGTTTGATGTCATCTATTCCACTTCAGAGTCTCCAGACGGTGTATCTGTCTTTCGAATGTGGTTTCTTTTAGTCACACTGGCTCTTGGATGCGAGGTACCTGCTTCGTAATTCCCTAAATTTCTTCACCAAACCACTACTCCAAGAGGACTGTAGACTAAATATTAAGGGTAAACGGTAGAATTGGTGGAAAAGGTAAGCTTTTGGTGCGTAATTGAACTCATCACTGTGATCTGTTGAAGGGTCTTGCGATCTAACACCGTTTGACTTTTTTTTTTAGGGCTATTTGAACGAAAGGGTTTATGCCAGCAAACTAGCAACGAATCCAATGCTAAACTCAAATAAAGCATTTAAAGTGAAATTGCTCACAAATTCAGTAGCAATAATCCGAAAACATAATAAAAAACTTGACAAAAATAATGGTATGTCAGCGGAGGAGGAGTCTTTTGGAGCCTAGAAGTCATTCGAGCTGTGCGACATACCCGTAAATGGAAGGGACCTACAGTTTAATGCTATAGGCATCCGAAAGGCAAATTCTTCAATTGAGAAGATTCTCATGACAGTCTTACTCTTGGATATTTGTCAGACGTTCGCAAGAAATGGAACCGGGAACAAACTTTTTTAGTGTTTTTGACACTCGAACCTGAGTCTGAGAGGCTAAAACTCCTTCTTGGGACAAAAATTCGTCCGGTAATTGTAGCTATGAGAATATTCTGAATTCTTCCGAGGTTATACTGGCCCTTGTGCTCTTGTCCATCTGTGATCTATCCATGTTGCTATATCTGAGTTGGAGACCATAGTGTTTAACGCCCTTCTAATTGTATCCGATCTACAAGCACCATATACCAATTTCCGAATGCAGCTTCCTTATTCTCATTTTAAATTTACAAAAATATCTCTGTATAAAAAATGTTAAACAAAGTCATGTTTTATACATACAGATTTCAATTTACACAAACAAATACATTTGTAATGTATGTTATTGCGGCAAAAGACCACAAAAGAGCTTCGAAATTTCTCACAGAATTTGTCACTTGCCAAGACGCACCGTGATTACCATTTATCCCCTTACTGGAGACAATAAATAAATGCTCCCGACCTTAATCCCATCTAAGAAATCTTATTATTACGAGCGTATACCGATGTTACCACTCCAGATGACAGAAGCGCTAGGACACGGATTTCCGCCTACGCCTAAAACCTTATTTATTTTGCACAAATACCAGAAGCGACATGCTCATATACAATATAAATTAGCACCACGATCCCAACTTCGACATTCATGGCAATGGGAGAAAAGGGTAGCGCGAAACGTGACCTTATTAAAAATAGCCTACGGCTAAAAGGATTTCGAATAATTAAAAAATTACAAAATTTAATTAACGCGCTTAATTGCGTTCGCAATCTGAACGCTAATGGAAGGAAAGGCAGGTTGCAGATTCACTATCACCACCACCACCACGACTCTACCATATTACAAATGGGTGACGTTTTTTTAGTCCGGGCCTGACTCTCTTCAACGCGAATTTATGAATACAATTAAACTCTGCTTTATGTCCTTTGTTCCGGGTAGAACAAAAATATTTAAAGTAAAGCCGATGTAAAGGGTATTGGCCAATAAAATAGTAAAGGCTTCCGAGCACAATGGCATTTTATTTATTTTTTTTTAATGAAGTTATGGTTAGATTAAATTGCTATAAAAGGATGCTATAAAGTTTTTTTTTATTAGAATGGAAAAAAATATGTATTTAAGTATTAAGTGCTCTGGGTAAGTTTTGAAAACAATGTGGGAATATGGAGTTGCATTTTCTAAAATTAAGTCTCTGCTATTGGTACAGGGTTTAAGTACAGGGTTTTCAATCGCCACTCCTGACCTTCGACAGCCAATTGTATGATAGTTGTGTTTGAAATGACAGCGTTGTTATCCATGAAAAACTAAACTAAAATTCATTATAAAAATTCGTGCTCTGTTCGCCGAAGAAAAATGATCTTCAGCGAAAAAATCAACTTCAGCGATAAAACGCATTTTTGACTGAATGGCTGCGTAAATAATCAAATTGTCGGATCTGGGACAATGCCAATCCACTACAGTGTCATCGGCCCATACCTACATCTTCGTATAGCCACCAAGTCGGACGGGGCTAAGCTCAGGCAACTGTGGGGGTCACAGGTGGCGGATAGTGTACGGCCTACAGAATGCAGGTTAACTGCGAATACCCAAATAAGCACTCCCCGACCAAGAGCGGCAGAGAAGAAGAGCTTGGCTGAAAAGGTCAAAGGAACCCCTGTGAACTTTCTGCGATAAGACGAATAGGCACCGTCTTCGATATAGATGCTCCCCATCCCTCATAAGGTGGCTACGAGGGATACAGTAAGGAGAAAATGGCGAGATCCGGACGTACCCGCCACAATGCGAAAGACGCAGCTTCTTACATCGGAAAGATGGCTGCATTTATATGTATTCTACAATATATTATAGTACGTACTACTAATTAAATAACTAAAATATGATGACTTCGTCATCAGTACCCTAAAACATTAAGACCAAGCCCAGTAAGGTCCTAATTATGGCATACTGGAAAACGAACTGGAATGACAGCTATGAGGGCTGACGTCTGTAGTATTCTGTTACCTGAGTAAGCTGGAGTGAAATCTGGTTGAATTGGCTTTCAGGCTAATGCTACAAGTGCCCCCGTCCCGTTAAAACCTTGGCAGCACTCAAAGTATTGTACGTTCAATGTTTCGTCACCATTAAGTTGGTGGTGTATGATGTAACATTACATAAGGGTTTATGCCAACCCTCGCATGGCCTCACTGCTTGCATAGATAACCATGGGACCCTTGGGTGACTACACATTCGAGCATTGATAGCGGCTTTGTGGGCGGACCCAACCGAAATGATTACAAACAAAACAAACAAAAACACAGTAGAAACAATTGAAGAGAACGAGGAGAACCCCTTCAAGGGGGGCTCAAGGATACTGAGGTCACCAGTTCGTTAAGTAGCAGCACCACTAAGATACACGGAACGACGTGAGTCACCCGCAGTAGGAAGGGCGACGGTCGAACCAACCGACCAGAAATCTGATTTTCACAAGCTAGGGGAACAGATTAGAGGGCTGGTGGAAATGCTGGAAGATGGCAAAAGGCGTTGAGACCCCAGCAAAAGCTCAGCGAACAAGTGCAACCACAAACAAAAGCAAGCGACAGGAGAAGGCAAATTGTTAAATGCCAGCAGGAAGAAGGACGCCAAAAAGAAGCAACAAGGGCTCATAAGAACGAAACCCGACGCTATTCTCATCAAAGCTACGGGATTCCTTTCTTACGCGGATATACTACGCAAAGCAAAGGCAGACCCAAAACTGGAAGCAGTTGGAAACGCGGTTTCTAAAATTAGGAGGACACAGAAGGGAGACCTCCTAATACAACTCAAGGAGACGGGAATAAAGACCACCGAGTTTAAAGGCGTAATCAGAGAAGCCTTAGCGGAGCAAGCGAGTGTAAGAACACTCACGCACCGCACTACCCTCAAAGTCAAATACATCGATGAGGTCACTACAATGGTTGACATAATCGATGCAATTAGAACCCAGTTTGGAGTAAAGGTTTTACCGGCAGATATCTTATCCCTGCGAAAGGCATACGGAGGGACTCAAACAGCATCCATCAGTCTTCCAGTAGAAGACGAAGGAAAACTGTTAGAAGCTGGGAAAATTAAGATCGGGTGGGTAGTCTGCCGAATCCGTGAAAAGACACAGCTGAAAACGTGCTTCAAGTGCCTAGAGTATGGTCATCTAGCCACACAATGCAGAAGCGAAGAAGATCGCTGCAAGCTATGTAGGAGATGTAGTGAAGGGGGCCACATAGCGAAAAATTGCGTTAAGCAACCATCCTGCATGTTCTGCAAGAAAAACCACCCAGACGACGTGCATCAATAGCTGGTAGCAGCAGATGCCCGGTCTTCAGGAGAGCTATCATAAGCAAAACACCATGAAGATACTACAGATAAATCTCAATCACTGTAGAATAGCCCAGGACATCCTGGCCCAAACGGCCAAGGACAAAAGAACCGACGTTGTAATGATCAGTGAGCCTTATAAATGCCCGGAACAGAACAATAACTGGATCTGTGATAAAGCAAAACAGGTGGCAATATGGATATGTGGACCCCATGCCTTCCAAGAAACAAACGACCAAATAGAAGGCTTCGTGCGTTCGAAAATAAATGGAATCCATTTCTATAGCTGCTCTGCAGGACCCAGCTTGACGACCAGCGAATATCAACTAATGCTCGACCATCTAACCGCGGATGTGCTCCAGAGAGCCCCAGTGGTTATAGGAGGAGTCACCAACGCGTGGGCCACAGAATGGGGCAGCAGGCTCACCAACACCAGAGGAGAGGTCTTATTGGAAACATTCGCTCCCCTAGCGGTAGGCATTGCTAATAAGGGCCGCGCAAATACTTACCGGAAGGCTGGAGTAGGCTCCATCATTGACATCACCTTTGCGAGCAACTCCATCCTGAAAACCATAAAGTGGAGGGTCAGTGAGGAGTATTCACACAGTGACCATCAGGTGATAATACTAGAAATAAAAGGGAAAAAATCAGTTCAGCTCCCAAAACTTACTGGCCCAAAATGGAACGACAGATCTTTCGATAAGGATGCATTCGAAGAGATGTTGAACGGTGGTCAAACTCCAATCGGAACAGCGTAGACCCTCGCGCACCACCTCACAGGCACCATCACCACAGCGTGCGACGCATCAATGTCTAGGAGAGCAAACACCAGAAAGGCATCACTTCGCAAGCCCGGCGCAAAGTCCAACGATCAGAAGGAGAGCGGATTTCCAACAATGCCAGGACACCCTTAGACTGGCGAGACGTAGTTTAAATAGAGCCATCGAGGAAAGCAAAACTGCATGCTTTAAACGTCTCTGTCAAGAAGCCGACATTAACCCATGTGGCTTGGCGTACAGAATGGTGATGACGAAATTAAAGGTCTATAGGACTCCTCAAATAACATGTCCGATAATGCTGAGATCCATAATAGAGCACATCTTCCCTCAAAGGCCTGCTACTATGTGCAATCCAGAAGATATTCCTTTAATTGCTCACGAGGAGCTGCTAAGGGCATGCAGCAAGTTAGGTGACAACAAGGCGCCGGGACCCGACGGCATCCCGAATAAGGCAGTAAAGGCAGCTGTAACAAAAAAACCAGACCTCTTCATAACAACAATGCAGAAGTGCCTTGAAGAAGGAACCTTCCCGAAAAATGGAAAACGCAGCATTTGGTCCTACTGCCAAAAGGAAAAAAGTCCCCAGGAGAGGATCCTATCACCCAATATGCCTATTAGACACCATGGGAAAGATCCTCGAGAAGATAATCTTGCCAGGATGGATACGCCATATTACCTGCTGCGGATAGTGACGAACTACTTCAACAACAGGAAGCTGAGGTACAATACCGATGAAGGTGTAAAATACTACAACGTAACTGCGGGAGTTCCACAGGGATCGGTTTTAGGGTCATCATGTACGACGGAGTCCTACGATTAGCACTACCTGGGGGAGTAACGATTATTGGATTCGCCGATGAAATTGCAGTCGTGACAGTAGCTAAACAGATCCGTGCAGTAGATTCAGCTACAAATGAAGCAATTGCCCGGATACAAGATTGGCTAATATCTGCCGGATTAGAACTAGCTGACCATAAAACAGAAGCTGTTTTTATAACCAGCCGGAAAACCGTCGAATTTGCCAACTTTCAGGTTGGTAACCAAACCATCAGGTCGAAAGAGGCAGTTAAATACCTTGGAGTAATGCTGGACAACAGGCTACTCTCTAGAGTTACCACCTCAGTTCTGTTATATGCCGCCCCAGTCTGGGTGGAGGTACTGAGGACGAAGGAGACCAAAAGGAGACTATCGTCATCATACAGACTCTATGCGCTACGGACAATCAGCGGCTTTCGAATCATCTCTGACGAAGCTGCATTTGTCATAGCTGGAATGGTCCCCATCGATATTCTCGCAGATGAAATGCTGAGGATATATAACAGAAGAGCATTGAGTCATCACGACGCCAATGGTATCAAGGTGATAAAAATTGAAGAAAGGGCAGTGTCAGCAGCTATGTGGCAAACTCGTTGGGCTAATACAACAAAAGGCAGATGGACATACAAACTTATACCGACAATCCAAGACTGGATAAGTCGAAAGCATGGAGACTGCAACTACCACCTAATGCAGTTCCTGTCTGGCCACGGTGGCTACTGCAAATATCTACACCGATTTGGACACGACAACTCACCATCCTGTCCGGAATGCCCAGGTGGAGATGAAGATACGGAGCACGAAGTGTTTTACTGCACACTTTTCTCGGCATGAAGAATTACTCTGGCAAGTCCGTCATTACTCCTCGACCATATTTTACAGTCGAAAGAGAATTGGATGGCAATATGTTCCTTCGTAACAACTCTACAAAAAGAGCTGCAGAGAATAGAAAAGCTAAGAAGAGCAACTGAAGCAGCGGAAGAAGCTGACACAAGAAGCATAGAATAAACTGCTAAGCAGCCCCGCGAAGTAATACCTAACGGTAGTCCCGCGGGCAGAGTGGTTGAAATGTATAGGGTATGTGTTTAGTATGTAGGCGTATTCCACATGCTAGTAGCACTCGGGCTATCAGTATCTATGAAGATTACACATCCCTGGCGCAATCCAAAAAATAAAAAATAAAAAATACTTACAACTTCGGAAATGAGAGAGGCGAGGTGGTAACTGTCAACGGGGAAATGTATCAAAAGATGATAACCAATATTTTGGCCCGAATTGGATGATATGGAGATGAACATGTCATGCAGCGAATGAAACAATAGCGTTGAGAAGATGAAGTGATGTCAACTGACCGCCACGATCATAGGATTCAAAGCCCTTAGACTTTTTTTCTTTGGCCTATGCGAATGAACCAGCAATAATTCATGACTTGAAGAACAACGTCATTCAAGCCATTGCCAAAATCTAGCGCGATTTATGTGGAAAAATCATTCAAAATTGAGTTTCTCGGATTGGCTCCTCCAAACAAATCCATGGAGGCCATTTGGATGATGTTATTTTTAAAACACAGTGGCGTTGATTGTATGTTTTTAAATCCCTTAGAAGAAAGTGGGTGGGAAAGTGGACGTAACCATTTGCAATCGATATTCATTTCACAATAAGACTTCTATCACCGTAAATAGTTTTCGAAAATCACAAAATGTTTTTTGTTGAAAACGCCGCCAAAAATTCTCCATGGCCCCTTATAATGTATGGACGAATTGTAGAGAAAATCAAAGTATATTAAAGGCAAATACTTTTCAGTTTTTAGTAAAAATAGTTGGAGTATTGTGGGCGGATTTCAAAAAAATGTACACTTCTACTGCTTCGAATTTTAAGCTGGTCAAAATTTAAATCCCAAAAGGTGGTGACATACAGACAAACATACAGACGGATGGATGGCCATGGCTCAATCGGGTCGGTTGGTAGCTGATCATTTATACATGTTTTTTGTGGGGCCTATCATCATTATTTTTTTATAGAGAAAGCAGTAGGTAGTAGGTCGTATTATACTTCTTTTTGTTACAGTTACGAGTATTATACGAGTACTTTATGATGTTCATATGGTGCTCGTTATCTATTTCTACTTGTACTTAAAAAAGACAAGAATTGGTTCCGTGAAAATTTTCGATCTCGGAATTTTGATCAATCTTGGCACTACGTACTGTAATATAAAATCGCGAAAAAGTGGGTCCTCCAATTTCGTCTGTTTATCTGTCCGTCTGTCGTATGAATATAGGATTACTGCCTAAACGGCTGGACGGATTTACTTCAAACTTAATCAGCCCTATCGTGAATTCCGAGGGAATATTTCTTTACCTCGAATTAGTCTCTTCCTGGGAATAAAATCCCCCTATCACCAATTTCCCTCGAATTGGATTTCCCTTGGAAACAGAAGTGCCACATTGAAAAGGTAAAAACCTGAATTCGAAATTAATCTCGAAGATTTTGACAGCTATGAGTATATTTTAGTTGAAATTAGAAATATAGAAAGAAATCAGTTTATTTGTGAAAGAAATATTTTTATTACAGATAATGGCTGAGGAATTAGACGAGATGGAAGAAGAAGCTTAAGAGATTGTTCAAATCCGATGGAACTATCACAATCACTGTATGTAAAAATGGAATTTTCTAATTTTTTAAGGAATTAGTTATGTCTGTTTTTAGGTTTCAAAAATATTTCAGGGTAAATAAACCCGCATTCAAATATCTACTTGATGTGTTAACAGCTTCTTCGCCACAGCCTAAGAAAGCGTTTGGAACTTCTCCCTGAAATTAAGCGCATGCTTACGCTTTTTTGCTGAAGGCGGCTATCAAAAAGGAGTTGGGAAAGACAACGATGTTGGCTTGGCAAAATATTAACCATTTTTGAAACACAATTGTGCCCAATATGGATAACTATGCACACTACATTGGAAGAGAAAAGAAAAGTTGCATTATCCTTCTATGAAAAACACAGGATGCATGGCGTTGTAGGATGCATAGATGGAACTCATGTGAGAATCGTTGATCCCTCCGCAAACAAACGTTTATATTACAACAGAAAGGGTGTGAGTGGTTGTTTTTACTCTTAAATTTGTTATCATGGTAAATTGAATTTTATTTTAGGTATGCGATAGTGATATGAAAATACGTTACGTTGATGCAACACATCCCGGAGCCTGTCGCAATTCTTTTATTTAGAATGTGAGCCTTTCAAAGCTTTATTCAAAATTATGCTATGCTGTGAGACATCGTGGTCTTCATAGCATAACATGGATAGATCTGCTTCAAGGTTCGGCTCTTGGTTTTCTTTGTGTGCGTCTCCAACTGTACTTACTTTTGAAGAAGGTAATTACTGTGGGTATTCCTTCTACCGCTTCTTTCTTTTCGATTAGTTTGGAAATTGCTTCTTCTATTGGAGAAAACTTTTGCTCTTTATTTGGACCTCCTCCAGTACCATTTCTCATCTACAAGTTTGTAGCGGCCTTTTTCCGCACGTATTTTTTTTTTTTTTTCTTGTCATTGCAAACCTAAATTTAAACTCTTATAATACGAGTAGTATAATACAATGACAATAAATTACCTTTTTCCATTCAAAAATGAATTTTGATGGCGGCCCTACACTGTTAAATTCACTCTCAACCATATTCGAGAATCGGGCAATATCATCTTTACTTTTTTTATGAAATTCTTTGACAATGTCTGGACTAGCTTCCATTAAATTAATTAAACCATCTAATTGCTGTTTATTTGTTGTATTAGACATTGTACTTAATTTAAATTTTTCACTTTTCAAGCAAAGAGTAACCAAATTGCGTGTTGCTTCTCAGAAATTCTCCAACTAAATAATGGCGTAAATATCGGAGGGAAAATCCATTGAAAATTTCTCTGCATTCTCATTCACGATTGCTATTTTTTTCCAGGGTAGGAAAAATTCTGAGGGAGAGTGTGCCAGTGGCGTGGAGTCCATACAACCCGATTCCTTCCGGCTTCCCTTTTCAAATATCAAATATTTTTATTTTGCCACTTGCCAACGATAACATTCAATTATTTGTTCATCAACTCATTTTTCATAACTTTATACACGCTCGAAGATGAAATGCTGCGACCACTTCGGTTGTTTATTCATTTTTACTCATACACAAATTCGGACACATAGGGGAGACAAGTATGAACTCCTCTAGCGAGAGAGCGTGCAATGAATTTTTTTGAGAATCCGTTCATTTTCCGGGTTATGCATTCATTTCTTCACAGTACGAACTTTCAACTCTATTCCTTTCTGGCATATAGTAGAAGTTTATTTGCGATTTCTTTGTCTAACATACATTCGCTTATGAGGAAAATAACCCGCGATTTCTCGGCTTTTGTGGATGAACTTTGGGGGAGGAGATAGGTTTTAGTTCGAGGGAGTTTTTTTTTTTTTTTTATTGTAGGCAACAAAATAAGCCGTCGAAAATCGGGTTATTGGGTGATGTAGTGGTTCGAACGGCGTTTGAGGTTTGAGGTTATTGAAAATTTGGATGCAAATTTTTGTGATTTTTGTGACTGCTAATTATTAGAAAATTTTAAAAATTTAGCAATTACATATTGATAGTTAAGTTAGTGTTTTAAATTATTAAATTTTTATAAAATAGTGGGTGAGCTAAGTGAATAGTTATTAGCTATATACCAAGTAAGTAATTATAAATCTACTCAAGAGGTGCCCCATTGAACATTCTTATTATTCTTAGACAAGATGTCTCTAGTTAATTTTGAGTGTTGTTTAACTGATTTTCTTCTAAAAGAAACCCACGAGTTCAGTAAGCTTTCTTTTTTGCAAGTTGGAAGTCACACAGGTTTCTTTGATATAAACAATTTTATTAATTCTTCCAAAAAACATATTCAAACGGAAAAGCATATACGCAGCTGCTTGTATTTGCATTCATTTGGCGAATATCGAAGAATCCGGAATATATGCTCAATGGCTTTTTTTATTCCCTGTTATGCCCATGTTCTGAATCTAGTGTTATCTAAATCGTTAGAAAGCATTCCTGATCGTTAGGTTTTCTAATAAATCATCTAAAAGAACCAATCTGCTAAAGACAATTGCTGATCGACGAATGCCTGGGGTATCAGAGACTCGATAGCAATATCATTCGCGTATAGTGAACGTCTTATTCAATTGCAGAGAAGATATTATAAAAACTTTTCAACAGATTTTATATGAACCAGGAGAATGGTTATGTCCGAAACTTTGTTGTACAAACTGCAGGAAAAAGAATTATGTTTTTTATTGCATGTTACTTCGGTCATATTTGCAAAAATAGATATTCTTTTTAGTTTAGTTCAAAATAAACAAACTGACATAGAGCTTGCAAAGCAAGAGATCGAGGGTTTTGAGTCATGGATTCATTCTGAATTTTTAAACTCATTTCTCAATCTCAATCTATGAGAGCATAAGTAAGTGCTCAGAACCTCCACGCAAACGCCGACTACTTAATATTGATTCAAAAACAAATTATAACTGAATTTTTGTAGCAATTACAATTTTAATTATTACAAAATTAATGTTACAAGTCAAATTAAGAATAGGTATAGTTCGTTTAGTTCATATATTTTCTTTGATTTATTAAACAAATCAAAATATGAATATTTTTCTAATTCAATGCCGGATTACAAAATATCTTCTTTAATTACCCTATTTCATGGAATTTTTAATTTTACTACTTTAAAAAATGAACTCAAAGTTTTATACACTATCCCTTCACTTAAAGAGCTTGAGGTTTGTCAACTTTATAAGCATTTTAATACGGAAATGCTTAGAGATACTTTGTCTCAAACTCTAACATTGTGTGAAATCTTTTTAACCCTGCCTTTGACTGTGGCCTCTGTCGAAAGATCTTTTTCGACTTTAAAAATAGTCCACACTTAAGAAATTCCCACAAAGAAGAAAGACTTTCAGATCTGGCACTTTTGTCTATCGGAAAGCACCTTCTTTTAGAAATTAAAAATAACTAAATTTTTATTAAAGAGTTTTAGCAGAATTCGTAAAAAAGAATCGTAGGATAGCTTTAGAGTACAAATAGGTAGTACATAATTGTAATTGCTAAATTTTTTATATTTAACAACGCTCCGAGTTATCGATAAGTTATATAGATTATTCTGACCAGAACGGCTTCTTTCGAAGCTGCTTTTTTTATGCGATGAGCTCATTGTCTACGTAAATTCCAATGACTTAAAGTATAACAAAGGTGGCTTAGATTGCATATCTTAAGTCTGTGTTTCGAATAAGCACCAAAATGGTAAGTCTTGAATAAAATATTTTACTTAACATTTTTCGGCTTCCCTCTTTTGAAATTTCACTCCACGCCACTGCTGTGTGCTCACAATTCTAGGCAAAATCGGAATTTTCATTCTAACCCCAAAATTAATGCTACTTTACTAATGTATGCTTGTAAAAATAATCTAACGATTGTTTTAAAATCTGATATTTCGGTTGGGTTAGAGATACATACATACATATGTACATATGTAAGTAGTCACTAGATGGAGTACCAAGTTTTTGAAAATTGATTATTTCTCGGCTATGTCTCGGAAGATTTTGTTTAAAATCTGGGTCTAGGTGTCGTACGAAGTTTTGAAAAATTGCCAAAATGAGTTTTTTTTTTTTTTTTTTTTAACGCATTTTCAAAAGACTTTATATTTTAACAATTTCGCCTAAATTTCAAATCTGTGTTATTTGCATATGAGCAGCACGTACATAGTTGCGAGTACGTACATACGTCACAGTCGTGTTTATTTGTATAGTTTTATTGTTTTAACCAGCTGCGGCAAAGCCAACATTTTTTTTATGTGTTTTACGTGTTTGCATATTTGATTGTATTTTCGTATGCACATTTTACTTCCTAGTGCCTAAACAGGCCGACTTTTCTGATAAACTTCATCAAAAATTTAACAGAATGTACTCGGCACTAATCATAAAAATAATAAAATGTTTGTGTATTTGCTTTAATTAAAGTGTCAGTTTAATTGAAAATTTTCAAATATGGAAGGACTTTTCAACAACACTTACAATAGACTTTAACAATCTTTAAGGCATAAATGTTGACATTTTCATTACATTATTTAAAAATAGAATTGAGATGACATGACAAAATTAGAATTACTTAGTTTAAAACTTCATGTTAAATTCTGCGGTTAAAATAATTTCAATAGAGAAATGAGATAATTTATAATATTAGATAGTATTATTTGTATCTGCAATTTATGTAGACGTAATATGCCGAAAGAGAGTATCACAAAAATTATTCGCATCGTGGAGTCTTCTTACGCTGAGAGGAAGTGCGTTCCAAGGGCGAATGACATGAATAAAGAATTGGCGTTCCGTTTACCTGATAAGTAACACGAGGTGGAACCAACCTCAAAGAACGTTGTGATTGTGTGAATTTTAGTTTCTCATATAAGTATTGAGGCTGTTTGGTGGTTATAACTTTGTGTAAGTACTTGATTGTGCAAAACTCAAGATACTTTTCTAGTCTACAACCAAGTATTTTCTTAGCATAGGCGGAAACATGGTCGTATCTTCTTAACCCAAAAACATAACGCGTTATATTATTAAATGCAACTTGTAATTTGCGTGTTATAATAGCGTTATTGTAACAGAAAATTTGACAGCTGTATGTAATTAGGGGTACGAGTAGAGTTCGTGCCAAAATTAGTCTTGTATTTGTCGGTGTGAAGTTTTGCGATAAAGATAGATTTCGGAGACAACCATAGATTTTGGCAATTAACGTCAAGATATGGTTATCCCAGCACAGCGTTTCACTGAACCAAACCCCCATATTTTTGGCTTTGCGGACAAATTCAATTTGAGCATTTCCAAGATAAATAGGGGGTAAAATATTTGAATCATGAACATTTCTGCTGATGACAAGGCATTTGGATTTATCTGGATTTATATTGGTTTTATAACTTAATTCGTGCGGTTTTTTTTGTCAGAATTTGAACGTTTTTTTAAGAAAAACATGTACAATAGTATTATTCAAAGTATTGCCCATCTGAAGCTATGACTTTTTCCCATCTTTCTGGCAATTTGTGGATCCCATCCCAAAAGAATTGCGCCGGCTTGGCAGCCAAGAATGAATCAAGCCAACCTGATGTGAACCGTATTTCAGTGAGGGCGTTCTGCATCGACCGGAACAAATGGTAGTCAAAAGGGGCATCCACTGTTTTCCAAATAGTTCTTAACCGGGATAGCAACGTGGGGCCGAGCGTTGTCATGATAAAAAATTATTGCCTCGTGTCTGATCGCATATTCCGGGCGTTTTTCGGCTACTACTCTCTTCAAACGGATTAATTGTGTTCGGCAGCGTTGTCCATTAATGGTTTCACCCGGTTTTAGCAGCTCATAATATAGCACACCCTTCTGATCCCACCAAATACAGAGCATTATCTTCGCGCCATGGATATTCCAGTAACAATCCGATGCAAAAATGACTTCCTTTTGTGGCGTTCCAGCAGCATTTCGGACATGCAAAACCGCCTTTCGACGTCTCTCGGCTTGAGTTCATGTGGAACCCAATTTCCTTGCTTTTGAATATATCCAGCTGCTTTTAAATGCTTTGAAATGGCTGCTTGAGTGACACCCAAAGATTCTGCGAGCTCTTCTTGTGTTTGGCAACAATCTTCGTAGAGTAATGCTTCCAGTTCTTCATCTTCAAACTTTTTTGGCTGCCCAGGACGTTCATCGTCTTCCAAGCCAAAATCACCACTTTTAAATCGTGCAAACCACTTTTGGCACGTTCGCTCAGCTAGCGCATGTTCACCATAAACTTCCACCAAAATACGATGACTTTCGGCAGCAGTTTTCTTCATATTAAAGTAATGAAGAAGAACTCCCCGCAAAAACACTTTTTCAGGCACAAAGTTCGACATATTTCAGTGAAAAAAAATTATTGTTGTTTACCCTGCAAATGAATGACATATACTGAAATGACGTACAATGACAGTAGCTTTCAAACGCATGTTCCAATGGAATAATAACAATGGAATAATACAAGTTACGCCATCTCTTAGCAAACCGCACGAATTAAGTTATTGACCCAATACTTAAAAAATTGTCCTTGGACCAGGTAAGGATATTCTTCAGATCCTCATTGTGTTTATAAGCAGCATTATCGATAAGACCGCGTGCACTACTTATGTACAGTTGAACATCGTCGGCATACATATGCACTGCGGAGTTGTGAACAACGTTCGGGAGGTCATTAATAAAGATTGTGAAAAGCAGTGGGCCCAATATGGATCCTTGGGGGACACCTGTGAAACGTTAAGAATTCGGATTGGATACCGTTTACGAAAACAGCTTGTACGCGACCTGTCAGGTAGTAAAAAATTAATTTTCCAGCAGATGAGGAGAAAGCAAACAAATTTTGAAGTTTTGCGACAAGAAGCCTATGATCAACCGTGTCAAAAGCCTTTGAAAAGTCTAGTAAAGTTAGAAAAGTAACGTAGTTTTTATCAGTTGCTGCCCTTATATCGTCCGTTACTTTAAGCAATGCTGAAGTACAACTGTGATGCTGCCGAAAACCAGACTGGTACATACAAAGAAGGTTGTTTTGTCGAAGATAAGCAGACATTTGATAGTGGAAAGTTTTTTCTAAGACTTTGGATAAATATGGAAGTATTGCGATAGGTCGGTATTCTGCTGGGGCTCTTTGTGTTTGCTTTCTTTTTAAGGATTGGGATAATCTTTGCAGCGTTACAGGACTTTGGGAAATTGGATGTTGTTATGATTGTGTTGAAAAGATGAGTTATTGCTGGAAGGATGTATGGTAGAATAATTTTTTATAAAATAGGGGTGGATCCCGTCAACACCAATAGCTTTCGATTTTATTTTGAGGACAGCTCTAACAATATCCTTTTGTTCAATCCTGGAAAATTCAAAGGATCCGAATAGTGCAATTACCGGAGATATACCAGTGTTTGACGATTGAATTTTGATGAAATCACGATTTAGCTGGTTTGGATCAACATTATCAATTCCTGAATCAATTTTACCACAAATGCCTTGCTGGGAAGTTTATAGTTAAGATGTTCACTGTAAAAAATACGCTTGGCTTGCCTTATTTTTGAACATACAAGATTTCTTAGTGCTTTATAAGACGAGAAAAATTCAGGGAGCCTAAAATATTTCCACTTCATGTATACAGCATCTCGTTCATTTTTTAGTCTGAGAATCTCTGTGGTAAACCACGGATTGATGTTGCATTTTGCAAGCTTAGTTCTAAGAGGAACATGGCAGTAATCACGCTTTGCAGATATTCAACTTGCATATCTGTTGAAGGTTCCGAATATATTGGTAGCCAGTGTACACGTTGTAAGTCTCGCTCAAGAATATCCGCTCGCACATTTTTGAAATCCCTGTATGAGTATTTCTGTTCTATACAAGTGGCGATATCAAAATAGGCAAAGAGGAGATCGTGTTTAGAAAATACAGGCGCGGAAACTTGGCTATAAGAAGCATTCTGAGTGCCACTTGCAAGAAATAAGTCCAGGAGGGTACTACTTGAAATGAGTCGGAATGGTCGAATTAAGAAGATCAAGATTTAGTGCTTTCATATTTTCAATTAGGGTAAACGAAATAGCAGGATTTAAAATATTGCAGTTGAAATCACCACAAACAATAATTTTCCAAAACGATGTTTTATTATTTTCAAGAAAGCAATAAACCTGTGAAAGGTCAATGTAATTTCTTGGTCGATAAACGACACCCAATAGATATTTCCTTCACTCACATGCAAGTTCAATGAAACAATACTCGAACAGACTGTCAGGAGGTGAGATTGCAATTAGCTTTACAGGCAGCGGCCTGGGACGTAAATTGCAACACCCCCACCGATTCGATTTTGCCTATCATCGCGAAAAATGTTATATTCTGGCATTGAGTATGCACAATCAGGTATTTTCGGATCAAACCATGTTTCCGAAACACATACTATATCTACATTGGAATCGACAAACAAACTTCTAAATTCATCAAATTTGCATTTGGACAAACTTTGAGCATTTATGTTAAGCTTTCGTTGACAGAAATTAGTTTGTCAGATTGAATCCCGATCTGTTGTAAACAAAGTTGTTTCTTGGTTTTTTTGAATGCGGCATTTGCTGAAGTATTTTTGTCTCCTACCGATGAAAATTTTACGATTATCGAAGAACTGCCTAGTTTGCCTTTAGGTTTGGTTCTGAAGATCGCTTTGGGTGTAGGTGCTTGAGTACATTCGACAGCTGTACACAGTCGGTTGTAAACACTTTGGAGATGTTCGTTGTTAGTTGTCGGCACTCCATTAATGATAATATCAGTGGCCAGCTTATCACGTTCAACAGAATCAACTTTATCTTTTAAGCATAGTACTTCATTTTCCAGCAGTGGGCACCGGACTGACTCTGACGTTTGTTCGAGGACTTCGACTCGCACAAGCGGGTAAGAAAAAAATGTTATTAATTTAAGAAGAATATGTAATGATTACATTAGCAGGTTTAGATGTCTACGAAAATGCAAGTGAAGGTTTAGATGTCTACAAAAAAATACTACAAAATTACTTTTATATATGTATGTACAGTGTATCAAAGTAAAAGTCGTACAGGACCATTTGTTACGTTTCGCAATGTAAATGGGCGAATTATTAACATATCATTTTCTCTGACTTATTATGTATTTATTGTAGCAATACAATTTTTGGGAAAATAAATGATTTAACTGATAAACAGATCACTAATACGCGAAGGTTAAAAGAAAACACCTCAAAGTAAAACTCGTACAATGCTTTTATGCCACACTGTTTATCGAACCGAATAACGGTACTTGTTATATTTGCACTCTTCTGACGTTTTGTAAGTTTTTGGTCGTCAGTAGCAGTTTTTCCTTCAGAGTGATCATTTGTAAAGCAGTTAATGTAATCAAAATGGGACGATAACGTGGCCAGACCTCTATAGACGTCAGAAATTTAATAATTATGCATTATAATAACAACAAAACAATGCGTGGGATTGGAAAAATTGTAGATCGCAGCCATTCAACTGTTCAATACGTCATCAAACGCTACAAAGAAGAAAATATTATAAAAAACAAATGTAAACAAAGCGGTCGAACATTTTTTACTGAAGCTGACGAGCGATGGATTATACGTAAAGTAAACGAAAATCCAAAAATAAGTGCATCTAAACTTGCTCAGGAAGCTGAAAAATATTAAAACAAAAAAGCTTGTCCAGAAACAATAAGAATTATTTTAAGAAAACACCACTACAATGGCCGAACAGATAGGCGCAAGCCATTTGTAAGCAAACAAAACAAAGGCAAACGAAAAGAGTTCGCAAAAAATTACCTTGACAAAGATTTTGAGTACTTGAGAACTGTTATTTTTACGGATGAAAGTAAATTTAACATCTTCGGGTCAAATGGAAAGGTTAATGTGTGACGCAAACCGAACGAGGAATTAAAAGAAAAAACTTGCGATCTTCAGTTAAACACGGTGGAGGATCAGTCATGGTATAGAGGTGCATGCCAGCAGCTGGAGTGGGTAATCTGCACTTTATTGATAGCATAATCCTATCAATAAAGTGCAGATTACCCACTCCAGCTGCTGGCATGCACCCCTATCACCAGGATCAATATTTAAGTATATTAAAAATAAATTTAGGAGCTAGTGCGAACAAGCTTGGTATCCGGCATCAATTTAAATTTTATCAAGATAATGATCCCAAACATAAGGCAATGAAAGTGCGCTTATGGCTGCTGCATAACTGCCCCCATGTGATTGAAACGCCACCACAGTCACCTGACTTGAATGTAATTGAAAACCTGTGGAGTTACTTGGAAGAAAAAATAAGATCACACAACATCTCTAACAAAAATTATCTTAAAAAGGCCCTTTTAAAAGAGTGGCAAAATATACCACCATCTTATTGCGGAAAATTGGTGAAATCTATGCCAAACAGATTAAAAGCTGCTAAATTCAGTCGTGGTCTACCAACCAAGTATTAATACATACAAAATTCAATAATAATTTGACTGTAATAGCTTTATAATTTATTTTTTATTTGACTGTAATAGCTTTATAATTGAATTAAATAATGAATCCTTGAAATCAAATGAATTCAAGTCAATATTAAGTCTTACTTTGAATAAAAGGAGATTAAGAACAACTTTAGGAACTAGTGGATTAAACAAAAAGAAATCTGAAGAGACATATGTATTTCAAATGGTTATACAATTGAATTTGAAGAATTGGATAGAACGTTTCGAAATTTTTAAGCTGCTTACAAAAACATTAAACAAAAGATGAACAAATCAGGGATAAGTCATATAATATAGCTTTGTAGACGATCGAACTGTTAATCATCCTGCGGTCTTAGATGCATTAACAGTAACTCCAACTCTTCGCCCTGAAGACTTAGAGATCCCACTAAGACGATTTACTAATTCTTTGGATTAAAGTTGCCGGAATAAGTCATTAGAGAAATACCGACAAATTGTGCAGGAAATTAAAGAAGATAAAGTCAAAGGGAAAGAAATCAAGAGACCTTGGGATATTGTGAAAAAAGTGGGTAAACAATCTTTGTTTTGAACAATCTCTATTTTGAAGCTGTATTCATGCTATTATGTATGGAATAGGATATCATTTAAATGGCCGCCTTGTCTTCTTTGGCAATACTTCAAGCGTTCGGTCCAATATGTGCGGCAATAGCATCTCGAATGTTGGCCTCGAGCTCATCGAAAATGGTTGACTTATTAGCGTAGACTAAGGACTTGACGTAGCCCCAGAGAAAATAATCGAGGGGTGTCAAGTCGCATGATCGCGGCGGCCAATTGATGAATGCTCGCCGTGAGATGACCCAGTCGACAAATTTCTCCTTCACCACTTCGAGCGTTGTGTCGCTTGTCTTGTTGGAACCACAGTTTTGATATATCGATGTTGTCGAACCCTTGCCAGAGAAAGTTGGTTAACATCGCTCTATACCGCGGACCATTGACGGTAACGGTGTCTCCTTCCTCATTTCGAAAGAAATAAGGTCCGATGATGCCGTCGTGCCATAAACCGCACCAAACTGTCAATCCTTGTGGATGCATTGATGCTTGGTCGAGCACTTGTGGATTATGGTCGCTCCAATAATGGCAATTTTGCTTGTTGATATAGCCGCTGAGCCAAAAATGGGCCTCTCCCGAGAAGACGATTTTTTTGCCAGAATTCCGATCTCCGGCCAACATTTTCAGCGCCCAATTAGCGAACTCACAGCATTATCTATGGTCGTTCGGCTTCAATTCTTTCGTCAGCACAATTTTATACGGATGTAGGCCCAAATCCAACTGCAAAATAAGCCTGGGGTGGAATCGGCTAAGATGATAGTTGACTATTGATAATCAAAATCAAATGTTTTGCTCTGCGTAAGTTGATTATCAAGTTGATAGTCATTTTCGAAATGTCGTTTTCGTGTGATAGCTATTTAGGTGTCATTTTCAAATATTTCAGTCATTTTCGTTTGCTATTTGGTGTGTTTTTTAAGTTCTTACAGCAAAGTTGAATAAATAAAGTGTAAAAAACATGTTTACGTCATTAAAATTATTCAGCTCAAGTAGCACAGAAAATGATTATAAATACGTGCGGTTACTTAGAATTAATTTAAGGAATGCATCGAATATTCTGGAACTTCCTAATCCAATGTAAGTTTGAGTACATCTATATTTGCAATTTTATGAAAGGTTATATTTCAGATTTTTGAAAAATTTTCGACTAAATAAGGAAACATTTTTAAATGTCCTAAAATTATTGGATTTACCAGATGGCGTGAGGTCTATTCACATCCCACCAGTTTTGCAAAAAATTTTAGCCGTAAATGCGAAGTATGGTGGATGTGCGCATGATAGTTTTGTCTGCGCCCAAAGCGAAGAAAGAAATGTCTTAGAAGTGGATTTTCTTTCAGGCTCGAGCTCTGGAGCGCTACTTGGTAAAGTTTTTAATATTTTTTAAATACGTATTTTACTGTAGGTACAGAAATATATGTGTATATATTTTTTAAGGCGGTAGTGGATATCCGCTAAAACCATTTCTATTGACACCCTATAGGAACTCTGCAGAAAACTCCCATGAAGCACATTTTAATGTCGTTCATTCACAGGTCGAACGTTGCATTGGCCGCTTAAAAGGTATAAAATCTTTCCCATAAATTTCTATAGTTTGAAAATTAATGTTTAGTTTTTCTTTTAGTTCTTTGGCGCATTATAATTGAAGAAAGAAACTGTAGGTACACACCACTAAGGGTCATTGAAAAAGTTAACGTCTGCTCTGCTCTTCACGATATATGTTGTGCATACAATGTCCCTCTTCCCGAACGAGAAGTAAATAACTCTCCAAGTCAAAGCCAAGCATATGAATCTAGAGGTCATCAACCATAAATAGAAGCCAAACGCATACGGGATAGAATTAGGGATGACTTGGCCGCTAATGTCACATTATAAAAATGTTTTTTTTTATACTTAAACGTAGAGATTATTTTATCAAATAAAAACAATGCTTTTAATTACAGTTTATCATTCACTGTTTTTTTCGTTTTTTCATTAATTGTCTTTAAAAATTAATTATAATTGATATGTTTGTTAATGTTTTTCATTGAGCTCCATCTGCTTCAATTCGCTACCTCCAGTTCTAATTTTCGCATCTTGAGCTCTTCACTCCTCATTTCTAACAACGCTTTATTGTTATTTTTTTTGTCATTAACAAACTCCCCTATTGCGTCCTTTATTTCAATTAAGGTTGCATTCATTTTTTCGCCCTGCTCAACTTACTTGGCAAAAAACTGTTCCTGCAACCCGATTTGTTTCTTAAATATTTCTACTTCGCCAAACTTCATGGTTGGTGGTGGTTTGGAATTACCACATCTTTGCTTTGTGGTATCGTCCTCTACATCTTCAATTAAAGTATTGAACATTGAATTTAGTTCTTCCTCTAAATTGGTTTCTAAGTAATGGAACGATTAATAATTACAATAATTAATAATTATATAAACTTTGCTAAAATAAGTACCTACCTTTTGCAAAACTACCAAATGCATGTGCACCTTGGACTCCATGCACCGACGCTTCCAAACCGCATGCCGCGGGGTTGACTTTCTGGCGATGTCCAATTCAGCTGATCGGCGCCGAATCGACATTTCTGGGTTTTCATCGATACTGGCCGCTACGCCGGCTATGTTTTCTTCAATTCGCACCGATCTCTGTCTGGTTGGTGGCCTAAGGTCTAAAAGAGTATACTCACGCTCAAACTTTTCCACGGGGCGACGAATTGCCTGTGCACTGAAGCCATGATGACGACCGACCTCACGACGAAATTCACGTTGAGTATTTACAACTGAGCCGGAATTTCGATACCAATTGAATAGTTTGGCATCTGGATGTCATTTACTAGACAAATTTTAGTACAAATGTGTACTAAATAAGACTTGCGAAAAGTTAAATACAGTAATTAGATTTTTGGGCTCTGCATAAGCACAGTCTCCAATAAGATTGTATTTCTGAGGCCATATTTCTGTTTGTTCCTTGCTTAATGTTCTATCAATTGAACTTCTTGCTAAAACACTTGCATCATGCATGCGTCCTGGAATAACTATGCTTAAATTTATGTATTTACAGCGATGATAACATACCCTAACAAATGCACAAATTATGTTTTACAAAGTTGTACCTATACGATTCCGTATATAATCGTATACGATTACATATTGAAAACATACACTGAAAAATAACAGAACGAAAGTGCTTTCTATTAAAGCAATCCATTTCGTTAAGTTTTGGTTGCTTTATGGGTATGTTACAACCATCAATAGCTCCACATATACCTTCCATACCTTTCTATATCTCCGAACAACTTCCATCGTTCGGAGATAGATATAATCACTGTAATTAAATTTACAAGTTAAGAAAGCTAAATTACGGGTACCTAAACAAGCTGAAGCAAAACTAAAGTTATGGAATTAAGCCGCTGATTTTAATTAAATTACAAGCTAAAGCAAAGTAAAGTAGTAGAATTAAGCCGCTGAATTTAATTAAAAGTGAAGGAATTCAATTTAATCAAATATTAAAATGGTATATCCACGACAACAAATTATAGTAAATAATTAAAATAAGTGTATTTTAGAGGAAGTCCTGAAATAAATGTACCAAAAAAATATATGTACATACATAGCATAAAATAAAGTTTAGTTGTTCCTGTGCTTGTGTGAAACTATATTGTGAATTGTTGGAATTTGTGTACATTTGCGGATTGGTGCTTGGTGCAGAGGATCTGTGCCAGATTGGACAAGTAATTTAGTTAAAAAATTGTTTACTAGAATTCTTACTATCCAGTGATGGATGCCCTGAAGAAGGAAGTAACTGGGTTAAGCGATGACCGTAGCAATGCTTTAAATCAACTTAAGGAGTCGAAATGCGTCTGCAATATTTAGAGATGCTCCCGTTGGGTAACCAACCCTATAGTGTTGTTCAAGGACCGAAGCCGATCTGAAGGAGATTGGTAGGCTTCCCTACTGCGTGAACGAGCTCCAAGTCTTCAACGAAGATCCGCTCCAATGACTTTTTTTTTATAATAAAAGACAAACCATTATATCCCATATATATAAAAGGTACTATAATATTGTAGCATAATAATAACTACGCCCCCTAAAAATATGACGCAACAAATTCCGAAGTGACTTTTCATTCTGGCAGAATTTTGGTTCGAACTGTCCTTTCATTCGAGGTTCGTGTCTGGGACGAAGTCTCCACAGCTCATGTCAACGAAAGAGACGAATAATATCAGGGATAAAAGGGAATTATAACTGCAAGAATTATTTCTCTTGTTCCAGTGGTCGAAGAATTTGCTAGAAGTTTCTGGCTATCAGAAACTTCTGCTATATAAGGACAGATGGCGATCAAAAAAAGACACAGTTGGTTTAGAACCGTGGCGAAGGGATTGGAAAAGTGATAATGGGCGAAGTGGTAATTTGGTGATAAATTGAAAGTTGAGAGTGAACAAGAAAAAGTAATTAGTTTGGATTTGTGAATTAAGTAATTGAAAGGAGATAAAGTGATTTGAGAGGAAAGAGACCTTGTAAGAAAAGAATTTGCGAAGAATAGTATAGTGTGAACTTGAATTGTTCTATAGAGTAGAAAATAAAGAAATAATTTCACAGAATAATTGTTTTATCTACTCGAGCCGTAGCTCGCATATTACAATATGTTAAAATACCATAAAATATCCTAATTAACGTAAAATACTATCCAAAAACATCCTAAAATACCACCAAATATCACAGAGAAAAATGTTTCTAATGCAGATAGGTTTGCAGTAAAAAAGAACCTGAAGTCTTACCTAATGACCGCTTATCGGTGGTGTCTTTTTGTCACTAAATTATTACATTACGTAGGTGTGTACCCATGCCTAATCTTTGCAAAAAGTATTTATATCTCACCAAAATCATTACTGTAAAAAGAGGTCAAGTTCTCTAGTACAAAAAATCCTGTAACAATTCAGCCACGTAGAGGAGTGGGATATAAAAGTTTGCCAAGTTTAACTTGTTCCCAAATAAAATTTAACACTCGGCAAAAATTTATTTATGTGCGTTAATAGACTTAGACACGTTGCAAATTTTATTTGGCAATGGAAACTTGGCATACTTTTATATCACACTCCTTTTCGTGGCTGAATTGTTACAGGTTTTTTGTACTAGAGAACTTGGCTCCTTTTTACATTGGTGGGATTAAAATTAGATTGTACCGCATTACCTGCTATACTAGTAAATTACATACTCGTATGCATGCATGCAAAAAAAAAAATCTGTGAAATAAATGACCAATGCTCATACAAAAAAATTGAATTAAAATTACGTAGAGGTAAACGCAATAACTATAATATTATATTAAAATAATATTATAATAAAAGTACATAGATTAAAACAAATGACAAATGATAACAAAAATTCGCGAGAAGAAGTTCCGCTCCAATGCTTTTCTTTCCAGAATATTGCCATAGCAACCCGATTTTCAATTATCAAACACCAATAAAAGAAGGCAAAGAGTGGATCATACGAGGGTGGGTCAATAAGTCCCTGAAAAATGAAATAAGGAACACTCTTTTCGGTATAAAAACATTTTATTTTTCAAGATACGAGTAATCTCCTTTTAGCTCTATACACTTCATCCAACGTTTCTCCAATTTTTTGGTGCCCTCCAAATAATACGATTTCTCGAGCCCCTCAAAATAAGCGTTTTTTTCAGCGATGACCTCTTCATTCGACCCAAATCTCTAACCGCCGAGCCATTTCTTCATGTTTGGAAACAAGAAGAAAGGGGCTAAATCTGGGGAATATGCTGGATGAAGGAGGAGTTCGTAGCCTAACTCATGCAATTTTGCCATTGCGACTTCGGACTTGTGTGCCGGTGCGTTGTCCTGGTGAAAAAATAACTTTTCTCTTCGCGAAATGTGGCCGTTTTTGCTTCAAATCGGCTTGGAATCGATCCAGCAGCTCTGCGTAATATTCGTATGCGCCGGTGATCGTTTTACCCTTTTCAAGGTGAATAACACCGCGCGCATCCCAAGAAACTGTCGCCATGACCTTGTTTGCTGACAAACCCGAATTGGCCTTCTTCGGCTTCGATTGACCAGGAGAAGTCCATTGTTTTGACTGTTCCTTGATTTCTGGTGTATTGTGGTGAATCCAGGTTTCATCCACGGTTACGAAACGGTGCAAAAACTCAGCCGAATTTTTATGGAACATCGCCAAACACACCTTTGAAGTTGTCAAACGAATGCGTTTGTTGTCGATTGTGAGCAAACGCGGCACCCATCTTGCGGAAAGATTTTTCATGTCCAAATATTTATGTAAAATCTAAATCACTGAGCCATGTGATAAGCCTGTGGCCTCTTCAAGCTCGCGCACCTTCACTCGCCGATCGTCCATTATCAAACCATGGATTTTGTCGACCATTTCTCGTGTGGTGATCTCAATTGGGCCACCAGAACGTTGGAAATTGAGTAAACCAGTGGTGAATGGTTCCAATCGATGGTGAAGATTCCTCATAATATTTGTCAAGCTTTAGTTTGGTTTGTGTGACAGTTTTTTCTCGCAAAAAATAGTGTTTAATGAGCACTCGAAATTCACTTTTTTCCATTTTAACGAAAATGCTAGTAGGCGTCTATATAAAATGGCTGCCACAACAAAACTATTTGATAGATCTGTCAGAAAATTTGGGTGCGTTCTTTTGAAAGATGATTCTTGAGAAAAAAAAATTAATTTAAGGTGACAACACAATTTGGTGTCTTCAGTTTGCCGAAAATTTCAACATATCGATAGGTGCTACCAAGTTAAGGGGTCCGGAGAAAAAGGTTAGAATTCGATTTTACCTGAAAAGATCAGTGAGAGACTAAGTCTGGTCAAAGTTAAAACAGGTCGAAATACAAGGTCCATCGATTGGATATGACAGGCCTGGAAGTGGATCGCGGAAAAACCCGATGAAGCAGACTGGAACAAGATCATCTCTATAGTCGACAACAATAACCAACAATATAAAATCATCTGTAGACTCTTTGATACTATTAAAGAAACAACTGAAAAAATCTGTCAAAAGATAGATCAATTTAAGAACGAAATCTAGACATCCAATGCTGGAAGATACGAACAGGATATTCATAACGAGATCAGCGAAATACTCTAGTACTTGCATGTCAATGGTCTGGTAAACATGAACGTCCTGGACTAGGAAGAAATAAGCGGAATCATTAGCGAAATCGAGACACAGCCGTAAGCAAACAAAGTTGAACCTGTGGAATATGGGTCTCCGACCGTTTATACGAATGGCTCACTATTGCTGTCTTTTAAATGCCAAAGGTGTAAAATGAGGATCTCAACTTAGTCTTAATGAGACCGTCAATAGTTAATGTATTACAAGTGGACATGCAATTCGATAGAATGCTAGTCAACCACAAGGAGACATTTGGGATTATAGGAAAATGCATTTCCACAAACAACCTCGTAATATGTGATGAAAAGTCCACATAAAAACTTGAAGAGGATAGTTATATAGCCAAACACGTGAAGCGAGGGCATACAACATGTACCTTCCGTACGAGCTATCGAACTCGTTAAAGAGGATACAGTATTCGTGACGAATTTTGAAGGTCAACTTATTCCGACGAATACTTTAAGATCTCTTAAAGGCATTTGTGTGCTTCAGCTGAACAATGAAGTGATTCAGCAGAAAAATAGAACCTTTTCTATTTTAACGTACTCCAGCGTTCAAGTGCTTCCACCCATCCTAGCAAACATTACTAATCGTGTGCAAAAAATCGACGTAGTAGAATATGTGCATGGCATAAGTACTAAAACCGTAGAATAGTTGAGGGGTGTTTATTATGTCTTAAAATTTCTTCTTTCATAGATGTTTCAATTGTTGCGTTGGTGTTGATCGTTTCCTGGATACTATGGCGGAAAACTACCCTGGACCTAAGACTCCCATAAACCTACCTGATATAGGGGCTGATCCTGGGTCTGATGAAGCGCAGCATAAAGTTTATGAAAGTTTCCCCAGTAACACGAGCATGATCATCTACCTCAGACGTCATGTATGATCTACGGTGAGTAGATTTTTGAAGTGGGATTCAGTTTGTTTAAGTGCGAATAGAAAAGTGACATCACCGAACTGCACCGGAAATGCTATAAACGTCGCCTTGAGCCAAATGGTTGACTCAGCAGTCTGAAGCTTGGGTATGAAAATCTATGTAGATCGATGGGAGCTCGAATGGCGATAAGTTAGTCTTAATTTGTACGAGTATTTTGTAGAAGACATGCGATTAGAAAATATAGTTGTATTTTCATTTACCTATACATATGTGGCCCGAGTAATTCGGATTTTTACGTTACCTCGGAAAGCTAAATTTAACTATTACACATAAAGTATTGTTTAAGTCGTTGTAGATTTATCCATTTTTTATTCATTTTAAAACATAAACTACTTAAATGTAATTTTGTGTGTATATCTACAGTGCCTCTCACGACTAACACTGAGAAGAAAAATGTTTGATGTCCATTTTCTCAAGATGATGAGTTTAAAATTTATGTACATATTATTTCACTAAATTGCACAAATTTATTTTATAAAAATACATTTCCAGTAAAAGATAAAAAGAGAAACAAAATAATCGAAAACAATATGCGTATTTCTCCTCTTACGCATAATCGGACACTTAGCACTTAATACCTGGTGGCATATTCTTTTGATTGAAGGCATCGAGGCATAGAAGAAATAAGATTTGAGCAAACTTCACTTGTTAATTTTTGTCATTCTTCTTGTAGTTCCGCTTTTAATTCGTGGATAATGTTGAACCTTTTTGGAGATACTCGATAGCCCAGTTAGTCCCATAAGTGCTCGATAACTTTCAAATCCAGGCATGTGCAGGACTTTTTAGGACCTTCGGGCAATTACACAACAGCCACGACATTGCTGCATATGATGAATGTATGTATGTATGTTTTGGGTCGTTATATTGGTAGAATATAAAATCGTTGCATATTCCCAGTTTCTCGACACTTTGCTTAAAATTTTGCCTCAAAACATTGATGTATCCCATCTGGTCCATTTTGCCTTCAATAAAATGTAGGTTTCCCACACCAGAACTCGCAAAACATTTTTTTTTTATTGAAACGTTATAATTGGTATACATTTCATTACACTGCAACTAGTATAAACTAATGAGCAATTTTTATTTAGTTCCAGCTAAGAACTTCATCTACAGCAGTTTGAAGAAATGCAGTTGAATCGTTCTCATTTTTTGCAACTGTGAGTATAGCTGTGTTATCAGCAAATGTAGCTATTGTGCAATTTGGAGGTGTTGGTAAGTCTTTAGTAAATAAGAGGTATAACACTGGACCTATAATACTCCCTTGTGGGATCCCGCCATTGATCTCTTTTAGTTGAGAGTAGGAACTACCTTGTTTAATTCTAAAGTATCTATTTGAAAGATACGATTTTTGTACCTCTGCATATTACTTGGGAAAGAGTAATTTAAGTTTTTCAAGAAGCCCCTCGTACCAAACTTTATCAAATGCCTTTGCGGCATCCAAAAATACAGCTGAGCATATCATTTTATCTTCTACAGCTTTTTCGATGATGTCGGTAATTCGGTGTACCTGTTCTATGGTAGAATGTCTTTCTCTGAAACCAAATTGGTGTATTGGAATCATGTTTTCGCCTGCAATAAAAGGGCTTAATCTTTTTAGAAAAACTTTTTCCAGTACTTTTGACAAGATGGGTAAGAAAGAGATGGGCCTGATGACGGTTCGTGAGGATCTTTTCCTAGCTTAGGGATCATAATCACGTCTGCTACTTTCCAGTGACAAGGAACATGATTCAAGTTAAAACACGCGTTTATTAAAATTGCCAGTTTAAGTAAAGCTCTTGGTGGTAGCTTCTGCTGGACTTCAGTGGTTATTAAATCGTAACCAGGTGATTTTGTCCGTTTCAAATTCTTTTCAATAATTAAGTTGACTTCAAAAGGTGCTGCTCCACTTCTGGCCATATTTCATCAGTTTGTGATTCGTTAGGTTGAAAGATATCCATTAGATACTCAGCAAATACGTCAGCCTTTATGGTGTTTGTTTTGGCCCAAGTGTTCCTTGATCTTGAAGGTGGGATCTGCTGTATGGGACGTTTTAGGTGTTTGATTGACTTCCAAAGAGAGTATTCTGTTTGCTTATAGGCAGTCAGCTTACTCACAAATCGGTGGAACGATTCGTTTTTGAACTCGCCTAAACCATGACCGAGCCCCCGCTATGTTTGACAGTGGCTTGTGTATGCTTATGGAAGGACTCCTCATTAGGCTTACGACATAGATACATTTTCCTATCTACGAGTAATTCTTTAAGATTGAATTTGCTCTCGTCCGTGAACAAAACCTAAGTTTTTAAATGTTATTAAGTGTAACACCGAAATAATGTAATTTTACCTTTCTCCAAAACGTCATATCCTTTTTAAGATTGTCCTTAGAAAACTTAAAAAACTTTTAAGATTGTCCTAAGAAAGTATTCCTTTTGGTTTTTTTCACTTATATATGGCTTTTTCCGGGCTACTCGACCGTTGAAATCATGTTTCCTAGGCATTGTTTCATTACTCACTTCCTTATTTCTTATATCTTTAAAATAATTCTTTAGAGGTTGTGATGATAAGAAAGGACTTTCTTTATTTTTTTTTTTAGTAAAAGCTTCTCATCGTATCATCCAATTTTCTTACTTGTCCTTTTCTGCTCACATTATGCACTCAATTTTAATTTTTAAATCGCAAAATGGTGTCGTACATTACGTAGTGACTAACAAAAGTTCGCTTAGTTGGTGCCAATTTAGTAATTTTTGAAAAAAAAAAGATGCATTTCTGTATTTATTTTCAAATTTCAGAACAATAGGTAAAAATGGAGACGAGAAAGAGAAAAATTAGGGACGTAAGCTCGGTTGAAGTTCCACCGCCAACACAGGAAGAAATTTGTTTCGCCATTCTCTTCGGATTTCGAAGTCAACTCACGTCAGTCAAAATTTTGCACGAATGCCAAAATGCATATGTAATAAATGTCATCTCTTGTTACTATTTCAAAGTGCTTTTGAAGATTCCAGACTGGCCATTTTTCTGTGGAAGACGAATCTCTTGAAGATGGGCCCAAATCCTCGACCGACGATACAAATGTAGCCCTGGTGAAGGCTAAAATTGACAAAGATGCAAGGATGACACAGGAGATGATAGCGGATGAATTGAGCTTGAATGCCATGGCTGTGCCATTAATTTTAAATTATTACCTGAAACATTCGAATAAGTCAGCTCGATGAGTTCCAAAAATTTTGGATGGAGAGCAAAAAGAGGTTCGTGTTCGTTTTGCTCAATATTTCCTGGATAAGTTTGAAAATTGACAGTCAAGCTGCTTCAATAAGATCATTACAGGTGATGAATCTTGGTTTTACAAGTACGACCCGGAAACCAAGCAGCAGTCCATGGTATGGAGCTCAGAAGTTGCAAATCCTCTAGTAAAGGCCAAACAACAAAAATCAGCGACAAAAGTTATGATGTCGATGTACTTCACCAGGGCAAAAATAGTCGCCGTCATCCCGCTTAAAACTGGTCAGACAGTCACTGCTACTTGGTATACTGAAACATGCTTACCACAAGTTTTCCAAAATTTACTAGGACACCGACAAAAATAATAGCTGCGCCGCTACTTTTTGCATCACGATAATGCGCCTGCGCACACTGAATGGGGGATACCATCTGGACCAGCGGATTTGTGTATGTTAAGACCTTTAGTACACGGAGTGCGAAAGTGGACTTGTCCCATGGAAAATTAGACGATCTCAAATACAGGCAGCGACAAAGCATTATCTGGCAGCGTGAGTTCGCTGCAAAGTCAACAGCAAGCAGATTGGCTTTGCCTAAGGAGCTCACAGCTGGAATATTATTGTAAATGAGCGTAGGGATAGCAGACGATAACTGTTACTATCTTTGGGACATTGTAGGATTTTTGCCTCAATTTTTGGTAATGTAAGAATTTTACACGTCGGATATGGGCATTGCAATCTTTTCTGGCTTGTTGAAACTTCGTTCGGTTGTCCTCAGATTTGTTGCCTTTATAAGACCGAAAACTTACTTCTTTCAACCTGGTAGCCTCTTTACAGCTCTGGTCAAGCCAGGAGTTTGCTCTATATTCTGTTAGGAATAAAGTCATTCATACCTAAGAGTATAGTGTTAGTGATTATATCAGCAGCTGCATCCACGTCGCTATCGAGGAAGCATAGCGACCAGTTAAAACTCCTAAAGAAGCTATTAAGGCCGCTCCAGTTGGCTTTCGCGTATTGCCATACTTTTCTTTTAGGAGTTTTTCCTTTAACTGAGTGGTCGGAGTACTAGAATTTAGCTGATACGATATTATGGTCAGAGGCGCTAAAACATCAATAGGGTAGTCGAAAGTGTTGGCGGTATACGTGTAGGCTCATTTACAAGCTGAGTCAAATTGTTTACCTCAGCGAAAAGTTCAACATACCTTCCTTCGGGTGTTGTCTGGCCAGAATGTTGAAGCCAATCCGAATTGTGTATATTGAAATCGCCCGCAATGACGATTTCAGTATGAGGGTACAAGGAGACAATTCGAGTGGTGGAATCGGACAGCACGTCAAATGTTTAATGTAAATTTAAAGATTTAAATATTAAAGAAGTGCATTACGTATTTAAAGTGTATTTTTAAGCAAATTGTCTAATTTTACATAAAAAAGGACAGACATTGCAGCAATGTTTTTTAAATTTATTTTGAGAATACAGTATTTATTGTCGTCTGCAATCAATCAAAAATTATTACGGATTTCTAATAACTCCAAGACATCTGTATGAAACTCTATCACAGATGGGTATTAGGTCGACGAGCATTATGAAACGTTTAACCTTGAAATAGCCTTAAGCGGCTCTTACACAGTCAATCGATTGGCATCAAGCATGGTGTATGTGGGGATTGACGCTACCCCTTATGTGGGAGACAGACTGCTGGTATTGATACCATATAGCAATACTACGTTCTATACCACATATCTGTCATTGCAATACTACTTAAAAAGCTAGTGTACCATGAAATATACCTGGTATTGAGATTCGCAATTTTTCCCTCAATTTTCCGCTAGCGACAGACATGTTTTCTCTTCCGCGACACAACACATAATAAAGTAATTATGTCAATCCAACCCTTACACACATCAATCAGCCATATAAAATCAAAAATGTTTTGATTTTCGTCAATCAGACTTCACCTAATGGGTGTGACGCATACAGATACATTTACACAAACACATGTAAGTTATTGATGTTAATCGATTGACCGTGTAGGAGCCGCTTAAAAGGAGCTATGCGCATGGTAATCTTCAGGGCCAATCAGTACGATATTAGAGTTGGAAAATTTATCTCATCTATCAGAACATTTGCTAATTCCAATAAATACTTAAATACCCTTTACTTCACCCATCTTTACTTTACTTCTTGATAACAACTGAAGCGAATTATAACAACCGATGCACAGTGTTCTCGCAAACCTAGCGGAACTTTATTAAAAATCTCAAAGTTTTCCAAATCTGGTATGAAATGACAGCCAGAACCCCAGACAATAACATTTTAGCAAACAAAATTTCACGAAAACGGTATTTACTGTAGCAAAAAAATAATAAACGTCAGTTGTATAATGTGAGTCAAATTGATTGTGTGTTTTTAAAGTAATAAGCAACTCAACAAATAAATGAAAAACGATTTCCGAAAATTTGAGCTTTTATTATGTCGGTTCAGCCGACTACTTGGCATCGATAAACGATATGATTTGCTAAATTTTCCAATAAATATGCATATACTAAATGTGTAATAATTGTAATATTTGTAGGACTTACGTTTAGTTATTTACTTTACTTTCTATTCTCTAATATTTCTTTACTATTTCTTAATATTTAATTTTTAATATTTCTCTGCCCTACTGGCGACATGTGGCCGTTGTACGAAGAAGGAAAAAGAAAAAAAGGCCGCCAACAATTCAACTGTCAGTTATGACTCAGGTTGCCAGATTCACCTCCTGGCGACAGTGCTGCCAAGTTCTTCTGTTATCTACTGAATTTTTTAGGTAAGATAAAACTTTCTATGATTTTAGTACTTGGAAAAAATTGTCGTTCTGTTTGAAGACTGTTTTTTTTTTTTTTTTGTATTTAAGGTTTTTTACAAATGTATCCTCATGTATCCCTGGTGAAGTGCTGGTTAATACCTGCTCCTGTATTTTATCTGTCAGAATCCGTTTACACGGTTTGCTTCTAAGTAGTCACCCCCTACAATTTTTAATTTTTTTGATTAGGCCTATAGTAAAATGAAAATTCAGGCAATTTTTGGTGTGTGGAAGAGCTCAAAGAAAGAGCACCCAAATAGACGAATTTTGGCTCGCATAATGGAAAGTTTCGGCCTTGTGGATATAGATAAAGGTTTTAGAGTGCTGCAAACATATGTGAACTCTATGAGTTGCAAAATCCATGCAAGGTGGGAGCGAAGTATGCGAGATATGCAAAGATTTCAGAAGGGTGGTGAAATTAAGTATGATCTAGTCCCAACATTAAGCATGATATTGAATTCTGGATAACCTTCGAAAGCATTTGACTAATGCACCCAAAGTCCAAAAACGAAAAATAATAGAGCTGCTGTGCACTAAAACGACAAGCGAGATTACTATTGCTATAGAAGTGACTTTAGGATCGAGTGGCAAAAGAATTGCAGCAAATTTTGTAAGGGAGCTTGCATTTGGTTCTCCTGCAAGGGCTACCAATCTTCCTTCGTCTTGAAATACCAGCCGAAGAAAAAATCGTGGGATTTGCGGACGACATCGCTATAGTAGTAACTGCAAAACAACTAGAAGAAGTTGTTCAAACTAGCAACGCAACCATATCAATTGTCCGACGGTTGTTAACATCAGTCAGTCGGCCTCATGCTAGCTGAACACAAAACAGAGGCGGTACTTATTACCAGTAGAAAGCAACTGGAAACTATCACGCTCACAGTAGGTGGGTATGAGATAGTTTCGAAACCAGCTATAAAGTATCTTGGCGTTATAATTGACTCAAGACTTACTTTTAAAAACCATCTGGAGTACGTAAGCAACAAATCCTCACGTGTGAGTGCCGCCATTGCGCGGATTATGCCGAATATAGGAGGTCCAAGATACAGCCGAAGGCTACTCTTAGCTAAAGTAGTCACATCCGTAGTTCTATACGGATCACCAGTTTGGGCCGGAGCTATGAAAGAGACTTCATACAAAAGAAGAATCATAGCAGTAAACCGACTATGTGCACTAAGAGTGAGTAGCGCTTTTCGCACAACCTCGGACCACGCAGCCTGCGTTATCGCAGGAATGTTCCCAATTGATATATTGGCGGAAGAACTGCAGAAAAAGTTTTTAGAGTGCAGCCTTGAGGGGCGACTAACTCAAGGGGAACCGGACTATAGAAAGAAGCACAAGTTTGATAGAGTGGCAGCAACGGTGGAGCCTTTCTTCCAAGGGCCGATATACTTACCGCCTTATCCCGATCTTAGAGACTTGGATAAACCGCAGACATGGTGAAGTTAACTTCTATTTAACACAACTGCTTACGGGACATGGTTGTTTCCGGTCATATCTATATCAGTATAGGAACGATGACTCCCCCGCTTGTCCATCGTGCAGTAATACTCCCGAAAACGTGGAACAGGTATCCTTTCACTGCCCACGTTTCCTTCTACAAAGAGAAGCACTACAAAGAGCATTGGGAGAAACACCAACTCCGGAGAATTTAGTTAATCACATGCTAGAATCTGAAAACAAGTGGAACGCAGTGAGCTCTTATGCCAAGGATGTATGCCAAGGAGACTAGAGTGAGAAAGAAAAGAGAGCGAAGAAAATGCAAGAAGCAACAGAGTGAAAGCCAGATGGCTTCTTACGCAGACGCAAAGTCAGGCGGACATAAGCGCATACATGCGGCTACAATGGCACGCGAACGCGTAATCATCATTCTGAGCCAATTAGAATGCTGGAACGTGAGAGAAAAGAGTCAAAGGGACTAACACGAATCCAGATGACAACTATGTCAGATATAGCGGAGATAACGGTCGGAAGAGAATTGGATGGCAATATGTTCCTTCGTAACAACTCTACAAAAAGAGCTTCGGAGAATAGAAAAGCTAAGAAGAGCAACAGAAGCAGCGGAAGAAGCTGACACAAGAAGCATAGCATAAACTGCTAACCAGCCCCGCGAAGTAATACCTAACGGCAGTCCCGCGGGGAGAGTGGTTGAAGTGTGTAGTGTGTGTATTCCTGGCATCGATTACTCAGGTTTGCGAATCGTGCATGTTAGTAGCACTCGGGCTATTAGTATCTATGAAGATTACACATATCCCTGGCGAAATCCAAAAAAAAAAAGGACTACCAATCTGAAAAAGTCTAGATCAAGTCAAGAAACGCATAATGAAAATATTACTCCAGAGGTGCGCTTTAGCTAATGGTTTAATAATAAAATTGAGTACTTTTCAGTACAAACATATGCGCCAGTAGCTTAAAAATATGAATTAGAATGTGTACCCGGTTTATTATTTAGTTCAAGAGGCAAAGAGAGACTGCTACCCTGAAGAAGGTGTTTTTAATGTGACTGATATGTCGGCTGAAGTGAAATCACGAGCTTTGCCAACAAGTTTGATTTTAAATGAAATTCAAGTGCAATGCAAGCTTGAGCTACTTCTAAAAATGGTAGACGGAAAGGTTTGCAGTGCAACTCCCAAAGAAATGAACAACGACAGTGCCATTATAAATAAAAAACCAAATAAAAAAACGTACAACTTTGGGATGTTTCATTTGCATTCTTGGATTAGAGCATTCGAATGTCTATTACACATCTGCTACAAGTGTTAGACATAAAGAAGTGGCAAGCAAGATCGCAGGAAGAAAAAAGTTTAGTTGCGAACAAGAAGAGATATATTCAAAAACGTTTTCGGAACGAAATGGGACATGGCAAAGCAAATAGCAGGGAATACGACTGATGGTACTACAGCGCGCACATTTTTTAGAAACGTTGAAATAAGAGCGGAGATAACAGGCTTTAACTTGATCTGATCCACCATTTCCGAATTCTACTCGAAGCAATATCTAGTGAATGTGAAATTGATGCAGACAAGTTTGCAAATTATGCCAATGAAACCAAAAATATTGTAACATAATGTAGCATAATAACTACGCCCCAAAAAGATGCAACACATTCTGAAGTGTCTTTTCATTCGAGGTTCGTGTCCACGGTAAGAGACGGATTATGACTAAGACGACGTCGCGGAATTAAGAGAGAAGAATAACCACAAGAGATTATTGGCTGCAGCTGTCATCTTGGAATTATTACATCAGAATTTTCTTGTTCCAGTGGTCGAAGAATTTGCTAGAAGTTTCTGGCTATCAGAAATGCGACTTTATGAGGACAGATGGCGATCGAGGCAAGGCAGTTGGGTTTTGAACCGCAAGAAGAGATTGGAAAAGTGATAATAGGCGAAGTTGTAATTTTGTGATAAATTGAAAGTTGAGAGTTAACAAGAAGAAGTAATTAGTTTGGATTTGTGAATTAAGTAATTGAAAGGAGATAAAGTGATTTGAGAAGAAAGAGACCTTGTAAGGAAGGAATTTGCGACGAATAGTATAGTGTGAACTTGAATTGTTTTATAGACTAGAATATAAAGAAATAATCTCACAGAATAACTTTTTATTTACTCGAGCCGTAGCTCGCATATTACAATATCTTATATGCCTGCAAGCACACATCGATGGTCCCATGCAAGACTATACTAAGTCAACTAGGTATAGTTTTTAGTTATTTATGTCATTAAAACCGCCGCATCGACTTCTATTTTTAATTTTTTTTTTCATGCAAATCCGATAAAAAAAACCTTGAAATTATAGCTTAAATAACACTTAGTATACAACTATTTTTTAATACTTAATACCATGCATAATCATTTTAACTGCCTTAGTATTTCTATTTTGGAAATTTTCATTTGTAACTTGTGTTAGTATGCTTCATACTGTTTGTTTTTGTCTCATGTCATATTCTAAGTACCGTTACAATCTTTATGCCTGGAAGAACTTTGCACATTCTTGTTCGTGACCTAAGTAAGTGATAAAGTTTTTCCAAAAAAATAATAAATTATGGCATCTAGGGGGAGAAAAATGCTTGATCTAGCAAGAAAATCCAATGAAATGATTAAGTACAAACCTTAAATGATGGAAAACAATTTTAACTAATTTAATTTAACTCAGATGAAACTATGTGCTGTCCTGAGAACGAAACCGGTGATTTCAAATTAATTGACGCCATGGATACAAGTAAATTATCTTTCAAAACGCAATTTATTTGAATAGGTGTTCCGACTTGTTCTGCAGCTCCAAATGCACTTGAATTTTGTGAAGAGTTAGATTTTTTGGTAACTTGGTAGAAAAAACTTCCTGTTCTAAACTAATTGCTTCTTTTTATAGAGCCCTTTCAAGATAGTGGAAGCGAATATGTCCCAGACAATGAATATTCATCTGACTCCAGCATTTCCACGCCAGCACATAGTATTTTGACACCACCTCGAAAGAATATTGTTGCTCATAACCATCAGTACGACACTCCCGAAAATCTGGAAACCAAATCTGGAAGAAAGCGCCCTCTTAATCAAAAACTTTGGAAAAAGAATCAAGCCAAACGTTTAAAAAATTCAGGAAAACCTTTCACTTCCCCAAAAGGTGTTTCAAGAGAAGAAAACGTATGCTAAAAGGATGAGGAGACACCTGCAGGATGAATTGTGAATTTAGATTATTTTAGACGTATGATCTTTTTAAAAGCTTTTATAAACTTGGATGCAGAACAAGGCAGTGGGACTTCTTGTAGAAAATAATGATAAAAAACGAACTCTTGTTGGTGTAACTCCAAAAAGGACAGGCACTAGAAAGTATAATTTAGTTTTCATTCAAGACAATAGTGAACACACAGTCAAAGTTTGCCAAAAAATGTTTTTAAATACTTTTTCAATCTCCTCACAAACGATCCGGACAGTTTTCGAAAAGATTGCAATGAGTAATGGAATAACCCTAAGTCCAGATAAAAGAGGGCAGCATTTAAGGCCAGTAAATGAGTAAAGAGAAAACACAAAAATGTTTGTAAAGGAACACATCGAGTCCTTCCATTAGTAGACTCACATTAAATACTTAAGTAATGAAATTAAGTCAGTTGGACAAATGTTTCGTCTTTACGAAGAATGGTTTGATAGAGATTACGATTTAATATTGTTGCACAAATGCTGATTTTGGGACGTTCAGTGAAAGGATGGCAAATAATTCCGCAGATTAAAACGACGTAGACTGCAAGCCAAAGAAAAGAAAAGAACACGCTGCTAGACTTTTTCAATCACACTTCTTTATTCTCTACGATTGACAGCTCTCCACAGACAGCTTTCGATAACACAAAGTTGGCAGCTCGGATGGGTTCATAAGGTTTGTCACTTAAATGACGGTTGCGACGTAGCGTAGCGTAATACTCCCCCCTTCTCAAACGGAAGCACCTCCGGTCGAACGATTGTTTTCCGTCTGCCAGGCATTGAAGTTGTTGCCTCTGTAAGCAGTTAATCGATCGAGAACGATTACTGCTTACTCTGTAAGCAGTAAGCACGTTCTTCATCTTCGACCGCGGCGACTTCTGAATTTTAATAGTAACATCAGTAATAACTTCCATTACTCGATATGGTCCATCTCAGTCCGATTGAAGCTTCGGACAAACTCGAATCCTCCTTCTTGGATTGTGGAACCAGACAAAACTCCAACCTGAAATTTTGGAGAATGAGCGGTTAGATCATACCTGCTTTTCATCTTCTGTGCGGAATGATAAATTTGCACTCTTGCTCAGTCGTGAATCTCTTGAAGTTGGTTTTGCATTTGTTGGGCGAACTCACAATACGGCTTGGGATCCGAATGCGGCGTAGATCTGCATAGCAAGTCTTGAGGAAGACGCATATCCCTGCCGAAGAGCATGGTGAATGGAGTTTCTTTTGTTGACTCTTGTTGTGAGGAGCGGTAGGCCATGGCGAAAAGAGGGAGCAACTCATCCCAGACATCCTGCTTGTCGTCTAGGAATTTGGTGAGGTAATGTAACACAGTCCGGTTCATACGCTCCACAAGGCCATCGGACTGCGGGTGAAGTGGCGTGGTGCGGGTTTTCCGTATTCCCATAATTTCCATCACATGTTGAAACACCGTGGACTCGAAATTGCGGCCTTGATCCGAATGTAGTTCTAATGGCACTCCATAGCGGCAAAATACTTCGTGAACTAATATTCTAGCGACAGTTTCTGCGGTTTGGTCAGCTAAAGGGAAGATTTCCACACATTTCGTGAAATAGTCCATCAGCACCAGTACGTATTTGTGGCCCTTTTTTGTTGCCGGTAAAGGTCCTAATACGTCAACAGCGTTGAAATGGCTCACCGACCAAATAAGCTTGGAGGTCTCCTTTTGTTCTTCTTTGAGGCCCGCGCTTTGCCGCACACGTATCACATTGGGTACAATACCGCTCGACGTGCTTGCGAGCTCCAACACAATAAAACCGTGACCTTATTTTGGTAAACGTTTTATTTGAACCAAAGTGTCCTCCAGCAGGTGTGTCGTGATATAATTTTATAACATCGATGAACAGCGAGTGCGGAATGATGGGGAGTAAGCGCTCCGGCTGTTGGTGTTTAGTTGGGATCCACTTCTTTAGCAAAAGGTTGTTCTGGAAGCTCAAACCGTCGAATTGTGCCCAATACGCTTTAAGCGTACAGCTCTCCTTCGAAATCTCAATGCTATCTGCCTCCTGTGCACGTTGGAGTTTCTCATCATCGAAGTCGCTGCCCACTAAGCGGATGGCGTTTACACGCGGTTCCTCTCCAACGAATGACGCTTTTCTTTTAACTCACAATGAGTGCACAGTTCATGAGCACAAGGTCGGCGAAATAAAGCATCTGCATTCAAGTGAGCTTTACCGGCTCGGTGTTTTACTTGGAAATTATAATGCTGGAGACGCTCCATCCAACGCGCCAGCTGGCCTTCGAGGTTCTTAAAGGACAGCAACCAATTTAATACAGCATGATCTGTCCGTACTTCGAATTCGCGGCCATATAGGTACACATGGAAATGTTCAACAGCCTTTACCATCGCCAACAGCTCCTTACGGGTAGTACAGTAGTTGCGCTCTGCTTTGTTTAATTCCCTACTAAAGTAACCGATCACCCTTTCCACTCCATCTTGCCGCTGAGACAACACGGCTCCTAAACCAAAGTCGCTCGCATCTGTGTCCAGTATGAATTCTCCATCACCATGAACATGGCCAAGAATAGGAAAGGAGGTTAAGTGATTTTTCAATTCGTTGAACGCTTGCGCACACTGATCAGTCCATTTAAAAACGACGTTCTTCTCCATCAGTTTATGTAATGGACGAGCAATTGTCCCAAATTGGGGTACGAATTGGCGGTAGTAAGTGCAGAGTCCAATGAAACTGCGGAGATCGGTTAAACTAGTCGGAATACGCCAGTTGCTGATAGCTTCGATTTTCGTCGGGTCCGGAGAAATGCCTTTACTACTCAGTACGTGGCAGAGGAACAAGTTGCACTTGGATGGATTCAACTTTAGGCCTGATGTTCTAAGGCGACAGAAAACAGAACGCAATTTGGTTAGCATATTCGCAAAAGTCTTACCATGGATGAGTATGTCGTCCAAATAAATTAAACACCTTTCAATTGGTAGACCTCGTAGCACTGTGGACATCAGACGCTCGAATGTGGCAGGTGCATTTGTGAGCCCAAAACTCATAATAGTAAATTGCCGCAAACCGTCCCTCGTCGCAAAAGCTGTCTTTTATCGATCATCCGGGTGCACCTCCACTTGCCAGTACCCTGATTGACAATCTAATGTGCTATACCACACTGATCCGGCTACAGCATCCAAGGTGTCATCAATACGAGGCAGAGGGAACGAATCTTTAATGGTGACCGAGTTCAAGCGGCGATAATCAACACAGATCCTTGTCGATCCGTCTTTTTTTCTTACCATAACGATTGGCGACGACCACGGACTGGAACTGGGTTCGATGATGCCTTGGCGCAGCAGGTTGTCTATAATTTTCCGAGACTCCTCATGTTTAGATAGCGGCAACCGGCTAGGGGATTGCTTAATGGGTTTAGCAGACCCAACATCAATTCGATGTTGAACGACGTGGGTTTTACCCAAGTCGTCAGATGTCGTGGAGAAAACGTCTCTAAACTCCCATAAAAGTTCCTGGACGGATTGACTTTGTTCCGGTGGAATATGTTCTTGTCACCTTAACAGGAGATCTGACACACATTCGGGAAGGGCATTATCACCCAATGTGCTCATCAAGACACTCAGCTTCCTCAAAAAGTGCCACGGAAGTATCTCCACATACCACTACAGAATGATCTGCAATGTTAGCAACCCGAAGAAACACATTTCCATCGTAATTTCTGTTGACTGATTTGACGATTAACAGTCCCTTCGGTAGATGGTGTCCTATAGGCGTTACTATCGCTTCCGCGATAGTACTAGCAGACGTAGCTGTCGAGATCATAGCCTCAGTTCGAGGAGGAATAGTAAAATCCTGAGAGAGATGGAGGTAGATAACACGAACAGATTCTTCTGCTGGGCGTTCATCGGACGACATGGCAGCTACGTCCACACTCTCGCATGCCAATGGAATTTGTTCTCCAGCTATTCTCATTTGGCAGCACACGAAGTGTAAAATGCATTTGGTCGCTTGGAGGATATCCACGCCAAGAATGCCCTGGCATCCAGAAGGAAGAGAAATTTCGTTGATCACAAGCAGTTTCACATGGCGTTTGTATCGACCAAGTTGAATTGTTGTAGGCCAGATGTGTGTAGTTTGGTATGTGCTTCCACAAAGTATTTGCAGTCTTACGTTTCCGGAACGGAGGCGAACACTGGAAGGAACGAAGGATCGACTTACCAGTGACACTGATGAGCCGGTATCGACTAATAACTCGTATGACATGTGATCGAGAACTATTGGGACAGTAAACCCCCGGTGAAACTTCTCTGACTGGACATTATAAATTTGGGGTCCATTTAACGATGTCAGTGTTGACCCCTCACCACTGATTTTTGGTCGTTTCCCGAATTACCCACTGTTGCCACTTCAATAGGTCTGCTTCGATACGGTCGGTTGTTATTGCGTCTAGTTGATACTGCTTCTTTACTGCTGACCTCAATAGACCGAGCTTGGTGGACAGACTGAACAGTGGCGAGACGAGCGGCTTCTATGGTTGTGGCTGCACTTACCCCCTCTGCAACTGTTTTCGGATCTGCTAACCTCACGTGCTCTTGGATAGAACGATCGCAGATGCCATCCACAAACTGCATTATGGCGATTCGTTCCTGAGCATCTGATGGACAGTCCCCAAATACGATTCGTGTAAGCCTGCGTATATCGCTGGCGAAGGCACATAAATCTTCGTTCATTCGTTGCCGTCTGGAACGAAAAGTAGCGTGAGAGACATGTTTTTCTTGTGACACAAACCTTAGCTGTAAAGCTGCAGCCAATTTATCATAATCGGCACTGTCGGCTGGGTCCAAATCAGATAGTACAGCTACGCTCTCCCCCCGTAGTAAGGTCGCCAGTGTCTGCGCTTTCTGTCGAGACGTCCATCCATTTGCTTCGGCTACGATGTTGAATTGAACCTTATAGTCACACCAACGCGTTGTACTGCTATCGAACGGTGGAAGGAAAAGTGCGCACATACTCGGAGATGAATTCTGAAGGCGAGGTTCTCCAGGATGGGGCGCGCCAGCTTCCGCCTTGTCGCCAACAGGTTCACCACCTCCTACAACAGTGTTATTTGGAGCGCTTTTATTAGGTGTAGAGCACTCGAAAACTTTTTCGCAAAAGTGCTCGCGCCTAATGTGCGGAGCTCCTCCGCTTGTCGTTGCTGTTCATGGGAAAGTTGTACAATAGCAGCACTCTGTTTTTCCAGACTTCCACAAAGAAGGTTAAGTTTTGCGAGCATTTTCTCGAAATTTTCTGCAAAATCTTCAGCCATATCTAACTGAAGATCCCACTTCTGACACGAATGTTGCACAAATGCTGATTTTGGAACGTTCAGTGAAAGGATGGCAAATAATTCCGCAGATTAAAACGACGTAGACTGCAAGTCAAAGAAAAGAAAAGAACACGCTGCTAGACTTTTTCAATCACACTTCTTTATTCTCTACGATTGACAGCTCTCCACAGACAGCTTTCGATAACACAAAGCTGGCGGCTCGGATGGGTTCATAAGGTTTGTCACTTAAATGGCGGTTGTAACGTAGTGTAGCGTAACAATATATAAAGTATCGTGACATCTTTAACTTTAACTTTAATCTAAGCTTTTATGTTCCAAAGAAAGATCAATGCGATTTCTGTTTGAAATTCGAAAACATTACTCCCGAAGAAAAAATAGCTTCAAAATTTGAAAATGATCAACATTTATGTAACAAACAAAAAGCTCGAGTGTTAAAAGAAGCAGATAAAATAGCTGCACAAGCTTCATCAGCCACTATTACTGCTTGTTTTGACTTCGAAAAAATACTTTCTACTCCTACTGCCAATGCAAGCTGCTTTTATTATAAAAGAAAACTACAAGTTTATAATTTCACGGTTTATAAACTTGCCTCTCATGAAGTCAATTGCTATGTTTGGGATGAAACTATCGCCAAAAAGGGGTGTATAGAGGTTTTAAACTGTCTTCTCAAATTTATTGAAAAATACGTGGCAAGAGGTGTACTAAACTTCTATTTTTGGTCAGACAATTGTGGTGGACAAAATAAGAACAAGGTTTCCTTTGGGTTTTTTGCATGGGCATCCAAAAACTTTAAGATGAACATCACTCATAGATTTTTAGAGAAAGCCATACCCAAAACGATGGCGATAGTGTATATGCCTTAATTGAAAAAAGTCAGAAAAATAAAATAGTCTACACACCAATTCAATGGTATTCAATTATAAGGTTAAGAAGTAACAGAAATGATACAAGATGATTTCAAAAATTTTAAAACTTTTTCAAATTCTCAGAACTGGATAATAAATACCGAAAACGAAAAACTGACAATAAGCTAAATTCGTGAAGTATATTTCATTGCTGACAAACATTATGAAATTAATGAACTATAAATACTTTTTTGAGGATGAATTCAAAATAGTAGAATTAAACGCTGCAAAAACAAAAAAATAGTAACAAGAACCGATCAAAAAAAGTTTCCGCGGGAAGTGTTTAAACTAGTTTACAAGGAACCTATTGCCATTTCCACTGAAAAATATTTGGACCTAATTTGGCTTTGCGAACAAAATCTTATTCCTTTAACTTATCAGGAATTCTACAGGACATTAAAAACCGCATCTTCTTATGTAAACAATGTGAACTTGTTATTTTTTTTTTTGTTATAAATGAAAAAGTTGATCTTTAATCGCACTTTTTGTAATTTTGTATATTCTATAAATGATACATTGAAAATGCAAAAGTTTCAAAGTAAACAATTCTAAGTAACACTTAGGGCCCTGTGTTCTTAATATGTTGCAACCACTTTCATACTAAGTCAACTTAAAATAGATTTCAAGTATATTCTTTCCGTGCAGTTTAATACTAACATGACATAGAATCGTTTAAAGTAAGAGCTAAACACGAATAAGTATACCAACTCCAATTTAACCTAGAAGACGCATTAACGCAGATTCGGTGTTTTATTCCAAAAAAAGAATAAAAATAATAAAACGATTGATGTATTCAGCTCAGAAATCTATTAAGTAAGAAAAAAGTTATACTCAAAAAACTTTGAACATCTCTCCTGACATAAGCTTCTCAAACACTCAAAGGATATCATTCAAGCTTGTATACTGCCACTTGGGCAGTTGTACCAAATCCCAAAGTCCCCTAATTTTTAAGGCAACCAACAAGGCCATCGCATCGATTACAGCATCCTCTAAAACAGTCTAGGAATGATCTCGAGTATTATACAAATCGGCTCTCTGTTATATTAATCTGGATCCAGGTCACAGGGCAATAGAAGGCAAAGAAAAAGCCGAAAAGCCTTCCCTAGCAAGACGTGGATTTGCTCTTTAGGTAAATCCGTTCTTAATTTTACATTCCATTTGTTCATTTAGCTATAGAAATCCATTTGTTCATTTAGCTATAGAAAACAATGACTACCGTCACTACCGTAGTTGCAAGGATGTGGACGAAGAAGATACTTTTGACCACTTCCTTTGTAAATACCCACTGGATAAACCTATCCTTATCAACCTAAGTTAACTTGCGAGGAAAAAAGTCGCTGACCTGCTACTCTTCCTAAAATTCACAGGCTAGATCTAGAACCCGCAGTTGGGTCTCCCACTTAATCGCCAAACACCTATTATTACACCCACCAAAACCAACAGGTATGATAACAAAGCGGCGTGCTACAGTCCTAAATAGATCAAATCATTTTATATTTGATTTGGACGAAAACCACGATCTTTTAAGCAACAACCCAGCCATTACTACCTTACGAAGCAACAATGATAGTATTTTTTATTGTAATACAAATGAGGGCAACTTTTTTGTTCTACATCAAAATATTCGTAGTTTGCGGCAAAACTTTGATTTACTAGTGTGCAACCTAGAAACACTCGTGTACTTACCAGACCTGATTTTTGTTACCGAAATATGGATTTATTCATTTGAAAACGACGTCTACGCTATGCCTGGCTATACTTTTCATTCCAACGCGTGATTTGCTAGATTTTGAAGTATATTGTTACAGGGGGTTGAGTGCAGACGTAATCAAAATTTCTTGCAATATATGCGATGAAAATTTAAATTTTGTTTGTATATATAGATTACAATCTTATAACGTTCAATCCTTCTTGAATGAATTTTCAATCTTTTTGAGCAGTGAAAAAGGGGCAAATCTTGTTATCCTAGGCGACTTCAACATCGATATTTTAAACTCGAACAGTGTATCCGATTCATACCTAGGTCTAACTGCCGAACATGGACTTACCTCCTTTATAAATGAAATCACGAGACCAATCTCAGGTTCATGTTTAGATCACGTTTTTTGTCATTTCGTGAAACCTCAATGTTTTGGTATTAACTTTGATTTTCATATCACTGATCACTGCATGACTGGCATCTTGTTAAAAAATCTGAGAAATGCAAAGCGGACAATTCCCACTCATACCCCCACCATGACTAAGATTAGATTTGATCTTTTAAACAGTAGGCTTTGCGTAGAAAATTGGGAGGAAGTCTACGCCGCTACAAAACTATGTTAGATCATCTAGCTACAATGTGGTGCGAAAAAAATCAGAATTTAGATTAAAACCCTGGATAAACCATACCATCCTTAAAAAAATTAAACTTAAAAATCATCTACGGAAAAAATGTTTTAAACATCAACTTAATTCAATATTGTTAAGCCGTTTCAAAAAAATGTGTAAAAATGTTAACAAGGAAATTAGGATGTACCGTGATAGGTACTATTATTCCAAAGTACAAAGTGCCCAAGGCAACCCTAGAAATGAATGGAAAGTGGTAAATAGTATCATCGACCGTAACTGTGATAATATTCCTAGCACTATTGTTCTTAGTAATCAAGGTACTGATATTATAGATCCTACATCTATAGCCAATGAATTTAATGACTTCTTTGGCTCAGTAGGACAATTGTCAATAAGAGAATGCCCCGCATATTGTATTCGTTGCACTGAATCTAGTTTAGTTGAAAGCACATCAAGTTGCGGAAGTTTCTTTTTTGAACAGATTACTGGGCTTGAACTTTTACGCATTATTAACTCTCTGAACAACTCGTGCTCCTGTGGTGAAGATGGGCTCTCTAATACCACCCTCAAGTGCATCGCTCCGAACTTAGTAGACATTTTGGCTCACCTTTTTAACCTAAGTATTTTAACTGGAATTTTCCCAGACAAATTAAAGTGTGCTAACGTGAAACCTCTTTTTAAAAAAAGGTAATAGAAAGGAGAAAAACAACTATAGGCTAATTTCTCTATTGTCTACGATTTCTAAAATTTTTGAAAGAGCTATTAAGAGTAGAATGTTAGATCACCTCAAGAGGATACATTTTTTTAGTCGTGCGCAGTATGGGTTTAGGGAGGGTCTTTCTACAGAAGATGCACTTCTAGAGTTCTGCTCATTAATAAACAAGGGACTGGATGATAAAAAATGTTGCGCTGGTCTTTTCGTAGACATAACAAAAGCGTTTGACATGGTTGACCACGACATTCTTCTGAACAAAGTCGCGGTTTTATGTTTAATTGGTTTGTGTCATATTTAAAGGACAGAATACAAAAAGTAAAAATTGGTGACTGCTTTAGTAACCCGATGGTAATAAACCTAGGTGTACCGCAAGGTTCTGTTCTTGGCCCCGTTTTGTTTTTAATTTATATTAACTCGTTATTCAGTCAACCATTTATTGGAAAAGTAACTGCTTTCGCAGATGACCTTGGCATTGCATATGGTTCAACAAGCCCTTTGGATCTCATTGCGGATATAAACTTTGATGTTAACTTACTAAGAATCTGGTTTGTGAAACACAAATTAGTTGTTAGTAATAAAACAAAATTCATGTTTTTCAGCCTAAGTATGAAGGAGTCTTTAGATTTTCCAATTTACTTCCATGCACAGGATTGTGCTCGCAACTGTTTGCTCAACTGTATATGCAGTGGAGAAAATCTTAAGGCAACATACAATGAAGATGAAACTTGTAGCGTTAAGTGTTTCAAAATTGAAATAGTTCAGCAATTCAAATATCTAGGTATTCTAATTGGCCAAAATATGAGCTGGTCTGAACACATTCTTTCGTTGAAACAATATTTTCGTTCGGTCATCCGTAGTTTTTATCGCCTTAATAAAATTTGTGACTATAGGATCTCAAGAATGGTCTACTTTGGTCTGTTCCACTCTAAGTTACAATATGAAATAACCTGTTGGGGGGGGGGTGGAGGGGGGGGGGGGGGGGGGGCGCCTACCAAACGAAAATTCAGCCACTTGTTGTTTTGCAAAAGTGCGCTATTAGGAAAGTGTGTACTGCTAACCGTTTTGCCCACTCTATGGTACTATTTAAAAAATTGAAAGTTCTGCCAGTTAGACATCTATACTACTACAAAGTATAGAAAATTTTCTTTATGAGAGGTGGCTACATGCAAAGCCCAATCTCTGACGAACATAATTTGCGTAGCAACTCAGGCTCCGTTGTCAGCATTCCCACTTTTCGCACCTCTCACTATAGAAGCTTTTACTCTATTGTGTCCTGCAAACTTTTTAATAGACTTCCGATGGATTTACGGTTGTTAATAATACTGTCCGAATTTTTAAACGAAGTTAAAATATGGCTTTTTGATTTTGATCGCGAACAAATTGAAGTTTTGCTACCCTATATTGTGTAACATTAGTATGTATAATATAGAACTTAAAAAAAAAGAATTGTATATTTTGCTCATTCACCCCATATTATTTCCACATTATATTTAAATTTGTTAAGAAGTTGTTTTGTTATGAATATATTGTTAATGAAGTGGCATTTATCACTATTTAAACTAGTTAAATAAAAATGCCACTAGCTGTTCTTTATATAATATTGTTATGGAAACCTAAGTAAACCCAATTGTAAATATATACACGAATAATGAATTAAAAAAAAAAAAAAAAAGATCTCAGGTGTGTTGGCTTGAAACTGCCACTTCTACCTATGTGCCTACCTACTTAAGAACTAAGAGTGAAATTCTTCATTTTCAAAAAACAATGTGCCTTCCACTTACTTGGGTATAAGTTCTCGAATTCGCACCACAACCCCCAGTAAAGAGGAGATTATTACCGCAATCAAAGCACTGAAAACTAATAAGGCGGTAGGACTTGACGGCATACCCGCGGAGCTTTTTCAAGCTGCGCCAACAGCATAGGCAGAGCTACTATTCCCACTTGTCGGGAGAACATGGGAAGCCGAGAGTTTTCCAGATGAGTGGAAAAAGGGAATGATTGTCAAGCTCCCTAAAAAAGGCAACCTAATGCAGTGTGAAAACTGGAGAGGTATCTGCGTGCTGCCTGCTGTGGCCAAGATAATAGCTAGAATCATCCTGGAGCGAATCAAAGAACACCTTGAAGACACACTTGACGCCGAACAAGCAGGTTTCCGCTCTGGATCCTCCTGTGTCGACCACATCAACACCCTGCGGATCATCATCGAGCAATGTGTTGAATATCGATCACCACTTCACCTGTTGTTCATCGATTTTGAAAAGGCGTTTGATAGTGTCAATTGGGAATTTATTTGGCGTGCCTTGCGCAGGAGAGGCATTCCGGATAAATTAATAGCAATTATCAAATCTACATATGATGGGTCCACATGTCACGTTTTGTACAGAGGAAGGCTGTCTGAGGAATTCGAAGTCCAAAGTGGGGTTCGGCAAGGCTGCATACTTTCACCAATATTGTTTTTATTTGTGATTAGCGATGTGCTGAATGCGGCCTTGTCAACAGGAAATGGAGGAATTCTATGGACTCTCAATCTGAACTCAAACACCTCGACTACGCCGACGATGTATGCCTACTGTCTAACTGTCTAACAGAATAATGGACCTTCACCAAATCACAGCAAATGTGGAAAGGGAAGCAGACGTCGTTGGGCTGAAAATTAACTCGGCAAAAACAAAAATGATCAGCCTATGACCAAACTCATCAACTCATATATGCATTGCTGGACAAACGGTTGAGAGAGTAGAGAGTTTCCAATACCTTGGGAGTATTGTCTCAACCGATGGCGGAACCGAACTGGATATAGCCAGCCGAATAGGTAAAGCAAAATCTGCGTTTGGGATGCTATCCATAGTTTGACGAAATAATGCAATTAGCTTAAACACCAAGCTACGACTGTTCTGTTCCAACGTTGAATCCGTGCTGCTATATGGATGTGGTACCTGGAGAGTGATCGTCACTATCACGAGGAAGCTGCAAACGTTTGTCAATAGGTGTCTACGTTACATCTTAAGGATATTCTGGACAAACCGTATCTCTAACGAACAGCTTTATCAGAGAACGGGCCATGAACCTATAGGCATAACCATACGACGACGAAAGTGGCAGTGGATCGGTCACACTCTCCGAAAGGGTGACAGGTCCATAGCTAACCAAACGATGCAATGGAACCCGCTTACCCAGGATAGCAGGATACGCGGCGGTCCTAGGAGTACGTGGCGCAGAACAGTTGAGAAGGAAGCACGGCAACTGGGAAAGAGTTGGGGAGAGCTGAGGCACATTTCCAGAAATCGCACACGATGGCGCGTAGGCGTTGTAGAGGCCCTAGGACCCACAAGGGGATACAGGACATAAGTGAGTAAGTTACTTGGGTATCACTGCATGGCCAATCCACTGCCACTTTCGCTTCTGAAAATTTGTCTTCAAATCCATTACGAAATAATGTTAATTTAAGAGGAACCATACTTCACCGCAACTAAATTGTTATATGGCCGCATATTAGACAAGCATGTTGTAAATCGTCTTTGCCCATCAACCAGTTTTTTTTTCCACAAAAGCTAATACTTAACAAAATCTTCAAAATCTATCATAAGAACCTCAAAAGTACACGCCTGTCTTTGCAAAATATCCGTTAATATATGCATAGCATAATTTCATAATCTTTCCCCCAAATATCTACTAATCCAAGACACACGATGACCTAAAACACCCATTCAATGATACTCACTGCTAGCACTCAACCCAAAACTACCACTCATGTTGTGTTGTTGTATTTAATTTGATGATCTTTAAAATCTCCACTCAATTGTTCAACTAAGCAAGCACTCTGCAAATTAACCAGATTTATCCAAATAAATAAATTAAGTTGCTTCGCCACCCAACGAGCACTGACTCATACGAGTAAGTAGTTCAAAAAAGCGAAATTCCTCATACTCTTGGCCAGCCCACTCTTCCATCCCTTACATAATAATTATGGCTTGTTATGACGAAAGTATGAGGCTATAACCGCCGCCGAGGAAACCTCGAAAACCTCGCTCTGCTTTACAGACCCCGAAGTGAATTCAAGAGCATCTTCAGGTACCCTCATCCGTTGGCTCAAGTAGTGCGAAAGCTACTGAGTGGCCACCATGTACACAAAGCATTCTAATTGTTGTCCGTTCTCAAGTCGTCGGTGGCGACGCAGTAACGCAAGTGACCTCGAGAGGAGGGAACAAAATTTTGCTTTCAATGTTTTGATAAATTTAACTATTTTTTTTTATTCATTCTGGTATGTAGTATGTTTATGTATGTATAGAGGTATGTATGTACGTTTAACAATCACAATTTCTTTTCGTTTCAGTTTCTAGAGTGGGATGCTAGTCCCCATTTTCCACTCCACCACGGTTTATTTCTTCTGCTGCTCTTGGGGCGCTACTTCTTCTTGATTCAGGCTGCTCTCTGTACTGCTGCTGCCATTTTGGGAGATACTCCTGGCGGCTGCACCAAAGGCGTCGATAACTTCACTATCATCATCCGATTGGGGGCTATCTTGGATATCATTTTCTATCTGAGGGATTTCTTCTGGCTGCTCTTGAACTGGGACAATCTCGGCATCTTCAATAGGTTGCTCAACAGGGGCTGGTTCTTGCACTGCCACTGGTACTGGTGCTGGAGCTGATGCAACTGGAACAGGTACTGGACGTGGAGCTTGAACAACTGGCAGGTACTGTGACTGAGGATACTGAGCTGCTACAATTGGAGCGGCAAGACCTACCAAGGGTTCCCGTTGAACTATAGCGTTGAAACCATTCACATCATCGGCAGTGTATGTTACAGTGCGCTTGTATCCATCGGAATCAATGAGGCTGTATGATCCTTGTACATTGCCACCGTCACGAGATTCCCTCTGGCTCTTGATGTCTCCAGTTAGAGAGTCATGTACTCCATAAGAAAAATCGTATTTAGCTGGAGCTGAGAGATATTCAACTTGGCGCAAGACGGGAACGGCAGCTGATGCAGCAGCCAAGGTAGGGACTGGCGCAGCTTGAGTTGCCACAGGTGCTGCATGGTAGATAGCGGGCTGTTGAACGTACGCAATCGGCTGCTGATGGTACACCGGACTGTAGTCGTAGGAATAGTGTGAAGCTGTGCTACACGCAATCAGGCAAAGAACCCCGAAAATCTAACAAAAATCAAACAGAGGTTATAACGTTATCCTTGGAGAAGACCTAGGCGCCCTTACTTTAATCGCCATTGCTGTATTGTGAAATGAGTTCACCGCAAGAGAATCGTTGGAATGATGCTTGTCCAAAATGCGAAGTCGGATTTTATACTCCCAGTCGGTTTGCCGAACGAGACAGGCGAATTCGTTTCCACCTACACAAGTTAGACACAACCACTCAGCCAGTTTGGTGACAAGTTTTTTTTTTTTTTTTTCTTTCCCTTACCACTTTGTCTGCTGTGCCATTGTATTTGTGATTGTTAACGACGAAAAGTTCAATGGATGCTCGTTGTCGCCACTTAATCCAATCTTCCATGGTACGCGAATAACTAGGTCCGTCGGAAAGTTATCATAGTCAATAGTGGCTGGTTTTGTGTGAGTCTCTTTCACCGTCGATATGGTATGCGATGGATGAAACCGAGACCGCGTATCATCGGTAGAATACGGATTGAGATTATAAATGGAATGTTAACCGGGCTAATTGCATTGTTTACCATTGCGTAAGATTGTGTACGTACGAGTATATAGAGTAAACATTATAACGCGATTGTCAGCACGTTCAAGTTCATCGCGTCGCATAAAAGAAGAATAAGCAAAGAAGAAAAAGTGCGAGGAAATAAAAAAAAAACATACAAAAATAGGAAAAAAAACGCACATTTATGTTGTTCTCCACCACCCTCAATAAAAGCTTTGCGAAAAAAGCCTTGACCATCAAAACGAAGTTTCTGAGTTTTGTGTACCCACGCCCGGAATTGCGTACAAAATAATCACGTTCAGGTTTGGGGCCTATTTGAAAACCACACTTGGCCTAGATTGAGATTTGTTCAAGTTTAATTAAAGTTTGCAACATATCTAGGTAACGTGAAGTAGAACCAAATGAAAATAGTAGGCACCTAAATGTTTCCCGCTTCGGTATCGTTAATGTCATATAAGTGGTAAGTAAAAAGTATTGTATAGATAAGAACGATAGGAAAATAAATTTAAATAAAACAACCACTGTGTCAGACATCAAACTGATTCTAGCTTAATTTTGAAGCTACATGCATGTTATTATGTATGGAATAGCACATCATTTAAATGGCCGCCGTGGCTTCGCTGGCAGTGCTTCAAGCGATCGGTCCAATTTTTATGACTCGGTCCAATATGTGCGGCGTTATTCCGGCAATAGCGTCTCGAGCTCGTCCAAAGTGGTTGGCTTGTTAGCGAAGACTAAGAGTAGACTTGACGTAGCCCTAGAGAAAAAATCGAGGGGTGTCAAGTCGCATAATCGCGGCGACCAATTGATGAAGGCTCGCCGTGAGATGACCCAGTCGCCAAATTTCTCCTTCACCACTTCGAGCGTTACGTCGCTTGTATGGCATGTAGCGCCGTCTTGTTGGAACCACAGCTGGGATACACCGATGTTGTCGAGCTCTGGCTACAGAAAGTCAGTTAAGATCGCTCTATACCGAGGACTATTGACGGTAACGGTGTCTCCTTCTTCATTTCGAAAGAAATGAGGTGCGATGATGCCGCCGTGCCATAAACCGCACCAAACAGTCAATCTTTGTGGATGCATTGATGCTTGGTCGAACATTTGTGGATTGTGGTTACGCCACTGATAGTAATTTTGCTTGTTGGCATAGCTGCTGAGCCAAAAATGGGCTCATCGTCGGAGAAGATGATTTTTTGGCCAAAGTCCGGATCTCCGGCCAACATTTCCAGCGCCTAATTAGCGAACTCACGGCGTTGTCTATGGTCGTCCGGCTTCAATTTTTACGTCAGCACAATCGTATACGGATACAGGCCCAAATATAACCGCAAAATAAACCTGGTTTACACTCTGGCGATGCCCAATTCAGCTGATCGGCGCCGAATCCACATTTCTGGGTCTTCTTCGATACTAGCCCTACAGCGGCTATGTTTTCTTCACTTCGCCCCGATCTCTGTCTGGTTGGTGGCTTAAGGTCCAAAAGAGTGTACTCACCTTCAAACTTTTCCACGAACGACCTCACGATGAAATTCACGTTGCTTATTTACAACTGAGCCGGAATTTCGATAATATTTTTTAATAGTTTCCGCACAAGTTCGGGAAGTGTCAAACGATGAATGATGAAATGGTACACCTTACTGAATATTTTGACAGCTCAATGTCATTGGTAACTTTGACAGCTGCTGAAACATACATTTAATAAGCACTGGAACAAACACCCTTTAATAAGCACTGGAATCTAGTTCTTTGTGAATGTATGTATCTTTTCTGGATTCTAGTACTTACAAGGCATAACTGCATTGAACGTATTTGCTTCATGTACTTCATGCACCACGTATTTGCTTCATGTAGGTCGCTCGAAAATTCCAAGTTAAATTTGGTTATTATAATTATGCTGCCAATGGATGTCCTACATTTGTGTGCTTCTTAAAAAAGCCAACTTCTATCTACTTGACAATGACTATACACCAAAGAGAATCCAAGAAGCTATCTTGAAGGGAATTTCATTATCTCCCCAAAAAATTCAATTTACTACCCCCAAGAAAAACACTAAACCAGCAATCAATATTATGATGCCAGCTGGTTTGGGAGAAGTTTTATCTCATATCGAAAAGAGTACCAATAGCTTCAGTAATTTAAACTTCAGCGGAGAGGAACTATCGTCAGGTGGAAAAGTAAGCTCTGGTCATCACTTTTGGCTTTAAATAATTGCTGAAGTTTTTATTTGAACGGAAATTTAACTAAAATTTTCGTAAAATGCTTTAAAAGCTTTGTTGACTGTATATACAAATTTTAAATGCCATGCCATTGCATACAAATGTGGAAAGACCGACAGACATGCAGAATTAAGAGACCCATTTTTTCGAGTTTCTCATGATAGTAATGCCAAGATTGATCAAAACCTCGAGATCGAAAATTTTCACGAAACCAATACAAGAACATGCCACTAAAGAAAGTGTTTATCACCCAAAATTTGACGTATCAAAGCAGTTTTAAGGAGTCCAAATGTGTATAAAATATTTTCTTATTCAAAAACTATGGCAAAAGTGATGATTAAAACAATAAAACCAGGTGCAAGCAAATTGAGGATGATACATAGTGTGCATAGCAAAAAATATATCCAACAATTGTAATAAAGCACTACTTGTTTAGTACCTATTAATATACGAGGGCAAGGTTAAAAATTCTCGGCCTGACAATGAAAGACTGCGATTTTCAGTTAAACAATGATTTTATTTTACTACATAATCTCCCTTGACTTCAACACACTTGGTCCAGCGTTTCTCCATCATCAGTATTCCTTCTCGGAAGTGAGAGTCTCGAAGGCTGTGAAAATATTCATCTATGGCCCTCTCAACTTCTGCATTGGATGCGAAGCGCTTCCCAGAATCAAATTTCTTCGAGTTTGGGAACAGATGGAAGTCTGAGGGTGCAAAATCAGGTGACCGAGCAAATCGTACCCCAAATCCCACAGTTTTCCCATCGCTAACGCATACTTGTGTAAAGTTGCATTGTCCTGGTGAAAGATTATTTTTTTCTTCTTCAAAAGAAGAAGAAAAAAATTCTCGCGAATTTTGGCATCCAGCTGGTCAAATCGGTTGGAGTTATATTCGCCTGTAATTGTTCTGCCTTTCTCAAGGTAATCAATTAACAGGATACCTTTCGCATCCCAAAACACACTGGCCATGACCTTTCCGGCAGATGCGATCGACTTCGTTTTCTTTGGCGCTGAACCACTGGCTTCCACCTACTGCTTCGACTGCTGTTTCATTTCTGGTGTGTAGTAGTGGACCCATGTTTCATTCATGGTGACAAATCGCCGCACAAATTCGGTCGGATCCCTATTGAATCGGTCCAAAGATTGCCGCGAAAATCGTTTGCGCATTTGCTTTTGATCGACATTCAGCAAATGCGGCACCCATCTTGTGCAGAGCTTTCGCGTCCCTAAGTTGTTGTGCAAGATATTTCGCACCCTCTCTTCCGATATACACACAGCTATCTCACTCACCTTCACTCGCCTATCGTCCAACACGATATCATGCACTTTTTCAATGGTTTCGGGTGTGGTTGCGGTTTTCTGGCGTCCTTCATGTGGGTCATCTTCGAGGGACGTGCGACCACCTTTAAATTCAGCTGTCCACTTTTTAACGGTTGACGTGGAAGGAGCAGAGTCCCCGTAAACTTTGTGTCAACTTTTTGTCAATTTTGGATGAATTTCCTTAGGGGTTAACCCATCCAAAATGAAGAATTTTATCACCACACGATATTGATTTTAACGAAAAACACGCAAGACGTCTGCTGCAAAAATTCTTGTAAAGAAACTACTTGAGAGAACAAGTTGAAACTTGTCATACGAACTACCTAATGAGAAGTGCACCCAGGCAGGAAACATAAATTTTTGCTGATTGGAACGCCATCTCTGCGTCAGGCCAAGAACTTTTCACTTTGCCCTCGTATTTATGTTAATTGCTTCGGAACCATCATGAAGCACTTTCATGCTTGACCATCAAGTTTAATTGGGCAAGTTTTTGGTTCTGTGAAACTATTTTATTTCGAGATGTTGATCAATTCTAGTATTACTAGCACGGCAGAGTGGGTCTGGCAAATGTCTCTGTCTGTAAGAACTTGTACATACATATATTAGTGAATAATCGTGGCCTCTTTTTGTTGTCGGGTCATTGAACGCTACATTGAAGCACTCAGTTGCAACTGATCCATTGAACTACTCGTACCAAGAAGCAAAACCTGTTTTACCCATTTTAATGGAGAAAGTCGAGTAAACGTTTCAGTGATGAGGAGCTTACGGTACCAACACTCACCACATCAGCTCATACGAGCAAGGACAATTGCAGAGGAAGTGTTCCGCAATGTTATCGTCCAGTCCACAAGCATCGTAGACTTTATATCGCTTAAGTTTAGCAAAAGTAAAGTGCCCCGTGAGAATGCCAATAAGTTGTCTGCAGTCCTTTCTGCTGAATTTCTTCCCGCGGATATCTTACAGAAGTCCGGGAGCATTCGTTTGGTCTGCTAGCATCCTATTATATTCATAAGAAACCCAATCGCCAATGGAGGCCCTGACCGAGGACGCATGAAGACCCAACGCAGGTTCGGATCCTGAGAAAACCTCTCATTGGAGATCTCATTCCCCATGATTCCAGTGTTACGTGGGACCCAGAAAAGAATCTCAGAGTTCAGTCTTGCGACCGAATTCAGAGAGTGCTTGCATTCTAGAACTACCTTGGAAGCAGCTAAAGGTTGAGCAAGGCCTTAAGCACAGCCTGACTGCCACTACAGATGCAAATACTCCGGCACTTCCACCTACTCGTATTCCTTACAATGCCATGAACTAGGCCATTAGGATTGCATAATTCTCCGTTTAACAAAAAATGCAGCCTTAATGGCTGGATGAATTTTCTTCAAATTCCATATCTGAGATCTGGGGGGTCGCAATGTAAAGCGAAAATGGATGGAAAATTCTACGTATAACATCAAAATGAACGCTGTTATATACATATGTATATCATATATAACCAAAGCCGATATAAAAAAAATTTTTTTTTTTTCGAAAACTGTTCCAACAATTTTTTTTTTAAGCTTGATACCTGGAACATAGACATTATTCCACTGGATAGCGTCCCACGCTTTTGGGAAAATATGAAATCTCTGAAAATGAACTACATCTCTTATATGACTCAAGGACGTCTGACAAACATTCGAGAGTAAAATTGTCATGAGAAGCTTCTCTGAAATCGAAAAATTGTCCTTCGAAAACGGCATAAAACTGTAGGTACCAACCATTATTGAGGTGCGCAGCACGAGTGACTGCTAGAAGCTGGGCCAGGCTCTGCATTGGGCTGTTAGCGCTAATATATATATACGTATATGACTCAAACGATCTACAATCAACATATAAATCATATTTGGCATGTATACTAAATTTTGGATATTTTGGAATTTTTTTGAAAAAATTAAAAAAAAAAAATAATCAATTCTGGTTACAACATTAGGTTAGCTTAGGTTTTATGGGTTGATGTAGAGGATAAAAGACCTACTACGGCACACTTAGATCAATGTAGATCCATTGTGATGTCCAAGAAACGTAGTTTCACCACTCGTGAACTATAAGGGTTCTTAAACCAACCCGGCGCATTGATAAATTTGGTTATCTTATTTACCGATACATTTGATAGTTCTTCTAAGTCTTGGAAGAAATATTTACCTAGTATTCTGAATCTAAGGTCGTAGAGTCCTGGACAATGGCACAGGAAGTGAGGTGTATCTTCGCGTACATCCTCATTGCCGCAGCCTCTACATATATCATCTTCGTTATTCCCAATTTCTTTGTGTGATAATGCAGCAAGTTATGTCCAGTTATCATCCCCACTAAGGTATACTATCTGTTGAAGTGTAGAATTTGCTCGGTACGATTTCTAGCGTTGAACGGGCAGAGTTTTCTTGTAATTACACAGGATTCTACCTATAGTGATCTCCATCTGCTATTTGCTAAGGCGAAAATTTTATTTCTAAATTCTAGGTTCAGTTTGCAGGGTGGTATCTTAATTGACGGGCTAGCTCGTTCAGGATTTAGTGCTGAGCCCTCCCTTGCCAACTTGTCAGCCTTTTCATTTCCTGAAACGCCAGTATGTCCGGGTACCCAGTAGAGCTTTATTTTGTGTTGCGTATCTAGAACCCGTAGCTTTTCGGGACAGCAACGCATAAGCTTCGATTTTATTTGCGTGGCGGAAATCGCCCTTATCGCTGCCTGGCTGTCAATGAAGAAAGGTAATACCATTGGGTGGTATAGTTTTCATTGCAGCATCTCGGGCAGCTGTTGTCACTGCCAAGACTTCTGCTTGGAAAACACTGCTATAGTCCGAAAGTCGAACTGACTTGTTCAAATTGAGCTTTTCAGAAAAAAATCCCTGCATCTAAAGTCTAAATAGGGTACTATGTAGTGTCTGCTAACATCTCCGCCAATGTATTTGCGTAAAATCTGCGTATGCCCCATCAAGTTTGACCACCAGCCTTCAGATTGGCTTAATCTTCTAGCTGCAGTTTTCTGTGCAAATAGATTTAAAGGTAATAGATCCAGTAGAGTCTCCAATCCTGCAGTTGCTATGGTTCTCCAATGCTACCAACTTGCCATCGATGCGATTGATTTCCTGTTTAACATTGTAGATCCCCGCGACGTCGTCATAATTTTGCGGGATTTTAATTTCCCTGATCTTCGATGAGTTCTTTCTGACGATGAGACTCACTTTGCTGCTACAAATCCCTCCTCAGATAAGGAGGTCCTATCTAATTGTCTAACACTTCCTCCGGTGATCTTAAGATAGTCGCAAATTTATTTGCTCACCTTTTCAGCCAATTATTTTGCAACCATGGGCTTGAAGTTGATCTTGAATACTTCTCCTTCATGAAAAGCTGTGCCCAAACCTCGTTAGTCTCCATTGACATAACCGTGCAACACGTGAAAGAAAAGATAAAAAAACTCAAGAACGAATACTCTCCTGGTCCTGATGGTATTCCATCAATAGTACTGAAAAATTGCTTGAACCATCTGGCCTAACCCCTCACGGCTCTCTTCCAAATATCTATCGCACAAGGAGCCTTCCCCAAGCTTTGGAAGAGCTCTTACATAATTCCCTTTCACAAAAAGAGTCCCAAGAATGAAATCTCCAACTACCGGCCCATTGCTAAACTCTCCTGCGTTCCTAAGCTCTTTGAAAGCATTGTTTACGATACAATGTTCTTCCATTGTAAGTCTATCTTCTCTCCTAACCAGCACGGATTTCTTAAGGGAAGTTCAACAACTACTAACTTAACGGAATTCGTATCTAGCACTCTGTGTGCATTAGAGGAATGCAAAGAAGTTGATGTAATTACCACAAATTTCAGCAAGGCCTTCGATAAAATCTCGCACAGAATCATTCTTCTTAAACTCAAATCCCTTGGCTTCCAACCGAGTTTCATTGGGTGGATTAAATCCTACCTTGAGGAACGTCAATACTATTTAGATTGGCCGTATCCGACCCCATTAAAGCCACTTCCGGGGTCCCTCAAGGTAGCCATCTTGGTCCCCTGATTTTCATTTTGTCAATTAACGACGTTGACTTCATCATCAAAGACTCTTATCTATCCATCTACGCTGAGAACATGAAAATCTTCAGGCACATATTAAACCCCGCCAACTCTTGCCCACTTCAAGCTGACTTGAACAACTTTTCAACCTGGTTTCAAAAAAATTTTCTTTAGCTCAACGTCAACAAATGTCAACAAAGCTATTACATATTCCCGAAAGCGTCTTCCAGCCCCTAGATCCTATTTCATTTCTGACGAGCTCGTCGCTTCTGTAACTTTATTACGCGATTTGGGTGTTATCTGCGACAGAGAACTAAATTTCCGCTGCTATATTGATAACATTATTAGCAGAGCCAACTCTGCACTCGGTTTCGTAAAACGCTGGTCTAAAGAATTCTCAAACCCCTACGTCACGAAATCTCTCTACTTCACATTTGTTCGTCCAATCCTCGAATATGCTAGCCAAGTATGGTCCCCCTATCATGATACCCATTCCCTTCGAATAGAGGCTGTTCAACGCAGGTTCATCCGTTTTGCTCTTCGCGGTCTTCCGTGGTCTGACAGGCATATCTTACCCCCCTATGAGAATCGTTTGAAATTAATTAACATACAGCCACTTGAAATATGTCGAGAAATTGCTGACATAATCTTTGTACATCAGCTGTTAGCAGGAAACATCGACTGCCCTAATCTGCTCCAAATGATCTCCCTTAACACTAACCCACGCCTCCTGAGGTCTGTGCCCATCTTTCGTCTTAGTTTCTATCGCACCAATTATGGCTGCAACAAGCTAATGTCTAGAATGCTACGTTTGGCCAACGGCGCGCCAAGCTCTTTTGATTTTCATTACAGCACATTTGCACACAGAAACGCTCTCCAGAATTCCACTTCCACTCCTCCGCCCTAATCACTTTAGTTTTAGTTTTAAGTTTAGTTTTTAAATACTTAGCCTTAGTCTTAAGTTGTGTTTAGTAATAGTCTAGTTTTAGTGTAGTTTTTAAGTTCTGCTTGAATTAAGCATAGCTAAATAAATAGCTCCTGCGACACCAATGCACACCATTCTTTGTACTCTGGTTAGTATCTTGAGGTTAGTGTCCTTACTTGCGGCTGGTCACCATACTAGGCTGCCGTATGTCAATTCTGGTTACAAAGTGGTTGCGCATGACTTCAGCCTTAGTTATATTTTACCAGACGAGTGAAAGAGCATCATTGAATAGCTTTTTTTATTACTTTTTTATTATAATTAGCGAGCGCCAAATGGGATATGGATACCATTAAATTATTTCAGGGCACGGGCGTTTTGTAGAAATTGAGAGAGAAAGAAAGAAAGATTGGTGTAGTGGGTTTGAAACTTAGGTGGTATTAAGTTTCAGTAAACTCCAAGGGTGGCGTCCAGATAACTGGGGAGCTTGTTTGTTTTGCTTCTTTTTTTTTTTTTTTTGTCGTTGCTCATGATTCACAGTATTTTTTTCCCTCCACCTGATGTCATCATCACGATCAAGTTGCATTTAAGCCATATGACCACCCTACTGCCAGCGTTATGCCTTCGCAGTAGAGTTGACTAAGCTTTCGCAATTGATCGACTTTTTATTTATTAAAGAAGAAATAAATAGATGATTGTTGAGATCAGGATTTGAACTGTGAACCAAGAGCGTGACAAGCGTTGATGTTACCACTACACCACGGCCACCCATATTACTGTTTTACTCTCAGGTGTTTGTCTGTCACTCGATCCTGAGTTTTCCGCTCAGTGATCCATACTTAACCCCTAGTTTACGTGCTTGAATATATGTAAAAGGGTTCTTTTCAGAACTCAATCTCTCACTCATTTTATCCACCATTCGTTGGGTCTATGATCACCGATCAATCGCAAAATGCAGTACTCGTAGGTCACACTGTCTTCTAATTTAAATAATATAATCGTACAGACATGTTGTTGAAGAAAAATGGTAAGAATGGTATCTACGGGTATCTAAGATACATATTCAAATCTCTGTGGGTAACAGAAGTGGAGCCAAATCGTAGAAAGATAACTTCACATGAAGAAAATACTTAATTTGCTATTTCCGCAGTGAATGAGACATAAACCATAACATTTGATCCACGGGGAGTTTTATGTGTAACAGGGGAATGTTTCTCAAAATATTTTGGGTCAGGCCAGCAATAAATGAAATCCGCTTCTGGGGGCTTCTGTACTTCTACCAATGCTGCGCGTACACTGTACCCTGGTGGCGTACGGTAATAAGTGATAATTGCGCTGGCCTTAGAAGAGTTACCTTGAGTTCTGGTTCAACCTGGGTTAGATATCACTGTGGCGGGGTAGAGTATGAATTTAGATTAATTGATTTTTTTTTCTATTTAAATAGGGAATTATTCGAATTAAAATTATAAACCGACAAGATCACCGTTTCAGTGATTCAATTATTGAAGTGGTGACAATTTTTTTTTATTTTGTCTATTTTACGGCAGTGTCTTGTTTTGGAACTTGATTTTCGACATGTGATAATTTTATGCGAACAATGCGTTCAATTACCTGGAGTCTTATTGTGAGACGGGGAGCATTGTTTTTTTTTTTTTTTTTATATTTCAAGAAAAGAAAGATCAAGAACGCGGAAAGAATGTGAGTGGTGTTAGCCCCCACATCCTGTTCTGGTTTGGTTGTTTGTTATTTAAATTCCTTTTTTATTATATCCGTGAAGTGCTTGTGTATTCGTATTCGTCATGATGTGGGCATAGAGCTGTTAAGAACAAATGAAAATAATGCGAATGATTGTGCGTTCGGGATGGTAATTGGATTTGTTATCTTCTATTTCGTCTTTTTTTGTTTTTCTCTTTTATGTAGAATATCAAAGTAGGAGAAAAAGAATAATATCAATTTGGTATTCAATGTACACTTGATAGATTTTTGGAAACGATATTGGTATAAATAGGAAAGACAATTCCAGAATTGTTGGTATAATCATATAGAAGTCAAATCGAAAGAGTTACTAGAATGTACAACCAGAGTTTGTAGCACGCCTGGCAAATGTATTTTCCCGAATTTAACTTTCACCAAAGATCACACAAAATCCAACTGGATTGTGGAGCGTCAATTTAGTATGACTCTTTTGGATGCCATTTCGTTACAAACACTATTTATTTGAAAGCCCTAAGAGTCACTGAACTTTAACTAATGCTTTGTATAGGCAATACGAATGACAATAGCCAGTTGATGGAAACTAGGAAAAACATAATCGCCAATGACATAATAGTTTTATTGGATAAAATGAAAGATAAGGCAATGGAAATGAAATAAAACATTTTTGATTGCTACTCATGTGTGAAGAATGGCCTGGGGGTATCCCCTTCTATAAACCCGATTGGTAAAAATTCAAAAATGATTGATGACAATTTAAAATAATTACTTCCTGCGAAAAGCCAGACAGGTACCAATTTTTCAGAACAAGATATCAAAACTGATTGTGCATGTGAGTAACTAGTATTTTTAAATATTAACGTACTCCATGACAAGTATTTCTGTAGAGATATTATCGAAAACTAGCCAGAAGAAAATAGTGAACTAGATGTGAGATGAGTAGGATATACATATGTTCATATATCCCGACTATGCAATCGCCTTAGAGATAGAAGTGGGGAATTTAAAGGCAATAAGATAGAGACCTGTCTTGAAAACCTCTCCGCTGAAAGAGAATCAAACTATTCACTTTGGAAAGCTCTAAAAGGTATTCGGAAACCTCAAATACAAGCGCCACCAATTTGGAAAAACGATAGAACTTGGGCCAAGAGCGACAAAGAAAAGGCTGAACTTTTTGCTTTGCTTATGTCCTGTATCCCCTTGTGAGTCCTAGGGCCTCGACAACGCCTACGCGCCATCGTGTGCGATTTCTGGAAATGTGCCTCAGCTCTCCCCAACCCTTTCCCAGTTGCCGTGCTTCCTTCTCAACTGTTCTGCGCCACATACTCCTAGGACCGCCGCGTATCCTGCCATCCTGGGTAAGCGGACCTGTCACCCTTTCGGAGAGTGTGATCGATCCACTGCCACTTTCGTCGTCGTATGGTTGTGCCTATAGGTTCATGGCCCGTTCTCTGATAAAGCTGTTCGTTAGAGATACGGTTTGGCCAGAATATCCTTAAGATGTAACGTAGACACCTATTGACAAACGTTTGCAGCTTCCTCGTGATAGTGACGGTCACTCCCCAGGTACCACATCCATATAGCAACACGGATTCAACGTTAGAACGGAACAGTCGTAGCTTGGTGTTTAAGCTAATTGCATTACTTCGCCAAACTATGGATAGCATCCCAAACGCAGATTTTGTTTTACCTATTCGGCTGGCTATATCCAGTTCGGTTCCGCCATCAGTTGAGACAATACTCCCACGGTATTGGAAATTCTCTACTCTCTCAACCGTTTGTCCAGCAATGCATATATGAGTTGATGAGTTTGGTCCTAGGCTGATCATTTTTGTTTTTGCCGAGTTAATTTTCAGCCCAACGACGTCTGCTTCCCCCTCCACATTTGCTGTCATTTGGTGAAGCTCCATTATTCTGTGAGTAAGTAGGCATACATCGTCGGCGTAGTCGAGGTGTTTGAGTTCAGATGTGAGAGTCCATCGAATTCCTCCATTTCCTGTTGATAAGGCCGCATTCAGCACATCGCTAATCACCAATAAAAACAATATTGGTGAAAGTATGCAGCCTTGCCGAACCCCACTTTGGACTACGGATTCCTCATGTAGCCTTGATAATTGTTATTAATTTATCCGGAATGCCTCTCCTGCGCAAGGCACGCCAAATAAATTCCCGATTGACACTATCAAACGCCTTTTCAAAATCGATGAACAACAGGTGAAGTGGTGATCGATATTCAACACATTGCTCGATGATGATCCGCAGGGTGTTGATGTGGTCGACACAGGAGGATCCAGAGTGGAAACCTGCTTGTTCGGCGTCGAGTGTGTCTTCAAGGTGTTCTTTGATTCGCTCCAGGATGATTCCAGCTATTATCTTGGCCACAGCAGGCAGCGCGCAGATACCTCTCCAGTTTTCGCACTGCATTAGGCTGCCTTTTTTAGGAAGCTTGACAATCATTCCCTTTTTCCACTCAACCGGAAAACTCTCCCGAAAAGTGGGAACAGTAGCTCTGCCGATGCTGTTGGCACAGCTTGAAAAAGCTCCGCGGGTATGCCGTCAAGTCCTACCGCCTTATTAGTTTTCAGTGCTTTGATTGCGGTAATAATCTCTTCTTTACTGGGGGTTGTGGTGCGAATTCGGGAACTTCTTTCTACGGACACTTCAGTCTGACTTGGGTGCATATTGCTGGCGAATACTCGGTTTAGGACCGAGTCCTTCCATCTCTTCAGTTGATCCTCATCCGATATTAGCAACGAACCGTCTAAGCCTTTCACTGGGTGTTGAGTAGAGCTTCGGCCACCTATAAGCTCTTTAGTGATTCTGTAAACGGTTCTGCTGTCGCACCTCGCTGCTGCTTCTTCTGCTTCCGTAGCCAGCGCATTGATGTACTTGCGCTTGTCACGTCTACGCTGTACTTCTCTCATCTTCACGCGATATAGGGACTCAAGCTCGATCCTCCCTGCTGCTGGAGTTGCTGCAATTCGAGCTCTTAGCTGTTTTCGTTCGTTGATCCTTCTCCAGGTATCCTCGGAAAGCCACGCCCTATGGTTTCCCTGCGATCGACCGACAATCCTTTCAGCACCTGATGTGAAAACAGTTTTCACGGCGCACCAATGGTCTAGGATGGTGGCGGGCAGTGAGCTGCTGATTATTTCCACTCCACGTGAGAGATGGTCCCTTAATTCTTGGATCACTATGGGAACTCTCAGTTGGTCTACGTTGAACCTATGTATTCTTGTGTCGTTAGATCTACAAACGGCAGCAGTGCGTAATCGGAGAGTAGCTATCATAAGATGGTGATCTTGTACCAACCCCATGTCGGCACCTCGCCTGTTTCGGGCGTCTAGGAGACTACTTCTAAAACGGCGACTGATGGCAAAATGGTCAATTTGGTTGCAGGTTGCTTGCCTGTCAGTTGACACCCAACTGATTTTATGGCAGGCTTTGTGCTCAAACATGGTGCCACCTATGACAAGACGATTTGCGTTGCAAAAGTCAACAAATCTTTCGCCGTTGTCATTGCAATTGCCTAGTCCGTGCCGTCCCATAACATGTTTCAGCCCTTCGTTGTCGCAGCCTACCTTGGCATTCAGGTCCCCCGACACAATGACAATGTCGCCGTTGGGTGTTGAATTATGAACAGCTCCCAACTGGTTGTAGAAGTTCTCCTTTTCTTCCTCAGATGAACAATCCGTGGGGGCGTAACACTGTATGATGGTGACGCGACGTACTCTCGTCCGGAATCCGGCCGTTAAAATCCTATCACCGTGCGGCTGCCAGGTTATTAGACCTCTGCGTGCTATTGGCGTTAGCAGCAGTCCAACTCCATATCCACGGGGGTTTTCGGTTGGCCTTCCGGAGTAGAGTAATACAGTGTTACGCGTTGGGGTTTGGTACTCACCCGCATCTAACCATATTATCTCGCTTACTCCCAATATGTCCAGCCTATATCGCATGAACTCATGCTCCAATTGAAGGAATCTGTCGTTCTGAGGTCCTTCACTCTGAGAGTCAAGGAGCGTCTTTACATTCCAGAAACCAATTTTAGTCCGGGTACGATAGCCAAAGGTCGTCAACGTGTTATCAGTCCTTATCCGAGGCATCGTGTCGGTTTCCGTAGCGATTGAAGTTTCGGTAACGCGGGTTGTTGGCCCAGGTTACCTAGCCTAGGCATAAGACCCTAGACAATCTCGCACTTGCAATTTTGGCCTACATGAATAAGGATTTATACATGCAGTTGCCCGGGGACCACCACGAGGAGGTAAAGCAAGCACTACATTACGAACTTGATTGTTGCGCTACTGGTCCAATCCATGTTTTGGACAGTCAGTAGTATCCCGATCAATCGCCATGCAGACCCCAAAGTCACGACATCTGACAACTTTAAAGTAAAAAAGTTGCATTAATTGAACCGAGGGAAGTGATTAAAAATCTGAAGACTAAAAAGCAACGGGTTACGACTTGATAACGGCGCAGGTGCTCAAGGTATTACCGAATAAAGCTGTTATCAAACTGCTATATTTGACTGAGCCTTCGTTCAGATTGCTCTACGTTCCGAGACAATGGAAAGTCGCAGAGATTATAATGGTCCCGAAACCAGGCAAACCTTTGAATGAGAAGAAATCATATCAGCCTATTTCCCTATTGCTGGTTATCTCTAAAATATTCGAAAAATTACTTTCAAAACGACTACAACCCGTAATCAACGAAAGACGTCTCATTCCTGACCATCAATTTGGATTTAGAGTCAAACATTCAACAATCGACCAAGTCCACAAAATAACTGACGTGATTGAGAAAACTCTCGAAGAAAAAGAAGATTTATTGTGGTGTATTTCTTGACGTTTCACAAGCTTTCGATAAGGTTTGGCACCAAGGCTTGGAGTATAAATTGCAACGACTATTGCCACGGCAACTCTTCAACGATCGTACCTCACCGGAAGACTTTTTCGTGTTAAGCATGGAAATGATTACTCTGATTTCAAGGAGATTGCGGCCGGAGTCCCACAACGAAGTGTCCTTGGCCAGCAGAAAAGTAACTGCGTCGTCGCCACATTTGCGGACGATACGGCAATATTGACAGCGGGCGATACAATTGAAACAGCAACTGAAAAGCTGCAACATGCTATTAACAAAGTCCACGCTTAGACGAATTCTTGGCGTATTGTGCTGAACGAAAGCAAATCTACTCACTTCAACTTTATCTTCAAAAAAGTGGATAGATTACCTGTATATTTAAACTCGGCTCACATACCGCACGCGAACGAAGCAAAATATATAGGAACGACTCTAGATGTTAAGTTTAAATGGAAATCGCACGTAAAAAAGAAACGCGACGAGCTCGAAAACAAATACCGACAAATGTCGGAAAACATTCAAAGTTGAGCCCACATAACAAACTGCTTATCTATAAGCAAGTGCTAAAGCCGCCATCGCACATGGCTTTCGGCAGACACCTAGAGACGGATCGAGTAGCGTACAACAAGAAAGGCTCGGATTGCAGCGGCCTCAGCAGTAGAGAGAACCAAGTTAGAAACCCAGTACCGTACGAAGAAGAAAGAAGTACAGCGTAGTGTGAGATGTGACAAACGTCAATTTATCGGACACACTGGCTTCTAGGGCTGAGGAAGCAGCGAGCAGGTGCTATAGTAGGACTGTTTACAGCATCACCAAGGAGCTCATTGGTGGTCGAAACTCCAAACAACACCCGGTGAAGAGTCTGGACGGTAACCTCCTGTTTTTGGATGAGGATCAGCTCAATAGATGGAGAAAACATTTTGCTTCCGTGCTAAATCACTTAGACGATGGCGATATGATCTCAAATTCGAATGAGTATTCCGAAGCAACAAATACCCGAATACGCACGGCACCTCCCAGCAAAACAGAAATTAGGGCACCAATCAAGTCCCTCAAGAAAAGCAAAGCGCTGAGTATTGATGGCATCCCTGCCGAATTGTTTCAAGCGGCGCCAAACACATCAGCAGATCTTCTGCATACGCTAATACAGAGAGCTTGGGATAGCGAACAATTTCCACAGGAGTGGAATAGGGGGATGATCATTAAGCTTCTGAAAAAGGGAAACTTGATGGAATGCGGAAACTGGAGAGGTATATGTGTTCTTCCAGCTGTAGCCAAAATGATAGCAAAAATAATTCTGGATCAAATTAAAGAGCATTTAGATTCTACTCTCGATGTCGGACATTCAGGCTTTCGCGTTGGATCCTTCTGCATCGACCAATGCGTTGAGTACAGGTCTCCGCTATATCTGTTGTTTATCGACTTCGAGAAGGTTTCCACAGCTTGAATCGAGATGCTATTTGGCTGGCCTTGCGCCGGAGAGGCATCCCGGAAAAACTTATTGTTATTATCAAGGTTACATACGAGGGCGGTAAGTGTCATGTCTTACACAACGGTAAGGTGTCAGAGGAATTTGGTGTCCAAAGTGGAGTACGTCAAGGATGCATTCTGTCGCCAATATTGTTCTTGGTGGTTATCAGCGATGTACTCCGTGCAGCATTGACGAAGGAAAAAATGGAATTCGTTGGACCTAACTAAACACCTAGACTACGCTGACGATGTTTGTCTACTTTCACATCGGATAATGGACCTTCATCTAATGGCCCATAATCTAGAAACTGAGGCAAACAAAGTGGGGCTCAAAATAAACATGGCCAAAACAAAAGCCCTCAGCACTTCCAACATTAACGCTCAACGTAACATTGCCGTACAGGAAGTCGAAAAAGTTGACAACTTTTTATATTTAGGAAGTGTGGTCTCGGCTAACCGCGGTGGCACCCAACTGGACGTATGCAGTAGAATGGGGTATGCTATCCACAATCTGGAAAAGTAATGTCAACAGTTTAAGAACCAAGCTGCGATTGCTCCGTTCTAACGTAGAATCGGTACTTCTGTACGGGTGCAGTACCTGGAAGGTGGACACCATTAACACACGCTGGCTGCAAGTCTTCGTAAATAATTGTTTAAGAATCATCTTGAGGATTTTTTGGCCGAACCGAATCTCTAACGAACAGCTTTATATGAGAACGGGCCAAGAACCTATAAACATTACTATACGAAGGAGAAAGTGGCAGTGGATTGGACACGCCCTACGGGGCGAAGGCAACCCCATTGCGAATACGCCATGCAGTGGAATCCGCTCACCCAAGCAGGCAGAATAGCGGGACGCCCTAGGCAAACATGGCGCAGAACTGTTAAGGAGGAATCGAGCTCTATAGGAATGAGTTGGAGGCAGCTCAAACGCGTTGCAGAAGTACGAACAAGATGAAGCGCAGGCGTGGTTGATGCTCTTGCACTTGGATAACATAACAGCCTTAGAGCTTAAGATCGAAGATAAATTAAAAGAAGTCCCCATAAAAATAAGGAACACTCAAATATATTTTTATATATATAAATATAATTTATTGTTGTCCAATTTTCTTCCAAAGTAGACCCACCTAATAGTTTTCCATACTTAAGGTTCATTGAAATAATGCATCACTATTCTTCTGTGAAGTACAATATCTACAAGTGCCATTTGTATATATTTTACATTTTCTAAATAAATAAAAAAAAAAAATCATTAAATTTATTGTTGAAAATATAGGAGAGCCTTAGGAAGAAAGGGTTGGATGAAGGAATGGTGCGAGCCATCAAAAGCATCTACAAGGAAACTTATAATCTGGTAAGGACATGTAATTGCTGTCAGAGAAATTCAAGACCCCTGAAGGAGTGAGACAAGGAAGTGTATTGAGTCCCCTCCTATTTATCAGCGCGATGGACGAAGCCATCAGACATTGCCAAGAAAGGATGCAAAGATTCAGAGTCGGGTATAGAGACCTACAGCCAATATATCTCCAGGCATATGCGTTTGCGGATGATATAGTACTGTTTGCAAATAGTGAAGAAAATATGCAGAAGAGTATAAAAATATGGAAAGATGCGTTAGCAGCCCAGAAATTGGAGTTCAATGTTGAAAGGACTACTGCTTCATTTCCTATCACCACCACCTGGTGATAGGAAATGAAGCAGTAGTTGCAAGTGTGACGGTAGATGGAGAAGTCATCAAGCAGGTGCAAGCATACAAATGCCTTGGTAGTGTAATAAACAGCAGAGGAAATTCGGAAGACGAACTGATGGCGGGGATAAAAGCGGCAAATAGACTGTATGCAGCATCAGGAAGAAAATTCTTGGACCACAAAGAAATCACACAAGAAACAAAAATATCAATCTTCAAATCGATGTACCTATCTGTGTTGCTACACGGAAGTGAAAACTGGATACTCACAGGAAGACAACTATTGGAGATGAAATACCTCAGGAGAGTTATAGGAGCCAGGAGAATAGACAAGAAAAGAAACGAAGATATTAGAAAACAACTGCAAGTCAAATCGGCTAAACTAAATCTCGAGGAAAAGAAATTAAGATGGTTTGGACACTTAGTGCGTATGGAAGAGAATCGACAAGTGAAACAAATTTGGGAAACAAGACCGGAAAGAAATAATAAAAGAGGGAAACCCAAAACCACATGGAACGCTACCGTTGAAAAAATCCTGATAGAAGCTGGGGAAACTTGGCACTCGGCTAAACATATGGCAAGAAATAGGGCACAGTGGAGAAATTTCACGAGGAGATAAATGGTCAGAACCACCGATGATACCTCGACACCTTAGGGTATATGAAGACCTGATTATGTATGTATGTATGTAAATTTATTGTTTTGGTCACAGTGCTGAACTCCAATGAACTATTTTATAAAAATTGCATATAAAGTCTCGTGTCCAGTCAATTTCAGTAAAAAGAAAATCCCAACGTGGTGGAATGAAGATCTGTCAAAACTCAGAAAGATGACCAGAGTGATTTTCAATATCTGCTATAATCACAAACTTCTGGCAGCCCTTCAAAGACTGCCTAAAAATATATAAGAAATCCATAAGAATGGCCAAGAATCAGGGATGGATAGAATACTGTCAATCTATCGAAACTCTTAAAGAATCCGCGAGGCTCAGCAAAATTCTGTCCAAAGGTCACAATAATCCTTCCTTTCTTAAAAAGGCGGATGGTAGTTGGACAGACTCTTCCGCGGATTCGCTCGAACTTCTTATGAATACTCACTTCCCAGGCTGTATGGACAGTAGCACAGAACAAGTTAGTTCTGATAGGTTACCGCCGACGGCTTGGGAAAGTATTACAAACATCATTACGGAGGATAATGTATCCTGGGCCATAAACAGCTTCTCTTCATATAAATCACCCGGCCTTGACTGCATTATGCCTATTATGTTTCAGAATGTGCAAGACATAGCTATTCCATGGCTACTATCGATTTATAGAAGCTGCTTATACTTAAACCATGTCCCCCAAACTTGGAGACTTGTTCGGGTGGTCTTTATTCTGAAGGTAGGCCGGCGAGGTCATGAATCCGCGAAGGATTTTAGGCCTATTAGCCTGTCGTCCTTTGTACTAAAGACCTTCGAACGTATACTTGATTTTCACATCCAAAAAAGCCTGGAGAGCTCTCCACTGTCGAAATCCCAACACGCCTACCACAAAGGACGATCTACAGAGACGGCTCTTCATGAGGTAGTGGGATCGATAGAAAAAAATCTTCATTATAAAGAATATACAATTGCTACCTTCCTAGACATAGAAGGAGCTTTCAACAACATTCATACCCAAGCTATTCAAGAATCTCTCACCGAGTTAGGTGCAGAGTCTTGCCTTAGACACTGGATTATATCCATGTTTAATACTAGAATAATCAAAGTTACACTAGGTTATAGCAGTACAACTAAGATCGTAAATAGAGAAACCCCACAAGGTGGTGTTATCTCACCCTTGCTAAGGATAATGACAATCGACAAAATCTTGGTGCGACTTGAAAGGGAGGGGGTTAAGGTGGTTGCGTACGCGAATGATGTGGTTCTTTTAGTGTCAGGAAAGTTTCTCTCCACGATAAGTCAAATCCATGGAAAATGCTCTGGAAAAGATACACTCTTGGGCCACGAGATGTGGCCTGGGAGTAAATCCAGATAAGACCGAAATGATGTTTTTCACCACAAAAACCAAGCTACAGGAATTCACTCCCCCCAAGCTAAATGGTCAACCATTCTCACTAGGTTTCAGTGCAAAATACTTAGGCACTATTCTAGATCCCAAACTTAGTTGGAAACTTAACATAGAGCAGCGGGTTAAGAAAGCAAGTGTGGCTTTCTTTGCCTGCAGCAAAACATTCGGCAAAAAGTGGGGTCTCCAGCCAAAGATGACACTATTGATGGACCAGCCGTTGTGCGTCCAATTCTCTCCTATGGCGCCATAGTATGGTGGCCATATAACATCTACAGAATCAAAAAAGTACAAAGATCGGCGTGTATAGGCATCACAGGAGCATTGAGATCTTGCTCAACAGATGCTCTAAGCGTGATCCTGCATCTGATCCCCCTTGAACTCCATATTAAATTTTCAGCTTAATGCAGTACAGTCCGACTCAGGGAAACTGGGTGCTGGACAGCAAGGCCATATAGCCACTGTAAGGTCCTGGAGACGATACCAAGTGAACTGGTGACTTCTTTGACCGATTACAGGACTCCCACGCTCGACTTCATCAAACCTTTTTCAGTAAAATTCCCTACCAGAGCAGAATGGAAGAACGGAATAGTAATCAATAACTTTGATATCTGTATATATACGGCTGGTTCGAAAAATGGATTGCGGAGTTGGCGCACGCATTTTCTCGGACCAAATGAATATATCGAAATCCTTCCGTCTCCCAGACTCTGCTAGTGTCTTTCAAGCGGAGCTTCTTGCGATTCGGTAAGCCTGCCGTATGTTAAAAAATCTCCCAACGTCCAACATAAATATAGGTATCTTCTCTTTATTGATTCGGTTACCATATTCCCAAAACTGGTAAACCAATGCCGGTTTGAAATAAACGAACAAAGTATCCATTCTGAAATTACCCTCATTTGGGTCCCAAGGCACAGCAATTATGAGGGAAATGAACGAGCAGACGAGCTAGCCAGGCGAGGTTCAGCCCTTAATGGCTCGCTAGCGGAAACAGTCAATATTCCGATAGGAGTCGTTAAGAGCAATTTACACCTCCATTTCCTCCAGCTCGCCAATCTCGGGTGGAACAACCTTACCAGTTGTGCCATATCAAGGAAGACATGACCTAGTTTCAACAAACCTAATTCAAATAAGCTACTAGGCAGATCAAGGTCTGATATTGCCAGAATTGTAGCCATTATTACGGGCCACTGGCCTATAGGGAACCACGCGGCAGGGACAATACTCTTAAACGTTTGATGGAATCAGGTAGTTTATTGAAAATCATAGGAGCTACTAATCGTTTTGTAAAGAATTTTCTAAAATGATTTCTTTTATAGGAAGGGATATTAACATAGGCATTGGAGTAAATACATAAATTATGAACAGCATTACTTCTAATAGTAAGATAACCACTCCTTATGAAAAATATTTCTAGAACCTTATAGTAATACTCGTAGAGATGTCTTAAAGGAAGAACTTTGAGTTCCTGAAACAATACAAAACTATTATGGAGCCGATTTTTCTTACAGTTAATACGGATTGCATGTTTTTGCGCAACTAGCAGCGGGTTTACTTTATTAAGATACGAGTACGTCCCTCCGAGTACAAGTTGTACCATACTGAACCTTCGAGTGAACTAAACCGAAATAGATTATAAGTAATAATTTTTGTAAACAGTACGAACTAATATTATAAAACTGTCTTGTGCAACTCAATAAGTACAGTTCAATTTACTATCTATAATTGCTCCTAGATACGTAAAAGACTGAGCAGAATCAACATGGAAATAACAGAGTTTCAGTAGAGGAAAATGAAGTGCAATTCGAAGAATCATCGTCACTGTATTTGAACATGAATTTCCCACATTCTGAAGAATGATAAACAATATTACAATCACTCAAAACAGATGACCCAGTTAGTTAAACTGAAGTACAACAGTTTCGTTTTATTGCTCAAAATAATTTTATGAACAACGAACCTGTGTCTTAAAATATCCATGTCAGAATTGATGTCAGCAATCAAGTTGAGAGGAGATTTGCTACCATAGGAGCAGGCTACATCATCCACAATAGCCGTAAGATTACCTTTAAGATTTAATTCAAAGATGGAATTAATAAAAATCAAAAAAGTATGGGGCCTAAGACCGACCCTTGAGGTTCACCAATATTTATGTTACAGTGCTTACTATAACTGCCATTAATTTTAACTGCCATTAATTTAACTTCTGTTAGATAAGTATGTAAGTAACAACGCCTTCCGGCATAAAATAATTTAATTAATAGAATGTTGTGATCGACCAGATCGAATGCTTTGGTTAAATCAATAAAAAGTCCAGCAGTTACAAGATTATTTTTAATACGTATCGTATATACCACTGCAGAAATTTAAAAACACATCTTCGGTAGATTGACCAACACGGAAACCACATTGACAGACACTAAAGAAATTAATTTTCAGAAAGCTAAAATTTTTTGTTTTCATCGCCTTCTCAAAAATTTCAGAGCACGCAGGTAAATAAGATATGGGCTCGACTTTGTATGCAGAGAAAGGACTTCAGCAATTTTTAGCGTATTAGGAAAAGCACCACCATAAACACTTGTATTAAAAATATGGACAAGACATCGATCATATTAAGAGCAGTCTTTTTAAGGATAAAATTAGGACAACCATCACCTGTTACAGAGTTAGAATTTTTAAGCGACCTAATAATGGTTAGTAATTTTGATGAAGTGATGGGATCAAAAAATAAACTATCTCTTAGAAAACCATCACTTCTCAATCCCCCTCTAACAAAACGAGGATTGTCGGTACAGGAATCCTTCGTGGCTAGGTTGTTACCCATAGAAACAAAAAACTCATTAAGAAGGTTAGGTACATCAGTTGGATCTGAAATAATACCAACACCATCTTCGATTATAATCTACTTGTCAACTAATAAGTTACGATTCAGTATTTTGTTTACTACTTTCCATTCTCCTTTAACATTTCCTTTATTTCTTTCAAGCTCAGCTAAATAAAAACTTTCCTTACTCACATTTTATAAAAAGCTTTAAGTTGTAAGTTGTTTGGATGTTTCTTTCATTTCAGATACAGTTCACCTGTCATCAATTCTCTCAGCCTTTTAGTTCTGCTGTTAATTTTGACTGAGCTGGACGTACAGCTTTCAAGAAAAATACCAAATTTTGTTATAAAATTAACATAAGCTGTAGAAGGATCTGTTTCATTATAAACATTGTCCCAAAATTCAAAACGTTCAGTTTAACAAAATAAATTTTTTAATCTGACATGGAAGTTTTAACTACAATATCTAAATAATGAAGGCTAGTCATACAATGATCATAAATCCCATAATCAGCTATTGAAGTCAATAGACTACAATTACGAGATCTGCTACTTCTGGCAAATAAAGGGTGACCAGATAGCAATGATGGTTGGTTGGTTGGTTTAAGAGGGTGAGCTTATGCTCTTCACTTGTTGTGTTCCCCTCATCTGCGTAACTGTAAGGAATAGTGATGTGTTTTTGGAATTATGTATTGAGAGGATTTAGGTCTAGGGATCATGGGTAGTATCAACTATATCGTATAGCGATCGGGGAATCGTAGTGTTCGTCTGGCGAACTCCAGTATATCCCCGATTCCTTTCTTATTGAGGTGTGTAATATCCGGAATCCTTGGAGATCCCAGAATTTTCAGCCTTAGCCTCGCTGTAGCGGGGCAGTGACAGAGGAAGTGTTCAATATCTTCCTCCTCGTCTTCACAGTTGACACAGATTACTGTATCAGCTATCCCGAGTCTGAACGAATGTTTGTTGAGATTGATGTGCCCTGTTAAAAGTCCCACCATCAATCTCAATTGTGTTCTGCTTGAGTTAAGAGCTCTTTTTGCTGTGTTGTTACTCGGTTTGGTTATTACAGATCTAGCCACTTTGCACGTGCCTAGATTCGTCCAGTAGTTATTGAACTCCTGTCGTATCGTAGATAGCAATGATAGTTTTTCCAGTTGTTATGTTTCAGCAGCTGTCAAAGTTACCAATGACATCCAGCTGAAAATCATTAAAAAATATTATCGTAATTCCGGCTCAGTTGTAAATACGCAAAGTGAATTTCGTTGTGAGGTCGGTTTGAGTACGAGTACACTCTTTTGGATCTTAAGCCACCAACCAGACTGAGATCGGTGCGAAGAGATGAAAACATAGCCGAAGAAGACCCAGAAATGTCGATTCGGCGCCGATCAGCTGAACTGGGCATCGCCAGAGAGTCAACCAGGGTTATTTTGCGATTGTATTTGGGCCTACATCCCTATAAGTTTGTGCTGACGCAAAAATTGAAGCCAGACGGCCATAGACAATGCCCTGAGTTCGCTAATTGATCCAGCCAGAGGTCCGGATTTTGGCTAAAAAATCATCTTCTCTGACAAGACCCATTTTTAGCTCAGCAGCTATGCCAACAAGCAAAATTACTATCAGTGGCGTAACCACAATCCACAAGTGTTCGATCAAGCATCAATGAATCCACAAAGTTTGACTGTTTGGTGCGATTTATGGCACTGCGGCATCATCAGACCTCTTTTCTTTTGAAATGAGGAAGGAGACACCGTTATCGTCAATGGTTCTCGGTATAGAACAATGCTTATCGACTTTCTATGGCCAGAGCTCGTCAACATCGATATATCCGATCTGTTATTCCAACAAAACGGCGCTAGATGCCATACAAGCAACGCAACGCTCGAAGTGGTGAAGGAAAAATTAGGCGACTGGGTCATCATCTCCCGGCGAATGTTCATCAATTGGCCATCGCTACCATGCGACTTGACACCCTTCGATTATTTTCTCTGGGGTTATGTCAAGTCCTTAGTCTACGCTAACAAGCCAACCACTTTCGACTAGCTGGAGGCCAACTTTCGAGACGCTATTGCCGGAATACCGCCGCACATATTGGACCGAGTCATAAAAATTACACCGATCGCTTGAAGCACTGCCAGCGAAGCCACGGCGGCTATTTAAATGATGTGATATTCCATACATAATGGCATAAATGTATCTTGAAAATAGAGTCAGAATTAACTTGAATTTCTTTTCCTATCGTTCTCATCTGGTCATTCTATATACATATGATCAATACATGTCATGGAATTATCAATCAAGTTCGTAGGTTCACTAATACAATAATCCAAACCATTAGCAGCTAACAACATCGAATAGTTGTTCACGTAGTTAGTTATAGAAAATAGGTCAATTTTCATTTTCACATTGAGAAGCAAATTCTGAAGCTCATCAAGGAAAACATCTCCATTGCTATCATGAAATCGGTAGGCACTCAGAAAACAGTGCTCTCTTTACATAAGCAATTTTAAGAATATCGGCAAATTTCACAATTGTATTGCCTTTTGACAAAAACCGCAACACCATCAGAAGAATAAGAGTTTTGCACGTAGCATAGAAATTATAACCTGGGACTATGAAATTATCTTTTTCAGTATAGCCTAAATAAAATTATATCTTAAGATATAAAACAAAGTCGGGTTAGTTACAATTTCACCATTTGTGACTCAAGAACGGCTGGACAGATTTATTTATTTATTTATATATTCATCTCCAAGTATTTTATAGACTACAATAATACTGTAGCATAATAATAACTACGCTCCTATGTCTATGCAGCAAATTCCGAAGTGACTTTCCATTCTGGCAGAATTTTGGTTCAAACTGTCCTTTCATTCGAGGTTCGTGTCTGGGACGAAGTCTCCACAGCTCATGTCAACGAAAGAGACGAATAATATCAGGGATAAAAGGGAATTATAACTGCAAGAATTATTTCTCTTGTTCCAGTGGTCGAAGAATTTGCTAGAAGTTTCTGGCTATCAGAAACTTCTGCTATATAAGGACAGATGGCGATCAAAAAAAGACCCAGTTGGTTTAGAACCGTGGCGAAGAGATTGGAAAAGTGATAATGGGCGAAGTGGTAATTTGGTGATAAATTGAAAGTTGAGAGTGAACAAGAAAAAGTAATTAGTTTGGATTTGTGAATTAAGTAATTGAAAGGAGATAAAGTGATTTGAGAGGAAAGAGACCTTGTAAGAAAAGAATTTGCGAAGAATAGTATAGAGTGAACTTGAATTGTTCTATAGAGTAGAAAATAAAGAAATAATTTCACAGAATAATTGTTTTATCTACGCGAGCCGTAGCTCGCATAATACAATACATAATTATAATAATAAATGTAGGGTTTTTCAGCCAGGATCCTACAATCCTCTTCCTTGCTCGTTGTCCAGTTTAATTAAACACGCACACTCGAAATTCAAAATGACCTTTATTTAATTCACTTTTACAATCTTAAGTTTGGCGACTTTTATTGTAGGTTGCGTTGGCTGGTTCGTTCGTTACTGTTGCTGTCTGTCTCTGTGTGGGTTATCCGTTAATGTGTTCTGTCTAGTGTAATGTTGGTTTGTTTGGCTCAATCCCACATAAAATACATAATGGTTTCCATTATATTAATATTATAACGAATTCATAATCATATTTTTACAAGAATTTCTATCTAAATTGAGGTCAATAACATTTTCAAGCTCATTGTAATTAACACAAACAACACTTATCGGATCATTTTCTGTATAGTTAGTTCTAAGTTTGGAAACATATAAGAAATTATTTTCTCTCGGTCGCAAACTACGAGCCGGAACATAAACATTAAATAGAGAGAGTAACATTGGACAATCAATGTGAGCAGTTAAGACATCACGAGCAAAAATAACTGAATAGTACACCCTTCTCTTTTCAAGAGATTTAAGATTAATTAGAGCACATCTATCTTCATAAGTAGGCAAATTATGATCACCCCATGACAACATTCTAAGAGCAAATCTCGTAAATCGCCTTTGAATCCTTTCAATACGGATTGCATTATTACAATAGTAAGGATTCCATACAACGCAACAATATTCAAGTAATGAGCGTACTAAAGATATATATAATGATTTTAGAGTATATGGATCCTGAAAGTCCTTTGAATTACGAGACATGAAACCCACCATTGAACTGGGGTCGAATTTCGACATCAGTTAACGAGTGAATGAAATCCATACGCTATCGAGTGATCGAGTAACTACATTGGGATGATCATATAAGAATGGTCACGTATCGAGTGCACTTTGAAAATTGTACTAGTACAATTCTACTACATTGAATTGAGATGGCTGACAAATGTCAAAACTATTTATTTTTGTGTGAGGAAAAGTTTTGTATTTATCGTCTTCAATTAAAAATTGAATATTTACTTTATTTTTAATCTTCTGATATCCTCTGAATCATAAAATTAAAAATAATTGCTATGAGTGTATTGAACGAAGCCTTTTAAGAGATTAAAGCGATCCCTTCTCTTTACAAGACTCTGCATACGTATACCAAACTATAATTTTCTGAAAATATCTTTCACAACATACACTTTTGATTGCAGTTCTATCAAAACAGTCAGGGCAAATAAGAATGCATTCTTATTTATAATGGAGAAGGTCAATTTTAGAGGATGCACCTAAACCACTATCCCAGCTCTTAAAATTTGCCAAAATTTCCTTTTGCAGACTCAACCTGAAATAAAATTCAAGCAATAAATTTAAACAAACGCAAACATAATAAACAAAGATATTCTCACATATTTTCCCCCAAATGCACCTCAGCTCGTCAGCAGAAACCATATCGAATAAATAAATACACGATCACTGATGACAGAATGCCAAATTTCGATACTCGATACTCGGTCGCTTAAGCGGTCACGTGTTGCTCGATAACTGATGTAGTAATTCGACCGCTGGCTTTAGAAATAATATAATCAATGTGCACAGAAAAACTTAGCTGTGTATCAAAAATGACACCAAGGTCTTTTTGGTTAGAGACCCTTTTCAGTTTGGAGTCGAGAATCGTATATTCATATACTATAGGTGATCGAATTCTATAGTAAGATGATGTTGAAATTTAAACCATGGGCTATACACCAACGTGTTATATTATCAATGTCTTTTTGAAGTTGTAGTCCATCCGAAACTGACTCCACAGACTTGCACATTTTTAAATCATCTGCATATAAAAGACAGCATGAGTTAGATATGTATGAGGGTAAGTCGTTTATAAAAGGGATGAAAAGTAATGGACCTAAATGGCTACCCTGTGGTACTCCAGAAAAATTTAAAATTACTTTAGGAAAAAAAAGGGACCAACCTTGACATACTGACTCCGGTTGGTTAAGTAATTACTTATCCAGCTTAGGATATTTGAACGAAACCCAATCCATTTAAGCTTTTTAAAAGGGACATTATGTTGCACACGATCAAATGCCTCAGAAAAATCAGTATAAATGTAATCAATCTGAAAATAACTAAATTCGTAGTTGTGGATCTTCCGGTAACAAATCCATGCTGAAATTCTGAAATGTGATTGCGTACGACATCATACAACTTCTTTTTAACAATAGCTTCGAATATTTTGGGAATCAGTAGGAGCTTAGCTATAGGTATATAATTCTCTATAGCTCTTCTCGACCCAGACTTATGAGAAAGAAATCTTCCAGAAAACTAAAAATTCCCCGCGATTCAAGGAATCGTTCAAAATAATGTATAATGGCCTTACTATAAACAGCCTAATTAATTTAAGAAATAGGGGTGGAAATCTATATGGCGGGATACTAGTGTTAGACCCAAGAGATGATAATTCAAAGAGAATTTCGTCTTCGGTTATAGATAAGGTGCCTAAATCATTGATTATGTTGCATAGGAGCGTTGTACTACACTTAATTGACTCTTCAACGAAATTCGATTGGAAAAATGTAGCAAACATATCACATACCTCTTTCAAATTTTTGGTAGAAATTTCATTGTAAATCATACTAGAGGGAATTCCAAGCGATTTACGTTTGCTATTCAAAAATGTCCAAAATGTAGCTTTAGAAGAAAGCGAGCAATCAACGCATACACAAATTTGTTCGATCAAACCAGATGAATTCGATAATGCAATTTGTTTGCTCTTATAGCATGAACGAATAGCAAGCAAAACGCCCCCTCCTCTATTGAAGCCAGTTTGAATGGGACACCGATCATTTCTATACACGTCGAATTCAGCAGTAAAAATTTCAGCAGAGAAAAAGCTTTCCTTAAGCCAAGTCTCTGATAAAGCAACAGCATCGTATGGGCAATCAGAAACGGCAATGAAAAAATCGGTTGTTTTGGTTCTCATTCCTCCAACGTTTTGATAATAAATAGAGAGATGACTACATATATTAGCGGACCGCACATCGACAGCTGGAGCATAAGATGATTGCACTAAATGAGTGTGTTTGCAGGCATGTTGCTCTCGTTTTTTTGATGGAATTGAAATTCGCGTACACGAACTCCCTTTTGCCATGATTCAGAGTTGAGAAAAATTGACAACATATCCTCCGAAACACCCAGCTTGAAATTGATAAACTTTAACGATGATTCGTCAGTACCCAATTTTATCAATTTGAAGCATTCTAGATACAAAGCATCTATCTTAAACGTCGAAGAAACATACTGAAGTACTGACTGAGCTGTTGTGGTAGGCTTAAATGAAGAGAGATGCAGCCATTTAAGCTCTGTTAGTACATCCAAAAAAGTGTTGTTGTTGGTTCAAATGATGGCCTTGGCTGGTTTACTTATACGTTTAGGCTTATTTTTTTGCGAAGCCAAAGAGTTTGGAGAAAAATCAATACCAGACCCACCAGTATTGGTCTGGGATGAAGTAGCAAGAACACCAGATGGATTTTCAACAGAAGGAAAAGCAGTAACAGAGATGTGGGAAGAATTCCCATAATGCTGCGCAGCAGCATTAGTAATGTTCGAACCAGTCTTAGATTTTGAGGAAAGTGCACTAGGAGTCTGTGGACCAATAGTGTTTATTTGCTTGATGGTTGGATTCCGAGTGCAAGAGTCTTTGTAAGAGCACGGACTGGTGCATTGACCTTATTACTGCTCTGAGAGCGTGTCATCATGGGCGATTTACCACTAATTGATATTGAAGACCGCGAAATTAATTTTTTTAGTTCAATAATTTCACTATACAATAGTTCAATTTTAGTAATTAAAAATTCACTATCAATCAGAGAGTGATTGCACGAAGGGCACTGAGATAAAACCATTATGAGTTTGAATATTAAAAAATAGCCAATAAAAGCAAAAACTATAAAGGAAAACACTTCTGTTCTCGATGAAAGCTCGAAGACGAATAGAATGAATGATTTTTGTGATCTTTGATTTGCTGGATGTGTCTCTGCCCCGAATAGCAGAATAACTATTAAAACATCGGAAAAATTCACGAAAAAAAAAAATATTATGAAGATACTCATACATTTTGTATGGAATGGCTTTTTTGATGATATCTTGAGAACGGATTGACTAATTTCGAGAAGTTTCCTCGCGCATTGGAAAAGTAAGAAAATCACAAAAAATTAAATCCGTATACAACGCCATCTCTGATACAAGACAGAAATAAAAATTAACATGGCATGACAAAAATTAAATTGCCATTAAACCTTCAAACGACTGAAAAACCGACATGCAACATTTCGAAACACTCAGCAATGGCCAAAGTTTTGGTAGCAAGTAAAATCATCGTCTGGGATAAATGCACAATGGAGCACAAACGCGCATTGGAACCACTGAAAAAGGAAAGTTCAAAGGTGAGGAAGTTCTCATTCTGAGAATTCCGATGACCCCAACCGATATGCCATTCGAGTTTAAACGAATTCAATTTCCGATTCGTCTTACATTCGCCATGACGATCAACAAATCACAAGGCCAATCCTTGAGTGTTTGTATCCTGAATCTAGAAAATGAATGTTTCTCTCACGGTCAATTGTGCGTAGCATGTTCACGTGTCGGCAAACCATCCGCTTTGTTCGCTGTCGCACCTAACAACAAAATGAAAAATGTCGTACGAGTATATCATAAAGTGCTTCAATGAAGGGAATCGACCCGAGTGCAACCCATCCAGCAAATAGTTTAACAGAAAGTAGTGCAACAATGCTACGCGAATCATATCGATTCACTTCAATAAAGCAAATGCCTTGCTGCCATGTGAATTATATTCATTTCAATGTAATTAAAATACATTTCATTTTGATTTTTATACATTTATGAACTTTATTCATTTTGAATATTCATTTTATCTTAATAAAAATCAGAATTTAGTTCAGCTAATAAGTTAACACAACATTGATTGATTCTAAACAGGGACGAAGTTCGCCGGGTCAGCTAGTATATTAATAAATCGAAATCGAAATTTTTTCGCAGACTGCGAATGTTGTAATGAATAATTTTTTTTTTTATCGAATTACACACGCCAGTTGTTCGGCGTTACCTACCCCAGTAAAAACCGTGAGATAGGCTCGGCTGGAGCACAGTCCATGTTCTGTACCCTTACGAAAGTGTAACGGAGGTGAAAAATCTTGAAAAAAACTTGGTAGTTCACGATTACCAAGTAGTGTGGGACTCTAACGCCAGTAAAAAAAAAAAAAATGCACCCCCTTAATCAGGACCGATCTATGTAAGATCGGCAAATGATTTTTCTTTGTTATATTTAAAATCACGTTGAGGAAAGTTTAAAATTCTAAGTACTTTCCATAGCTTTTAGACCATTAGCTGGTGAGGCTTGGTTCTTCTCGTACATTTAAGACGGTTTCTACCTCGGAGTTGATGTGATTTTTCAGTCGCTGATTCCGTCACCATGTCTACTTGTAGGTCACGGTGCAAATCGCTATTTCTTATATACCAAGGGGCATTTATTATTCCACGAAGGACTTTGTTTTGGAATGTCTGTATAGTTCTGGATAGACATATCTGAGTTTCTTCCTAGCAACCATTATATTTTTCTATATTTAAAGTTAAGTTCTTCTCTTTTCTTTTTAATGTGCTCTTTCCATTTTAGCTTTACGTCCAAAGTCATTCCAAGGTACTTTGCTGTATTGGCATAGGGTACAATTTTATTGTTAATGAATATCGAAAGATTATTTATCTTTTTATTTGTAAAGTTTATGTGAGTTGACTTTGTCTGATTGAGTTTGATACGCCATTGTTGCGTCCAACCACTTACTCTATTGACTGCGTTCTGCAGTTTCTCTGTCGCCTTCACAGTGTATTTATCACTTGCTAATATTGCAGTGTTATTTGCAAAAATATCCATCATGGCATTATTGTCCACAGGAATGTCCCTGGTATACAACAGATATAGGGTTGGTCCTAAGACTCTTCCCTGTGGAACACCTGCTTCAATTTTCTTTAGTTCCGAATGTTCTTGTTCGTATCGGACTCGGAAGAGTCGATCTGAAATATACGATTTCAGTATTTCATAATACTGTATAGGTAAATCCCTATGCAGTTTATACTCAAGGCCCTCATGCCAAACCTTGTCAAAGGCTTGAGCAACATCTAAAAATAGTGCCGAACAGACTTGTCTTTCTTCCAGTGCTTTTTCCACTATATGCGTAATTCGGTGTACTTGGTCTATCGTGGAATGTTTATTTCTAAATCCAAACTGATGATTCAGGATTAGACTTCTTTCTTCGATGATTTTGCTAAGCCTTTTCAGGAGTAATTTTTCGAAAACCTTTGCCAAAATTGGTATAAGGGATGCCGGTCTATAAGAAGTTACTTCTGTTGGTGGTTTTCCTTCCTTTGGTATTACAATTACTTCAGCAATTTTACAATGATGTGGGACATATCGGGTCATTATACATGCGTTTATTATAAATTGGAGTTTTTTTTTAAGGCTATTAATGGCATTTCTTTCAAGACCTGAACAGTTATTAAATCGTAACCTGGTGCTTTTTTATTTGACAACTGGTGTTGACACATACTTCTTACTTCTCTGAGCGAGACAAGGGGGATTTCAGCTTCGTCTCTTTTATCAACAAACTCTAGATTTTCAGTAGCTGTACTTGACGAGAATGGTTTGAAAACGTTCAATAGATGTCCTGCATACAGATCAGCTTTTTGTTTCGGGTTTCCGATCCATTTACCGTCTGGTGTTTTCAAGGGCAGGTTTTGAAACTGAGGTCTTTTTAGACGCATAGCTGCTTTCCACAAGGAGTAGTCGGTTGACGTAAAGCTTTGTAGAAAACTACTAAGTGACTCATTTTTGATGAATAATGAAGAAACTATTGGAACATTTATGATTATTATAAAGAACTTACTTACTTACTTTAGGTGGCGCTACAGTCCGGGGTGGACCTGGGCCTCAACCAATACGCCTCTCCAGTTAGCGCGATCTTTAGCTAACTGCCTCCAGTTCCGCACTCCAAGTTGGTTGAGGTCCCCTTCCACTTGTGCGCGCCACCTAAGGCGAGGTCTTCCTCTACTGCGTTGTCCCTCCGGGTTGGAATCGAAGACTCTTCGGGCCGGAGCGTTGGTGTCTGATGCGCACTTTTCTGACCAGGTCGATGTCGCTGTACAGGTCGTAGAGTTCGCTGTTAAATCTTCTCCTCCAAAGTCCGTCAACGCAAACGGGACCAAAAATCACTCGAAGAATTTTGCGTTCGAAACGACCAAGAAGATCTTCATCCGCTTTTGCTAGGGTCCATGCTTCTGCGCCATAGAGCAGGACAGGGATGATAAGGGTCTTATATAGAGTCTCCTTAGTGCTTCTTGACAAGGCCTTACTAATCAATTGCCGTCTTAGGCCAAAGAAACAGCGGTTGGCAAGTGTAATTCTTCGCTTGATTTCTGCTGAGGTGTCATTATCAGAGTTTACAGCGGAGCCGAGGTAGACAAAGTCCCAAACTACCTCAAACTTGTAGCTGTCTATCGTGACTTTCTGTCCGATTCGTCGATGTTGTGTGTCCCTTCTTGTTGACAGCATATATTTTGTTTTACCCTCATTCACCACTAAACCAATTTTTGCCACTTCTGCACTAATACTTGCAAACGCCCCAGTGACAGCTCGCTGTGTTCTGCCAATAATGTCAATGTCATCAGCGTATGCAAGAAGTTGCACAGACTTTTGGAAAATTATGCCCCTGGTGTTGGCTTGCGAGTTTCGTACAATTTTTTCAAGAATGATATTGAAGAAGTCACATGACAGCGCGTCAACTTGTCTAAATCCTTTTTTGACATCAAAGGTCTCGGTGAAATTGTTTCCAACCTTTATGAAGCAGCGAGCGTTCTCCATCGTCATTCTGCACAATCTGACAAGTTTGGTAGGGATGCCAAAACTAGACATGACTCTGTATAAATGCTGTCATATGCGGCCTTAAAATCGATAAAAAGATGATGAGTATATTTGATCGGTCGTGGACTTACCGGGCCTAAAACTGCACTGATAGGGACCTATTAGATCGCTGACGAATGGTTTCAGGCACTCACACAGCACAGCAGACATGATCTTATACGCAATATTCAGGAGACTGATGCCTCTATAGTTGGCGCAGTTTAGAGGGTCTCCTTTCTTGTGTATCGGGCAAACGATGCTGAGGTTCTATTCATCAGGCATACTTTCTTCTGACCAAATCTTGGAGACGAGTTGGTGTATGCTCTCCACCAGGTCATCTCCCGTCGCCTTAAACAGCTCGGCAGTTAAGCCGTCCGGTTCAGCAGCCTTGTCGGATTTAAGCTTAGATATAGATATAGGTAAGATGGACGGAAATCTTGGCTGTCATCGTCCAGGTTGAATGGTTCATTCTGCCTGACAGCGGAATTTGTGTCGTCTTCGCCGTTTAGCAGTCTGTACAAATGGTTTTCCCATGCACCGACTGTGACTCTACTACAAGGTTTCCTTGTTCGTGTCTACAGGTCTCTGTTCGGGTTTTTACCTTTTGGTAAAACTTCCGAACATTATTCCTGGAGTAGCACCTCTCTACATCCTCGATCGCGCGCTTCTCATGCTCTCTCTTTTTTCTCCGGAGAAGCCGATGTTCTTCCCTCCTTTTTTGCTCGTAGAGCTGACGAGCTGCTCTCGTCCTTCTATGTAGCGACGCTTCGTAGGCACTTTGTTTTGCTGCATGTGCTTGCCGGCACTCTTCGTCAAAGCAGGGGTTTCGTGGGGGTGGACTGGTGAAACCGAGCACATCAGTTGCGGCGTTTTTGATGGCTTCTTGGCATCGGCGCCACTGATCTTCGGCACTTGATGCTGGGAACATATTGGATATGCAGGAGGGCCATCGGAAAGTCATGGGGCTTGAAACCGAAACAGGTTCACTGGATATACGAATGCGTAATAAAACCTATCATCTTCTACGGTGTAGTTGTATGGTGGCCAGTAATGAGCAAAAACTATGCAAGAGACTTGCTAACTAAGGTGCAACCAACCGCGGCCATGGAAGCGATCCTAAACATTCTACCAGTGCACCTCGAAGCGAAGAAGATTGCCAACATTTCAGCCTCACGGCTTAGAACTATCTGCCATTTCATCGATGGTGCAAATACGGGACATCGTAAAATCACCGAAATGATAAGAGTAATGAAACCACTCAACGATTGCTCCAGTGATGTTGTTGAAAAATCGTATACGTAAACAACTTCGAAATAATATTCCCCGCAAGAGAATATTGACATCTGTATATACTGACGGCTCTAACATATCAGGGGAATCAGGGGCTGGCATTTTTAGTGCTAGCCCACCGATTGAACTTGCTATTCACCTAGAACCATTTGTATCGGTGTTCCAAGCAAAAGTCTATGCAATTATGAAGGCAACTGAAATACTCGCAGATGACAATAGCGAAGGGAGGCAAATCGACATCTGCTCGGACAGCAAAGCAGCAATTAGCGCGATTACAAATCCCATGTCGAAATCACGACTAGTAAGGGAGTGCAAAACTAAATTGAACTTACTTGCCAGACGCAATAGAGTTCGTCTTACATGGGTTCCAGGGCATAAAGGTGTACCGGGTAATGAAAAAGCAGACGAACTAGCAAGGAAAGGAGCGGGCAATACAGAACTGAACCCGGATAATATAATAGGGGTCCCTCTGATAACTATTAAAACAATAATCAATGAAAAGATACAAATCAATAACTACTGGACGAATCTAGACACGTGCAAAGTGGCTAGATCTGTAATAACAAAACCGAGTAACAACACAGCAAAAAGAGGTCTTAACTTAAGCAGAACACAATTGATGGTGGGACTTTTAACAGGGCATATCAATCTCAACAAACATTCATTCAGACTCGGGATAGCTGATACAACAATCTGTGCCAACTGTGAGTAGGAGGAGGAAGATATAGAACACTTCCTCTGCCATTGCCCTGCTACAACGAGGTTTCGGGATCTCCAAGGATTCCGGATATTACACACCTCAGTATGAAAGGAATGAGGGATATATTGGAGTTCGCCAGACGAACACTACGATTCCCCGATCACTATACGATATAGTTTCCCGTTGATACTCCCCATGATCCCACTACCTAAATCCCCTCTCAATGCATAATTCCCAAAGCACAGCACTATTCCTTATAGTTCCATAGACGAGGGGACCACAACGGGCCCAATGGAGACCTAAGTGAAGAGCATAAGCTCACCCTCTTAAACCAACCAACCAACCAATGAGAAGATGACTCGTTGTTGAATATATCAAGGCGCGAACTTATCAGCCGTCCCTTAAGATCATGTGGCGCAGTTGATGTTTTGAGTTTTAGTTGTTAGTCACTTTTCCTTATTTCATTAAATAAAAATACAAACTGACAAAAAATTATGTTTTGGGGAATTTTTTTTTTCGTTTTTAGGCATTTGTTCGCTACTTTGGAGAACTATTTCCACAACCAAATGCGGCCTTATTTCGTTATCAAAGAATACCCATTTGTGAAGCATTATTTAGTTTTTTTTTAAGGTCCTGCTTAATGTGTCCCTGATTAAATGTTTGGTTTTTAGTCAACAAACCAGAATTCGTTAAAATCCATCAAGTGGTTCTTGAATTATTCAATCATTGTTACCATTACTCTACCTAATCTTAATGGATTATTTTAGGCGAGCTGAAATCATCTACATACTTTAGCGTACTCTGCCTAATTCGATATTACTAAAAGACGCCTGAATAAATTCAGATGAGAAGGTATTAAAAAGAGCCCTTGCACATGCATTCGATTTAATTAACAATAAATATTCCACATACGGCATACACTTGACCATGACATTAGCTCTGTGATGACCTGTCCGTCAAGCCATCTGAACTCAAGTGAAATCAATTAACCATTGTTGTTCTGCTTTAACCCGTAACCACCTCACTGTCACTTGCAGTCACAAAATAAATTACAAATGTCCTAGTAGCTAGTGTGTCCCAGAAATCCCGTCAAAGGCACCATATTGGCTGAATGTTAAAGCAACTAGCCGGACTCAGCTGGTGGTGGTGTTGAGAAGAAAAACTTGCGTAATTAATGAAAGTTATAGTAGTTTTTGCTACCCCTGGAAGCCAACTCTCCAGCACCCATTCAGTTTCTTCCTTATCATCCAAGGCACATCCACACTTACGCACGAATTGTCGACTCGGTGGCATGTTTCTCGTCAGGAAAACAGAACTGGCGGCGGACTCGTGTAACATAGTTAAGCACCAAGGTGATTAATAGGCTTCATGAGAAGTTTTAATCTCGGAATGGATTAGATGAATGAATGCGACACTTGTTCTGGTTCCGCACACATGAACTTTTGGCCGACCAGAGCCGAGAACATGGTCTAGCACTTCATTTATCTGCCTCTCCCGCTGCTGGTGGTTATTTCCTGACACCCATACTTCGTTTGGTTGAGTTGAAGGATTTTTTCTTTATTTTCGATAATATTTTCCTATCCCTCTGCAGTGTGCGAGTATAAGTGAGTGAACGCATGGGTGACGACTTTTTGTCGTGGTCAGCACAGCGTTTCGCCCGCACAATATGAGAATGTCTTTGGTCACGTGCTTGGGGTAATTGAATCGGATTAAGTAGACGATGTGATGATTTCATTCTTTTTACCATGCCACGGAGGACAGTTCAACTGCCACCGTCTCGTCTAACTACCACCACGTGTCCTGTTCTGCGCGTACATCCTTTTTATATATTTCAGTGTAAGCTTAAGCATAAAAAATATACATATGTATACCGTATGTATACATATTTTCCTCTGTCCTGTTATGTTTCGTTATATTTGACACTTTTATGAGTAATTTCAGAGCAAGGGATAATACTGCAGCTTCGTGTTATAGTATGCTTAACTTGAAGTATCTCTAACTTTTTTATTTGGCTATTGTTGTCTGGGAAAGGTATATGGGAGACCTAAATTAAGTTTATTTGAAGTTCGAACGAACTTCGTAGAATGTGCTAATAAATATGTTTACATAAAAGATCAAATAAGTTGATAGCTGATATGAAAGGTGCTCGCAAACTAATGGCATACTCGTAGCATAGTAACTTTTCTTTACGTAGTACTCTATTTTGTAAAGTATATTGATTTGCTCGATTGCAACATGATTCTTGATTACTAGATTAACTTGAATTACACATTTATATTTTGACTTGTATTGTACTAAAACAATTGCATTTCTTTTTAAACCCGTTAAATGGATTTAAAAATATTTTGAACACTTTCCAAAACTTGGTATGCCATAATCCTGTGTCTTTATCAAATATTGTTCAAATCTTGATTTCAGCCAAAATCGATTGAGTCGCCGAAAAATGTTTTGATTTTTTGACAAAAACCTGATGTATTATATGTTGTCTTAAGTCAGGCTCTCTATTTCCCCATCACTACGACATTCAAACATTTAAAGCCAAGGTGCGCAGATTCCTCCTCTGTTCTTCTCACCCATTTTCCTAAACGAATGTGCCCTATTCATATTGGCTCGCGCAAATTATATAAAAAAAAAATGTCCATTGCAACTCAAATATTAAATTTGAATCAATTCGTCGGAGCCGTTTTCGAGAAAATTGATTTATTACAAAATCAGTCCTTTCATTTTATGGTGAATCAACAGACCTCAGATATGAGGCTTGAAGAAAATTCGTCCAGCCGTTCAGGCTGCAATCGACCCTACACACAGACATATAGACAGACGGATTAACACGCCAATTTGCAAACTCACTTTTTTGGCATTCTCCATAATTTTATAAAGGGTTTTTCAACAAGGACATAACAATTTTTTACTCAAATAAAATACAGAATAATTTAGATATCGGACTGAAATCTATTTCAGATATAGTACATATGCAAAATTAAAATATGGAATTCGATTTCGTTCATATGACCACCGCGAGCACGTTTGCAGCAATCGATTCTTTGGATCAAATTTTCCACCACTCTTCCATACATAGCGGCCAGAACGTTAGCAATTTCACTTTCGATATTGTTCCTAAGCTCCTCTAATGTTATTGGGTTGTTAGCATAAACCAACGACTTAACGTAACGGAATTTAGAGTTGATCTTACCAACATTCGTGGGCTTCGAATGAATTTCTTTGATGTGTACGCCCACGCCTATTCCAATAAACTAGCTGTTTTGGCACTAAGTGAAACACAGGTAGTTGAAGAATCTTCCGTTTTGAAACTGCCTGGATATAACTTAGCGTCATTATTCTTTCCCCACCGTGGCCTCGCCATTTACGTCCGTAGTGATATTGCTTACCAAGTTCCACCACAGTATGGCCACTGTTCCAACCCCGAATTTAATTCAAATGGCTACAATTCACCGTCCGTAAACAAATAATTCACTACTGCTTTATTTATAGAAGCCCTAGTACGGACAGCAACTCAACTATTGACGAATGTGATGCGCTGTCCGATTCCATCACTCGAATTGTCTTCTTGTACCCTCATACTGAAATCGTCATTGCGGGCGATTTCAATATACACAATTCGGATTGGCTTCAACATTCTGGCCAGACAACACCCGAAGGAAGGTATGTTGAACTTTTCGCTGAGGTAAACAATTTGACTCAGCTTGTAAAGGAGCCTACATGTGTACCGAACATTGAAAGTCATTCCGCCAACACCTTGGATTTGGTTCTTACTTCTCACCCTGATAAATACACCATTGATGTTTTAGCGCCTCTAGGTCGGTCTGACTCAGTTAAAGAAAAAACTCCTAAAAGAAAAGTATGGCAATACGAGAAAGCCAACTGGAGCGGCCTTAATAGCTTCTTTAGGAGTTTTAACTGGTCGCTATGCTTCCTCGATAGCGACGTGGATGCCGCTGCTGATATGATGACTAACACCATACTCTTAGGTATGAGTGACTTTATTCCTAACAGAATAAAGAGCATTAAACCTAAGGCAAACTCGTGGTTTGACCAGAGCTGTAAAGAGGCTATCAGGTTGAAAGAAGTAAGTTTTCGGTCTTATAAAGCCAACAAATCTGAGGAAAACCGAAAGAAGTTTAAACAAGACAGAAAAGACTGCAATGCCCATATTCGACGTGCAAAATTCTTACATGACCAAAAATTGAGGCAAAAAATCCTACAATGTCCCAAAGGTAGTAAAAATTTTTGGTCATTCGTCAAAAATATTAAAAATTCTGCCTCGTCTGCCATCCCCACGCTCATTTACAATGACATTCCAGCTGTCAGCTCCCTAGGTAAAGCTAATCTGCTTGATGCTCACTTTGCAGCGAACTCCACGCTGCCAGATAATGCTTTATCTCCACTTGTATTTAAGAGCATCAAATTTTCCATGGGACAAGTCCACTTTCGCACTCGTACAGTTGTAGGAGTACTCAAAGGTCTTAACATACACAAATCCGCTGGTCCAGATGGTATCCCCCCCATAGTTCTGAAGAGGTGTTCTCTACGCTGGCAAAACCTCTGCGTAAGCTTTTCTGTCTATCCTACTTTTCCTACTTTTCAGGGCTTTTTCCGAGTAGATGGAAAACAGCATTTGTCCAGCCCGTCCCCAAAAAGGGCGAATCTTCCTCCCCGTCCAATTACCGACCCATTGCACTTACGTCCCTTCTTTCCAAGGTCATGGAAACGCTGATAAATCATCAGCTTATGAAATATCTCGATTCGCGAAAACTCCTTAATGACCGGCAGTATGGGTTTCGTAATTTGATTGCATATCTCACCGAGAAGTGGAACCAATCTCTCCATCAGTTCGGCGAAACTAAGATGGTTGCACTTGATATTTCAAAGGCATTTGACAGAGTTTGGCATCATGCTCTTTTGTCGAATATGCGTGCATATGTCAGCGATGAGTCTCTTCTCAATGGATTAGAAATTAGCTTTCGGGGCGTTCAATAAAAGTTGTTTTGGACGGCTTCAAGTCTGCAAATCACCAAATAAATGCTGGTGTTCCCCAAGGCTCTGTTTTGTCTCCGACTCTCTTTCTTATTTTTATATCTCTTGTCTGCAACTTATAATCCAATCCATTCCTTTGCTGATGATAGTACCCTCAGTTTTTCATATTCGTTGCCTAACTCACGTCCTTGCTCTTCGGCCGTAGAAGGGGAACGGCAACGTATGTTAAACACATTAAATTCCGACCTGGATAGCATAATTAAATGGGGTTCAACCAACAGAGTGGAATTTAATGCTTTCAAAACACAATGCTGTCTTCTGTCTCTCAAGCGAAACCAAAACCCTCAACCATTGTCCATGGATGGTACTTGCTTCATTGAAACCGAAAGACTTGCCATTCTCGGTATGTGTATTAATAACCATCTTCGATGGAATGATCACATATTCGAGGTCGCCAAAAATGCTGCAAAATATCTAGGATTCCTTAAGGGGGGAGCCTGCTTTAGGAGGCCTAAAAAAGGCAGTTTTTCGTGATTTTTTTTAGGATAGAAAAAAACAAGCAAATGTAATGAAATTTTTACATCATTTTATTACATATTTAAACTTACAAAAAACATTTTTTAAAATTTAAAATATCGAAATACAGCCCACTTTCATCTACTTTTGTGCACCACCGCGCAATTGAAGTGTCCAATTGGCGGGCAAAATGTAGGTCGCAATTTTTGTCTGAAACAAAAAAATCAAATGGATAATTAATTTTCATTAGTCCTTCTTCTATGTGAACCTAAAAAAACCCGAAAAAAACGCGAAAATCAAAGTTTTTTTTAGATTTGAAAAAAAAAGTTGCATTTTTCACCAAAAAACCTAACTTCAATTTACTAAAAAAATAGTTTAGAATTTTTTTTTCAAGAACTTTTTAGGTTCACAGAGGAGGTAATAAGATACTGAATCTAATAAGCTTTGGTTTTTTACGATTGGTTGAATACTTTTTTTGTAATTTTGCCCGCCAATTTTGGAAAACCCCAAAAATGAAAACTCGAGAAAACGCGCTTTAAAGTTTACGGTCGGAAAAAATAGTACTTTTTGATTACTTACAGCAATAATACGCTAATCAGCTATTCCTGGACCATAAAGTAGACCTTCCTCTTCCTCAAAATACTCATTTTGTTGAAGTTGATGGAGTCTACGAGCTGTTCGAGACTCTTTGCTGTCGAAAGACGAACGACGGTTTTCCCGATTGGCGCGCTGTTTGTCGACGTTCTCAGCAAAGATCTTGCATTGTATGCCAATTTTCATATCGAGAAGCTCCATGGTACTTAATACTGCCGAATACCCTTCGTTGAATATTCCTGCAGCCAAGTAAGCAGCAATTTCAACGATTTTTTGGCCAGAATGCAGATGTTTTGGGCACATGCGCCAGACAGTGGAGTTGAATGATTCGTTTGCATTCTGTGTGTGCCCACCTAAGCATCGCGTCAAAAGATCGTCGTTTGAGAGCTCCACATAGATTGGACGAATATGTTTTTCGATATCTTCAGCAATCAATCGATCAGGATGCTTAAAAGAAGCAAGAGAATTCGTGGCTTCAGCTTTTCGCCATTCACACCAGCTGTCGGCGCCTATCGGACAATTCTCGTGGCGAGGAGATTTATCGGTCGAACAATAATGATCCATTACTGCTTTTTTCATATCTTCGACAGAATTAATATGTCTTCTTATTGCCAAACCGTAATAAATCGTCAACTTTTTGATGATGCTTTCCGTCAACCGCTTTTTACCTCCGAGTTTCGCTTCCTTCCTTTTATTTCGGAGACGAGTACCCATGCGCTTCTGCACGTGTCCCACGCATTCATTTTTACTAACGGGAAAATTGTCCCCATATGGATTCACTTGGAGAATTCCAGAAAACATCTTTGAATCGCCGTCGCCGATATAATTCCGGTACATCACGCCGAATTTTTCCACAGATCTGGAAAACATCTCGACGATTGAGTTCACCTCCATCTTTCCTGCTGATCCGGTGTGGTTTGAGGAGCATGAGTCCTGGTGATCTTCATACCATTCCTCAAATTCTTCATCGTCCAATTGGCTTTTTTTTTGCGCACACAAATGACAATACGCACTTTTAACAATGAGATCGACTACTTTTCCAGAGTAATAGCCGATCAGCGTTGTTACACCAAACAAGGAACTAAAGCCACGTTTTTTCCAGGACCCATCACCGGAAACTTTCAAATGATCTGCTACTCGTCCGTTTTCCACATTTTTTTCCTGCTCTTCTTTGATGCCTTTTTCACAGACATTGTTAAACATTGATTTAGTGGCTGCGTATAAATGCTCCACTATTTTGTCATATGTTGATTTCGCCAAACCGTTGCTGATATCCATCAGTGCACAAAATACATTGACACCTTCTCGTCCAACACCAAGAAGTCTCATCACAAACACAATACGTCTATTTATTTCAAAACCGGTGTGTATTAACGGCCCTGAATTGATTTCCCGCCGACCGCACAAACATGTCAACACAATTTTGAATCCCAGCCCTCGATTACCGCTCTCTGCAAACGTGATGGTTCGCTTACATGTTTTGCACAATGTCAAGTCCGAAATTGCCAGAAACACTGTCAGAAAATCAATTATTCTGTAACAGTGACCTGGATGCACAATCACGTCATCGGTACTCGCTTTAGATAGTTTCCTTGCACTACTGCTTGTACCACACTCTTCATCATCTGGTTTACTTAGGAATTGATTCCCATGGAATCTGCGTTTTGGTGGCTTCGAACTACGCTGACTGGTCGATTTTTCACCTTTAGGATAACCTGCCATGATCTCGTAGCTGTGTTTACTCGACAAGACTCGAAACAAAACTGAGTAAAACTGAGCAAAACTAAACAACACAGACTGTTGATGCCGCAGCTTAGAAGCAAATACAGACATAAATATAATGGGTACCGTTATAATGCGTCCCCAGGTATACATTTGGGGTATTTCGAATAAAGGGAGGAGCACGAACTCTATAGAGCGGCTGCAGCTGCCCGAACGCTCGTATACCTGCTCGGCGCCCGACTGCTTTTAGTGCTGTATCTTCGAAAATAATCCGAATTGTCTTTCCAAAATTGACAGACATATTCTTAGATATATTAGGAACAGATTTAAGCAATAAAAAAAAAAATCGATTTTTTGAGCCTCCTAAAGCAGGCTCCCCCCTTAATCTACTTACTTTCTTACTTACTATTATATATATTTAAAGGTTTAAAATGTTTCTTGTCTGGATGGCTGTATGCTTGTAGGTAGGGGAGAGGTGTGAACAGTGAGATAATGCAAGCAGTGAGACAATGTAGTAGTAGTATAGTAGTGTAGCATAATAATAACTACGCTCCTACGACTATGCAACAAATTCCGAAGTGACTTTTCATTCTGGCGGAATTTTGGTTTGAACTGCCCTTTCATTCGAGGTTCGTGTCTGGGATGAAGTCTCCACAGCTCATGTAAACGAAAGAGACGGATAATATCAGAGATAAAAGGGAATTATAACTGCAAGAATTATTACATCAGAATTTCTCTTGTTCCAGTGGTCGAAGAATTTGCTAGAAGTTTCTGGCTATCAGAAACTTCTGCTATATAAGGACAGATGGCGATTGAGAAAGGAGCACTAGTTTCTAAACTGTGGCGAAGAGATTAGAAAAGTGATAATGGGCGAAGTTGTAATTTTGTGATAAATTGAAAGTTGAGATTGAACAAGAAGAAGTAATTAGTTTGGACTTGTGAATTAAGTAATCGAAAGGAGATAAAGTGACTTGAGAGGAAAGAGACATTGTAAGAAAAGAATTGCGAAAAATAGTATAGTGTGAACCTGAATTGTTCTAAAGACTAGAAAATAAAGAAATAAATTTCACAGAATATTGTTTTATCTACTCGAGCCGTAGCTCGCATATTACAGTAGTATTAATTTATTCTTTAAAAAAATTCAAACTATGACAATACAAGTAGTTTTTGAAGTTACATTATGGAATATAATAAATGAATTAAAAAAAAGCACCTGCAGTCTATAATTCAGAAGGAACTAGAGGCGAAAGCAGGGAGCCATGTAAAAATTAATAACAAAAATAAATAAAGATAGAAAGAAAGACAGTGGGGTTGCAAAATATATTGAGATATTTACTATTAAGTTGACAACAAAAAAAAAAATATAGAAAAAGATATGTACATATGTGCGTAACAGGAATGAAAACACAGCAAGGAACTAATTTTAATATAATATAAGGAGAGAATTATTTAGATGATAACACAAAGCAGGTTAGAAATGTCACCATAGCTTTTATTCAAGAGCCATAGTTTTTTCATCTTTAGAAATACGGATTTAATTCTAACGATTCTTATGTTATGTGGTAAGTTATTATAGAGTCTGGGAGCCAAAACCGTAAAAAAGTTGAAGACAATTTGCAGATTATAATGTGGTACAGTGCGGTCCAACTATTGAAAACTTTCGCCAATTCTTTCTGGTATCCCTAGAGGCACCAGACAACGGCGTCCTAAAAAGAATGGTTTCCGATTTCTGGAAGTTGATCTTCAACTTCCAGTCATCGCAATATCGCTGAATTTTATCGAAGTCACGTTGCAAGAGAATTGCAATGACCTCGATTTTTGGTCCTGATCTGTACGCGATCAAGTCGTCTGCGTACGCTATGGCATGGTGAAGTGATCCTATGAGATCGCTCGTGTAAATGTTGAAAAGGATCGGTGAATTAACCACACCTTGTTGCAGACCGTTTTTAATTAGAAATGTTCCAGCAGAAGTCACCTTGCGATTTTTGACAATGAACTGTCTACTGGTGAGTATGTTATGAAGTATGTACAGCAGTGGTTTGCTTATGCCCAGCCTGCTTAGCTTGTAGAAGAGTCCCTCTAACCATACGGTGTCGAAGGCCTTCTCCAAGTCAATCAGGAAGGCACCCGTGCACTGTTTCTTGCTTTTGTTCCATTGGATATCCGATACCAGTTTAGGCGCGGCATATATTGTATCATGCCCCGCCTTAAAACCGAACTGGTTATCCGGAATTATATTACTGTTCTCAGTCCACTTAAGCAGGGCTCTATTGATCACTTTTTCGAATACCTTGCTGATGTTCGGAAGGAGACTTATCGACCGGAGATTTGCCGGATTGGAGGTGTCCTTACCCCTTTTGGGGATGGGTTGTATCACTGCTGTTTTCCAATGCGCTGGATAATGTGCATTATTCAGTGCATTGTTAAACAGAGTGGTGTAAATGTCCACCGCTTCTAGAGGGAGATGTCGATGCACAATGTTCGACACTCCGTCGATTCCCACTGATTTCTTCTTTCTCAATGAGTCGAAGATTGTTTGGAGTTCTACCTTCGATATGTACGGGGGGTGAACCCTTTCATTGGCGATGGCATTGTTTGCCAAGTTTTCGTCATTGAACCCGGTAAAACCTATGTTCTCGGATCGCCAGTGCTGTATATCATTTCGAAGGTAGAAGTTGTGCACAAGGACGCGATTTTCCAGGTCGTTTTTCGGGCAAATGGTATCATTCACCTTGTACACTTCCTGGAAAGTCGCTCCTATAGACTCTACCTTCTCCTGCGGATCTTCGATCACAAAGAAGTTGTCATCCTCTACTGCGTTTTCTGGATCTATACCTGCTGTTATTTGTATTTGTCCATTGTCCGTTGTTCGGGGGATCTTAAGACACATACTCGGGTTGTTGGATTTTACAGCCGAGATTTTGCTGTTCCAATGCAAATTTACAGAAAGTCTGTAATTTTCTCTAATTAATTTTTGGAGGTTTTTAATCAACGACTTCAGCGTCCTAACCTCCGAGTTTTGTCTGTCAGTAAACTGTCTGTACAAGGTTTTTAGTCTCGACAGCAGTCTACTTTTGTGTTGGTGTAGTGCGTCAATTGTTGCATTGTGGAATATGTCTGCGTTGTCAGTATGTTGATACCGAGGTATCGTATTGTCCATAGTTCGCTTAATTGTTTCGTCCATTTGTTTTAGGTACCAGTCAATCTCCTCGTTTGACAGATTCCTATTGGACGGTGGGTAGAGCGAATTCGAGGAGAGTGCTCTTGTCAAAGTTCTTGAGAAGTGAGTCCAACGTGTCCTACTATAATTGTAGGAGTACGTTTGGACAAACTCCACCAACTCCGCAATTTCGTTGGGAATCGTTATTACGGCACTGAGTCCGCAATGGTCACTGTCATACACAAATGTGTGCAGGCAGTTTATAGTGTGTCGTCACTGTCCGCACCTCTCCCCTACATATGTACATACGTATATTTAACTCAAGACCTACTTAGTATATTTTGATACGATTTTCTTCTTTGGTTTGGAAATATATCTCGGTAACCTAACCATCCTATCAATAAATCTTATGGTTTACCTGTAGTCAACATAGGCTCTTAAATGAGTATTTACCCTACAGAGTGTCCCAAGTTGTTTCGATCAAAATTTCTTTATTTGCAAATAGAGAAAGCCGATACTATTGCCAGACTTGCTTTTGGCTTGTCAGAGGAATGAATCGATGGAAGCTTTATGGTGCCATTAAGTTTTCGTGCAGCTTTCACTACATACCTGACAAAGTCGACTGAATTCAGTTTCATTACCCAAATTATTGTTTTCGGTGACTTTAACGTTCACAACTCCAACTGGCTTCTATACTCAAATAAAAGGGATAAGGCAGGAAGACAAGTTGAAGTTATCTGCTATCCTCAGAAATCTCATCCAGCTTCATAAATACTCTAGACCTCTTTCTCTCTTCAGAACCTGGCAGTTACTCCATCAAAATGTCTGCCCCTTTAGGAAACTCGAGCTATGTTCTAATCAGCAATACACTCGATAATACTCGTAACACTAATGGTAGGATAACAGAATCACCATCGCCCTTGGACTGACATATAATGCAACAACTTCAGTCACTCCTCATTTCTATTTCTAGTAAAATAGGACGGATCACTAGCCGCAACGCTCAATGATAAATACGATCTCTTTACAAACATGTTTTCAGGAAATTCACATTTCTGTGGCTGGGTAGTATTTTCACTACCTCTGTTTCTATTGTATTGTATATCAACGACCTATGTACTAGAGTCAACAAACAACAAGATTTTTAGTTTTGTTGTTAACAACACCATAATATCATGTTACTCGAAAAACATGCCGGTGAATGTAAAGGGTTTTCCAATAGGGACATAACACTTTTGTATTTTAATACAGACACATTCTTAAAATTATTTTATGATCTGTCAATGTCAAAACGTCAGCCAAGGTTTATGTTTTTAGCATGGTGAAGTTCAAGAACGAACAACGTTTGAAATTATTAAAAATTACCACCGAAATTGCGAGTCGGTGGTCACAACTATAAGAGCGCTTACTTCAATTTTCGGTCGTAATAATCGTTCCACGAGACAGGCTGTGCATGCTATAGTGTATAAATTCGAGTCAACATATTCCCTATTGAATGTTCCTGTGCCAGTGAGACAACGCACCGGTCGAAGTACTGAAAATGTAGCAGCCGTAAGTGCTTCAATTCAAAATGAGCCAAATCAGTCCATTCCACGCCGTTCACAGGAATTGGGAATCTCTCAGTCCACATTGTGGCGAATTTTGAGTAAAGATTTTGGCACACAGAAGATCAAATCAACTCAAGAACTGAAGCCTCTTGAATATTTGAAGCGCCGAAACTTCTCCGATTGAATAAAATCCTGAATTTCATTGAAAAATCATCTTCAGCGATAAAGCTCATTTGCTTTGTCAATAAGCAAAATATGCATTATTGGACAGCAACAAACCCACAAGATCTTCAAGAGACTCCATTACATCCACAAAAAGTAACCGTGTGGTGTGGATTTCATGCCGGACCTGTGATCGGACCGTATTTTTCTGTCGATGAAAATGATCGCCATGTTACGGGCAATGGAGTTCGCTATCGTGCCATGTTGGAAGACTATTTTTGGCCAGAATTGGATGGACTTGACATCAGTGATATGTGGTTCTAACGAGATGGTGCCACATGCTATATAAAACAATTGAGCTATTGAAGGGAAAGTTCGGTAATCGTATAATCTGAAGAAATGGTCAGGTCGCTCATGTGATTTAACGCCGATGGTTTTTTTTTTTTGTACGGGGCTACGTTATGTCGTTGGTTTATGCTAACAACCCAATAACATTAGAGGGGCGCTACTCCTGTCTGCGACTCCTGTGGGGAGGGCAATGTCACTGCGGAGCACTTCCTATGTGATTGTTCTGCCTTTGCTCGGATCAGATGGCGGATTATCGGTGCTGATGTGGTGAGTGCTGATGACCTAAGCTCTTCATCATTGGAGCGTCTACTCGTTTTTTTACAAAAAGCGAAAAAAACACATTCAAATTGGGTTCTCTGCCTGGTTGTACAATAGTGGGTGTACCCGCCCCGACAAAAAAAAATAATAATGTTCTTGCATCAAACGATGATAAGCAAACAACCCACTTCTTATCAAGCAGGCTTCGGTTCTCCACAAGCTCTTTTATTTAATTGCTAAGCGACAATTTTTCGTCTATGCCACACTTTTTTACTAGTTAAAGATTGCAACAATCTACTGTAAAAGATTTTTTTTTGCGGAATAAATAAATAAATAAGAGCGAGATCATTAAATGACCTGATGACGATGACATTCCCACATTCTACGAGGGTGGGCCAATAAGTCCCTGAAAATTACAATAACACAAATTGTGTCGTCACCTTAAATTTAATTTTTTTTTGTCAAGAATCATCTTTCAAAAGAACGCACCCAAATTTTCAGACAGATCTGTCAAATAGTCAGCCATTTTATATAGACGCCTACTAGCATTTTCGTTAAAATGGAAAAAAGTGAATTTCGAGTGCTCATTAAATACTATTTTTTGCGAGAAAAAACTATCACGCAAACCAAACAAAAGCTTGGCAAATATTATGGGGACTCTTCACCATCGATTGGAACCATTCACCACTGGTTTACTCAATTTCGGTGCGATCGATCAAGCCCAAGTGACGCCGAACGTTCTGCTCGCCCAATTGAGGTCACCACACCAGAAATGGTCGACAAAATCCATGGTTTGATAATGGACGATCGGCGAGTGAAAGTGCGCGAGCTTGAAGAGGCCACAGGCTTATCACATGGCTTAGTGATTTCGATTTTACATAAATATTTGGACAAAAAGCTTTCCGCAAGATGGATGCCGCGTTTGCTCACAATCTACAACAAACGCATTCGTTTGGCAACTTCAAAAGTGTGTTTGGCGATGTTCCAGAAAAATTCGGGTGAGTTTTTGCACCGTTTCGTAGCTATGGATGAAACCTGGATTCACCACAATACACCAGAAACCAAGAAACAGTCAAAACAATGGACTTCTCCTGGTGAATCGAAGCCGAAGAAGGCCAATTCGGGTTTGTCAGCAAACAAGGTCATGGCGACAGTTTTTTGGGATGCGAGCGGTGTTATTCACATCGATTACCTTGAAAAGGGTAATACGATCACCGGCGATTTGAAGCAAAAACGGCCGTATTTGGCGAAGAAAAATGTTCTTTTTCACCAGGACAACGCACCGGCGCACAAGTCCGCAGTCGCAATGGCAAAATTGCATGAGTTCCATGCATATCCCCCAGATTTAGCCCCCTGCGACTATTTCTTGTTTCCAAACATGAAGAAATGGCTCAGAGGTAAGAGGTTTGGGGCGAATGAAGAGGTCATCGCTGAAACAAACGCTTGTTTTGAGGGGCTCGAGTAATCGTATTATTTGGAGAGCATCAAAAAATTGGAGAAACGTTGGATGAAGTGTATAGAGCTAAAAAGGAGACTATGTTGAAAAATAAAATGTTTTTATACCGAAAAATTTCATTTTTCAGGGACTTATTGACCCACCTCTCATTAGAATTTTGTTCTCTTTAAACCACATAAATTTGTAATCTTTCTTCTTCGCTGCCTCTTTCGCCTGCTTTAACAACGCCTGTGAGTATTTAGTCAGAGAGTAATTGATGTAAATATTGCTTTTTCGCCCCTCGCTGCCATCTAGTGTTCGTGTGTACATGTTGCTCTTCTTTTTGTTTTTTCCTTGCATTATGCGTTGCTTCACACCAAAGTTCAACAACCTCATGCATATAACCGTTTTGCTGAACGATTGGCTGCTCCCGCTTCGCATTTTTTTTACATAGCACTTATCGTAAACCTCCACAGATAGTGCATCACGGAAGATTTTTAATGAAACTCTCGGAGCGGAAGACTTGTCGACGTTAGGTACACCAACAATTTCGATGCAGTTCTTCATAGAATTTTGTTGTTGCCAATTTCTTTCCAGTACGAGTATGTCAACTTTTGGTTTGAGCGCAGCATTTTCTACACGTAACTCTCGAATTAATTGTAGAAATTTGCTTGTCAGTTTGTGATAAACCATCTGAAGTGTAAATTCGCCTTCTTCTCCGTGCGAGACAGAAGTTATTGATGGTGAGGGAAGACAACCGCGGTTTCTTAGGGCTATCACAGATGCCTATGGAGAATTTGTTTTTTTGATAGGCGCCGGGTTTCCGATAGGGATAACTGTCAAACTAGCTGTCATTTGTTTAAGTGTCAATGTTTTTTTGTTCCAGTAAAGTCCATCAATTCATCATGGATAGATTATTTACACCGCAACAACTTTATCAAATCGTGGAATATTATTTCCGAAATCAGTGTTCAGTTACATAAACTTATCTAGTACTTCGTTAATTTAATCGACGGAATAATCGCCCATCTAAATGTGCTATTCGTGGTGTCGTGGATAGATTTCGCATTAGTTTAACGTTATCAGTAATTAAGAAAAAAAAAAAGGTTATTATAATTTAATGTTAAAATGCTACAAAGAAAAGTTAAAAAAAAATAAAATATTGTTAAGCTAATGGTATTAGTGACTTTCTTCACTTATAAAATATTTCTTTCTGGAAGATAGACAGATGTAAAAAAAAAAAAATTAACGCTACATGGCATTAGGCCAACAACAAGAATGAGATCAGTGCCACAGTTGAGGCCAGGTACTTAACGCTATCGTCTGCAGTTTGCTTCATGAAACTCCATCCCTATCGTCTCGTCAATCACTTAGTTTTTCTAAAGTTTGAGTGATACTGAAAAACATGACATACTGTTAAATATGACATCTGTGTAGCTATTCATAGTTTTTTTTTTCGCAATTTTCAGTAGTTTAAAGAAATGTAAGTGCATAATAATCAACAATTTATGAATATTACAATAAATACTTAATAACAATAATTTCTATTTAAGGTCAGCAACACCGAAATAAATGGAGATTATGTTAAATTTCATGGATGAGCATCTTGAAATGGCGAAGAACTATGGCCCTTATTGTGATTGTCGATCAGCGATCGTCACGACAATTGTCGATTGCGTCGATTGATTTCAACTATGGCATTGTGTAACTCAATCGATGGAGGAATATGTTATTGTGAATAAAAAAGTGGCTATTGTGAATATAATATATTTCGACAGTTGTAAAAAGCAGTTGTGTAAAAGAAATTGTGAAAAATGAGTTCAATCGAGTTATGGCTTAGCGATTTAGAGGACGAAAATGAGAGCAATGAATTGTTGGAAATGGCTAGAAAAAGAAGAAAAATAAGGGATGCTTCCAACCCTTTAAAATTGGAAGAAAAAATGTGAGTATTGTTTATCAAAAAGCGGCTCTTTTACCTAGGCACTTACTTATAATTTATCTTTACAGTTTTTTGAAATATTTCCGACTGTCCAAGGCAGCATTTAGTGATTTATTAACGGAAATAGACACTAAATTAAAGCGAAACGTAAGAAATACGTCGATTCCGAATATTATAAAACTTGCAACCGTTTTGCGATTCTGTGCCCATGGATCTTGACAAACCAGTGTGGTAAATGAGCACTGTCTTGGGTTGGCACAATCCACCGTATCTCTAGTGCTCAAAAAAGTCCTTCAGGTGCTGGAAAGTCACATTTGCTCTAAATAGATTAATTTTAATTATACTGCACTTGAAGCACGTCGGGCAAAAATTAATTTTTTTGAAAAAAGTGGAATACCAGGAATTATAGGTTGTATTGATGGTACCCACATCAAAATTGCGCCCCCTAAGAAAGAATTCCAACATGCGTATTACAATCGGAAAGACTTTTATAGCATAAATGCCATGATAGTAAGTACTATGAACAAATCTATTTACTTTTTAAATATCTAAATTTTGGTTTCAGGTTTGTGATGATGAAATGATTATACACTACATAAATGCAAGATTCCCCGGATCCGCACATGACTCACATGTATTCAATATGTCAGGATTAAAGACAATTCTCGCAGAAGCGTACCGCAAAGGGGAACGAAATACTTGGTTATTAGGTACTATGAAAATTCCACGACTTCTTTTCGAATGATTCATTGTAATTCATTTTAGGAGATGCTGGATATGCTCTCAGACCATACTTGATAACACCATTCAGAAATCCAGAAGAAACATCGCTGGAAAGTGCATTCAACAAAAAACATGCGACGGCCAGAAACATTGTGGAGCGCACAATCGGAGTTTTAAAAAATAGGTTTAGGTGTCTGTTGAGGGCACGAGAACTGCACTACAATCCTAAAAAGGCCACGCAAATCACAAATGTTTGCACAGCGCTACACAACAAAAAAAAAGGTTTGTCTTTTGTGCCACTAGGATCTGCATCTCAAAAATTTAGATGATCTTTCTGCAACTCTAATATTTGCTGTTTAACTTTAATTTTTATGGCTCGGTCCCTTTGGTTACATTTTACTTCATCCTTATATATTCCCAGCTTTTCTTTCTTTAGGGCCAGCAACTCCTTGTTCGTATCTTTCTGCATGTAGTAACTTTTTTTTGGCATACTCTTCCGTCTTCTTGCAGCTCGCTTTAATATCTAGCATAATATTAACCATGCTACTGTAGAAATTTTGTTGAGCATTGGTTTGTTTTTCCAATAAAACCAATCTGTCCTCCACCACTTTGCTCTTTTATTTTTTTTTATTTACTTTTGGAGATTTGGTGGCTGAAATATTAAGTAAGTCATCGACTGGAGGTATCTGTGGTGTTCCAACAATATTTAATTCCACTTCAGACTCATTGTTGGCTGACATATCAGGGTTTTGATTTTCGTCAATATTTTCTGTAAATACTTCATCTTTTTGGCCGAATTCAAGACTACATAAGTATTTATTTCCAGAAGCGAAATGACACTCTCTTCTAAATGGCTAAAAGTGTGAAGCTTATTTGGGCCACCGCCTGTTGCCTTTATCTCCAATTTGTTTTCGGTTTTTTTTTTTTTTACTTTAAATTTGAAGTCAGTCCAGACCTAAAAGCAAAGATCAATTTATCAATGTAAATAGATATTTGTATTTTTATTTTATTTTTTACTTTTATCCATTTGTCCCATGTACGTACTGGAGGTCCGTGGCTATTTAATTCAATAGCAATTTTTTCCCACCGTTTCTTTGCTTGCGCCTTAGCACATATTCCCTTTGCAATATAGGGGTTGGCTTCCAAATATGCAACCAGTAGCTCAAGCTGTCTTTTGTTTGTGACTTGCTTCGCCCTAAATTTGAAATAATTGTTTTGTCCTTTTTGCATAAATATTATTTTAATTTCATTGAAATAACTTACATTTTCTATGCAAAAAACCTTTTTATATTGCACGAACAAAGAGTATCGACCAAAAGAAGAAGTTCCAATATCAGAAATTGAAGAAAAGGCAATCCAGATGACCTCGCTCCGTATTTCTGTTGCTGAGAGCAGCTCAAAATATTTCGGAGCATCTTATAAGGCAGATACAGAGCCAGATGACATTGAAAATGGGCTACATGCCATAACAAAAAGTCCTGTGGAAGTTTTGAATCATTGCATTGAAATTTATAATATAAAGCTGCTATATTAAAAGATTTCATTATTTTTTATTAGAACTGCAACGTACTTGAATGTCAGCACACCTAAACGTGGAAAACAAAGCAATAAGGAGAATGAACTTGAAAAATTACAGATTCTCAAATCGCAAGTCGAAACGGATAAGAAGTTCCGAATGGACATATTGAATGTTTTGACCGAGCGTAATCGGCAAGAAGCTGTATTTCATCGCCAAGTCATACAGTTGCTCGAAATGAGAAACGAAATTGCAGAAAAACAGCTTCAAGAGAATAAAAAAATAAAATAAAAACTGAGATGCAATTAGTGTACTCGTATACACTTTAACTGTTAAGTATTGTAATATGCGAGCTACGGCTCGAGTAGATAAAACGATATTCTGTGAAATTTATTTCTTTATTTTCTAGTCTACAGAACAATTCAAGTTCACACTATACTATTCTTCGCAAATTCTTTTCTTACAAGGTCTCTTTCCTCTCAAATCACGTTATCTCCTTTCAATTACTTAATTCACAAATCCAAACTAATTACTTCTTGTTAACTCTCAACTTTAATTTTATCACAAAATTACAACTTCGCCCATTATCACTTTTCCAATCTCTTCGCCACCGTTCTAAACCAACTGCTGGTTTTGGGAAGTCTGACCGACAGGATGGATGTTATCACCGCCGGATGCTTCCCCTCTGCTTCTCCTACTTCCGCAATGTGGACAATTTCCTCGTCTAGGTGCACTTCTGCACTGCCGTTGTAGGTGTCCGGTTTGGTTGCAATTCCAGCAACGGATTTGACTTCCGTGAGCTTTGTCTTCATCCATGACAGGTGTTCTCTGGCATGAGCATTCCACGGCGGACATTTCCCTGACACGGTGTATTCCCTGGTATGCTTGGTCCGCAGCCTTCATTGACAAAGCGAATGCCAATGCCTCGGGGAGTGTTCGCTTTTCAGCCATCCTTACAGCCATTTGCAGTTGTCTGTCCTCTATGGCCTGAATAAAAGCTTCCACCGCCATTTCGCTGATAAGATCCTCACCGGCTTTAGGGTATGAAAGATGGGCTAGTCGCTCTATATCCGCTTGCAACTGTTGGAGCGTTTCCCCCCTTTTCTGGACTCGACTACGCAGCTGAACCCTGTACACCTGCTGCATGTGTTCATCCTCAAACCGCATCTCGATAGCCTGAACCAGAGAGTCGTAGTTCTGCTATTTATCTTCCGGGATGGTCTGCAAGAGCTCCGCAGCTGGACCCCTCAGTGCAAGTGTGAGTGCAATAGACTTCTCTTCATCATCCCAGCTATTGGTCATTGCGGCCGCTTCGAATTGCCTCTTATAAATTGGCCATGATGTTTGACTATCGAAGATCGGGGGCTGCATCTCCTTTCTTCTCAGACCGTCAGTGGAATATTCCCGTGCTTTCTGTCTCTTCACGTTGCTGAGTTCCTTAGCAAGATTTTCGACTTGCTTTCCTACTATCTCGAATTGCGTATCCACTTTTTCAAACTGAGTCTCTATCTTCCCGAACTGAGTTTCATGTTTCTCAAAGTTTTCATCAAATCTAGTTTCGACTTTTTCGAGTTGCGTCTCGACCTTCTCGATTTTCTCTTCGATCGCTTCGAATTTAGATTCCAAGTTCCTGTTTTGCTCATTAAGTTTACTTTCCAGAGCATCTAGAGAATTATTTTGTTCGTCCATCTTAAGTTCTAGAGAATTCTTTTGTTCGTCCATTGCTTTCTTTTGTTCGTCCAGCTTAAGTTCTAGAGAATTCCTCTGGTCGTCCATTGCTTCCTTTTGTTCGTCCAGCTTAAGTTCTAGAGAGTTCTTTTGGTCGTCTATTGCTTTCTTTTGGTCATCGAACTTAAGTTCCAGAGACTTCTTTTGGTCTTCCATTGTTTTCCTTTGTTCGTTCATGACTGACTTAAGTTGCAGGAGCAGACTTGTTATATCCGGGTCGTCTATTGTGCTTGCTGGTTCCTCTCCCACGTCAAACTCTACGTCATGCGGATTTTCTCCTCCCTGCTTTATTGCTTAGTAGGGCATCTTTTCCCCCAGTTGTGTCGAAATTCCGCTTACTAAGTTCTGCCTTTAGTTGAATTATAGTTAGTTTTCCCAATTTGCGACCCATTTTGCGCAACTAATTAACTCAATACAGGTATTTTTTTTATTGTGCAATTTCACACCACGGAAATAGTTGTTAACAGAATAAGTTTTATCCCACTTCTGACACCAATGTAATATGCGAGCTACGGCTCGAGTAGATAAAACGATATCCTGCGAAATTTATTTCTTTATTTTCTAGTCTATACAAACAAATAAAATAAGAGATGCTTAATACCTTTACAGACGCCAATACATCGTTCGATTAAGTTCCTTGCTTTTGCGTGAACTTCGTTAAAATGGTCTTTCTGTACGTCATTGAAACTGCGATATGGTGTAAGTAACCAAGGTTCCACTGACGCCTATAATTTATATTGTATTATATTAGGATAATACTTAACAAATTCGATTATTTGTCTAATCACCCAAAAGCCAACAGTCGTGACTTCTCTCATTAAAACTTCTTTCAAAGAAGGCTCTCTCGTTTGAATGCTTCCAAACTAAGGAATCATAAGAAGATCCAGCATATTTAGGATTTATTGCCATTACTTTCATTCGGTGGTTGCAGATCTTTCATTTGTTTATAATGCAAAAATACTTACCACCATCGCATTTAAGCTGTGCTTGCCCTTCCTATTAAAATAAACAGCTTCATCTTCTACTGGCTTTTGTAAGTACAAGTGCGTACCGTCTATACATCCTACGACTGAAATTCAACAGAACTTTATTTAACGTGTTTGAGACCATATTTTGCTCTTACCTCCAGGGATTGCATATTTCCGATAAAACCATTGTTTTGTTTGTACTTTATTATTTTCAGATGATATTTCCCATTTAATCCACAATGGACATAATTTCTCTTCCATCACGGTTGTGGTTTGCGAAATAATGACCGAAAGAGTTCTTTGGGCCAAAGAGACACCAAAATCGTTCCCTGTTAACCACTGGTAGCCACCTCCACCCAGAACTTCAAGAGTAGCCGCAAGTCTTAATATTAGAGGAATATCAGTGGCGTAAAGTCCACTTTGTAGATTGATTGTTTCCAATACTAATTTAAACGCCTCTTTGGGCAAGCGGAAATGTTGAATGAAACTGGAATTAGGGGAAACTTGTAAACTATTATTAAAATCATTATGCATACTTCTTTGTTGGAAGAGACAAGGGATCCGATGCATCCCTAAGTATTCGACGCATACGCAACAATTCCAAATTTTCTTCTCTTTCATTTCGGCTTTATATGAAGTGGATCAGTGTATGATGAAACATTTTTTTTTAACAAAATTTCACTTATAAAAATCTAGACAAAACATTTTTACACATAAAACACAATTAACTGCAAGACGATAGTCAAATAGCTATCGTGCAAACAATGTCATTCAAACGATGGAAAGTTACATTTCTCGCGTTACATGAAGCAAACAACCAATCATCAAAATGATAGCGTTCAGGTAACAATAGATTTTGATGATTACATGAAGCGTCCAAACGACATCGTCAGACAATTGTCGTCATACGTAATGAGAGCCTATTAATGAAGACACGAATTTGTCAGTTCGCTGGCGTACACAGGAGCTTGGGCTTTGTCTGTCCACAATTTGGAAAATTTTACGAAAGGATCTTAGCCTAATCGACGTGGACGATATGTATTTCCATCAGGAATGGGCTACGTTTCATACTGCGATCAATACCATCGATTTATTGAAATCAAAGTTTGGTAAGAAAGTGATATTTAGATTTGAACCTGTAAATTGACCACCACTATCTTACGATCTAACGCCGGTCGTTTATTTTCTGTGGGGGTACGTGATATCGCTTAACTACATGGATAAACCAGCAACAGTCGAAGCTTTGGAAGATACATAATATATGGCGAGTTATGTACTATATATCGGATATACGGCCCCAGATGCTCGAAAAAGTGGTCGAAAATTGGACCGACAGGATACGCTTCGTAATTGCAAGTAGCGGTATTCATATGACCGAAATCATCTTTAAATGTTAAATGATAAAAAAAATTATATTTCAAATAAAAAATCCTCCTAAAAAAAACACTCATAAGGTACTCAGAATCCAAGCCCTGCTTTAGTGTGCAGAAGCACCGAAGACGTACGTATATACCCAGGTCCATTCCGTAATGCAGCGCAATCTAACTAACAAAAATTGTACTCCAACTTTAAATTGCAATCAGCCCATTTCGATGAAGTCCTCCCTCAACGGCAGGTATTATGCGTACGTATTTTGCTTGATGGTGAACTGACGAACACTCAACTTTGAATACCAACAAATACAACCTATCGCAATAAAACACAAAGACTTATTAAACACACCAGTGTACTACATTATCGTTTTTTGTCTGCTTTGGTAACTGAACCCAACCCAAACAGATCCTTCAATTACCATTAAATTGTGAATTCATTAATAAACTTCAAATAGAAAACGCTCATGAATCGTCGTCGTAAAGTGATTAAATTACTGCTCGCAACGATTAGTTCAAAGGGTTGAGCGAAGCTCTCTTGGCTTCACACTTTCATAATTGGACCTCATAAAATCAAGTATACTTCAAGGTTTGCTTACCTTTCGCGTTACTGGAAAATTTAATTAGAAAACCGAAAACAACTCATTGACATTAGTGGATTGAAGTACCTATAACGAGAAATCTTAATTCTAATAATTAAAATTATTTCAAAATGAGGTTAATGGAACCTTTTGATAGTAATTGTTTCGGCTGATGAGAATGAGCTAAGAATATGAAACAAAATTAATGAGTTACCAGTTGTTTTCAAGGACTGCCATTCTAGTCAAAGGACAGAAGGATACGTTTGTAGCTAGCACAATTGGCTGAAGACTTATTTGTATATACGAGTACGTACGCATAAAAGTTTTCTGGTGTGTATTGTACAATACAAAATGCAAAGTAGTACACAATCGTTGAATCTATGTACATATGTATATACGAGTCAATTTGAATACGCAAAATTGAAATATTTCATATCGTGAATCATACAAAATACAAATGTTTTGGTAATATATTGTTTTGAGCGTATGATTTAAATTACGTTAAATTAAGTAATGGAATGATGTGTTCAAACGAAATAGAAACACTTTCATATACAGGCTGATTCCAATTCAGACGATCAAACTTTTAGAGGTTTTTTTTTTTATATATATAATTTGCACGTGTTAAAGGGGATATGAATACCCTTATACTAATTTTTGAGAACTCGTGCGTTTTTGTGGAAAGAGGAAGAGACAGAGAGAAAGAAAGATTGGTGTAGTGGGTTTGAAACCTAGGTGGTATTAAGTTTCTGTAAACTCCAAGGGTGGCTGTCCAGATAACTGGGGAGTATTTTTGTTTGATTTCGCTATTATTGTCGTTACTTATGATTCACAGTATTTTTTTTCCATCCTCCTGTTGTCATCATCACGATCAAGTTGCATTTTAGCCATATGACCACCCTACTGCCAGTGTTATGCCTTCACCGAAGCGGGTGGATCAGATCTACGCACTTCTGCCGGGCTTAACGCACCTTCTGTCGTAATGGGTACGAACATGGAGGAGCAATCCTTGAAGATCCTTGCGGTGAATGTGAATTCACTGATTAGGATCGAGCGAAGAGCCGTATTGTTTAAGTTGCTTGAAGACCAAACCCCTGATGTGCTTATGGTTAGCGAAACAAAGCTATCCCAGAAGCACAAATTGGGGCACAATAAATACAGTATTGTCAGAAGAGACCGACCCAACTCTACACAAGGAGGAGGTGTTGCGATCTTCATACGCAAACAATTGCAATTTAAAGTAATGTACAGCGGTGAAGTGCGAAGGTTCCAGGAGCTGGAAGCGTGTATCGTGTGCATCCCTGTCCGTAGTGGAAAGAGGATGTACTTGGCCGCACTCTATGCACCTGAAGCTACTCAATCTACTTTATTTATTTCAGAGCTCGAGACACCTTTTCGATACCTAAGGCTGGAGTCGGAGGAGAATTATTTTATCATGGCCGGAGATCTAAACGTCAAACATAGAGATTGGGGAAACAACACACCTAATCCTAGAGGGAACCTACTATTCAATTGGTGGGGTCGGCACAGTGTCGAGTATAAACTCGATTTGAAAGCTACAGATAGTCCGTCGTTTCCTAGAAGTGGCTCCTATCTGGATCTTATGCTGTTCGACGTACGGTTACAACTGACCGACATGGACCGACAAACTATAAACTGTCTGCACACATTTGTGTATGACAGTGACCATTGCGGACTTAGTGCCGTAATAACGATTCCCAACGAAGTTGCGGAGTTAGAGGAGTTTGTCCAAACGTACTCCTACAATTATAGTAGGACGCGTTGGACTCGCTTCTCTAGAGTTTTGACAAGAGCGCTCTCCTCGAATTCGCTCCACCCACCGTCCAATAGGAATCTGTCAAACGAGGAGATTGACTGGTACCTAAAACAAATGGACGAGACAATTGAACGAACTATGGACAATACGATACCTCGGTATCAACATATTGACAACGCAGACATATTCCGCAATGCAACAATTGACGCACTACACCAACACAAAAGTAGACTGCTGTCGAGACTAAAAACCTTGTACAGACAGTTTACTGACAGACAAAACTCGGAGGTTAGGACGCTGAAGTCGTTGATTAAAAACCTCCAAAAATTAATTAGAGAAAATTACAGACTTTCTGTAAATTTGCATTGGAACAGCAAAATCTCGGCTGTAAAATCCAACAACCCGAGTATGTGTCTTAAGATCCCCCGAACGACGAACAATGGACGAATACTTATAACAGCAGGTATAGATCCAGATAACGCAGTAGAGGATGACAACTTCTTTGTGATCGAAGATCCGCAGGAGAAGGTAGAGTCTATAGGAGCGACTTTCCAGGAAGTATGCAAGGTGAATGATACCATTTGCCCGAACCACGACCTGGAAAATCGCGTCCTTGTGCACAACTTCTACTTTCGAAATGATATACAGCACTGGCGATCCGAGAACATAGGTTTTACCGGGTTCAATGACGAAAACTTGGCAAACAATGCCATCGCCAATGAAAGGGTTCACCCCCCGTACATATCGAAGGTAGAACTCCAAACGATCTTCGACTCATTGAGAAAGAAGAAATCAGTGGGAATCGACGGAGTGTCGAACATTGTGCATCGACATCTCCCTCTAGAAGCGGTGGACATTTACACCACTCTGTTTAACAATGCACTGAATAATGCACATTATCCAGCGCATTGGAAAACAGCAGTGATACAACCCATCCCCAAAAGGGGTAAGGACACCTCCAATCCGGCAAATCTCCGGTCGATAAGTCTCCTTCCGAACATCAGCAAGGTATTCGAAAAAGTGATCAATAGAGCCCTGCTTAAGTGGACTGGGAACAGTAATATAATTCCGGATAACCAATTCGGTTTTAAGGCGGGGCATGATACAATACATGCCGCGCCTAAACTGGTATCGGATATCCAATGGAACAAAAGCAAGAAACAGTGCACGGGTGCCTGCCTAATTGACTTGGAGAAGGCCTTCGACACCGTATAGTTAGAGGGAATCTTCTACAAGCTAAGCATAAGCAAACCACTGCTGTACATACTTCATAACATGCTCACCAGTAGACAGTTCATTGTCAAAAATGGCAAGGTGACTTCTGCTGGAACATTTCTAATTAAAAACGGTCTGCAACAAGGTGCGGTTAATTCACCAATCCTTTTCAACATTTACACGAGCGATCTGATAGGATCACTTCACCATGCCATAGCGTACGCAGACGACTTGATCGCGCACAGATCAGGACCAAAAATCGAGGTCATTGCAATTCTCTTGCAACGTGACTTCGATAAGATTCAGCGATATTGCGATGACTGGAAGTTGAAGATCAACTTCCAGAAATCGGAAACCATTCTTTTTAGGACGCCGTTGTCTGGTGCCTCTAGGGATACCAGAAAGTATTGGCGAAAGTTTTCAATAGTTTTACCGCACGGACAGCCACTTGCGAGTCGAAGTGTAGTCAGATACCTGGGGCTCTGGTTAGACCAATATCTATATTTTAACAAACATATAGATGCTGCTCTTGCCAGAGCCAAAGGTGCTTTTGCCCTTACAAAGAGAATTTTTTATAGCAAGCAACTCGATGCAAGGGTAAAGGTAATCTGCTACATGGCCCTCATTAGGCCCATGCTCGTATATGGATGCCCCGTGTGGTTCAACGTGGGAGCAAGCTTGTTGGAAAAGATTCGGGTGCTTGAGAAGGCTTGCCATCGAGCTTGTCTTCATTTGTACAGAACACCAGTGTCCCAGTACATAAAATTCTATCCCAATGAGGTCCTATACAACAGGGCTAACCTAATAAGAGTGGATAATTTCGTTATCAAGCTGATTCGAAGGCACATTGCAAGAGTAATGAGCTCGACGAACAACCTGACCTCCGGGGCTTATTACCCCAATTACGAGTATCACGAGAGAGTGCGCCTTAACGGCTTTGTTCCCCCAGAGGCGTTCCTCTATTTTGATAAGAAAGGTCTGATCCAGGACAGATTGGCGGTACCGCTAATCTTCCACGTTGCTCGGACAGTTGTGGATAGGCGACTCAACTACGATAGAGACGTTGCACACGGCAGTGTGGAGCGTCTCCGGTTTAGTAGGGCGGTATCGGGTCGCGATATTGAGGACGTACAACGTCAGTACGGTCATTTCTGGTGGCTGGCCGAAAGAGAGGAAACTCCTTCGTCGTTTCCTCCTAATCCAGGGTAGCCTGTTTGATGCTAAAAGTTGGCTGTTCTTGCCCATGGCCGACTTACATGGTTTAGGTAGTTTTTTAGGTTTCGGTAGGTGTAGGTAGTAAATAAAAAAAAAAAAAAAAAATGATATCCACATCACTTGGATGAAAAAAATACAAAAAAAAGCACAAAAAACACAAAAACATAAAAAAAAAATTATAGAAAAACAGCACTCGACAAAAAAAAAAAAAAAAAATTACGTATAGAATACGTAAGGTAGAATAAGATAGTTTTAAGATTTATTTATAAGAATATAAAAAAATGTTCAGTCACTAAGTTTTTGACAAATTTTCTTAGTTTAAATTTAAAACAATGAAATAAATAAACAATTTTCATGTTCGTTACGTCGAAAGACATAGTTTTAAGTGTTAGGTTTAGCTTAGAGCGCCCGCATAGGGCCAGTAAGTTAGAATAAGAATAGTTAAGTTAGTTAAGCTAGTTTTAAGCGTTTTGTCTAGCATGTAAGTTATAATGAATTACCCAATAAAATGCATTAAAAATGAAATGAAAAATGTTATGCCTTCACAGTAGAGTTGACTTAGCTTTCGCAATTGGTCGACTTTTTTATTTATTTCATACGAAATAAATAGATGATTCTTGACATTAGGATTCGAACCGTGAATCAACAGCATTGCAAGCGATGATGTTACCACTACACCACGGCCATATCGCAACAAGAAATATGTCATATACACATCCCTTCGTTTGTAAATTGATAAAAAGCAAAGTAAAATATATTTCCTGACTAACTTCGACATCTAGGAGGAGAATCAAAAAAGTTGTATGATTAAAATTTGTAGGTTTAGGTGTCAACAACATTAGAGAGGAAAAGGATTTAAGAACAAATAATGAAATGGGATAATTGTACGTGTTCTACATTGGCATGTAAAGAACAAAAAATCAAAAGAACAATAGACCGTGAAATACTTATAAAAAAAATGTATAACTATGGCATTCAAGATAAGGAACTGAGATGGTTTAGGACATTCCTAAACAACAGAGTACGGCGAACTAAAGTAAATAACAGTGGGTCTGACTTTGCCGAGGTGGAACTTGGTGTACCCCAAGGGTCGATATTGTGTGCAATGTTATTCATTATATCATTTATATATATATATGCCGAAAATAGTGAGAAACTGTAAAATTGTCCTATACGCGAATAACTCATTGATTTGCGCTGATGGAAAAGACGCAGCAGAATGCAAATACAAACTGACATGCGACATTGAACTCATAATTAGATGGCTAAAGATGAACAAATTAAAATTGAATTAACAAAAAACAAAGTTAATGAATTTGAATTTAAATAACGAGAGTTTCATTGAAATAAATGGTAAACAAATCGAAAACGTCAGTAGCATTAAATACTTAGGAATGATTATTGATAAAGAGCTGAACTTTAATGAACATGTAGATTACATATGCAAGAAAATTGGCAAAAAAATTGGATTTCTCAAACGAATAAGAAAGAAGATGGATAGCATAACAGCTGTGATAGTATACAACACCATAGTGAAACCACATTTTGAGTACTGTGGCACAATTTTATACTCTTGCTGCAATCAGGGTCATCTGGAAAGGCTCCAGAAGCTACAAAACAAAGCGATGAGAAGTATTTTAAAATGTAATAGATATACACCAATCAGATGCATACTGGATGACCTTAAATGGTTAAGTATAAAACAAAGACTTGAACTTAATACACTTTTAGCTGTTTTTAAAGTTAAACACGGAGTCGCAGCAAGGTTTCTAACAAGGTGCAGCCATACCCTATTACGTAATGCCAACAACTTCAGAGTGGGTTTCAAAATACAGCGGCAGGTCAAAACACATTTATTTATAAGGGCTTATATGTTTTTAACACGCTACAAAATGACATAAAAAATGAAGCCAATCCCAGAATTTTTAGAAGAAAATGCATTGCGTTTGTCAAAACTAGCACGTAAATGTTATTATTAATATTATGATCTTTCGATTATTGTTTTTGTGTTGTATCACTATTAGATAATACTGTAAGTACATTTTTTTTATGTAAATTTTAAACTATTTAAAATACTAATAAAAATTGTGATGAATCCACAGCAAACACACCACCCGTCGGTCCAATAGCTTCCAATAGCCGTAGTTTTAACCACAAAATGAATGAATAAATTTATGTATGAAAAGTTTTGAAGCAGTTTCTGTTTGTATAAAATCGTCATTGTATTGTAACATAATGTAGCATAATAACTACGCTCCAAAAGTATGCAACACATTCCGAAGTGTCTTTTCATTCGAGGTTCGTGTACGGATTATGTCTAAGACGACGTCGCGGAATTAAGAGAGAATTATAACCGCAAGAGCGGGAAGAAGACGTAGTGATTGTGCTTTTCTTCGCCGCTTTCCAGCACTGGTTTCACCTGCCTCGAAGTCAGAACCATTTTGTGTTTCGTTACCAAGATTTCGGTTTGCGAAATTAAAAATTATATTTTCAGCAATATCTAGTCGAAAGTTAAAGTAGGTCAAAATATCTTTTTTTAGCCAACCAGACTGTTTTGCTTCATATCGGTATTGTATCCAAGATGCAGTCATAACAAAGTCCATAAAATGGTGTAAGGATCTAACTGTCCACTTTCTTTTCTGGCCGCGCATTGCAACTCCTCCGATACATTCATTATATTTTTTATTGCATTTGGACGGCTGATTTGTATATGAGCCTTATCTACTTTGGACCAGTGGCGGCAACTGTCCAGAGGCTCAACTCCGTGAAGAGAATGGGTTTATTATCAAACCATTTGATCATACAAACATTTTCATCATTCCTAACGACTTTGTCATATTAGCCCCGAATTTTCGCATTTGGCTGTCTGTTTTGAATAACACTTTCTTGGGTACTCTACTTGCTATTAATGTACTTGAAACAAAAATATGCCGCTGAATAAAGAGGGTGTCTATTAGATTGATGGACGTAAAATATCGATCCATAAAAACTACAGTATTTTCTGTCAAAGAGTCAGCAAACAAGCAAGCAGTACTTTGCCACCCACATCAAGCTTCTCAGAAAGCGGAGCTTTTACAGGAACTATGGTTCTTCCCTTTCTCTCGTAGAGCATGAAATCCAAGGGCAAACCATATGTCGTCGTCATAATGAAAATTTTTAAACCTTATCTCTTACAAACTGCCTCATGAAAACGTGGCCTTCAAAGAAATCATCTGTTCATCAATGCTGACCTCCAATGGTCCCTCATGACAAACACATTGGGTTCTGATTCGTTGGCAAATAGGCATAACTTTTCAAAATCTATCACTTGCACTGCAATCCGCAGTGACTTTATTTTCATCCACAACCTTCAAATGGTTCCTGAGGTGATAAAATCAATCTCTTGTTAGATTGTCAGCATTCAAGGCGTATCTGGTTCTTGCTTCTCATGCCATTCTTAGCCTCGAGAATCCCAATAATGCTACAACAATGTCTATACCCCAGAACTTTTTGACTTTTTCGGAATTTGTATTCAAGGTCTTTCCAAAAGAAGATAGGTAGCTTGTGTTTGAGGCCAGGTCATATTCCACCAAGGTAGCTCGAAATAGTCAAAGGGTTTCCTTACAGCAAGCGTCAAAGGTGCATCCATTACTCCAGGCTCATCTGGAATATATCCACCATTTTTGTGGAACCATTTCCTTCTTTGCAGCTTACCTTGTTTTGGAATCTGTCAGGAGTAAGGTATCATATATGGTACCCGAGGACTGAAGAGGTTAAAATATACATAGGTAAAGTATCCCTTATGTGTGTTAGCTGTCAGAGTATGCACCACCCCCATAATATATGGTTCCCATCTCAACTCTAATCAACTCTTTTATAATTGCTGAGCTTCCTGCTTTGCTTTCATCTTGGGTAGGTGTATGGCCTAATTAATTACAAGCAAAATACCTAAAATTCCTGTGATTTCATATCAGTCAAACTTTAATAACTCGAATCACCACTATCCACAAAAATAGTTCGACTTTTTCAGACTTCTGGTTATCCAAATTGCTCACCAAAACTGAAACATATGTTAAAATGAAACACACTACATTATTTGAAATACATCCGCTAATTTGAAATAAATACATGTAGGGTCCATAAAACATGATCCACAAACCAATATATTTGGCAGGACCAGACGTACATCATACATCAACTTGGCAGCACCAAAAACACCACAACATGACTACCAAAATTGAGTAGTGGCTTGTTCTTTCTGAGATGTGCGAAAATGGAATCATGATCTTTATCATCGTCACCACCAAAGAGCGAAGTCGTCGTCGCCATCAAGTAATCAACGCGATCATTGTAATTAATTGATAATTGTAACTTTTTTTCCCGACAATTGTAATTGTAATTCAGACAATAAAAGTGAATTAATACTATATACATGCTTAGGAAGGCTGTTGAATAAATTCCTCTACCGAAACCCCGTCGTCACTTTCTATCGGTTTCACTGATTCAGAGCTATAATCATCAGTAATGTCCTCATCTGTAAACAAGATGCACAAATGTTATTATCTACCTCCATATAATCCTCAAGACTTATATAGATTATTATATTACTCATTCTTATCCATTCATCATATCCAGCTTCGATTTCAAACTTTACCAATGTTTTTCAAGAAAATTAGAGGAATAACTCATCCTCTTGGTCGCATATGGAATACTGGTCAGAACTAGCTTTCTTAAAGTAATTTGCTATCATTTGGGTTTTGAAGTCAATGTCCCATACTTTTGCTACATTATTCATGCAATCCATTAGTGTAATATCGTGTTTATTTCTTACATCCATACGCTTCAAAGTTTCTTTTAAGATTCTGCAGCGATGGTGGCACTTTAAATTTTGAATCACTCCCTGGTCAAGTGGCTGCAGTTTTAAGGGAAAAATGCTAATTCAATGGACTTCAAATTTGCTTTTGTCCGTAAATAAAACATCTTTCTAGGACTATAGTCTTTTCATCTTGTTTTGTTTACTTATAAATGGCTTTTGCCTAGCTCTCCTTCCATTCAATTTCGCTCTCCGAAGAACATTCCTAATGGTCGGTGGGCTTACCAGTTCATTTTCCGCAATATGAGTGAGCTTTGGCGTGCTCAAAAAAGGATTAATTTTCACTTTTCTTACCAAAAACCGTTTACCCGCATCGTTGAAAATTTTTTTATGTACTTTTTGACTTGTTTTCAATCTGTTTGGTGGCGCGAAAAAGTGTAATGATATCCTGAACCGTGGACTTCTATAGACGATTTTTGCTATATCTCGCACAGATTTTAAATCCTGCGAATGTTTGGTAATTAATTTTCTCACCTCGGGGGTAGTTTGGCCTCTTTGTTTTCCCATTTAGAGTTTTATAATTTAATTACCGTAACTTAGGGGACCTGCATGGCGATTGATCGGGAAACTACTGACTGTCCAAAACATGGATTGGACCAGTAGCGCAACAATCAAGTTCGTAATGTAGTGCCTGCTCTACCACCTCGCGGTGGTCCCCGGGCAACTGCATGTATAAATCCTTATACATGTAGGCCAAAATTGCAAGAGCGAGATTGTCTAGGGTCTTATGCCTAGGCCAGGTAACCTGGGCCAGCAACCCGCGTTACCGAAACTTTAACCGTTACGCAAACCGACATAATGCCTCGGATAAGGACTGATAACACGTTGACGACCTTTGGCTATCGTACCCGGACTAAGATTGGTTTCTGGAATGTGATACGCTCCTTGACTCTCAGAGTGAAGTGAATTGGAGCATGAGTTCATGCGATGTAGGCTGGACATATTGGGAGTAAGCGAGATAAGATGGTTAGATGCTGGTGAGTACCAATCCCCAACGCGTAACACTATATTAATCTACACCGGAAGACCATCCGACCCCCATGGATATGGAGCTGGACTGCTGCTAACGCCAACAGCACGCAGAGGCCTAATTTCCTGGCAGCAAGTGATAGGCTTTTAGCCGCCAGATTCCGGACGAGAGTACGTCGCGTCACCATTATACAGTATTACGCCGCGCCCCCATGGATGGTTCGTCTGAGGAAGAAAAGGAGACCTTCTACAACCAGTTGGGAGCTGTTCATAATGCAACACTCAACGGCGACATTGTCATTGTGATGGGGGACCTGAATGCCAAGGTAGGCTGCGACAACGAAGGGCTCAAACATGTTATGGGACGGTACGGACTAGGCAATCGCAATAACAACGGCGAAACGCAAATCTTATTGTCATAGGTGGCACCATGTTTGAGCACAAAGCCTGCCATAAAATCAGTTGGGTATCAACTGACAGGCAAGCAACCTCCAACCAAATTGACCATTTTGCCATCAGTCGCCATTTTAGAAGTAGTCTCCTAGACATCCGAAACAGACGAGGTGCCGACATGGGGTTGGTACGATATCACCATCATTTGATAGCTACTCTCCGATTACGCACTGCTGCCGTTCGTAGATCTAACGACACAAGAATACCTAGGTATTCCGACTGAGAGTTCCCCCTGTGCGCCAAGAATTAAGGGACCATCTCTCACGTGGAGTGGAAACAATCAGCAGCTCACTGCCCGCCACCATCCGAGACCATTGGTGCGCTGTGAAAACTGTTTTCACATCAGGTGCTGAAAGGATTGTCGGTCGATCGCAGGGAAACCATAGGGCGTGGCTTTCCGTGGATCCCTGGAAAAGGATCAACGAATGAAAACAGCTAAGAGCTCGAATTGCAGCAACTCCAGCAGCAGGGAGGATCGAGCTTGAGTCCCTATATCGAATGAAGATGAGAGAAGTACAGCGTAGCGTGAGACATGAAAAGCGCAATTACATCAATGCGCTGGCTATGGAAGCAGAGGAAGCAGAAGCGAGGTGCGATGGCAGAACCATTCATAGAATCACTAAAGAGCTTTTAGGTGGCTGAAGCTCTACTCAACACCCAGTGAAAGGCTTAGACGGTTCGTTGCTAATATCGGATGAGGATCAACTGAAGAGATGAAAGGAGTATTTTGCTTTGGTTCTAAACCGAGTATTCGCCAGCAATATGCACCCAAGTCAGACTGAAGTGTCCGTAGAAAGAAATGCCTGAATTCGCACCACAATCCCCAGTAAGGAGGAGATTATTACCGCAATCATTCGAAGTCCAAAGTGGGGTTTGGCAAAGCTGTATATTTTCACCAATACTGTTTTTATTGGTGATTAGCGATGTGCTGAATGCGGCCTTATCAACAGGAAATGGAGGAATTCGATGGACTCTCACATCTGAACTCAAACTCCTCGACGATGTATGCTTACTGTCTCACAGTATAATGGACCTTCACCAAATGACAGCAAATGTGGAGAGGGAAGCAGACGTCGTTGGGCTGAAAATTAACTCGGCAAAAACAAAAATGATCAGCCTAGGACCAAACTCATCAACTCATATATGCATTGCTGGACAAACGGTTGAGAGAGTAGAGAGTTTCCAATACCTTGGGAGTATTGTCTCAACCGATGGCGGAACCGAACTGGATATAGCCGGCCGAATAGGTAAAGCAAAATCTGCGTTTGGGATGCTATCCATAGTTTGGGGAAGAAATGCAATTAGCTTAAACACCAAGCTACGACTGTTCCGTTCCCTGCTGCTATATGGATGTGGTACCTGGAGAGTGACCGTCACTATCACGAGGAAGCTGCAAACGTTTGTCAATAGACCAAACCGTATATCTAACGAACAGCTTTATCAGAGAACGGGCCATGAACCTATAGGCACAACCATACGACGACGAAAGTGGCAGTGGATCCGTCACACTCTCCGAAAGGTTAACAGGTCCATAGCTAACCAAGCGATGATGGAACCCGCTTACTCAGGATGGCAGGATACGCGGCGGTCCTAGGAGTACGTGGCCCAGAACAGTTGAGAAGGAAGCACGGCAACTGAGAAAAAGTTGGGGAGAGCTGAGGCACATTTCCAGAATCGCACAGGATGGCGCGTAGGCGTTGTAGAGGCCCTAAGACCCACAAGGGGATACAGGACATAAGTAAGTTAGTAAGTAAGTACCATAACTTAAAGCTTTACTGATCGGAAGTTCCCCGAACAAACATGTGTTTTGAAGATGGTAGCAATTCAAATGTCAAATCATGATGATCTCAAACATTGTTGCCAACTGTCCGAGTTTGGCTTGCGCATTGTGATTTTCACATCTTTTATGTTTGGGTTATATTTTTGTAAAATTAGTAAATTTCATTTGTAAAATTTTAATTTATAACTGTGTGTAATTTATCACACACATTGTCTCATTGCTGAAATAATTTCTTTCAATTTGTAATTTTGGAGGTGTTTGGCTTGGAGCCACTGTATCTATTTGCGATCACACCAAAAACTATATTTCCATCTAGTCATATACATCTGTTCATCCGTCCGTATGTCACCACTTTTTGGGCCATAAATTCCAAGCTCGGAACATGTTGGTATATAAGCTTTCTAGAATCTAATGCACTACAGGCGCAAACATTTTTAGAATCTGCCCACAGACACGCCAATTTTATAAAAACATAATTTTTCTCAATATTTTTACTAGAACCTGAAAAATGGTGTCTAGGTAGATTGTAGACTGTTGGTTAAGGTGGGATCTGGCCACCTTATCACTGCGAATACTATTTAACATATTTTGATTTCCTCTAATATCTAATCTCAGAACTCATATGCCGGAGTTGGTGATGAATTCGACTATACGAGTATTCTTGAGTGAGTTAGCAGATATGTATGTCTTCTGCTTCAAGGCAGAATTTACCTAAGTAACGATGACGTTTACTAGTTATACAGTCACAGAGACATAAGATATGTTCTACTGATTTTTCGCCTTCGTTAGACATTCTGCATAAGTTATCTTGCGCTATCCCATAGCCATGAGATATTTTTCGACTCGACAGTGGCCTATGAGGAATCCTGTGGCTATTCGAATTTAACTTCTAGTTAGCTGTAGGAGCAGCTCTGGAAACAATACTAAATCTTCTTCCACTTGACATATATTGCGGGTACATGGCAGCTAAAACTGTAGTAAGACTAAGAGAAGCCGGTCTATGGAAAGCTAAACCCTACGGTCATGCCTCAATTCTAAACCGGTGGAATACATTGAGACTCCGGATGAAAAAGGAGCACATCATCCCCATGCCAAACTGCAACTGAAACTTCTCTATTAGAATGCCTAGCAGGGATGAATGGGAATGGGAGAGTCTGCTCCGAGAATGAACTGACCATCTTTACCGACGGATCCAAAATGGCTGCCGGTACTCGAAATATACATCTCTCGTTTAGACTTAAGGATGGTTGTAGTGTTTTCCAAGCCGAAGTTGCTGCAATAAAACAAGCTGTGAATATGATTATTGAGAAATATATTTCAGGGAAAATAATCAATATCTATGTTGATAGCCAAGCAGCTATTAAGGCATTACAGTCAACATCACTAAGATCCAAGCTCGTACTAATTTGTAAAAATCGACTGGTTGTTATCTCAGCGGCCAACACGGTGACACTGTGCTGGGTACCAGGCCACATGGATATCTCCGTAAACTAAAAAGCGGACGAAATAACCAGAGAAGGTTCTCTTATAAACCCTTCGCGGGCAATTTCCGAGGCTAGTGTACCACTCAGCACCTTATACAGGGAGATAGACATCGAGTCTAATGTGGAAGCTAATGAACACTGGTGTCGATTAGATACATGCGCTACAGCCAAATCATTATGGCCAGTCTAGGACAAAAAGGGATCTATCAATCTTATAGAACTAAGTCGAAGGGATATCCGTATAGCTGTTGGTGTCGTGACAGGACACTAGTGTTACCTCATAACAACTACTGTAGAAGCTGCAGGGACGAAGAGGAAATAAAATCCGTTCATCTCCTGTGTGATTGTCCAGCTCTGACCACTAAAACAAACCGTGCTTTTGGCAGACACTTCTTTTCAGAGCTGGATGAGCTAGCTGACATTGAGCTAAGAAAACGCCTGGATGGTTTAGCCTAGCGGTCAAAGATTGAAATTTCTAGGTTTCCAGGGTTCTAAATATTGGGTACAATGGACTCTTAGTAGTCTAAGTGATCTGTTGACAACCCTGTCAATAAGGGCACCAAGCTACCTAACCTAACCTATCTACATATATAGGTTATCAAAGAAATAGCGCCACAATATTCCTTAAATATTTGGCCTACATCTAACGTGTCTCATTTGGTATATGATATAGCTACAAGTAAGTATTTTAAGAGCACATGGTGAGAAAAGTGAAATTGCTTTGCTGTTGTAAAAAAAAATATAAGTATCCACTTACAAAAAGTAAAATGAATGCATTCTCTCGGTAAATCAAACCATGTTTTCGGTATTTTATCTTCAATTAAAAAAAATTACACTAAAATTCGTTAACCTTGAAAGAAAGAGGACAAATTGATGTTTTTCAGCAAGCAGGTTGCTGTATAAGTCCAACCAACCAACCAACGATGTCCGTGATTCACAGCTATATTGACGACATAGAAAAAACATGAGAGGTTGCACACAGATAGCAATAAACTGCCAGTAAAGTGAAAAAGTTCAACCGAAGCAGAACAAAAGTTGGATGTCCTGCAGGTGTCAACATATCAAATTTCTATGGTAACCACTTTACTTTGCACGCCTCAATTTTAATTATTGGGGGTTTGTCTCTTTAGCCTGAGTGTTAATAAAATGTCTATTGTCCCGGAGTAGAATTGTGTTTCCTATGCTTTGGGCAGCTGAAGTTCGAAGGCGGATGCCATCTACCTCCCATCCAATAACTCTTCGGGCACCCAAATTACTCAAAATTTCTGAAAAATATTGACATGAAGTTTGAAAGGTGAAACCAGTTAATATCGGTGTTATAGAACCACTTTGTGCGTAGAACATCTGTTTGTTGCTGTTTCTATTTATTAAAAACGACGTAGATCAAAGTTAGCTAACGCCATTGCTTAATATATACTCGTACCTATATATGAATTCTCCATCACAAGGAATTTATATTGAAGACTACAAGTCAAACTATACTTGCGCTATCTAACATACGAGTAAGCTTAATAAGTTCTCCACGTAATTGAATTTGAAAGCACATCATGTTAAGTCTTATTCAAGGTAGCTGCTAGACGTAATGAGTGCATATTATTAAGGACTTGTTCTCCTCTGTTCTTCAAAGAATTACCCATATACTTACGTATAAACACAATTTATGTAAAGGAGTGTAGAAAAACTAAATTTTACCTTCTAATGAATTTCCTTCTTGAATTCTCTCATCCTGACAGCTATTCACATCTTCGTCTAACTAAATGATGCATTTCTGCGTTTTACGACAATACAGTGAAGGCAAAAACACATATAAAGCGTTGCACAGCAATTTGTGCATCATTCATCAAGTAGGTCCTTGTCGACAGACAATCTGCAAAGAGAGTCATGCGAAAATACTAAGCTCCAGCTTCCGACATCAAATATATCTACTTTAGCAAATAAAAGCGAAAGGCATGTGTATATAAGTGCTTCTTCGATTTTTTCCCTCCATCCTTTTTGTCCGCGAAGTAAATCAGATGCCTTTAGCAAATACCAAAGGTGTTGAGAGGATATGCAAATCACTACTGGGTGCTCAACAACATGTATGTATGTAGCTCACGGATTACATGAAAATTGATTCTTTTTCGATTTAACGACGATTGCCCCTTTGTCTCAGGAAGTTCACTTTAGCCTTAGCATACTCCAGAGTAGCGAAAATGTGAATGCTTTGATATTTGTTCTATCTTGAGTACTTCATCCGTACATCTTTTCAGTAATAAATGCACTTTTGAGGGAGACATTATTATTCGTCCTAGTTGTTGGCCTCAGCACTCTCGTCACTTCAGAATTCAAAGAAGGTACTCTACAGTAAAAGAGAGTAAAAGATGGATACATGAATTATGGATGCGTGTTACATATCCATTTTATGGATTTCAACCTCGTGGTAACATTCTACTCGTATTCCAAGTGATGACTACAAGCATTCTACAGCGCTTTTTTTTTTTTTTTTTTTTTTTTTCACCCTCCATTCGTGAAAATCGAAGCGAAAAAAATAATAACTTTTGTGAAGATGTCTAAGTCTTTGAAAGTCTCCGACAAATATGCTAATGTGAATGGAGCCTTCTGTTTGTCAACGACCTAAAGTAGAGCGGAAGATTGATTTTCGACATTTCTGATCAGTTTTGTGAGACGCTTTCGGTAGATAAGTATTTTGCTTTTAAAATTGTCCTTGAAATCCCTTGAAGTGAAATTGTATGATATTAAGAATTCACCCAATCGGTTTGAAGGTTTCTACTCGTAGATACGTTACAACAAAAAATCAAATGCACGACTGGATTGCACGTACTTGCATCTCTGTAAAAGTTGCTTATTTGCAGATGTTTCAGTTTGAAATTTAAATAATATCATTAGGATATCTTTTTTTTTTTAAATCCGTTATAAATCTTGATTTGGTATATTATTATATTGCATATGTGAAATATTGTTTAGATGTTATAGCGATTAAGTTATATCCGAGTAATAGCCATTTTTTAAGAAATAGTTATTAAGTAAAGTACCGTTATACACATTTTCTGTGCCTACCTTGATTTAAATATGAAATTTGATAAAAATCATTGAAGCCATTTTCGAGCAAATCGGTTTTTTTCAAAGTCGGTCATTAATAAAACTCCCACAAAAAACAAAACAACTCCTATAGCTAGGTTAAGTTAGGTAACTGGGTGGCCTTGTTGACAGGGTTATCAACAGTGCCCAATTTTTAGAACCCTGGGAACCTAAAAATTTCAGTCTTCGACCGCTAGGCTAAACCACCCAGGAGTTTTCTTAGCTCAATGCCAGCTAGCTCATCAAGCTCTGAAAAGAAGTGTCTGCCAAAGGCACGGTTCCTTTTTATGGCCAGAGCTGGACACTCACACAGGAGATGACGAACGGATTATATTTCCTCTTCGTCCCTGCAGCTTCTACAGTAGTTGTTATGAGGTAACACTAGTGTCCTGTCACGACACCAACAGCTATACGGATATCCCTTCGACTTAGTTCTATAAGATTGATAGATCCCTTTTTGTCCTAGACTGGCCATAATGATTTGGATGTAGCGCATGTATCTAATCGACACCAGTGTTCATTAGCTTCCACATTAGACTCGATGTCTATCTCCCTGTATAAGGTGCTGAGCGGTACACTAGCATCGGAAAGGGCCCGCGAAGGGTTTATAAGCGAACCTTCTCTGGTTAGTTCGTTCGCTTTTTAGTTTCCGGAGATATCCATGTGGCCCGGTACCCAGCACAGGGTCACCGTGTTGGCCGCTGAGATAACAACCAGTCGGTTTTTACAAATTTTTACGAGCTTGGATCTTAGTGATGTTGACTCTAACGCCTTAATAGCTCCTTGACTGTCAACGTAGATGCTGATTATTTGCCCTGAAATATCTTCCTCAATAATCATATCCACAGCTTGTTTTATTGCAACAATTTCGGCTTGGAAGACACTGCAACCATCCTTAAGTCTAAACGAGCGATGTGTGTTTCGAGACTTTCGAGACTATATTTGTAGACGCCGGCACGAGTACCGGCAGCCATTTTGGATCCGTCAGTAAAGATGGTGAGTTCATTCTCGAAGCAGACTCTCCCATTCCCATTCATCCCTGCTAGGCATTCTAATAGAGAAGTTTCAGTTGCAGTTTGGCATGGGGATGATGTGATCCTTTTTCGTCCGGAGTCTCAATGTATTCCACCGGTTTAGAATTAAGGCATGACCGTAGGATCTAGCTTTCCATAGACCGGCTTCTCTTAGTCTTAGTGCAGTTTTAGCTGCCATGTTCCCGCAATATATGTCAAGTGTAAGAAGATTCAATATTGTTTCAAGAGCTGCTGTCGGTGTTGATCTCATCGATCCCGTCCCCCCTAGACAGCCTGCCCATTGAATCTTTGTAACGCTTTCACGTTGGTTGAGAACTATCAACTTGAGAAGAATCTCGAGCGTTGTCCACCAGACAATCGAACCATAGGTCAAGATGGGTCTTACTACCGCAGTGTATAGCCAGTGTACCACGTTGGCTTAAAACCCCAAGATTTCCCGAAGGCTCTTCTACATGCATATAGTGCAACATATGCTTTCTTGATTCGATTACCAATGTTAGCTTTCCAGTTTAATTTGGAATCCGGTATTACGCCATTTATTGCATTTATGCGATCCTTCTAGAAACGGAACAAGGGTAGTAAGATCGCCACCATTAAGATTTCTATAAATCTCGTGCGGAACATGAACTCGAACGACATATTAATTGTCAGCGCACGAACAACGAACTTCAGTACAATTAAATAGTTTTAATGAGGAAAATATTTAACTTCTAGCGAGGTTCTTCTTCTTCTTACGGCGAAGTTATGATCCGGAGTATATGGATCACAACCTTCCCACTTTACTGCATACCTACTGGTCCGCTTGTGGGGTTTGCCGGTTTGACCTCAGAAAGTACCAGCAGACTTCCCGGTTTCGGATCACTTTGTCACTGAGGCGAATCAAATGCTGGTGTTTTTGCATTTGTGTGATCCAGTTGTTTTTTGGTCTGCCTTTTTTGCGCGATTGCGTAGGAACGTTGATTGATATTGCCTTTTTGACGGGGTTCGAAGGATCTCTCCTTTGAACATGGCAATACCAACTGAGCCGGTCGTGCTCTATCTTGCTTGTGATGGGTTCTTTTACATGAAGGCTTCCTCGAATCTTCGAAATTCTTATTCTATAAAGCTTTGTTACTCCTGCTTTCATACGAAGTATCTTCATCTCAGCTGCCGTTAATTTGCCCTCATACTTTTTGTACATTGTCCAGTATTGTGAACCGTATGTGAGCGCCGGACGTACAACTGCGGTGTAGAGTCTTCCTTTAAGCTTAGGGGGCATTTTTCATTCACAGAAGATAGCGGAGTTTTCCCGCCACTTCATCCACCCTACGCTTACGCGATGGTTGATGTCATCATCACAAGTTGCTTCGCTATTGATCATAGATCCCAGATATTTGAACTTTTCACACTTGGGAAGCAGTTTTCCATTCAAGTAAATGTCTGGAATAGGCCGGTGTGGATCAGAGAACGGGCAGCACAGATACTCTGTCTTTTTCGAACTAATACGGTACCCATTTCCCTCCAAAACATCCACCCATACGTTGTCATAGCGCCACCCATAAGAGATCTCTGGATTGTCTATCAAAGGCTTTTTCAAAATCAACCAACACCATATGCAAGTCCTTTAAGGAATCACGATGTTTTTCCATTATGATTGCATCTGTTGTTGAGTTACCCGAGACAAACCCGCACTGGTCATCAGATAGCCTTATTATTTTCCGCAGTCGGCCATCTAATACACGTTATATACGATACGATGCGTAAAGAACGGCCGACGGCATCAATAAACGTGATTGGAATTGTTGACTACAATAAGTTACACACAATCCTAAAGACTTTGCTGACATCTGACCTTAAGCTCGCAATAATAAATGGAAAGTCATGGTTAAAGACCCTGACAGCTACCGCTTAATATCCAAAAACTGAATGCCGATAAAATTCAGTGGTATACTTACGAAAATAAATGGGAAGGACCGATATGAGTAGTTGCTAGAGGTCTGCATACTTCGTGCTCAAAAGAAGATGTAATGAATGACCTGAAAAGCCGAAACTTAAAAATCGTTGATGCTGTTAATACATATGTATAGTGCAACGGGAAAAATAGCAATTGGACGGTAAGCAAACTACGGTAAAGCATAGGATACATCTTTTTATGCCTAACTTTGATAAAGTCGAAAACTTGAGAAAAATGTATGAAATGAAAACAATACTCAACTTGGTAATTAAAATCGAACCTCTTCGTAAGACTACAAGGTCAGTACCTCAATGTAAGCATTGCCAAGGATTTAATCACGCCCAAACATACTGTCAAAAATAACCGCGATGTATTAAAGACTGCGGTGTAAACAAGAAAACCCCTGCAGCGTGCATTAACTGCAAGGGGAACCACCCGACTAATTATCGAGGCTGTAAAGCAACTAAGGAGCTCCAAAAAGGCGCCATAAACTAATGAAGCCACAAAATCAAGCCTCAAGATCTGGTATCTCACGTGTTTTCCACCCTAAAAAAAATATGAAAAGATACTTAAAATACTTACTTGGAATGCCAATGGGCTTTTGCAAAGAGTCGACGAGTTAGAAATATTTATACATGAAAACGGTATTGACGTATGTTTAATTTCTGAAACATATATGTGGGTATCACGCCTGTCATCATCCGTCGGAAAGGGTAAGGGGCGGATGATCATTATAAGAAAGTAAGAAATAGACACTATTCTTTTAATAACTCATCTATTTATTGTCTTGAAAAAAGTGATTTCTTAAACATTTTCAACTCGCTTGCACCACATTTTATAATCGGAGGTGACTTTAATGCAAAACACATATTCTGGGGCTCAAGTAAAGCTAGAATGCTTTACGATGTGGGTACGCAATATAGCTGTGATTTTGCCTCGACGGGTAAACCTACTTCTTTTTTTTTATAAAAGGAATTTTCCAAATCCCGGATCACTCAGACTCACACGAAGTCCATTGTAAATACTATCAAGCAGAAATCCTTTTCTGTGTAGTGGTTGGAGAAACATGGATTTTATTCGTTTCTCCTTTATGCTCGGGTGGCTGTGGTTGCTGTTCCCCGTCCGGGCTTGAATCTGCACAGTTCGGGTCACAAGCGAACACACTATCCACTACACCATGGCCACCCCGGTAAACCTACTTACTGGCCAACTGATTCTAAAGATGAGTGAAACCCTGATTAGAAAAGCGGTACAAGCCAGATAAGAAAGATATTGAAGAAAATATAGATCTGAAGTTGATCGCTTTAGTGAAATCTTGCAGTGTGCCGCCTAGAATAATACTCCAGCACTGACCAAAAAGTAAGAAAATTATGCTTTAAAATTCAAGAGAGAAAGGAAATCGGTGAATCACTTCACCGAGGACCTCAACTCTATAGAAGCAGTTGACAATGCAGTCGATGCACTGACCGACTCTCTAACGCAATCTTTCGAGAAATCCTGTCCGATTAGTAGGCATAGCGGTAAAAAGCGTCCACTATGGTGGAGCGATAAAATAGCGGAACTCATTCGCATTTCAAGAATAGGATGGAACCTCGCAAAAGAGGGGGTCGTTGAGTGGTCCACCTATAAAGAAAGCGTAAAGTTGCTCAAGGGAGAGATTAGGTTCGCAAAGAAGAACTCCTGGAGGTCCTTTTGCATATCTATAGAATCAACAAACGAAGCGTCCCGCTTACAGAAGATTTTGTCCAAGACACCAACGCTGGCATCCAATATTAGGAAAGGTGATGGTACCTGGGCAGAGTCACAACAGGAAACGCTGGATATACTATTGAGTACTCATTTTCCCGGATGTACATCGATCTCCGAAGATGATCTACCCACTCCAGCGACGAGACCGGGAATAAGCGCGGAAGACGTGATGACAAGATAGCCTGGGCAATTAAATCATTTGCTCCATATAAAGCACCAGGAATGGATAACATTCGACCTGTGATGCTGCAAGAGTCAGTGGATACTGCTATTCCATTGCTCAAGCGCATTTTCACAGGATGCCTTAAGCCAGGATATGTTCCTCAAGCTTGGCGGGAGGTGCGTGTCGTATTTATTCCCAAAGCGGGGAAAGCAAGCCACACAAACGCAAAAGACCTGAGACCTATCAGTCTGTCGTCTTTTATGCTAAAATCACTGGAACATTTAATAGATGTATACATAAGAAACGTGATTGGCAATAATTACCAATCTAAATCACAACACGCATACATCTGCGGCAGATTGGTAGATACTGCGCTTCACAGGGTCGTATCAAGTATAGAAAGATCCCTCCACTTTAAAGAGTTTACTCTCGGGGCGTTCCTAGACATTGAAGGGGCTTTTAACAACGTAAACACTGACGCGCTCCTGGACAGCCTACACAGAGCTCATTTAAACATGGGTCTCTGCAATTGGATTGCACAGATGCTTCAATGGAGGGTTATATTTTTAATGCTAGGAGATGTAACCATCCTGAGAAGCGTCTGCAGAGGAACCCCCCAAGGCGGAGTTCTATCTCCTTTATTATGACTCCTCGCAGTGGATGAGATCTTGGTGATACTGAAGGAAATCGGCTTCAACGCGACGGCCTATGCCGACGATGTGGTCGTCCTGGTTTCGGGAAAATTCCCTCCAGTCCTAAGCGAAACACTAAATCTTGCACTACAAAAAATCCAGAGGGCAGAGTGTATCGGAGTCATGGGTTCAATAAGAACAACACCTACAGCGGCAATGGAAACCATGCTCAGTTTCATTCCGCTTGATATATACTGTAGCAGTCGGGCGGATAAAATCGCTGTAAGACTGAGAGAAGGCCGATTGTAGTCATCGAGCCTTTACGGCCATGCGTCCATTTTATCCCGATGCGAAACTACCAGCATATCGGCGGAAACTGATTTCATGACCCCTACGCTAGCATTTCAAAGGAAATTCAACATAAGAATTCCTGACAGAACGCACTGAAGGAACCTGAGAACCATGAAGAAAAAGGAACTGGCGTTCTATACCGACGGTTCTAAGATGAACGTTGTCACGGGAACTGGAGTTTATTGTGAGGCCCTAGGAATAAACAACTCCTTTAGAATAAGCGACGACTGCAGCGTCAATCATTCTGAAATCATAGCCATCATACAGGCTAAGGAAATTTTACGCGAGAGTAATATCGTTGGTAAAACGATAACTATCTATATAGACAGCCAGACAGCCATTAAGACTCTGGACTCTGCTGTAATTAGATCAAGGCTTGTGAGAACCTGCAAATCGGTCTTAAATGGAATGAATATCCAGAGCCAATGCGGTGACCCTCTGCTGGGTTCCATGGCATATGGATATCGAAGAAAATCAATCATTCAATCAGTTCCCTACGGAAAAAAATAGAAGAGGAAACCACCGGTCGAGCAAACAGACGGTGGTTTCATCTGGAAACATGCGCAAACGGTCAGGGCGCTATGGCCGGCCTTCAGTAAGAAGAGATCTACTTCTCTGATGAAACTTAGTCGTTATAACGCACGGATCGCTTCTGGAATAATTACTGGTCATTGTGCCATTGGCGTTCACGCGGAGTGACTATTGTAGAAGTTGCAGCGACGAAGAAGAAATTGAATCAGTTCGTCACCCGCTGTGTGATTGTCCTGCCCTATCCGTTACAAGAATGAGGACTCTCGGAAGTTACTTCTTCTCGGAATTGGAGGACTTAGGTAATATAGAGCTTACGGACCTCCTGAGATTTATATCATTATCTGGGTGGTTCTAACAGCGGACTTTTAACGTTTCCAGGATTAAACGATTGGGCACAATGGACCCGAATTTGTTGGTCTAAGTGAGCAGTGACTCATTTTGTCACAAGGCACCCATCTACCTAACCTAACCTATGCTTTAAAATATCCACCGGAAATTAAAGAATTGGTGAAAAAAAGGGGAAGCTCGAACTCAACTACTCATTGAAAATATCAATGCACGGGACATAAGATTTACAATAGTAAGTGCAACGCTAGTTGAACTCGAACAGGAAATAAAGAAATCTCAAAGAATTACCTAGGAGAGCGGTAATTAAATGTATATTATAAGCGCTGCTGTTGGACTAAAGCATGTTCCACGTCAATGGAAAATGGTGAAAATTAAATTGGTTCCAAAATGAGGTAAACCGCCGAATGGAAAAAAGTCTTATAGACCGATTTTGCTTCTTCCGATTATAGCCAAAGTCTTTGAAAGAATATTGCTCAGCCGGTTATAGCCGGTTATAGAAGGAAAACATCTTACTTCTGACATCAGTTCTGACCTAACAGAACCAACCTTTGCTCCAATTTTCTAAATGTGAATTATTCACTTCTGATTTCGAAGTTTTTCGCGCTGATGGCCAGGATAATGACGACCTCGCTTTCGGCCGCGGTGTTCTTTTAGCTATTCGTAATCGTCTTGATGCAACACTCGTTAAATTCTCAAACGCCACTTCATTTGAATTCATGTATGCTAAAATATCTGTATCCAAAAGGAGCGTATACATTCTCTGCTGTTATATTCGCCCTTCTCAACTCGCCCAAGCATACCAACTGGCTGTTGATGCAGTTGTCTCTCTGTTTGAAGCCGCAGATCCCGGTAACGATTTTATAATTGTTGGCGACTTTAACCTTCCTTTTTTGCAATGGGATCCATCGAAGGACGAATCATCTTTCCAACTAATTCCTTCTCAGAAAAGGAAACCCTCCCTAGTGATCGTCTTTTTGACTCCGGCCTTTTTCAGATTAGCGGTATCACCAACAACCTCAGTAGGCAGCTAGATTTCATTTTCTCATCCGATGCCCATAATTCCCTGGTTCCCGCCAGTAACCACTTTCTCTCCACCCTAGACCACTATCACCCCTCTCTCGCTCTTACCTTTTCGTATGGACATGACTATATTACCGTCAATTTAGAGAACTCTCTTTCTTTCAACTTTCGTAAAGCTGACTTCGTTAAACTTAATAACCTAGTCAATAACATAAACTTCAGCCCCTTTCTAAACAATAACACCCCCATTGATATCGCTCTAGAATTCTTCTACACATCCATTTTAGACTGTCTTCTCCAATCTGTCTCATATTTGTAGAGAAAAAACTGCTCGTGGGCGTGGGCCAGCAACCTGCGTTACCGAACCCTGCCCGCTACAGAAACCGACACTATGCCTCGACTTTTGGCTATTGTACCCGGACAAAGATAGGTTTCTGGAATATGAAGACGCTCCTAGACTCGGGAAGCGAAGGACCTCACAATGCTAGATTCCTTTAATTGGAAAAAGAATTCATGCGATATGGACTGGACATTTTGGGGGTAAGCGAAATCAGATGGTTTGAAGCACACTGTACTACTCTATTCCGGAAGACCATCTGTAAGTCCGCGGGAATATGGAGTCGGACTGCTGCTAACACTAACAGCACGCAAAGGCCTAATTTCCTGGCAACCTTATGGTGATAGGATTATGTCGGCCAGATTCCGGACTAGAGTACGACGCATCACCATCATACAGTGTTATGCCCCAACGGAGGGCTCGTCTCAGGACGAGAAGGAGAGCTGCTACAATCTCTTAAGCGCCATCTTTGATACAACACCAAATGGAGACATTGTCATGGTGATGGGGAATTTGAATGCCAAGGTAGGCAACGACAACGAAGGGCTCAAACATGTAATCGGGAAGCATGGACTAGGCAACCGCAATAACAACGGCGAAAGGTTTGTGGATTTCTACAATGCCAACCGCCTTGTGATAGGTGGCACCATGTTTGAGCACAAGACCTGCTACAAAGTCAGCTGGGTTTCCAACGACAGGCAAGCAACCTCCAATCAAATTGACTATTTTGCCATCAGCCGTCGCTTTAGAAGCAGTCTCCTGGACGTCCGAAACAGGCGAATAGCAGATGTGGGAATAGTACGCGATCACCATATTGTGATAGCTACTCTTCAACTACGCAATGCTGCCGTTCGAAGATCCCACGACAATACAAGAATGCCCAGGTTCAACATCGATAGACTTAGTGATCCCTCAGTCCGCTAACAATTAAGGGAGCACATTTCGCAAGGTGTGGAAGCAATCAGCAGCTCACTGCACACAACCATTCAAGACCATTGGTGTGCTGTGAAAAAAGTTTTTACACCTGGTGTTGAAATTATTGTCAGTCGATCACAGGAAAGGCATAGGGCGTGGCTTTCCGAGGATACCTGGAGACGGATTGACGAACGGAAACAGCTGAAGGCTCGCATTGCAGCCGCTCCAGCAGCAGGGAGTAATGAGCTATAGTCCCTGTATCGCATGAAGATGAGGGAAGTTCAGCGTAGCGTGCGACGTGACAGGCTCAAATACATCAACGCGCTGGCTACAGAAGTAGAAGATGCTGCACGAAGTTGCGATAGTAGGACCGTCTACAGAATCACTAAAGAGCTGAGAGGTGGTCGCAGCTCCAGCCAACACCCAGTGAAAAGCCTAGACGGTTCCTTGCTTATTTCGGATGAGGACCAACTTAAGAGATGGAAGGAGCATTTTGCTTCGGTTTTAAACCGTGTATTTGCTAGCGATATGTTCCCAAATAAGAATGAGGTGCCCGAGGTAAGAAATGCCCGAATACGCACCGCGACTCCCAGTAAGGATGAGATCACTACCGCGATCAAAGCACTTAAAACTAACAAGGCGGTCGGACTTGACGGTATTCCCGCAGAGCTCTTACGAGCAGTGCGAACAACATCGGCTGAGCTTCTGCTTCCACTTATAGAGAGAGTTTGGGATGCCGAGATCTTTCCTGACGAGTGGAAAAAGGGAATGATCGTCAAGCTTCCTAACAAAGGTAGTTTAATGGAGTGCAGAAACTGGAGAGGTATCTGCGTGCTGCCTGTTGTAGCTAAGATAATAGCTAAAATCATCCTGGAGCGAATTAAACAACATCTCGAAGACACACTCGATGCCGAACAAACAGGTTTCCGCTCTGGATTCTCCTGTGTCGACCACATCAACACCCTGTGGATTATCATCGAACAGTGCGTTGAATATCGATCGCCACTTCACCTGCTGTTCATCGATTTTGAGTGTTAACAGGGAGTTTATTTGGCGTGCCGCAGGAGAGGTTTCCTGATAAATTAATTGCTATTGTCAAAGCTGCATACGAAGGGTCCAAATGTCACTTTCTGCACAGAGGAGGGGTAAGACAAGGCTGCATTCTTTCACCAATACTATTCCTATTGGTGATTAGCGATGTGCTTCGTGCAGCTTTTTCGACGGAGGAATTCGATGGACTCTTACATCCCAACTTAAACATCTTGACTACGCTGATGACGTATGCTTACTCTCTCATAGAATTATGGGCCTCCACCAAATGACAGCAGAAGTAGAGAGGGAGGCTGGCGTCGTCGGGCTGAATATTAATACCGCAAAAACTAAAATTATCAGTCTTGGAATGAACTCTTCGGCTCAAATATCCATTGCTGGACAACCGGTAGAGAAAGTAGAGGATTTCCAGTATCTTGGGAGTATAGTATATAGGACATAAGTAAGTAAGTACAGATCGTTTTTACCAATTTATAAACGTCAAAAAATGATCCGAAGGGAAGCCCTTCTACTCGAAAATTATTTAATACATCATCTGCTGACCCTAAAGCAATCGCCAACCTCTTTGCGACCTTCTTCAGCAAATCGTATCTTGACTATTTAAGCTACCTGCACAACTGCTGATTCACCAGGAGAAGTCCATTGTTTTGACTGTTCCTTGGTTTCTGGTGTGTTGTGGTGAATCCAGGTTTCATCCACGGTTACGAAACGGCGCAAAAACTCTGCCGAATTTTTCTGGAACATCGCCAAACACACCTTTGAAGTTGTCAAACGAATGCGTTTGTTGTCGATTGTAAGCAAACCCTGCACCCATCTTGCGGAAAGCTTTTTCATGTCCAAATATTTATGTAAAATCGAAATCACTGAGTCATGTGATAAGCCTGTGGCCTCTTCAAGCAAGCGTAATTTCGCTCGCCGATCGTCCATTATCAAACCATGGATTTTGTCGATCATTTCTGGTGTGGTGACCTCAATTGGGCGAGCAGAACGTTCGGCGTCACTTGGGCTTGAACGATCGCACCGAAATTGAGTAAACCAGTGGTGAATGGTTCCAATCGATGGTGAAGAGTCCCCATAATATTTGTTAAGTTTTGTTTGGTTTGCGTGATAGTTTTTTCTCGCAAAAAATAGTGTTTTTAATGAGCACTCGAAATCTACTTTTTTCCATTTTAACGAAAATGCTAGTAGGCGTCTATATAAAATGGCTGCCACAAGAAAACTATTTGACAGATATGTCTGAAAATTTGGGTGCGTTCTTTTGAAAAACGATTCTTAACAAAAAAAAAAAAAATAAATTTGAGGTGACGACTCAATTTGTGTTAATTTTCAGGGACTTATAGACCCACACTACTAAAGTTGTAATCTTGTAGTAACTAATATTGTTCATTAAAAAATAGACATTCTGATTTCTCGAAGATAATTAAACCTATGACAAAGGCAGTGCTACGATTTATGTCTCCCTTTAAACCATAAAACCTACTAAAGTCAATTGATATCCATCCGTTAGATCAACCTCAACTTTGTCCATACTATTGGAATGAAGTCCCTTAAATTTGTTAATGCCAAAAGCATCCTAGAGGTAGAGTTTATTCGTTTGCAAAATGAAAGCGAATACTTACCATACTACACACATCTTTTAATCATCTTTAGAATAACAGAGGAAATGAAAAACATTTATTCCTCACCAAGATCAGCTCTTGGATACGTCTACACATTTGTCTGACTTAACCAATAACCAAAACATATTTCACACAACCTCACATATGTAATAACAAAGCAATGCATGTACCAGCATTCTGTGTGTGGTCCTTGCACGTTCACAATCATTTCCGAAAATAACCTAAGACCTTTTATCCCATAAATATCCGCACTTTGGAGTAAATTCCAAATATCCTGTTGTTACGACGGCAACAATGCACAGAGGTACACGCCACATACATAGACAAAGATAATTCATGTTCTCATATCTCGTCGCTGGAACATTAGTTGAGTTAATTCAAAGTCTATATGGCTTTAATGGACATTCCGAAGCACTCATTAATTAAAAAGCTTTCCGGTGCATTAAAATCGCGAGCACATTATACTCGTAGCATGATATTAAACAAATTTCCCGTAACCTAAATTACATCATTCCCTACGACGGAGTGTGTGCGTATGCGGAGGTATATGTAGGTATTTATGGCCGCTTAAGTGTGGCGGAAGTTAACATAGATCCGGAGCCCTCTTCGGGCCGGAAACAAATCCGATGGTCGTATTAGGGAGATTAAGGGTTATTGGGCGTGCAGTAAAGCTATAATTTTCACCTTTAGGGGATGTTTATTTCCACTTTTGAAGACACTTGAAAGTTATGTTGCATCGTTGAGATGACTCTGTTGCGATTGCATCGCTCCTCAAGTGGTAATTATTCTTAATACTCCTACAATTAATTTGCATTAAGTACTACTTGTAATCATAGGAAGAAAGGTTATTTTTAGTTCGCAACAGTTGAGGAGGACATAGAGGAATATATGCTCTTCTTCCATTATACACCTCTAAAGGAATCTAAGCAAATATCCTGAGTAAGTGCTCATTGTTATCCTTATGAAGCTGCCAACCTTGACGCACTGAAGAAGCAACGTTTTTCGGTTCCTTTTCTCCATATTTTAGACGAGGGCCTAAACTAAGATACTGTTAAACCTATCCCTCTCTTATCAGCCGCGAATATTGTATTCAGATACTTGGTACCGTCCAGATCAGCCAATCAAATTTGAACACAGTATCTCGCTGCAGATAAACATCTTAAAACGAAATCGCAAGCCTGTGCCTCTAAATTATAGTATAAAGGCCACCGCAAAGACTTGGAAACTCTGTAGCGTTTTGTGAGCATTCCAAAAGATAAAAGGTGCGGGACGAGAAGCATAAGACTGAATTTGAGTTGATGACAGTTACATAAGAAAGGTCTCTCCATTCTTACAGCCAAACATTTCAGTGAATTGTCCTCCAGCTACCGCGTATTGGACGATGTCTCACCTTATATGTGAAGAAAGTTGAAAGTTAGGCTGGTTAGACAGGAAAGAGTTAAGAAAGCCACTGTCGCACTCTTATCTTACAAAAAAGCCATTGGAAACAAATGGGACTACAACCCAGACTAATCCTTATCTACGGAGTAGTTGTCTGGTGGATAAACCAGAAGTTATTAACCAAAGTCCAACGTTCAGCTTGTCTGTGCATTAGCGAAGCACGGACGACACCTTTCGCAGCTATGGACATTCATTTTTCATTTAACACCCCTTGACATTTATGGCAGCTAACTCAGCTATTCGCCTTAAAGCTACTTCACAGTGGTCCTCCATCTTAAACAAATTTAATATCTTCCCTGAAGACATTGACTACACCATACCCAAGTTAAATTTTGACAAAAATTTCCAAGTTACCATCCCCTCCAGAGCATTCTGGGAAGAAGGTGGATTTACGGAAGCTAAGTCGGAACATTTCTATACCGACGGTTCAAAAAGTAACGATGGGGTGGGTGGTGGTGTCTTCTCTGATAGGCTTAATTTGAACCTCTTTTTTCGCCCCAAAACCATTGCAGTGTGTTCTAGGTCGAGATAATGGCAATAAGGGAAGTTTTGTCTTGGCTAAAGAAAAACGTGATATCGTCCATTGATATCCGCATCTTTTCAGATAGCCAAGCCGCCATCAAATCCTTGGAATCATTCTCAATAAATTCTTTAACAGCTTTAGACTGCCGATCGTCTTTTATAGAGATGGCGGACATTCCAGGAAATTGTAAGACTGACGAACTTTCCAGACATGGAACAACAATACCCATCCTTCCAAAGTTTGCTGGGTATGTCTATCGCTACATTCAAACTTAAATTTAAGCTGGGTGCTATCGTAAAGACAAATTCTGGGTGGACAAGGGGTACAACTTGTCTAGCGACAAAACAAAATTGGCCTATGCTGGATCTGAAACGATCTAGGAATTTGATTTCTTTAAATAGAAAGCATTTTAGTACTGTTATAGGTGTCATCTTTTTCGATGTCTAAGGCTGGAGTCGGAGGAGAATTATTTCCTCATTGCCGGAGATTTAAACGCCAAACACAGCGATTGGGGAAATAACATACCAAATTCTAGGGGGAACCTACTATTCAATTGGTGGGGTCAACACAATGTCGAGTATAGACTCGATTTGATAGCTACAGATAGCCCGTCGTATCCTAGAAGCGGCTCCTATTTGGATCTTATGCTGTTCGATGTACGGTTACAACTGACCAACACGAACCAACAAACGAGAAACTGCCTACACACTTTTGTGTATGACAGTGACCATTGCGGACTCAGTGCCGAAATTACAATTCCCAACGAAATTGCGGAATTGGACGAGTTTGTTCAAACGTACCCCTACAACTACAGTAGGATGCGTTGGACACGCTTCTCTAGAGCTATGACAAGAGCACTCTCCTTGAATTCGCTCCACCCACCGTCCAATAGGAACCTGTCAAACGAGGAGATCGACAGGTACCTAAGACAAATGGACGAGACAATCAAACGAACGATGGACAGTACGATACCTCGTTATCAACATACTGACAACGCAGACATATTCCGCAATGCAACAATCGACGCACTACACCAACAAAAAAGTAGACTTCTGTCAAGACTCAAAACCTTGTACAGATAGTTTACGGACAGACAAAACTCGGAGGTTAGGACACTGAAGTCGTTGATTAAAAATCTCCAACAGTTAATTAGAGAAAATTACAGACTCTCTGTAAATCTGCATTGGAACAACAAAATTCGGGCTGTAAAATCCAACAACCCGAGTATGTTCCCGCAAATAAATAAAATTTTTCGGAGGAATAATCAAAACGACCTGCCGTGTCTTAAGATCCCTCGAACGACGAACAACGAACAAATACTAATAACAGCAGGCATAGATCCCGGGAACGCTGTCGATGATGACAATTTTTTCATGATCGAAGATCCCCAGGAGGAGTACAAGGTGAATGATAGCATTTGCCCGAACCACGACCTGGAAAGTCGAGTCCTTGTGCACAACGTCTACCTTCGAAATGATATAGAGCACTGGCGATCAGAGAACATAGGTTTTACCGAGTTCAATGACGATAACATGGCAAATAATGTCGTCGCCAATGAAATGGTTCACTCCCCATACGTATCGAAGGTAGAACTCCAAACGATCTTCGCATCATTGAAGAAATTGAAGAAATCAGTGGGAATTGACGGACTGTCGAACATTGTGCTTCGACATCTCCCTCTAGAAGCGGTGGACATTTACACCACTCTGTTTAACAATGCACTGAATAATGCACATTATCCAGCGCATTGGAAAACAGCAGTGATACAACCCATCCCCAAAAGGGGTAAGGACACCTCCAATCCGGCAAATCTCCGGTCGATAAGTCTCCTTCCGAACATCAGCAAGGTATTCGAAAAAGTGATCAATAGAGCCCTGCTTAAGTGGACTGGGAACAGTAATATAATTCCGGATAACCAATTCGGTTTTAAGGCGGGGCATGATACAATACATGCCGCGCCTAAACTGGTATCGGATATCCAATGGAACAAAAGCAAGAAACAGTGCACGGGTGCCTGCCTGATTGACTTGGAGAAGACCTTCGACACCGTATGGTTAGAGGGACTCTTCTACAAGCTAAGCAGGCTGGGCATAAGCAAACCACTGCTGTACATGCTCTGTAATATGCTCACCAGTAGACAGTTCATTGTCAAAAATGGCAATGTGACTTCTGCTGGGACGTTCGAAATCAAAAACGGTCTACAACAAGGTGCGGTTAATTCGCCGATCCTCTTTAACATTTACACGAGTGATCTAGTAGGATCTCTTCCCCATGCTATTGCGTATGCAGACGACTTGATCGCGTATAGGTCAGGACCAACGATCGAGGTCATTGCAATACTCTTGCAGCGTGATTTCGATAAGATCAGGATATACTGCGACGACTGGAAGCTGAAGATCAACTTCCAGAAGACAGAGACTATTCTGTTTAGAACGTCGTTATCTGGGGCCTCCAGGGATACCAGAAAGAATTGGCGAAAGTTCTCAATCGTGGGACAGCACGGGCAGCCACTAGCGAGTCGAAGTGTGGTTAGATACCTTGGGATCTGGCTAGATCAATATCTATATTTTAACAAAAATGTAGATGCTGCTCTGGTCAGAGCCAGAGGTGCTTTTGCTCTTACAAAGAGACTGTTTTATAGCAGCCAACTCGATGGAAGGGTGAAGGTAATCTGCTACATGGCCCTTATTCGGCCCATGCTCGTATATGGATGTCCCGTGTGGTTCAACGTGGGAGCAAGCTGGATGGAAAGGATTCGGGTGTTTGAGAGGGCTTGCCTTAGGGCTTGTCTTCAGTTGTACAGAACACCAGAGTCCCAGTACATAAAATTCTATTCTAATAAGGTCCTGTATAATAGGGCGAACATAAACAGAGTGGATAATTTCCTGATCAATATGATTCGAAGGCACACTGTAAGAGCAATGTCCTCGGTGAATAACCTGATCTCCGGGCATACTACCCCAATGATTTGTATCACGAGAGTGTGCGTCTTAACGGCTTCATCCCCCCAGAGGCGTTCCTATATTTAGATAGGGAAGGTCTGATACAGGATAGGGTAGCGGTGCCGCTAATCTACCATGTTGCCCGAAATGCTGCGGACAGGCGACTTAACTACGACCGACACGTCGCGCACAGCACCACGGAGCGTCTCCGGTTTAGTAGAGCGGTATCAAGCCGTGATATGGCAGATGTAGTGAGACAGCACCAGAAATTCTGGTGGCTCGGGGACGGAGAGGGAACTCCCTCGTCGTTTCCTTTTGATTCGGGGTAGTCTCCGAAGGGGCAAAGTCGGTATAGCTTTTATAGCCTGGCCGGCTTACATAATTTTTAAGGTCAGTTTAAGTAGCTTTAAAATAAAAAAAAAAAAAAAAAAAAAAAAAAATAATAAAAAATAAAAAATACAAAAAAAAATACAAAAAAAAAAAAAAAAGAGTTCATAAATTCCGAAAATAAAAATGCACTAAAAACGAAAACGAACGATAGGTGTCATAACTGGACACTGTAGGCAAGCATGCAACAAGGCTTGGCGTTTTCTCAAATGATTTCTGCAGAAGCTGCATGGAAGAAGAGGAGGAAGAGACTATTCTTCACCTTCTTTGCACCTGCCCAGCTCTCTCCCAAAGAAGAAAACTCCACTTAGGAGCCTTCTGTTTTAATGACCTAAATAATCTGAATAATATTGACGTTAGGGACCTTCTACGCTTTATCAGAAGCTCCAAATGGTTCAACCTATTATAGGTTTAAGTGTGTTGGCTTGGTTTTTTGCTAACAGCCACTTCAACCTACCCTAACCTAAGGGCGGGTGAAGCAAGGAGAGCATCGGTCAGCTAGTATATATATAAATATATACAAGATTATGGTACACCAAGTTTTGGAAAATCTTATTTTTTTGTTATTTTATCGAATTTATTTTTTTCACTGATACTTTTCATTTAGTAACTCTGGCCAAAATTTCAATCTTCTACGCTTCTAATGGTTCAAAAGTTATCAGGCTGTAACAGACAGACGGACAGATGTACAAACAGTCAACAAACTCTCACCATAAGGGTTCTGTTCTTAGTTTTTGTTACCTTGTAAGTACCGGAACCCTGAAAAGTTAAATTTTCTCAAAAATGGCTTCACCGATTTCAGTGAAAATTTTAAAATTGATTGCTAAAAATCGAATAGCGGTAGTTTAGTTATTAGCTAACATCTGTAAATTGGAAATATAGCGTTTATGGCTTTGTTGATTTTGGGCAAAATTGATATCTTAGTTATTTTGGACAAACATACTCGTATGTAATGTAAGGACATGGTATTCAAAGTTGTTTAGCATTTTAAAGGATTTTTTTTAATTTCAAATTTTGTAGCTTCTTTCTCGACTTTGCATAAAATCTACATCTGAAAAATACACGACCCAGTCGAGTTCTTTATTTGATTTGGTTTGTTTGTAAATTTCGCCATTCTTATATTGCACCATTCTTCCACATTAACATTGAGTTAAAAAACAGCTCCACGATAGTATATATATTCAAGGTCCTTATTTGAATACAAATATCCATTTCCTGTTGAAGAGGTCATTAGCATTAAAGTTTATACTGTATAAACAAATCATCTCTCCAACTAAAAATGTAAAATCCATTTTGAAACACCCTTCCTGCCTCCTGACCTAGTGAAACATTCCCACAGTCGAATTGCAAAAGTTTTCCTTTTGCATATTTGCCTTTCATGTCCGACATTAAAATTCAGCCTTCCAAAAGACAAACAGCTTTCCTCAAAATTTCCACCATTTCCTTTTGGGGTTTGACCGAGAAAAGCAAAACAACACCGACAGCACGTTGGCCAATGTTTAACCCTAAAGCGGCAGTAAATGAACACAACTCCGCACAGCCTCCGCTACCGCCTTCTTTGTTGGAGAACACACAATTCGAATGATGTTAAAATTTGACTCGATTAAATTTATTTCACAGACATCTATTGTTAGCCATTGTGCCGAGCGCAAAACTATGCGGAGAATGCGGCAAAAGTGGTCCACCAGGCGAACAGCATTACTGCGCCACACTAAAGTGGTCCAGGCGTTGCTTTTGTTGCGATGTAGGACGGGAGATTCGAAGTAGATAGCTAGAGCTACTAAAATAACCTCCCGCTGGGAAGCTGCTTTCTTCTTCTTCTTTTTTTTCCTCGTTACCATGTGTATGTGTGTAGTGGTAGGTTCAAACTTTCTTTTTCCCATATGATGGCTAAAGCCAACCAGTATCCTAATTCAATGTGGCGAATCCTTTTCATGGATAAGCGTTACTGCTCGACTCCTAGTCCAATAAATCGAGGCTGAAAGTTGTCCCCAAACCAGCTCCGCAGCAGATTCCTATGAGAAACTAATATGGCCCGGGCCGCACACACAGTCGCATAAAACGTGAGTAACACAAAAGAAAGATTTCTGATTTATACCATCATCATAATAAATTCAAGTGATGGGATGCAAAAATAAACTTTCTACTGTAGTGGCGATATGGTAACATATTCATAGAAGCTGGCGTTGGAACAGCGTGTGAACGGGGACGTGTGAATAAGGACTTGTATGAATGTATGTGTATCTTGCCTTTTTGCGTTCGAGGGATTGCCGAATTATGAAAATTATAGGATTATAGTTTATTATACTATTATGACAGATTGTTGTGTACATTAACCTAGTTATCGTCCTTATTTGTAGAGATATATATAGAGAGATGGGAAAAGCGGGCTTGTTTGATTGGAAATGCATGATAATTCTCAATAAAATTGATATTTCTCAGAGATTGCCGAACAATGTATTGTAGAACATCATTATGTAGTTAATTTCTTAACTTGATGATGTTATGTAGCATTACGCACCCAATTTTCTGGTAATAAAATAGAGACAGAAACCTTTGTAGAAGAGAGTCCAATTTTCTGACCAAACGAAAACTTCATTCCTCGAAAGTTACAATGGGTAGTGCTCAATTTATTCCATTACAACTCACCAGGATTCAATGTGATTGTATCGCTGCAAATACAAAATGGCTTTGGTTGTCTTTATACCGACCAAAGAGTTTCAGCCAATCAGTCTATTTTCCTTTCTTTTATATGTGGTCGTGGTGTAGTGGTAACATCATCGCTTGTCACGCTGTTGGTTCAAGGTACGAATCCTGATGTCAAGAATCATCTATTTATTTCGCATGAAATAAATATAAAAGTTGATCACTTGCGAAAGCTAAGTCAACTCTACTGTGAAGTGGTCATATGGCTAAAATGCAACTTGATCGTGATGATGACATCAGGAGGACAGAAACAAAATACTGTGAATCATAAGCAACGACAATAATAGCGAAAACAAACAAAATACTCCCCAGTTATCTGGACAGCCACCCTTGGAGTTTATAGAAACTTAATACCACCTGAGTTTCAAACTACACCACTCTGTCTTTCTCTCTGTCTCTTCCCCTTTTCACAAAAACGCATGTGTTCTAAAAATTAGTATAAGGTTATTCATATCCCCTTTAACATGTGCAAATTAAAAAAAAAAAAAAATATGTGCATACATCCTGAAAAGACTAACGTTTATACACCAACAAAAGATATTTTGAGGACATAAATTTGTTGATGCTATGTCAACTAAAACGTAGAAGGAGTTTTTAATAACGAAAAAAAAACCGAAGCTATTTCACCTGCACTTTTTAAACTGAAGGTTGGTAAATGTCTTTGCTATGGGAAACCACTGCCCTGGGTTGTCACATTAAATAAACTTGCCTCATATAGACTACCCTAACAGCTCTGGGGTTGGATGGAAATTATTCTTAATACCAGATCAATTCAAGTTGTGGGCTATTTTGTGCCTTCCGATATATTTGCTGCAAAATCTGGACTGCCTCAGGATTCTATACTTTCGTCAACTCAGTTTGTACTGCACATCAAGGACCTTCTAGAGCCACCAAACAACAAGATCTTTAGTTGCATTAGCTTCCAGTCCCCAATTGTTAGTTCATTGAAGACTGGCAGTAAACCTGTTCTTTTATCAGAACTCTTTCTCCTACAGAACAATTAAACTTTGTAATTCACTCGCAAGTAACATATTTCCAGAAACGTTTAATCTTCAGCAATTCAAGAGCAGAATCAATAAGAATCTATAAGCATCTCTGGGTGCTGGAATATCGTTTTTTTTTTTTTTTTGAATGTACTACACCACTTAGGACTTTAAGGTTATAAACCCAGTGATGGAAAGAAAGGAAAGGCGAAGAGGAGAACTAAAGATTGGAGGGGAAAGGATAGAGAGTGAGGTGACGATGCGCGTTATTTTTGAAACTTTGCAGGTTATAAGTTTCAGGAAATATTGAGGAAGGCAAATTTTTTTTTTTTTTTTTTATTAAATTCATTATTCTCGTATTACAATTTTAAAACAATTATAATATTTGCAAATTTAACAGACTGCAGCTACATAATAAGAGAATAGTTAGAGACATTTTGTATTTAATTAAATAAAATAGAGATAAATGTCACTTTATAATAGATATATTCATTGTGGGGTGAACAAATTAAAGTAAAAGTAAAGGAATCTAAAAAAAAAGAGAAGAATTTAAAAAGCAAAAGGCAATTACATTACCACAACAAGGCAATATATATGATAGATACTAAGCAATGTAGCGCAGCAAAATTTCGATTTCATTGTGATCAAAGCTAAGAAACCACTGTTTTACCTCTTTCATAAAAGTGAACAAGTTACCAATGATTCGCATACCTACAGGAAGCCTATTAAACAGTTTGCAAGAAATAACGGGGTAAGAATTTCTATAGCATGTTGTACGAAAGTCAGGAATGGTAACTAGAGTTTGTTGATTGCTTCTCAAGCTATAGGAATCAGATATCGGACTTTGCAGGTAACCACCTCTAATAAAAAATATCTTCAGAACCTTGAAATAAAAGAGATGTCTAACTGGCAGGATTTTCATACGGCGAAAAAGTTCCATAGAGTGGGCTAAACGGGAAGAATTACAAATCTTCCTAATGGCGCATTTCTGTAAGACAATCAACGGCTGAATTTTATTTAGGCAAGCACTTCCCCAACAGTAAATTCCGTATTGCAATTTTGAATGAAATATCCCATAATAGATTGTTTTTAAAGTATTGTTGGGACAAAACTTTCTAAGACGGTAGAAACAACGAATGGTTGAGAGCAGATATTGTTTTAAACCTAAAATTTGATTAGACCAACTCAAATTCCGGTCAATTGTAACGCCTAGATATTTAAAATGGTTTACGTTTTCGATTTTGAAGCAATTGTCATCACAAGGAACATTCCTATCGAAGGAGACATAAGAACATTGGTCAGTAGGCATACAGTGACACAAGTTGTACCTTCCACAATTAGATGCATGAAATATGATCTCGATATATGGAGCATCATGATTAATTATGCTGAAAAACATAAGTTTCGTTTTATTGCTAACTACTAGCTTATGTTCCGCAAACCAAATTCTTAGTAATTCAACGTCTTTATTTATACCAGCTACTAGGTTTAAGGGATTGACTGAACTATATGCGATACCAAGATTATCAGCAAAAGCTCTAATTTTTCCTACAAATGGTTGAACAAACAGAGAATTTATATAAATGAGAAACAGTATAGGACCAAGCACAGAGCCTTGAGGAACACCAAGATTAATAATCTTAGAGTTACTTAAACTAGTTTCAACCTTCACTTTTTGTTTTCTGTTTTTAAGATAGGACATAAACCAACTATACATAAAACCACGAAAAGCCGCATTATATAGCTTTTTCAAAAGAATGATATGATCCACCATTTCAAAATCTTTTGTTATATCAACAAAAAGTCCAGCACAACATTTTTTGTTGTCCAAACCTTTCTGTATAAGGGAACAGGAATCTAAGAGAGCATCTTCAGTAGATAGCCCAGCTATAAACCCAAACTGCATGGGGCTGAACAAAATATTTTTTTTTAGGAATTCCAAAACCCTTTTTTAAACACATTTCTCAAATACTTTGGAGATTGAAGACAATAATGAGATTGGTCTATAGTTATTTTTTTTCATTTCTGTTACCCCTTTTGAAAAGAGGAATAACAATGGCACATTTTAGTTCTTCAGGGAAGAGTCCAGACACAATGCTCAAATTGAAAAGATGTGCCAAAATATCAGCAATATTAAAGGCAATGTTCTTTAGTATAATGTTAGAAATACCATCGCTACCAAAGGAATATGAATTGCTTAAGGAATGAATAGTCTTTAGAATTTCAAGCCCAGAAATTGGTTCAAAAAAGAAGCTATTTCTTTGGAAAGTACTATTTACAATTCCGGATCCGGTACAGTAACAATTGGAATAACTTGAACAAAATCTTTGAAACGGCTGTTGTCCAACCGATGAAAAATGGTCATTGAATTCATTAGCTATTGCTGTAGGTTCCGAAATAGTAACACTTCCGTTTTTTAAATAAAGAACATTATTTTGGTTAGTAGCATTACGATTGATTATGCTATTAATCACTTTCCACTCCTTTTTGAGATTTCCTTGTGAATACCTTATCTGATTTTGGTAGTAACTATCTCGACACTTACGTATTTCTTTGTTAATTTGTTGGCTCATACGGTTATAACGACTCTGTAAACTAGAGTTTTGTGGATGTTTGTGGCAATTTATCCGTAATTTGTGTTTTTGTCTAATTTTCCTAAGAAGTGAACCGTTTATCCAAGGCTTAAGCCTTAGAACAGATTTTCTAGGGACAATGACGTAGCTTGCAGAGTTAACATAGTTTTTTAATAAATTTAATAAAATATCATAACCCGTAGAAACATTGTCTTGAGCATAAACCGCCTCCCAGTTTTCAAAACGCAGTACATTATTAAGCTGCTCAAAGTTAATTTTGTACAACCTCTTTGGAAAAGTATGCTTTTTGTTTTCTTTACTATCCAAACCATTTAAAACTAAGCCAGTCATACAATGATCAGAGATCTGAAGTTCAAAATTAATACCAGAATATAGATTTAGTGGAACTTTCAAGAAACGAACGAACACGTGGTCAAGGCATGTACCTGCAATTGGTCTGGTGATCTCATTTACTAAAGAAGCTAATCCATGTTCGGCCATAAGTGCAAGATATGAATCTAACATTGGACTAGTATTTAGTACGTACAAGTTGAAGTCATCTAAAATAACAAGGTTATTCGATTTTACATCGCATACAAATGTTTTAAATTCATCCAAAATTCATTCCACATTCGTGTTGAGTGATTTAAAAACGACCTTCTGAATTTCACGGTGCGATCTAAAGCAGGCTTTAAGATATAAGGATGTGCGGAAAATGCCGCACGTATAACGCGATTAAACTGACGGACAGGTGGGTCACAGCTATATATTTCTACCGAACACTTGTGATGGAAGTACCGGTACTGGAGTGCTAAGCATCCAACGTTCCGGCGACTGATCACCGATCAATCTAAACATGCTTGGAGCTGAACACGATCGAGTAAACTCAAGCATGTGGAGGGAGCTCCACATCGTCTCGGACGAATATAAACTTTATAGATCATAGCCAAGACTGTGGGAGTGTAAAGTCGTTTGCATCTTTTGAGAAATCCAAGGTACTTGCACCAGCTTTAGCAGCATCTGTGATCTGCTGATTCCAGCGAAGGTCTGGGCTAACATGCATGCTTAACATTGACAAACCATTAGAATCCTTAACATCAGTTCCTTTCATTTTGAGTTTGGTTACGTTAGTACCCCACTTCAGAGACAGGAGACAGCACTGGGTTTTTGACGCATTGAACTCAACTCGGTTTGTTACACCCCAATTGATGATTGCATCAATGTCTGAGTTGAGTTCGGTTGACATTCGCTGACGCTCGGACTCGACAACTTGGGGCCCTTGTCGTGGAGTCGATAATGTATAAGCGAAGTCCGCGAAGGAATAAATTGCATTCGGAGTAATAGAGAGAAAGTCGTTGATAAATAATAGAAACAAGGTCGGAAAGAGGACTGAGCTCTGGGGTACACCAGCAATAGTTGGGAAGGGGGTGGAAGTAAATCCATCTAATACAACCTGTATTGATCGATTACTTAAAAAGCTCACAATCCATTGTGAGAAAATGCTACCAACACCATAAGATTGAAGCTTTATTATAAGATCGCTATGCCATACTCTATCGCAAGCTTTGGATATATCAAGGGCAACTACTCTGCATTCACCGTGTTGTTGAATGCATTGATTCCATTTAGGTCTCCTGTGGAACGCTGTTGCCGAAAACCGTACTATCGGTCATTGAAGAGATGCTTTTTTTCGAGATAACTCATAGGAGTAAGGTGGAAATTGACAATGCTTTCCATGACCTTGCAAAGCACTGATGTTAATGCAATGGGTCGGTAGTTAGAATGGGAGGTTTTATCGCCTTTTTTGGGAATTGGCTGGACGTGCGCAAGTTTCCAGCTATCCGGAAAAATGCCTATAGAGTATGATAGATGGTAAAGCTTACGTAGGGGTTTGGCCAGGGTAGAAGAACACCTCTTCAAAACAAATGGAGAGATCCCATCTGGACCTGAAGATTTACTACAATTGAGAACTTTAAGGACTCGTACTACGGGTTCGGAAATATATTTGGCCTAACGAATAGTTAACTCGGTTCAGTACAGGTGGAGGGAGAGAACTGACAGGTAAGGTGGAATTCGCTGCGAATAATGCAGCTAGCAGATTGGCTTTCGCCTTAGAGTCCATGACATTCTTATTATTGTGGACAAGCGCTGGGATGGACGCTGTTGCGGAGCCATTTATTCTTTTTACAAAAGACCAAACGGATTTACTACTCTTTGCACATTCCAGTATTTGGACATTCCAGTTTTGTTCCTAACTTTCTGGTCTCGTGTAAATTTAGCACGTCTTAGAATGCCGTTGCAGTCATTTCTAGCCTGTTTGAAGAGATTTCGGTTCTCCTCAGTAGGTGTTTGACGCCATAACGCGAAAGCTTCTTCCTTTTTCGGGATAGCAACCGCACATGTCGGATTAAATTACTGTTCTGGTTTTAATTTAAGACTAACTGATTTACTTGGAATAAAGGAGCGCATTCCAAGTAGAATGAGGTCTGTAACCATGTCAGCTGCAGCATTAACGTCTCTATCAAGGAAACATAGTGACCAGTTAAAAGCCTTGAAAAACGAATTTAGACCGCTCCAATCGGCATTCTCGTATTGCCAAATTGTTCTCCTAGGAAATTTCTTGTTAACCAAATGCAGATTTGAGTATGGAAATTTAGATGTCACCAGACAATGATCCGACCTACCAAGTGGGGCGGAAACTTCAACCAAATATTTAACTGGATGAGATGTTAGGATCAGGTCTAGCGTATTTTGGTTAAGACAGTCAACGTCAGGAATGCGTGTCGGCTTGTCAATAAGTTGAGTTAGGCTGTCCAATTCAGAAAAGATCTCGGTGTAACGACGTTCAGGTGTTGTTGATCCAGAGTGGCGAATCCAATTAGCGTTGTGGATTTAAAATCTCCCCTAACAACGATTTCAGTTGTGGAATTGCGGGAGAGAATACTAGAATTCTTTTTCCGAGTTCGGGCTTCTATACAGGAGGCAGAAGTGAATAACATGCTTTCCGGTAGTAAATTTGACCTACAAGAACTGAAAGAATGAGTCATCTGAGCTACCGTAATGGGGCTGCAGTTGAAAGTTCACTTCGTTATTTACATAGATCGCGATACCTCTATGTGGCACAAATAATGGCACCAGTGTATAACCTGCTAAAGCAAATTCACTAGGATCAGTGAATAACGATTCAGCTGGGTTTCACATAGAGCCATTACCGCTGGTTTGTGCCGGAACAAATGAATAGCAACGGAAAATAAGTTGCTTCTCAAACCACGAATATTTATTAAAACAACCTCAAATATATCCATATAGAACACCACAACCAACAAAGATGACAAGAATTGACACTCACAAATGAATGAATGAACGCCACATTTTAGATATCAAAATTCTATCTCAATCCCACTGCTAGTAATTATGCTTTTAAACACGTAAATTTCACAATCAAAATGTAGCATTTACCCATGTACGAAAAAAAAAAAGGACTATTCGCAGTGTGGCGGATAAATTTTAGTCCATTGGTTCAGTAAACGATCAACCAACACCCGTACGTCGACGAAACGCAAAATCTGCCGAAAACTTCGCCGCTGTCCGTGAGAGTGTGCAGGAGAATCCGAGGCAGTCGATTTCGCGTCACTTACAAGAACTCGGCCTGTCGCAGACCACAACTTGGCGAATTTTGCGTCGTGACTTGGGTCTGCACCCGTACAAAATTCAACTGACCCAGGAGCTGAAGGTAAACGACCATAGACAACGACGTGTGTTCGCTGAATGGGCTCTGGAGCAGTTGGAAACTGACCCTAATTTTCATAGAAAAATCATCTTCAGCGATGAGGCCCATTTCTGGATGAATGGGTACATCAATAAATAAAATTGTCAAATTTGGGACGATACCAATCCACATGAGATCCAAGAGCGTCCAATGAATCCCGAAAAAGTCACTGTTTGGTGTGGGCTTCTTTTGACCTGAATTGAATCATAAGGACACCAACGACATGTGGTTTCAACAGAACGGCGCTACGTGCCACATAGCTTACGCCACATTGGATATTCTGCACGAGCTATTCGAGGGCATGGTCACCGTTTGACTTTTTCTTGTGGGGTTTTCTGAAGTCGCAGGTCTATGCGAATAAGCCACAAACCACAGCGGCCCTCAAAGCCAATATATAACCCATGCCATCGGTCAAATTCAGCCTGATTTATGCGCCAGAGTCATGAAAAATTGGACTTTTCGGATGCGCGCCACCCAGAGAAGACGCAGTGGGCATTTGAACGATTTTATATTCCATACATAATGGCATCGATAGACCTTTCAAACGAATAAAAATTGTCGATGATATCTCACACACACTTTGTTTTATTTAAATTTAAAGATAGGAAGCGCTTAATGAAAGACCCTTTACAACAACGCTTCCACCCTTAGCTGTGCTTTTTTTAGTGTGAGCGGTGTGGTAGATTTTGTAGTTTTTAAATTTTGTATGTGTGTGTTTTGTAAAATGGGTTTCTGAGATAAGACAAATGTCTATGTTATTTGTTTCAAAATTTTCAATTTTCAAGCGAACAGCACATATAGAGCAAGTATGTGCGACGTAGTCGTATCCTTTATTTTAGTAATCTTTAATTATTTCTTATTCTTTGTGAAACAATTTTATAACCCCTTTGGATTTTTACTTTGATATGCTTTTTTTTTGTAGAATTTGTTTCACGTCCATTGCCTTTGTTCAATAAATTTGTAATCAAAGGTGCTCTAAGAGTATTACACAAAGTAATTATTACACTTTCTTTGTCTTCTCTTTCGCTGGATTATATTATAGTACTAGAAGGTGCCAAGGACCGTAGAGTTTTTTTCTTTGCTATTCCCTTGTTTTGGTTGTTATTCGTTTGAGGTATTTTTTTTCGATACCGAATAGGGGAAGCTCGCGGTGGGCAAAGGTTTTGATTAGAGAATCGTGGTAATTCTATGCAGGGGTGAGTACCCCCAGGGAGCGTACAACATCTTAGTACTACATGGCTAGATCATACATCCACATAATTAATCTATGATATTCTATTGGGTCAATAACTTAATTCGTGCGGTTTGCTAAGAGATGGCGTACCTTGTATTATTCCATTGTTATTATTCCATTGGAACATGCGTTGGAAAGCTACTGTCATTGTAAGTCATTTCAGTATATGCCAATCATTTGAAGGGTAAACAACAATAATTTTTTTTCACTCAAATATGTCGAACTTTGTGCCTGAAAAAGTATTTTTGCGGGGAGTTCTTCTTCATTACTTTAATATGAAGAAAACTGCTGCCGAAAGTCATCGTATTTTGGTGGAAGTTTATGGTGAACATGCGCTAGCTGAGCCAACGTGCCAAAAGTGGTTTGCACGATTTAAAAGTGGTGATTTTGGCTTGGAAGACGATGAACGTCCTGGGCAGCCAAAAAAGTTTGAAGATGAAGAACTGGAAGCATTACTCTATGAAGATTGTTGCCAAACACAAGAAGAGCTCGCAGAATCTTTGGGTGTCACTCAAGCAGCCATTGCAAAACGTTTAAAAGAAGCTGGATATATTCAAAAGCAAGGAAATTGGGTACCACATAAACTAAAGCCGAGAGACATCGAAAGGCGGTTTTGCATGTCCGAAATGCTGCTGGAACGTCACAAAAGGAAGTCATTTTTGCATCGGATTGTTACTGGTGATGAAAAATGGATCCATTACGACAACCCCAAGCGCAAAAAATCATATGTGAAACCCGGCCAACCAGCCAAATCAACGGCAAAGCCGAATATCCATGGCGCGAAGGTAATGCTCTGTATTTGGTAAGATCAGAAGGGTGTGCTGTATTATGAGCTGCTAAAACCGGGTGAAACCATCAATGGACAACGCAATTAATCCGTTTGAAGAGAGCAGTAGCCGAAAAACGCCCGGAATATGCGACCAAATACGAGGCAATAATTTTCCATCATGACAACGCTCGGCCCCACGTTGCTATTCCGGTTAAGAACTATTTGGAAAACAGTGGATGGGAAGTTTTACCCCACCCGCCTTATAGCCCAGACCTTGCCCCTTCTGACTACCATTTGTTCCGGTCGATGCAGAACGCCCTCACTGAAGTACGGTTCACATCAGAGCAGAATATCAAAAATTGGCTTGATTCATTCTTGGCTGCCAAGCCGGCGCAGTTCTTTTGGGATGGGATCCACAAACTGCCAAAAAGATGGGAAAAAGTCATAGCTTCAGATGGGCAATACTTTGAATAATACTATTGTACATGTTTTCTTAAAAAAACGTTCAAATTTTGACAAAAAAACCGCACGAATTAAGTTATAAACCCAATACACAAAAAAAAAATGCACAAATCGATTCAATTCTGGTTGAAATACTATTGAAAATGGTGAAAGCTATCTCAAAACATATATGCTTAAAAAAAATCAATTTATTTTATATTACATAAAATTGGCATACAAAATAAAAAATACAGAAAAAAAAAAAAAAAAGAAAAACAATCTTCAATTCATTTCATAGTGAACATAAAAAGTACATCAACTATAAATACACAAAAATGTTGTTTTCTCCCACGTTTTTCTCTCCTATTCTACATCCTCATCAATAACAACGGGCTTGGGCCTTGGTAGCCTCTTTCTCTGTGGTCCTTTTGTACGATGTGGATTCACTTTTGGTTTTGGATTTTCCAACTCGTCGAGTTCGGCATCAGTCAAACGATCCTTATACCAGTCAGCGCTGCACAAAGGACAGAGTAAAACAAAAAAAAAAAAAAAAGAAAGTGAAAAAAGAAAAACAAAAACATTAAAATCACTTTACACTTGAATTAATAAATTTTCATTTCAAGAGATTTTCTCTTCCTGGCATCCACACCACTACCATCACCACAATTGAAATCAAAACTTCTAGTCCTTACCAATCAGGAACTTTACGTGCCCATTCACAGAGCTTCTTGTCTTCGTCGAATGCCTGACCCAATTTGCAGCCATTACGCCGTGGCACCTCACCATTGATGCATACATAAAAGAACTGACAGTCATCCGGGTCGGCGTAGCGCGGATGTGTCTGTGCCTCGCTTTCTGGCACTTTTGGGCATGTGAATTCAAACACATCCTTGGATGAACAACCAATTTTCCCAGCCTCATCCGGCCATGTGCAGATGCCGGTTTTCGGATTGAATACCAGGCCTGATGGGCAGGTGATCATATTGAATTGGCCATCCACACAATAGTAGAATGTATCGCATACGCTTTTGTCCTTGTGCCCGAAGTAGCCGTTCTTGCGAGGACAATTTGGACTGGTAATCGGAGTCTCTGTTGGAAAGTAGAGAAGTAGAGATAATTAAATGAATACCTATGCACGTTGAATGTGAAAAATAGAAAATGAAGAAGCAATTCAAATGATGGGTACGACTTGCTAATTGAACATTCAGGCGATAGTTTTTTGCTTTCAGAAATTAATTCGGTTAAAATTAGCTGACTGTCGTCCAGATAGATTCCGCGGAAATACATCCGTTATTGTAATTATAAAAAAAAATGTTCAAAGGATTTTTTAAATCTGTAGGATAACACAGAAAATTATTCAAATTATTAAATTAGTACATTAATATTTAAAGTAAAAAAAAAAAAACTAAAATGCAATAAGAATAAGTCAGTTTACCAAATTCAATACTTCTCCTTCAGTTTGTGTTCCTGCAAAATGTATAAATATTCTTCAGAAAGACAAACTGAAGGAGAAGTATTAAATTTGGTATCGATTCTTATTTTTAATGTGTTTCAGTGTTTTTCTTTTAATGTAAACACTATCACACCCACAATCATATTCAATAAATAATGCATAAAGGATTCCAGCAGTCTTGCCTGTGGAAGTATGTACACATCAGCTGTACATATATGATAGTCTTCTAACTAGTAGCATTGCCTGCCCACAAAGTTTGAAGAAAACACTGGTTGTAACCAATAAAGGTTACAGTATCAATTGATGGAACCTGTGCGAAATGTGTAGCTTACGCAGATGACCTAGCCGTTCTGATAAGAGGTAAGCATCTTCGAATCATAAAAAAACGGGCGGAGGAGAGTGGATTAGAAATAAATTCAAATAAAATGGAACTCTCTCTCTCTCTCTTTACAAAGAAAACCAAAACTAGTGACTTTCACATTCCACAACTCGGAGGAGTATCACTACAACTCCGTGACAGCGTCAAGTACCTAGGCATTATACTGGACAGGAAACTGATCTGGAGAAAGAACCTGGAAGAAAGAGTCGCCAAAGCCAAGAGAGCATATTGGATATGCAGGAGGGCTATTGGGAAGTCATGGGGCTAGAAACCGAAACAGGTCCACTGGATATACGAATGCGTAATAAAACCTATCATCTTCTACGGTGAAGTTGTATGGTGGCCAGTGATAAGCAGAAAGTATGCAGGAGACTTGCTAACTAAGGTGCAACGTATGGTCTGCCTGGGTATTACAGGAGCACAATTCTCAACACCAACCACGGCCATGGAAGCTATCCTAAACATTCTACCAGTCCACCTCGAAGCGAAGAAGATAGCCAGCATTTCAGCCTCACGGCTTAGAACTATCTGCCATTTCATCGATGGTGCAAATACGGGACATCGAAAAATCACCGAAATGATAAGAGTAATGAAACCACTCATCGATTGCTCCAATGATGTTGTTGAAAATCATATACGCTCTCCAACAACTTCGAAACAATTTTCCACGCAAGAGAATATTGGACTTATGAAAGAACGACAAGATACTCCAAAGGCATATCAGTATATACAGATGGCTCTCACATATCAGGGGAATCAGGGGCTGGTATCTTTAGTGCTAACCCACCGATTGAACTTGCTATTCACCTAGAACCATTTGTATCGGTGTTCCAAGCAGAAGTCTATGCAATTATGAAGGCAACTAAAATACTCGCAGAAGACACCAGCGAAGGGAGGCAAATCGACATCTGCTCGGACAGCAAAGCAGCAATTAGCGCGATTACAAACCCATGTCGAAATCACGACTAGTAAGGGTGTGCAAAACTAAATTGAACTTACTTGCCAGACGCAATAGAGTCCGTCTTACATGGGTACCTGTGCATGAAGGTGTACCGGACAACACAGAACTGAACCCGGATAATACAATACGGGTCCCTCTGACAAATATTAAAACAATAATCAATGAAAAGATACGACAGGAGTTCAATAACTACTGGACGAATCTAGACACGTGCAAAGTGGCTAGATCTGTAATAACAAAAACGAGTAACAACACAGCAAAAAGAACTCTTAACTCAAGCAAAACACAATTGAGATTGATGGTGGGACTTTTAACAGGGCACATCAATCTTAACAAACATTCGTTCAGACTCGGGATAGCTAATACAAGTGAGTAGGAGGAGGAAGATATAGAACACTTCCTCTGCCCTGCTACAGCGAGGCTAAGACTGAAAATTCTGGGATCTCCAAGGATTCCGGATATTACACACCTCATTATGAAAGGAATCGGGGATATATTGGAGCTCGCCAGACGAACAGTACGATTCCCCGATCACTATACGATATAGTTTCCCGTTGATACTCCCCATGATCCCAATACCTAAATCCTCTCAATACATAATTCCCATTCTGGGCCAATATATGTATACCTGCCCAGTTCACGTGGTTGTTTTGGATGCATCTGTATACCTTTTTATTGTGTTTTGTTTGGTTTGGTACTTCTCTGATTCATTGGTCAATTCTCCTTTACTCCATAGCCTTATGTTGAATTTCCTCTCGAAGCAGAATCTTTTTACCATATCATCTCTGGGCGAGTCCAGAATTGGGATTAATTGAGAAAGTTTCTTGCTCTTTATGTGCGATGCATTTACCTTTCCTTACTCTCTCTTTAATTATTCTTAGTATGGTTTCTTGGACGATTCTTTCTGGCACTAAGGGTATAGAAGTGAGTAACAAAATTACATCTAGTGCCGCTCTGGGACAGGTTCTCATAGCCCCTCTAATGCATACGCAAGCCAGCCTTTGTACTTTACCAAGGGTTTTCATTGTCGTGCTTAGTCTGATTCTTTTGGGCCTTATAATAGGCATGACCATCATAATGTACATCCACATAGTTCTGCTGGGTTTCATCCCCAGGTTTTACCTTAGATGTTTCACACACCATGAGTGCTCGAGTTGCTTTAGCTGCAACAGCTTCTTCTTGTTTTCTTTTTCCAGAGAAGTTTACTATCTAATGTTATACCTAGATACTTGACCTGCTGTTGTGGGTCGACTCTGATTCCACCTAGTGTTATTGGTTGCATGTGTTTTAACTGCCTTTTCCTGGTGAAAAGTACTACTGTTGTCTTGATCGAGTTTATGTTTAGCCCTATCGTTAAGCACCATTCTCACGTGACTCTTAGGGCCCCGAATCATAGAATCCATTGACGTTCACGTATTGCCGGAAAGAACAGTCCCAGTCCAGTACCTTCGTTAACAGATGACAGCCCATGACAGTTTCTCTAAATTCTTTCAATGCTTCTACCAATGAATGTGCTTACTCACAATTTGTGAATGCGTGAACTTCAATACGTGAACTGTGTGAACTTCCATGCGTTATGGGCCACCTTCTATAAGAATGTGTGTATTCTGTCTAGCTGTCAGTTGAAAATAACGCAGCAATGGATTCTATGGGTCGAGACCTGTAATCCCCTCTACTTTATCTCAGAGAGTACTTGTCCTTGGCAGTTTTGCTGATATTAGTTAGCATTTGCAGTAGCTCATCTACCACCAGGCTACACATTATTGGTGAGAGCCTCTAGTTGTATGTAAGTTGTGGACAGCCTCTAGTCGTATTTATTGTGATGGTTTCTTGTTCCACCAGTTTCAGCTGTCCTGGTCCTTAGCATCTCCCATATCCAATTAGATGTCGTTTGATTTACTCCTTTCCTTTCGAAGGCTCTCTTGATTGCATAATTTTATTATCGAAAGCATCTTTGATGTTCAAGAAAGCATAGATGGTCTTTTTTCAATTGGTACAGTGCAGTTACGGTGGAATTATCGGCTTTATACGTTGTTGACTGTGAATTTATGTCTAATATCGTTGTTCTTATATGATTGTCTATGACCTTTTCCATTGCCTTTAGTATGAATGAAGTCAAGCTTATTGGTCTGAAGGCTTTTGGTTTTATTTTTTTTTTTCTACCCACTTTTGGAACGAAAATTACCTTTGCCCTTCTCCATACTCTTGGTATGTACTAGTAGCCGAGAGCCAAACTACATACTTCTGATCAGTTCGAGGAGGTGCGGCATAATTACATCCTATCCTTTTTGTAGTTGGACGAGAAAAATACCATCTACTTTAAACGGTTGAAATATGTTCACTGCCCCAGTCTACCCGTTGTTCTGTACAGATGTTAGCCGCTGTTGCTCTGGCTTCTCTGCTGAGCCTTCTCTTCCTTTCCAGTACATCTGTAGTATTGGATGCTATGCTACCCGGAAAGTGTGTTACGAGTAGAAGGAGAGCTCTCCTGCAGCCATCCTGCTTTTTCAGTGTGCACGATGCATTTACTCTTCTCCCTTGTAGCATCTTAAGTAGTCTAGCTGGTGCAAGATGCGATGTTTTCACAGAACGTTCTCAAGCTATTTCTTTTATTTGTTTTAATTCTCTTGTTGTACTTTGTTAGCTTTACAGTTTACAGTTGCCAGTCTCCATCGCGCTTGACTTTGTTAAATAGCCTGCGCTCCTGGGATTCTAATTCGCCTAGCGTCTCGTTCCACCATGGAGTATCCTTTTGCCTTTTGCTGTTACTAATAGGACAGCTAGTTTTATAGGCCTGCGTTATAGCCTTGTTAACTTTATCTAAATGGTGTATTGCCCATTTCTTCCATTTAACATTCCTTAAGTTCCACTCTAAAGTGGTTCTCTACATCTACTTCACCTTAAGTAAATGCAGATGGCTTTGAAAACTAGCCCCCAAACTTGCATGTCTATAAATTCTCCCGATAGACATAGATTGCGCAACTAGATTCAATAGATGGCTCCAGCAGAATGTGCTGGTCGATTTTGACATATCCAAAACGTCATGAACCGAGCCATATGACATATGGTAAACAAACTGTTTTGACACATTAGTGATTTTGTTTTGGCGTCATATACTTTTGGTTGTGTGAAACTGTCTGATTTTGTGCCAAATAATCGTCATTTGCGGAAAGTGTTGATTTTCTTCTTTTATTCGAAGAAAACGGCGGCTGAAGCGCATCAAGAGCTCCAAAAAGTTTACGGAGATTCTGCTCTAAGTGAAACAACGTGCCGTGATTGGTTCCGTCGCTTCAAGACGGTGACGGAAGGCCAAAATCCTTCGAATACGCTGAATTGGAGGCATTGCTCGATGAGGATCTGTGCCAAATGCAAGAGCAGCTTGCTTCAGCATTAGGAGTTACCCGTCAAGCCATTTCCAAGCGATTGCATGCGCTTGGAATGATTCAAAAACAAGAAACTTGGGTTTCTTTTGATTTGAAGCCAAGGGACGTTGTGCGTCGATTTTTCGCCTGTGAACAACTGCTCCAGCGGCAAAGAAGGAAGGGTTTTCTTTATCGCATCATGACGGGTGATGAAAAATGGATTCATTACAGCAACCCAACAAAAAAGAAAGTCATGGTGACTGCCCGGTCACGCTTCTACGTCGTCGGCTCGGCCGAATATTCACGATGCGAAGATTATGATGTTTATTTGGTGGGACCAGGTCGGTGTCATTTATTACGAACTGTTGAGACCCAACGAACTCATCACTGGGGAATGGTATTGACTTTAATTGATGCTACTGAGCCGAGCACTGCGCGAAAAACGGCCCCAATACGAGCAGAGGCACGAAAAAATGATTCTACAGCATGACAACGCTCGGCCTCATGTTGCCAAAGCCGTTAAAACCTACCTGGAAACGCTCAAATTGGAAGTCCTACCCCACCCGCCATATTCCCCAGATATGGCGCCATCCGATTATTACTTATTTCGTTCGATGGCACATGGTCTGGCTGATCAGCAGTTCCGCTCATATGAAGACATCAAAAAATGACTTGATTGGTGGATAGCCTCAAAAGATGAACGCTTTTACCGTAACGGTATTCGAGCTCTGCCAGAAAGATGGCAAAAAGTTGTAGCTAGCAAGGCCGTTTGAACGAATCATAACAACTATAACTTTGAGTATTGATAAGGTCTCTGAGACCTCATCTAAAGCTTCTTGTTTTTTAAAATCAGTTTTGGCCAGTGATTTTTTGATAAGCTTGTGCTGCTTAGGCATTTTGTTTTCGTACACACTACCATTGTGTAAAATTTTGCAATCCGCTTTTTGTGACCTAGTGTCAGCTCTGGACCACGTAAAGCTAGTTTTAAATACGTTTCGAAAAATTCGAGAAAATGTTAGTTTAGAATTTAAAGATATTTTTGAGACTACGCAAGGCCTTTTAAGTATTGTGGATGAAACTGAAACCTTGAAAATTTCACGAACAGTATCGAGGCAGCAGCATAGGGCCAATGTAAACGCGTCTGATCCTGAAAGCTTTTATAGGATAGTTGTTATGATTCCCCTTTTTGAACGACTTCATAACTCAGCTATTTTAATCCCGTCAATACTTGGCAAAAGCAAAACAAAATTTAACGAAGAAAATTTTAAATTTTATACAAGATTTTTGGATTGGGATACATTGAAGGCTGAGTTTCTACTGTGGAAGACAAAATGTCATGAACAACCAGAGGCACAGCGGTCAAAGAACGCCATAACAGCTTTAGGAGACTGCAGTGAAGTTGTTTTCCAAACATACATCGACTTTTAAAAATTTTGGACCAGTATCGACATGTACACCAGAAAGAACGTTTTCGACGATGAAACGCTTAAAAACTTTTTTAAGAAACTCTACCGGTGAAGATCGACTTACTGGTTTAGCCTTAATGTCAATTCATCCGGAGATAGAAATAAATACTGACGAAGTAATTGATGTATTTGCAGCAAAGACTAGTCAATAAAAAAAATGAAATTTGAAATTCAAAATTATTTTATTTTCCTCAATCGCTCCAAATCTTAAAAATAAAAAGATATTTTTCAAAGATCATATCCCCCCCCCCCGAAATATTTGTCTGGCTACGACCTTGGTAGCTAGCGATGGGCAATACTTTGAATGATTCATTTGTAATCATTTTTTCACAATAAAGTTGCATTTTCATCAAAAAAAAAAAAAAAAACAGCGATAACTTAGTTGCGCACCTAATACAAATACCAACTTAATACTTTGTTAAGTCTCCAACTACCATTGCATAGAGCGGACAAATCACAGATGAATGTTGGACATATCTGAAATTATGCAATCTGCTAAGCCATGGTATGTAGGTACCAGAAAAAACATTTTTGTATGTATCAACAGACGTCAACAATAAACCATATACATAAAATACGGGAGTCGGACAGAATCCCGAAAACCCACAATCCCGAAAGGCGAAATTCCCGAAAATGAAAGTGCACACCTCGTACCAACTCCAAATCCAACAGTGACCGCAAGCAGGGGGGTTGCAGGGGGGCAGCATGGCCCCCCATACATATTTTACTGTTTATGCATTGTGGATATAATATATATATTTGAACATTTGACAATTTTTTAATTTTATATAATTTTTTGGGATTTAGTTTTCGGGATTTTTTTTCGGGATTTTGGCCTTTTAGGATTTTGGTTTTTTGGGATTTTGGATTTTCGGGATTTCAGTTTTCGGGATTTTGACCCCAACCCATAAAACAGACATTCTTTGCAGCTGCATTAACAAAAGCTGGACAAATTTGGAAGAAGTGCATAGCAAGCACCCTGTCGTTGTCTATACTACAAAAGCTACTCTACGAGTATGAGAATATTTTTCCAATGACCTACTTAATATCTATAAAGCAAAAAATATATAGATTTAGTAATTGCGACCAGAAAAGATCAATCTTTGTGCTATTTGAAAGGGCAAAAGGCATTTCAAGACCTTTTACCCTTTCATTGATCTTTTCTGGTCTAAATCTGTAAATCAAAGGGCCACTTTAACCCATATATTGACATTATGGGCAGATATGAAACATTACTATACTTACTTAACTGCTACCCACACGAAAATTCAAAGCAGACGATGAAAGGGATTTCCATAACAAATTAATTTCAATAAACTGCTACTATTCTAATGTGATTTGTGTTCTAATTAAGCCCTGATACTTAAGCATTACAACTTTACCAATTTACCATATTCTGATTTAATATTATAATTTCATCCGCATATGTAATTTAAATCTCTAATTCTACTTTTGTTCACAAATACCGCCGTTGGCTTCTTTAATATTGTTCAGATAACAGCTGGCATTAAATTTGAACCACGCAATATTGCATTAAAGAATTAACATACCAGTACATACCCCATGTGTATGTTTTGTTGATTGCACGCCCTGTTCTAATTCTAATTTCTCTACCTCAACCGGTATTCATGTCGTGTGTACTCGTATGCTGTCTACACTGGCGCATATTTCGGTGGAGTCACGTTTTGATTTCAATTTACATAAGAATCACATTGGCAGAGAGTATTATCTTTTTTATTACTACCCAAACCCAATACCCTATTCGGTTCAATCTGGCAATTATTGGCCACTTGTGGGTCATCGTTATACAACAAAATATGGTTGCTTTCCCTTTGTTTCTAATACCGTTACTTTTTAAAGAAGTTTCAGAGAAAATGAAATGCTTCGTTTTATGCAAATCCAATTTAAATAATCAAAAGGGTCGTCTGCCATCATACACCCTTTCCCTAAGCCTAGATGAAGGGATCGATAAATATCTCTTCCTGAGATTTTCTTTGGGAATATACATAGGTTGGCCATTCAATTGAACCACATGCATGTCCATATGCCATTAAAAAGGGATAAAAAGTCTTTAGATACTTCTTTGCCATTTGATATTCTCTCTCGTTATTTTTTCCCTTGAGTGCCATGATGTGGAATTGTTATCCTTCTTTTACGTGCATCAACGGCTGTGGTCGAGTGATTGTGCATTTACTTTCCAATCGACTGCACAAAACACTGTCGAATGGCTTTAATGCTGTGAATTACCTTTTTACACGCTCACGTACATAATGTGCATATCATTCCCTGGAGAGGAATATGTGCACAATTTGTATTCAATCCACGGTATTGAATTCATCGTGCTCATTGATAAATTTGTTTCACCAAAGGAGATTACACAAAAGCTTCAGTTGTTTGTGTGTGTGGGCTTGTGAGGTGAATGACAAGGGAGAAAAAAGAAACAGCGTATCTTATCAAGAACATCACGCAAATCACGGCAAGGACTCGCATGTGTTTTGATTTGATTATCAACGTAAATCTAAACAAGTAATCGCCGGTGGCATAGTCTTATATAGTGTAACACGAATGTATTTGATTTTATCACGACCGAACTAGGTGATAGTACAAATAGCACCCCCTGGTGCGTTTGTATTAAAGACATGAAAATTGTGGATAAACAGGGCGTATACGTATTGTTTCCCAAAGCATTAAAGCTCATGTAAGGAATATCATACATAGTTTATGTGTGTTCAGGTGGATTCGATGAGGGAAATTGTTGTTTCAATTGATTTGAATTATATTTATGTAATCATGAAAAATATTGCACTGAACCGGTCGCTTATTCAAGGTGGCGCAAAAGTAATGACCCTATATGAATTGTCTATGATTTTTTTTTGCAAATTGCGTCTCCAGTAATCGTGATTTGACAGTTGTGTAGTAAACAGATGTGAAAAAGACAACGATGAACAATGGAACGGTATACTCCTCAAAACGTGGAATAATTATGTCGATTTCTTTGCGGAATAATTCATCAGTCATCAATTCAACAATTCGCACAATTCAACGCTAAGCCGCACATATCGGACTGGCAGACCAAGAATAGGCCATTTGATTGAGAATATTGTTGCTGTTTACGAGGATGTGGGAGCGTGTCCAACAACATCAACGAGACTGCCATTCGAGGCGGTATCTGTAGCGCATTTTGGTATTTTGGACATGATGATGTTTCGGTATAAAACTCCACCACAAACCAAAACGCCCATTTGGGAATACAGCCAGCGCAACATAGGCCATGAAGAGGGCAATTTTCCTCATGATTTTTAACGAAGCACATTTTAATCTCTCTGGACAATGAAAACTCACGTCCTTTGAACAAATTAATCGTCATCGAATGCCACTTTCATATTATATTTGGATTATGTATGTACTAACCGCAATTGTCGTCGTAAGAAACGTTTAAGTGGAAACTAAACTACATTTCACTAATCTGAGAAAGAAGTCCAAGCTTACTGCCTTATAAAAGGCATGCAGGCTTGTTGGAAAAGAAACAGGTTAATAGAATTTAGATCCCTTAATCCTATTAATGTAAAATAATGTATCTTATTGCCAGCTCAGTGTTATTAGACAGAGGAAATCAGGGAAATCGATATAACGAAAATGGAAAATTTCTCAGTTATTAACAGAGAGACAATTTTTCTAAATGAAGAGAAAGTCTTTCCTCGTGCACGTTAAACACGTGCGCATATAAATGGGAGATTACGCTAATTAAAAATCCCCCCTTTTGAATGATAATTATACTCTCAATGAAAAGTAACAAGAAAATTGGAGAATTATTCGGGTTTTTAGACCACTGCTAATTTTCTGAAAGAGAAAAGCATTTGCCCATCACCCAAGACTGACAGAACAAATAAAATAAAAAATATATATAAGCTGTTATGATCCCTAATCGAACTTTGTCCAATGCAACACTCAATTTGCATTGTACTCCAGCAATGTACATGCCTAAATAGAATCAATTGTTTGAGTCAAAAATAAAAATGTTGAGTAACTATTTACTGCCAGAAGTACAACTGTAGGAAAAAAATCCGAGACCAAAAAGTAACAAAAGGAATAGAACGCAGATAAACAGTTCCATTAAATGAACATAAACATACCCACACTCATCCACTGGTGCCCTATTGATTGTAGTTGCACGCAATTTTTGTATTTTCTACCAAAACTTACATTTGTGCTTACTGCTCCAGTTCCAGGAACCACAACTTAAGGGTTAATAATCTCACACATTCATAAATTAATGCACTAATCAGGAAATTAAATTATATTTAAATTTATCTATAATCTACTTCAAAAAAAACTGGACGAAATAGCGAACTAGCGAACAGCAAGTCATATACGAGTATAGGACAAGAAAAATCGTTAACCGACCAATTGTTAAGCTGGGCAACAAAACAGTATTCTCAGATAATCAAGCCAAATAATTGGGATATGTATATAGACAACAAACTAACATGGAAATCCTAGATAAATTCAGACTACACTACTGGATGCTCGGAAAAAATTCTGTACTTTCAATTGACAATAAGCTTCTCATGTACGAGTATAAGACAATCATCAAACCAATATGGGCATACGGTTTACAACTCTGGGGACTTCAAAGGGACTCCAAAATAAAATTCAAAGAACAATACGAGTACTTAATGCACCATGGTATGTACCAAACGCGAACATACATAAAGACGAAACACCAGCCAAAAATACCAATCTCAACGTCTTAACCATGTGAACAATGAAATTAGCACTCTTTCTGCTCAAAAAACTACTCGTACACATACCAGAAGGCTGCAACGAATACTCGTATGGTCATGCGATCTACTAACCGGAAAATGAGACAAAAATAATAATAAATGTTTAAATGTTAAATGTAAACTCTACTAAACTCTAACTTTCTCAAGATATGCAAATCCTTAGGTTAGGTTAGGTTTGATAGGTTGACGTAGAGGTTGAAAAACCTATAATGCCACACTTAGATCAATGTAGATTCATTGTGATGCCCATTGCCATCAACACGCGGTGTTCCAAGCGGTCCTCCATCTAAGTACTAGCCTAAGTCCTAAAGACAAATAATTTCGAGAGGAGATCACCAATTGCTATAAAGCTGATACATATGGGTAACCGCGAAATACAGACCAGGCTTAAGAAAAACGTTTACCAGCGATATTTACATGGGAACTGCTATGGCAAACAAAAGCAGTATTTGCTTCGAGTGTCTTTAATAAGTCTTGATCTTAAAGACAAGTTCCATAACATAAGCTTCGAAAAATACGGTAAGACTAGGAGGATTGTTTCTACTATAAGTGATCAACAATTCATATTAGAAATACTCTAGATTCAACTAGATTGCAGGCAGGCCATGATGCCTAAATTAATGATAAATTCGGCTAGATCTTTAAGTTGGCTATGCCATTATTCAAGATTGCAATTGCCGGTGACGCGTCGCCCAACTATGCTTGATTTCGGTGATTCGACAAGAACCGATGCATTTAATTTAATTTTCATTTTTAATGCATTTTTATTTCATAATTCATTAAACTTATAGGTAGACAGAAAAACGCTTAAAACTAGCTTAACTAACTTAACTATTCTTATTCTAACTTACTGGTACTATGCGGGCGCTCTAAGTTAAACCTAATACTTAAAAATTTCGATGTAACGTACTTGAAAATTTTCTATTTATTTTATTCATTTAATTTTAATTTTAACGAAGAAAATTAGACAAAAAACTTAGTGAATGAACTTTTTTCTTGATTGATCTTATATCTAAAACTTAAAGATCTAGTTTAAAATAAATCTTAAACTACCTTATTCTAAATTAGCCTATCCTATTCTACCTTACGTAATTTTATACGTAATTTTTTTGTTTTTTTTTTTCGAGTGCTGTGAATATTTTTTTTTAAATTATTACCTACAATCTAAACTACCTAAACCTAAACTATGTAAGTCGGCCATGGTCAAGAACAGCCAACTTTAAACCTCAAACAGGCTACCCTGGGGGAAATGACGAAGGAGTTTCCTCTCTTTCGGCTAGCCACCAGAAATGACCGTACTGACGTTGTACGTCCTCAACATCGCGACCCGATACCGCTCTACTAAACCGGAGACGCTCCACACTGCCGTGTGCAACGTCTCTGTCGTAGTTGAGTCGCCTATCCACAACTGTCCGAGCAACGTGGAAGATTAGTGGCACTGCCAATCTGTCCTGACCTTTCTCATCAAATAGAGGAACGCATCTGGGGGAACAAAGCCGTTAAGGCGCACTCTCTTGTGATACTCATAATTGGGGTAATAAGCCCCAGAGATCAGGTTGTTCGTCGATCTCATTGCTCTTGCAATGTGCCTTCGAATCAGCTTGATAATGAAATTATCCACTCTTATTAGGTTAGCCCTGTTGTATAGGACATCATTGGGATAGAATTTTATGTACTGGGACTCTGGTGTTCCGTACAAATGAAGGCAAGCCCTCTCAAACACCCGAATCTTTTTCAACAAGCTTGCTCCCACATTGAACCTCACGGGGCATCCATATACGATGGGCCGGATGAGGGCCATGTAGCAGATTACCTTTACCTTTGCATCGAGTTGCTTGCTATAAAAAAGTCTCTTTGTAAGAGCAAAAGTACCTTTGCCTCCGGCAAGACCAGCATCTATATGTTTGTTAAAATATAGATATTGGTCTAACCAGAGCCCCAGGTATCTGACTACACTTCGACTCGCAAGTGGCTGTCCGTGCGGTCCAATGATTGAAATGTTTCGCCAATTCTTCCTGGTATCCCTAGAGGCCCCAGACAACGGCGTCCTAAAAAGAATGGTTTTCGATTTCTGGAAGTTGATCTTCGCATTATCGCTGAATCTTATCGAAGTCACGTTGCAAGAGAAGTGCAATGACCTCGATTTTTGATCCTGATCTGTACGCAATTAAGTCGTCTGTGTACGCTATGGCATGGTGAAGTGATCCTATGAGATCGCTCGTGTAAATGTTGAAAAGGATCGGTGAATTAACCGCACCTTGTTGCAGACCGTTTTTAATTAGAAATGTTCCAGCAGAATTCACATTGCCATTTTTGACAATGAACTGTCTACTGGTGAGTATGTTATGAAGTATGTACAGCAGTGGTTTGCTTATGCCCAGCCTGCTTAGCTTGTAGAAGAGTCCCTCTAACCATACGGTGTCGAAGGCCTCCTCCAAGTCAATCAGGCAGGCACCCGTGCATTGGTTCTTGCTTTTGTTCCATTGGATGTCCGATACCAGTTTAGACGCGGCATGTATTGTATCATGCCCCGCCTTAAAACCGAATTTGTTATCCGGAATTATATTATTGTTCTCAGTCCACTTAAGCAGGGCTCTATTGATCACTTTTTCGAATACCTTGCTGATGTTCGGAAGGAGACTTATCGACCGGAGATTTGCCGGATTGGAGGTGTCCTTACCCCTTTTGGGGATGGGTTGTATCACTGCTGTTTTCCAATGCGCTGGATAATGTGCATTATTCAGCGCATTGTTAGACAGATTGGTCTAAATGTCTACCGCTTCTAGAGAGAGATGTCGAAGCACAATGTTCGACACCCCATCGATTCCTACAGACTTTTTCCTCCTTAATGAGTCGAAGATAGTTTGTAGCTCCACCTTCGATATGTACGGGGGATGTACCCTTTCATCGGCGATGACATTATTTGCCATAATATCGTCATTGAACTCGGTAAAAACTATGTTCTCGAATCGCCAGTGCTTTATATCATTTCGAAGGTAGAAGTTGTGCACAAGGACATGATTTTCCAGGTCGTGGTTCGGGCAAATGGTATCATTCACCTTACGAGAACCGATACTGTCATCGTGGAATGGTCGTTGACTATGCAACTCCTTAACTTTCAGACTATTTCTACTCGTATACAACTATTGTATAACCAATAGGATTCTTTAAGCCAATGGCCTTAAAACTTTCATAAACCACTATCATAACAGTTACTTGTAGACAGATGTAAAATGAAAAAGGAAATAAAAAAAAAAAAAAGTATTCAAATCAGTTCAGTCATTTTGTAGTTAGACGCGTGTAATAAAATGAAATTTTAAAGCACATAAAAAGGTTTAGAAGCAACAAAAATCATTCTGAATCCTACGAGTAAATTTACTTCTGTTAGTCTCTTCTCTTCACAACAAATTGATTGGTATAAAATATGCTAGAGTATTGTTAAAGTAATTGCTTTCTATAGAGAACAACTACAAAATCTGCGTAATAAAATACAGACATAGAGAAGTAAAGTGATAAAAATTCTGGTTCGGTTCAAAGAACTCCATGATTCATTTGCCGACGCTATTCCTATCTGTTATCTGTAATGGGATATAATACAACGGACAACGACATATTACATATTTTTGCTAACATAATGGATACACATCAAGCTGTGAGACCTTTGGAAATAAGTTGCAGAGATTAGAAATGAGCCCTAAACGAGAAACCTTCCATATAATTTTGACACAATTTTTAATGTTTGAAACACAACGTGTGTAGAAGAAAAATTGAAGCAAAGAAAGGAGATGTAGCAGTTAGGTTAGATTAGGTTGAGGTGGATGTCAGCAAAAAGCCAAAACACTTAGACCAGTAATAGGTCCCAAACAAGGGTTTGGGAAGCTGGCTCTGGCCTACTCATTGAACAATTTGGAGAATGGTAGAATGTCCCTAACGTCTATTTTATTTAGTTCATTTAGGTCGTTGAAACAGAAGGCTACTACGAGTAAGTGGAGTTTCCTTCTTTCGGAGAGAGCTGGACAGGAGCAAAGAAGGTGAAGAAAATAGTCTCCTCCTCCTCCTCGTCCATGCAACTTATGCAGAAATCATTTGAGAAGACGCCAAGCCTTGTTATATGCTTGCCTATTTATTTATTTATTGAGCTTAGTGCAAGCTAACTTAATCTAACTTAAACCAAACTTAGCTCCGGGCACATGAGTCCACTTATTTTTAAACTAGGTACGAGTACAACTAAAACTACTTAAAACTAGATGCTTCTTAAAACTAATTGTAAGACGGGAGATGGTGTGAAGGAAGTGAAGGAGAGTGAGTTTAAGAAAGGGATGGTGAGGGGTTTGAGTGAAGGCAGTTTCTCAATGCAAATTTGCTACTGTGAAAATCGAACGAGCTTTGCATTCCGTTCGTCAGTCGTAGCATTCTTGATATTGGCTCGTTACGACCATAATTGGTGAGGTGAAAATTTAGGTGAAAAAGTGGTACAGACCTAAGGTTGCGTGGATTTGTTTCAAATGAAATTGTTGCACGTGTTAAAGGGGATATGAATACCTTTATACTAATTTTTAGGACACGGTCGTTTTTTGTGGAAAGGGGAAGAGACAGAGAGAAAGACAGATTGGTGTAGTTGGTTTGAAACTCAGGTGGTAGTTAAGTTTCAGTGAACTTCGGGGAGTATTTTTTTTTTGCCTCCGCTGTTATTGTCGTTGCTTATGATTCACAGTATTTTTTTCCCGTCCTCCTGATGTCATCATCACAATCGGAGCAGAATGGGGCAGTCGATGTTTCCTGTTATCAACTGATGGAAAAAGAGTATGTCGGCTACTTCTCGACGTTTTACGAGTGATTGTAAATTGATCAGTTTTAAACGATCCTCATATGGGGGTAAGTTATATCTATCAGTCCATGGGAGGCCGCGTAGAGCGAAATGAATGAACGTGCATTGAACCGCTTCTATTCGGAGAGAATGGACCTCGTGGTGCGGGGATCACACTTGACTAGCATATTCAAGAATTGGTCTGACAAATGTGACGTAGAGGGATTTTGGGATTCGAGAATTCCTTGGACCAGCGTTTTACGAAACCCAGCATTGAGTTGGCTCTGCTTATAATTTGGTCTATATGGCAGCGAAAATTAAGTTCACTGTCGCAGATGACACCCAGATCGCGAAACAGAGAGATGACGGGAACAAGCTCATTACAGATGAAGTATGATCGGGGGACTGGTGGAACACATTTGCGGGAATATGTAATATTTTGACAAGGAAATTTTTGTTAACACCATGTTGAAAAATTGTTTAAGTCTTCTTGGAGTGGGTAAGAGTCGGCGGGAGTTGAAATGTGTCCGAAGATTTTCATATCATTCATAAGCGTAAATAGAAAGATATGAATTTTTAATGACATAATCAACGTCATTGGTTGACAATATGAATATCAGCGAACCCAGGTGGCTGCCTTGAGGAACTCCAGAGATGGCTGTAATGGGGTCAGATACGGAGGATCTAAACTTCGTACTGTCATTCGTCAAGGTAGGATTTAATCCACATAATGAACCCCGGTTGAAAACCTTTAGCTTTTAGTTTGAGAAGAACTATGGAGTGGGAGATTTTATCAAAGGCTTTAATGAAATCGGTGGCAATTAAGTCAACTTCATTACCATCTTCCAATGCGCATAGAGTATTCGAAACAAATTCTGTTAAGTTTGTTGTAGTTGACCTTCCCTTTAGGAAACCGTGTTGATAAGGCGAAAAGATGGACTTGCAGTGGAAAATCATTATATTGTATAATGCTTTCGAAGAGTTTAGGTATGTAGGAGAATTTAGCGATCGGTCGGTAGTTTGAAATTTCGTTTTTAGGACCTTTTTTGTGAAGAGGTATTATATAGGAGCTCTATAAGTTGTTAGTGACGCCACTTACCTGACAAAGTCCGGAGTTGGAGAGGCAGTCAATGAAAAAGACCTCCTTGTCCGAGGAGGAATTGATAGCGACATACTCGTCATGAGTCTAGTCATCCGATACAGCCCATTGCAAGTTGGATAAATTAAAGTCCCCGAGGACAATGACAGTGTCACAGGGATCAGCAACGTTAAATATGGAATCAATCGCATCAATGGCAAGTTGATAACCTGGAATGGGCTGAGATGGCCGAATGTAGCAGCAAAGAACGTAAATGATGCGCTTTGAAACAGCAATCTTGACACTCGAAATTTGAGGTTTGTGAAGTTTTAACGAGTGTAGAGTCGAGCCGGTTGTGTATTGCTAAAAGCATACCACGGCCAGAGGATTCATTGTCAGTTTCGAGACCATCATCACGAAAGACATTAAAATCTGAGATGAACAATTCGCTGTTGTTAAAGTCACAGGTCAGATTAGTTTCGTTTAGGGCAAATATTTCGTAGGGGAGCATTTGGGAATTCAAATATATGGTGGAGGTTTTAGTTCACAGCCCCCTTACATTCTGATAATATATAGATAGGCTCAGCGGAAGGGTGCTTGGAACTTCTGAGGTAAAGACCGGTTAGGAACAAAAGTAATTTTTAAAATCGGCGCGAGTTCTTTGGAGATGTGAATGGCGTTTAAAGCTGATATATGATGCGAATAAAGATAAATCGTTTTTTACCTGCATTGGAGAAATGTTAAGGCTTTCTTGAAATTGGGTGAAAATTTGCATTAGGGCTTGCTCATCGGTTGGAAGGCCTTCCTGACAAATCGATACGTTAATGTTTGTGTTGGTTTTACCATCAATGCAGACGGGAAATGAGACAGGGAGAGGGGTTGAACTTTTGGTGGGAATGGGGTCTATTTTTTTGTCTATTGGGTCTTATGGTAGAAGTGGATGGGGGTAGTGAACTTACTTTACTTAACTTATTAATCCATAACGTCATCGTCATCCTTCCTATTGTGATGAATTGATCCCTCGTCTGGAAAAGCCAGTTGTACTTAGAAGGTATCATGACCTGTGAAGTGGTGAACCTTCGGCATCTTGCTCCCGTGATGCAGTAATTCTGTTTGAAGAAGTTGCAGACCCAGGATGTAGTGGCTTGTCTTGGGGCATCCTGTAGTAGGTAGATGGTACATTCGGTGGGGACGACGGTGTTAATATGGTCCTTGGAATTATTTGTAGGCGTATTTCCTTGCAGCTTGAAGATTCGGGCTTTCCATTCGGATAGTGTTCAAATCGTTCCGAACTTGAGCTGCAACAGGCATAGCACAGGAACATCTTGTGGAGCAGGTTCCACGGATGGATCGGCATGAAGATCAATTTCGGTAAGAGGAGAAGTAGGGGTTGCATTAAGCAACTCGTCAAGAAGCGATTTGTTGTTGGATAGCGGATTATCACTAGAGATGTGGCCTAGCTTGCCAGATGCGATTCTTAATTCTTCTAGAATTTTAACAATAGCAAGCCTAGTAGAAGCAGATTCATCCCTCAGAGAATTAAGGTTCTGCTGGATAACCTCAACGCGTTCCATCTGAGCAGCAATATTTATTCCCAGAGACTCCATAGTAAGTGAACGGGTCGAAATCGACTGGTTGACTAAATTTATATCCCCATTGAGTAGGGATAGCTTCAATTCCTCGATTAAGCTGCGAAGATCAGAAATGGAATTCTGGGTTTTTGATGTTTCAGCCATGAGAGAAGGTTTAGTTGCAAAGTCGCGGGATTTTTTGGAAGTTAATTCCGTTAGCGCCACTAGTTTATTCTCTAAATTATTGAACTTTGACTTGCACAGATCGTTTGAGGATGCTAATGTATTATTCAAGTCCTCAATGCATTTAATAACCACAGCAAATTTGCTCAGTTGGTCCAACACTTTTTTAGAAAGGAGTTTGAACTCGGAATGCATTGCGTTTGACGATTCTTTATGGCACTTTATAGCAAGCATAACATGCGTGAGTGAAATTTCCTTGCACTCATAGCAGAATAAAAAATAATTATTCGACAATTCTTTTAGACAATTAGTCGATCTTCTGCTGACGCCAGTGTAAATGGGGTGGAATGATTTACCACAGAGGCCCCTGCATGTTACCCATTCCGAGTTGGTATTGTCTAGTCCACAATTATTGTTACCGCACTTTTCCATTTTTTGTTTTATTTTCTTTTTTATGACAAAGTAGGTCAGTTACTTTTATGTTTATAAGTACTTTTAAATGTGCATATAAGGGTCACAAGGGTAAACGCACTAGATAGGTCGAAGGGACAGCGACGGAGAAAAAAGAAAAACGATGAGTGGGGAGTTGAACACTGGAACACGCTACAATGGTTTGGGAGACGAAAAGAGAGGTTTAAATTAAGCCTATCAGAGTCCTAGTGTTCTCCAGGTCGAGCTTTACGCTATCGAGACCTGTGCTACTATAAACTTGCACTCATGCATTGCCGTTATTCGCATACTCACTGACAGCCAAGCGGTGCTTAAAGCACTGATTTCCAACCTGATCAGTTCAAAATCAGTTCTAAGCTGTTTCGACAGTTTACAAAACTTGGCCCGATACAATAAAAAAAAATTATGGTGGATACCGGGTCATGTAGGCGTTGACGGCAAAGAAACTGCAGATTTGCTAGCCAGAAAAGGTTACCTTGAGTTGTTCATTGGACCTGAACTCTTTTGCGGAATATCTGATTCTGCCTTTAAACTGACCCTAAACAGTTGGGAATGCAACTGGAATAACTCCCAAGGTATCAGACAAGCTAAAAGAGCTGTCCAACCCTCCAAAAAAGCAGTTGATATCCTAAAATGGTATAAGAAGGCTTATAGCTTCATTACTGGTTATAGCTTCCTTACTGGTCACTGTCAATTACTCCACCACCTCAATAAAACAAGAATTTCAGAGGATATCACCTGCCGCCTCTGCCTAGAAGAGGAGGAAACTGCAGAACATGTACTATGTGAGTGTGTAGCTCTGTATAGAAATAGGAGAAGCTTCTTCCTTAAGGAGACTTAAGGAACTCCTCCGCAGCCGTAAAAAAGTAGAAGTACTGCTGTCCTAAAAAGTGGACTCTGGCAGAATAGATCCTTCTGGTCGCAGTGCCTACACGCCATTTGGTCGTGACCACATTCCTGTTACAAAAAAAAAGGATGTGTCCACATTTGTGGACGAGGGTAGGTTTTTAAATATTTTCCTAAATATACGGACTAATAATACTGACTTTCAAAACTTAAACTATTCCGCAAGTTTAAAAGTTTGAAAAGCACTCATTTACAGTCTGTCCATGGCAATGTGTAATGTGTAATACAGTAATTTAATTACAACTGAATTTCTGATCAATTTTCATGAACAATATAGGTTTCTATGAAACTTACCCCTGGCGTGAATTTCTTCCTGTAGCGGAAGTACTTTTAAACCCAGCGTATATTTCTCAGAACAACTTTAATTAAACACTCAATAATACAATTCCTGCATAAAGGTCAGTCTCATTACTCGTAGTAGATAATCATTTATTACAACTCAACCCTTATCCAAAGTACCCTTGCAAACTACTTTACCAAACAATCAAATTAAAAACCCATTAACAACGTTCCATGGTTGAACCAACTTTCAGTATAATTTCATTCACAACCTCTATGTACTTACGTAGCTCTGGTCGCTTTGAACAGTCAATGTTGTAGGGCAAATCGCACTTTTCCTCGTCCGGACTATAATCGTTGAAGACCATGCCATCTGGGCATAATCTCGCTTCCGATTGACCCTCTCTGAAAATACAGAAATTATAAAATAGAAACTTTATTCGTCCAACAAATAACCCTCATGCTTACGTGCACGCATAATATTTATCACATTGCTCCGAATCGGGGAAGAAACCATCTGGCTCTGGACAATTTTCATTTACCGGTTTTTTCGGATGTTCCTCGTCCTCCACCTCCGCTGGAGCTTTGATTGGGACTGGTCCATCCCTTGATGGGAATACTCGAGTTCTTTTTGGATACTGTGCCACTGTCAATCCTGGATAAGACATATAAATAGAAAAAATATTTAATTATCTTTCGAAAAAGTAAAGTTTGAGTTTAATAAAGTGCTGGCTCCAAAATGGCTATGACACATTCATATTAGATGACAACAACACAAGAGCGATAAGAGCAGAGTGTTTAGGGAGAGATACTGCTTCAGAAGAATAAAATATGATCGTTTGTATCCAGAAGGAAAACAGATTTTTCAGGGAAATCCTTGCGAATGACAAATATGTACGAGGCACAGTCAGCTTGCTTATCGTAATCCAATATTCTCAAAGGGAATCAGTCGTTGTCGCATAGAGTGGAAGAGAGACAGAGAATTGTATCTAAAGCATCCCCCACTGCCACCATTATCATTATCCACCCACAGCGTCAAGAGCAGCATGGTCTTATTGTTGGCGATGTGTGGCGGTTGAGCGTATCAGTTGTGAAGGATTTGGTAGTAAATCATCGACAGCAGTACAAGCGAGAATTCATAATTTCTATACCAGGCAAAACAATGGTGCCAACTAGTGGTGTTACATAATAATCTCCACCAATTAAAATATGAATATGATAACAATGAGTTAATAACATTAATAATACTCAAGGCATTAGTGGGATTTAGGCCACTCAAGGCGGTGGGGGTTTTATTCACTCCGAGCGCCACTTGTCTCTCGTTGTTGTCGCCTTTCGATAATACAATTATTTAAAATTACATTTATCTACCCAATTCAAAAGGTTTACGCCTTCTTAATCTTCTGATTGAGTAATTCTGGTTTACGAGCAGAAGGACCTCAGGGTTTACGTGCTATAGTAGCCGTTTCTAGTTTCTTCTTGCGGCGTTTTTAATTCCATTTTGGACCCTATGGAGGTCAGTGTTTCTTATATATCAAGGAGCGTCTACAATGTTCCTGAGTACTTTGTTTTGGAAACGTTGTATGATGTCGATGTCCCATAGGTCCACATTGGTTTTATAATTTGCTTGTAAAGCAAAGTAAAAAATGGAGTACCACAGGGTTTGGTTCTCGGTCCCCTGTTGTTCTTAATCTACATAAACTCTATTTTTGAACTGAATCTAATTGGAACGTCCACTGCCTTTGCGGCTGACATAGCCTTCACTTATCAGTTTCATACAGGATACGAGTGTATTGTAAAGATTTTGGAACACCTAGAAACCTTAAGGCTTTGGTTTACTGCGCATAAATTAATCATAAGTGAAAAAACCAAACTCATGTCATTTAAAATAACAAGTAACATCTTGCATGATTTTAATCTCTGTTTTTACGCACATGATTGTAAAAAGTTTTGCTTACCCGTTCATAGTTGTGGAAAAAGAAATTTCGTAAGCAGCTTGCATTGTTCTACTAACTGTTTTAAAATTGAGTCAGTTAAATACTATAGATACATTGGAGTGTTAATTGACCAAACCATTAAATCCCATATCTTGTTGGTGACTCGAAAAAAACAATATTTCTCCAAAAAAGTTTTGAACACAATTTATTTCGGTCTTGCCCACTCTAAATTACAATATGGTATCACAAGTTGGGGTGGTTCGTAAACTAACTCTTTTAGACCTTTGTTGATAGCTCAAAAACATTTAATTCGGATTACTTGTAATAAAAATCGGTTTACTCAGAGCTGGCCTCTATTTAGAAACGTGTGTATCTTACCAATGAGACATCTTTACGTGTTGAAAGTACTAAGAGAATTCTTTAAGCAAAGTGGTAATATTCCTAGTAGGAACTCCCAGCTTTACAATCTACGTATAAATAACATGCATCTTGCCAACGTACCAATTGCGTACAAAACCCATTTTTCCCATTTCTATACCATTACAGATCCTACTATTTTCAATAAGCTACCATTTTTTGTCCGGACAACTTTCACTTTTCATTCTTTTTTAAGATAAAGTTAAAGACTGGTTATTCACGACTATGCTAATATTGAATCTTTCTTGAGAAGTATATCTTAATCATCAGCAGAAATCAATATCAATTGTTAAAGTTATATGTATCTTATTATTTGAATTGTTATCTTTATCCTTTTAAAATGCTTTTCCTTTATTATTTTGAATTTTTGAAACAATATACTCATATCACCTCTGAAGTTTAATCTTTGTAAAACTGATTGTCTGAATATTAATTCAGGTGTCATTCCACACTAACTTTTAAGTTACAGAATGAACACTATTATTTAATTCCGCTATTACTAAGGAAATCTTTTTAATTAGCATTAAGTTTGGAAGTAAATAAAATGAATAAAATGAAAAAAGCTTGTTGTATATTGATAGTTGATAATGTCGCCCCATAAACCAATACACTTTTTTATGTAGAGTGTCTGGTTCTTCCCTTTTCTTTTAACGTGGGCTTTCCATCTGAGCTTGGTGTCTAATGTCGTGCCTCGCCATATTTCTATAAGGAACTTCTCTACCATTAATATAAACTGGCATATGATTTATCTTTTTGTTTCTAAAGTTGACGTGCACTGACTTTAATTCATTTAATTTGATTCTCCAGGCTGTCTTCCATTCGCTTATTTTTGAGATTTCAGTTTTCTTTTTAGCGACTGAATCTGCATTCGTGTTTGCAACTGCCATTACGGCTGTGTCGTCAGCGAATGTTGCCATATCTGTCTAAATGTGGAATGTCTGAAGTATAAAACTGGACCTAATACGCTGCCTTGAGGAACACCAACTTGTATTTCTTTCAGTTCAAAATACTCGTTTTCAAGTTTGATTCTGTAGAATATTGCTTTGGCAGGCTTTTTTTAAGTTTGAATATCAGTCTATCATGCCAAACTTTATCAAATACTTGAGCCACATCAAGAAAGACAGTGGAACAAACTTTCTTTTCTTCTAGTGCGTTTTCTATAGTGTCAACACAATCCTATGGACCTGGTCAATCGTTGAATGTTTCTTCCGCAAACCAAATGGGTGTACTGGAATTAGATTTTTTCTTTCAATAATACTATATAGTCTTTTCACCAGTATTTTTTCAAAAATTGTTGATATAATAGGCAGCAAGGATATCGGTCTATAAGAGGAGTATTTTTGGCGTTAAAATCGCCACCAGCAATGAATCTACTACCCATTTGTTTAAACATTTTTCATAAAGTTGCTGTTTGATTGCGTGTTTGGGTGGGCTATAAATGCTAACAACAATTACAGCACAATATCGGGTTTTTATAATTACTGCAGTTGTCTGGATTTCACTTGTTGCAAATTTCGACTCTTCATGGTGTTGTATGTTGCCCTTTATAATGACTGCACTTCCACCCGTTGCAGAGTTATCTGGATGTATAGTGTGATAGACTTTATAATTCTTGATTCTTAAATATGTTTCTCTGGTGAAGTGTATTTCCGAAAACCAGACACATATCTATTTTGTTGATATCAAGGATTGCTTGCAATTCTTATCTGTGTTGAAGCAATCCATTGGCGTTCCATGCCAAAATTCCAATTGAACTTAACATATCGGTTTTTGTTTGGAAGCAAGTTTATGGTCTTTGCTCCCCAACTGTTACACTCTGTCGTCTAGGATGATCACGTAGTCTTCTATTTTAGTTATTTTAGTAAGCATTAGCTGTAGAATTCGTTTTACATTATCATCCTGAGTTTCAGTGTTTTGCTCAGGCTGGGTACTCTTTACAGCTTCAACGTAAGATGCACGAATTGTTTTTTGTTGGAAGCCTGAAAGCACCACATTTTCATTATTGTGTACCGAATTGGTACTGTTTTGGATTTCAATTTTATCTTTTGTAGTTCTTTTGCAATTGTACATACATCCTCTGTAGCTAGCTGGGTGAGATTCTCCACAGTGTATACATTTCGCTGCTTCATTTGTAGTAGGCTTAAGGCAATCCTTTATGTGATGTTCTCCTCCTCCAAAGACAATTAATGAACTTATAATTTCTAGAATTAATTAAAAAAAATACATGCTTGCATAAGGCATGAACAAACATTTTCCCCATTCCTTAATTTATCTATTTGAGGTACATTATACCGTCAATTTGTTGTTTACAATTCATTTTTTTGATTTTCTACCTTCCGGCTTTGCAGAAACTATATGGATAGTTTCATTGCAAAATTTTTCAAAAGTTACAGACGTGTGGCATACTGACTGATAGACAGACAACACGTTGAATCCACTAATCTTTCGTTTTATATCACTATGATACGGAACACTAATATAGGAATGGATAGACAAGACTCTGAAGTGGAATAACCCTTACAAAAATACAGATCTCGAAAACCAACCATTTTACCAAAAATTATGATTGAAACGATAAAAATTTTATGCAGAACAATTAAGGTAACATTGATAGCAAGATTGACATTTACTGTTGTAAACAGGATTTAAAAGAATTAAAAATTGAAATTAAAATTCGCGAAAAATATAATTTCGGCTTCTTTAAAATATGACACCAATTTCCGAATTGATCTTCTATAGTCTCTGACTAAAATGTTACACTTGCACTGTCATTGAGTCATAATTTTACATAACTTTTGTACAAATCATGAGGTGCCCTGAAATAAGGCCAAATTCAAAAATGTGGCCTTTTTTCGCTTTGTGGAAGTGAAATAAGGCCAAATTTTAACGTTTGGCTTTTTTCACTTTGCGAAAGTGAAATAAGGCAAATTTGTCATTATTTCACTTTCCATTGTTTTTAATTTTGCTTAATAAATTAAAATTCGATATGAATCATGCAGTAGCGTTAAAGGAAAAAACTTCTTTGACTTCGACTAATAACCAGACGGCTTTCGGTTTCACATGCATGTGCTCAGGGCGACGCTACGCGACTTGTAGTTCAGTAATCGCTTTTAACTGCCTTAAAGATTTCATCATGAAAGACTTCAGCATTTGGCATTATTTCACTTTGGATTAGTGAATTCGTTTGGCCTCATTTCACTTTCACAAAGTGAATTTCACAAAGTGAAATAAAGCCAAACGTCAAATTTGGCCTTTCTTCACTTGGACTTATCTCACGGCATCAAATATATAGGTACATATATTTTGCGGTTAGAAGATAGTGATAGGCAGGCAGATGGAATTAATTCTATAAAAAACATACTGCAAAACTGGGTAGCACGTAGCTATGTACTTTTAAATTTAAATAAAATTATTAAAACAAATTTTAAAGAAACAAAGTAATAAAAAAAGGCCGTTATAGCGAAAGGCCGTATAAAGAGAGGTCGTATAGCGAGGTATGAGTGTATCCCATAATCTTGTATCTGTCAAATATGGTTCAAATATTGATTTCGAACAAAATCGATCGAATCATAGCCGAGAAATTACCAATTTTCAGTAACCGGTTAATAAACAAAGTTATGTTGAATGTATTTTCTGAAAAGAAAACTTGGTACTCCGTCTGATAGCATACATACCAGATCAAAAAGTACCCGGAATTTCCCATTCAAACAAACCGCGCTTGATATATTGTCAAAAGATATTTTTTTTGGTTGGTACATCTGTCATTCAACTCATTCATTCAATTCATTCAATTCATTCAATTCATTCAATTCATTCAATTCATTCAATTCATTCAATTCATTCAATTCATTCAATTCATTCAATTCATTCAATTCATTCAATTTATTCAATTCATTCAATTCATTCAATTCATTCAATTTATTCAATTCATTCAATTCATTCAATTCATTCAATTCATTCAATTCATTCAATTCATTCAACTCATTCATTCAATTCCTTCAATTCATTCAATTCATTCAATTCATTCAATTCATTCAATTCATTCAATTCATTCAATTCATTCAATTCATTCAATTCATTCAATTCATTCAATTCATTCAATTCAATCAATTCATTCAATTCCTTTAGTTCATTCTGCCAAAGTCCAGTCGTTGAGCTCATTGGCAGAAAATTATGCTGGATGTGTTTCACTGTTCATCCTTTCAAAGACAATATTGAAGATGTTCTAGCCTGATGGAAATTTTTTTTGACGTTTACTTTCCCACTTTACGTACCAGCGAGCGTAAGTCGGGAGTTTATGCGTGATGGCTTTATAAACAAGTCAGTGTTTGTTGTGTTCTGCGAATTTGCTGAATTTGTTGCAGAAGTAGCATCGCTTTAATGTCGCTAAACAAATGCTTTCTTTGGGCCAAAATGTTATAGATGGCATTATTACCGGTGACTTGAGTTTATGAATATGACATCGAAACTAACCAACAATCATCAGAATGGCGCTTCTCAGACGAGCCAAAAAACAAAAAACCAAGACAGAGTCTATCCAAAAGGGCTGAGTTAATCCAAAGGCTTCGTCGACCGTTTTCATTGATTGCCATGGTGTGGTCCACTCCGAATTTTTTCCGCCAGGCCAGACAGTAAATATGAGCACATTAAAGTGTTTGAGGGAAAATTTCGACGCGAGAGGCCAGAATTGTGAAATAACTCGTGGTTTCCTCACCACGACAACGCACCGGCTCACACATCTCATCTTGTACGCGACTATTTCATCAAAAACAACGTTCATACCGTTCCGCAAGCTCCGTCACCTGACATGGCTCCTTGTACTTTTTCCTTTGCCAATGACTCAAGTTACCACTTCGCGGAAAGCGTTTTGAGACGGTTGAGGCGATAAAGGATAATTCGCAGAAGAAGCTGAAGACGATTCTAAAATCGGCCTATGAAAAGTATTTTGAAGGTTGGAAGAAGCGTTGGAACATGTGTAGTCCTAGCAATGCAGATTACTTTGAAGGGAATAAAATGAATATCGATGAATAATTGAACCATTTTCGTTTTATTGAAGAATTCCGGGTACTTTTTAATCAGAAGGTATATCCACCATAACTCAAATATTAAATTTGATCAAAATTGATGCAGCCTTTTTCGTTAATTTTTGAGAGGAAGCCTTCATGTAAATGAACCCATCACAAGCAAGATAGACACACGATTGGCTCAGTTTGTATTGTCATATTCAAAGGAGAGATCCTTGGAACCAAGTCAAAAAGGCAATATCAATCAACGTTCCACACAATCGCGCAAAAAATGCAGACCAAAAAACAACTGGATCACACAAATGATTGGCCTGAGTGACGAAGTGATCCGAAACCGGGAAGCCTGCCAATACTTCCTGAGGTCAAACTGGCAAACCCCACAGGCGGACCAGTATAGATGCAATAAAGTGGAAGGGTTGTGATCCTTCTACTCCGGATCATAACATCACCATAAGGAAAAAAGAAAAAGATATGAAGTTTGAAAAAAAAACCATTTAGCCGTTTAAGCTGCAATCGGCAATACGTACAAACAAATAGACAGACAGAAATGAGAAACCCACTTTATTGTTAAATTTGATCAAAATCTCGAGAATGAATATTTTGAAGAAACGAATACTTGCCCTTATAGGTATAGCATTCTTACTATTTCGTTCATCGCATAGTTTCAGGTGCATTGCGACCAAAAATAGTCGGAATCCTATGATTTTTGTCCGGATTTTAGGATGCCCTTAGATGCGCTGATTTTTTAGTTAACCTCTGTTAGCCTCCACAGAGTGGCACCAAAAACTAAGCCACTCATAAGCACAGCCCACATTCATCCAGTTGTATCATTTTCACCATCATTTGAAGGGGGTGGCGGGAGGAGAGCGACATGAAAATTTATTCATTCTTATCAATTTATCACATTCGATGAGCGACAGAAAGCTTTCCCATGCTGTTAGCTGTTGTCTATTAGACATTTTGTATGCGTATCCCGTCGGTGCTGCACATGCGGTGAAACAAATTGTTGGCAATTTAAATTCAGCCATCGTTCAATGTGTTGTAATCACATTCAAGAAACCAGATTCAACAAAAGGCAAACGGGAAGCACAAAAAAGCCAAACTAACAATAACAAGAAAACATCCCTTGCTGTTGTTTACCAACCACGACTACCGCACCCTCTCGAACATTTGGTTGGCATTGAAATTTCACCGGCTCAAATTTAAAAATAAACTGCCGCCGCTAGCGGTATCACGTAAAGATACTTACAGCGGCAGTGTCTTGTTGTGTTTGCTTTGACAAATATCCTTTAGCTATCTCAAATACATACATATATGAGGGAGTGAGTCATGGTTATCTTTAATGATAAGTGACACTGTAAAGTACAACGATTGACAGATAAAAACTAAAGGAAAATTAAACTCGAAGAATCTTCAAGGCTGTATCTGAATCAGAGTTGTGTACTGTCAAAGAGCACAAAAGCTACAGCAACTTAGAGTCTTATAAAGTGATTAATGAGAATTTATGTGGAAGGATGGGCTATCATTGATGATAATCCTCAGAAAAGGACAGGATTTAAGGATTAATCACGCAAAATCGATGGTGTCGTTGAGTTTTCGTAAATTGTTTTAGGTGTCCTTTGTACAGTACGAGTATATTGAGCTTCAAGTTTAAAGTAATTTTTACAAAATTTCATGCAGAAGAGTAAAATTCTACTAATGTAATATTTGGTAGTTTTAAAACTTTATTCATCCATTCACGAGATAGAGAATAGCTTAAACTATAAGAAGCTAAAATGAATCTTATGCCGGTAATGAAATGGTTTAGTGAGTTCATTAGGGTAAATTATTGTTTTGCGACAGGCTGGCAGTAAGTTCACTGTGTGAATATAAATGGAAGTTTACGACATTTTTGTAAGTTCTTCTTCATTTTTTTTTTTTATTAACCGTTGAAATATATAACGAGTACGTACTCGTACATTTTATGTTAAGTATTTCTCCCACGTATCTGCTGCGCCACTTGTGGGGTTGGCTAAGTTTGTGGACCTCAATATCGTTCTGCTGGCCACTCTATTTTGAAACACACCATCACTGAGGCTGAGAATTTGCTGTTGTTGTTGCATTTTGGGTAGGTAATAAGTTAATTCGTTTTATTTGTATAACGCAATGTTTCAATGAAAAAAATTAATTTACAAAACGAGCAGTGAAAATTTGCTGATGCGATGGCCCCAGAATGATATATCAGTCTCACTTGCTCCCAAACCCACGATGTGAAACCTCGACAACGATTTCGCAATTTACGATGCAATTTCCACCAAGATAAATAAATTAAAAAAACAAAAATAATAATGAATGTAGCTGCACTTTTAGTGGCACCGATGCCAAGAAGCAATCAAAAACGCCGCAACTGATGTGCTCGATTTCACAAGTCCGATTCGGACACGACAACTCACCATCCTGCCCGGAATGCCCAGGTGAAGATGAGGATACGGAGCACGCAGTGTTTTACTGCACACGTTTCACGGCATGGAAAATTACTCTGCCATGTCCGTCATTACTCCTCGACCATATGTTACGGTTGGAAGAAAATTGGATGGCAATATGTTCTTTCGTAACAACTCTACAAAAAGCGCTGCGGAGAATAGAAAAGCTAAGAAGAGCAACTGAAGCAGTGGAAGAAGGTGACACAAGAAGCATAGCATAAAATGCTAACCAGCCCCGTGAAGTAATACCTAACGGCAGTCCCGCGGGGAAAGTGGTTGAAGTGTGTAGGGTGTGTGTTTAGTACGTAGGCGTATTCCTGGCATCGAGTACTCAGGTTTGCGAATCGTGCATGCTAGTAGCACTCGGGCTACTAGTATCTATGAAGATTACACATCCCTGGCGCAATCTAAAAAAAAAAAAAAAAAAAAAACCCCACGAAACCCCTGGTTTGACGAAGAGTGCCGGCAAGCACATGCAGCAAAACAAAGTACCTACGAAGCGTCGCTGCATAGAAGGACGAGAGCAGCTCGTCATCTCTACGAGCAAAAAAGGAGGGAAGAACATCGGCTTCTCCGGAGAAAAAAGAGAGAGCATGAGAAGCGTGCGATCGAGGATATAGAGAGGTGCTACTCCAGGAATAATGTTCGGAAGTTTTACCAAAAGGTAAAAAGAATGTGTCATGCCAAAAAGACCCGAACAGAGACCTATAGAGACGAACAAGGAAACCTTGTAGTAGAGTCACAGTCGGTGCTGACGACATGGGAAAACCATTTCTGCAGATAGCTAAACGGCGAAGACGACACAAATTCCGCTGTCAGGCAGAATGAACCATTTAAACTGGACGATGAAAGCCAGATTTCCGTCCACCTTACCAAAATGAAGTAAGGATAGCAATATCGGCGGGAGATGACCTGGTGGAGAGCATACACCAACTCGTCATCAAGATTTGGTCAGAAGAAAGTGTGCCTGATGAATGGAACCTCAGCATCGTTTGCCCGATCCACAAGAAAGGAGACCCTCTAAACTGCGCCAACTATAGAGTCATCAGTGTCCTGAATATTGAGTATAAGATCATGTCTGCTGTACTGTGTGAACGCCTGAAACCATTCGTCAGCGATCTGATAGATCCCCATCAGTGCGGTTTTAGGCCCGGTAAGTCCACGACCGATCAAATATTCACACTAGGGCAGATCCTGGAGAAAATCCAAGAAGTCCAGATCGATACTCATCATCTTTTTATCGATTTTAAGGCCGTATATGACAGCATTTTTAGAGACGAGCTAAACAGAGCCTTGTCAGATTGTGCAGAATGACGATGAAGAATGCTCGCTGCTCCATAAAGGTTGGAAACAATCTCACCGAGACCTTTGATGTCAAAAAATGATTTAGACAAGGTGACGCGCCGTCATGTGACTTCTTCAGCATCATTCTTAAGAAAATTGCAACACCGGGGGCATAATTTTCCAAAAGTCTGTGCAACTTCTTGCATACACTGATGACATTGACATTATTGGCAGAACACAGCGAGCTGTCACCTCGGCTCCGCAGTAAACTCTGATAATGACACCTCAGCAGAAATCAAGGGAAGAATTACACTTGCCAACCGCTGTTTCTTTGGCCTAAGACAGCAATTTATTAATAAGGCCTTGTCAAGAAACACTAAGGGGACTCTATATAAGACCCTTATCATCCCTGTCGTGCTCTATGGCGCAGAAGCATGGACCCTAGAAAAAGCGGATGAAGATCTTCTTGGTCGTTTCGAACGCAAAATTCTTCGAGTGAATTTTGGAGGAGAAGATTTAACAGCGAACTCTACGAGCTGTACAACGACATCGACCTGGTCAGAAAAGTGCGCATCAGTCATCTAAGATGGCTAGGATATGTAGAGCGAATGGACACCAACGCTCCGGTCCGAAGAGTCTTCGATTCCAACCCGGAGGGACAACGCAGTAGAGGAAGACCTCGCCTTAGGTGGCGCGCACAAGTGGAAGGGGACCTCAACCAACTTGGAGTGCGGAACTGGAGGCAGTTAGCCAAAGATCGCGCTAACTGGAGAGGCGTATTTGTTGAGGCCCAGGTCCACCCCGGACTGTAGCGCCACCTAAAATTAAAGCTGGGCTTTTAGAACTATGATTTCAACTTGACGGATATTTTTAATTTAATCATGGAGCAAATTATTTGTAGTCTTTTAGTACAAAGTACATAGGAACTCAAATGGGTTCCATTTTCACTGGTTCATCACACTCGTTTTAGAGAAGCGAATGCTTCCTCAGTCTATGGCTTTTTGATATGGTTTGTGGAATGGGTTATTTGCCCACTTTTCTTCGTAGATGAAGACGGTAACAACATTACCATCCACAGAGCTATGATAACGGGGATTTGTTGGATAGAAACTGAGGAAATGAACTTGGATGATCTCCGGTTCCAGCATGAATGCGTTACGTGCCACACAAGCCACCCACAAATCAATCTTTTGAGCACTAAGTTCAATAATTGTGTAATCAGTCGTTTTGGTGATGTTACTTGGACTCCGCGGAATTGCGAATTCACGCCGTTGTACTTTTTTTGTGAGGTCCCGTTAAAGTGACAATCCAGAAACGATTCAGGTATATAAACACAAAATTAATGTAGCTATTCATGAAATAGAACCCCACACCAAATGAAAATATACTGCAAATTGGGATGACAGGATGGGCTACTGCCAAGCCAGCCGTGGCAGCCATTTAAATAAAATTATTTTCTATGTATAATTGACAAGTGCACTCTCTTCAATAAAGCAAAAAACTTTGTAAAATATTAAATGGCAAATAGTGGCTCTGTGGCAACTATTACACACAATCTGCTCAATTGGTTCACTTTAGACCTCGTAAGGCATACTATTAGGCATCCGCAGAGATGCATTTTGGGCTATTTGTATTCCCAAGAAAGATATTTGGTTTGAGCACTATAGCACAAGCATCCGTACGTTAACTTTGTCCTCTAAATTTGGTGGCACAATTCACTACAGATATTCGACATCTGTGAGCAAAATACTATAGCCAATGCTTTATGCAAACTGAAGAGTTGCCATATAACTCAAATCTCTCCGAAAAGTTCCTCACTCCCTTCAGTTTAAAGAATTAACCATATTAGTGCCGGATAAACTCCACTTGAAACCAAAAAAAGTGTTCCCATAACACCGTTTCAATTTCGATGTCGGTTTTTGACAACCAAAGTATTAGAGCCATTATAAGAAAGGTGTTCACTACTTTGCTTTGAAAAAGGAGTTCAGTAGTGAGATGTAGTTATATTTTTACTTAGCGCTCTAAGATCTCTAAATACGTTAAAAGTCTAGTAGGGTATATGAATGAAATTTCAAACCGCTGTACCGTTGTCCATTTAAATCTAATGGGACCATTTCCTCTCACCGTACTTCCTCCCAATTATCGACCTTCACTCTGAAATATTAAAGCTAAAACGTTGATGAAGCATTTTGCAGATAATGGATCGTACTGTTATGTAGAAAATATTCATAATTTTTTTCGGGGCATTTATGTAGAACGAATCTCTTCGAACGAAACTTATCGAAATGAAATTCGTCGTCAACTCTGAGAAAAGGAAACTCGTTGACAGGAAATTCAAATTTCAAATAACAAAATGGGACCTTTTGGAAATTTTGATAAGCTGAATAGAAAGAAATTGACTTCTAGGTATAGCAGTTAATTCGTCAATTTAGGTACAAGAAATACTCCTTAATCTTGGCTGCTAGAAGTCTACGTAAAAAATATATTTCTATGAAAAGCCAGTATTTGACGAATGTATTTATATACTCGAATGTGTGCTTCGCTGGACCTTTTTGAACACGATCATTGTTATGGTTTCTCAATGCCTTTTTCGATTTTTATTGTTTGTTTTGTTGAATAAAATTCCAGAAAGCATTATGTTCCGAAAAGAAAACACGGATCTCCATTATTTCAGTCGATGCAAACTATTGTACATTATCAGGTAAACTGAAATTGCAATGAAAAAAATCTTATTACATCCAAAATCAGACGGACATATGAAAAATTTTTGAAAAATTAAAAACTTTAATGCAATTCACCAGTTAACCTTAAATTTATTCAATACACAGCCCAGTTTCTATATACTCGTATTCCTCGTTATAAATTCGCAAGCCAACTGGACCAGTCCAACCACTGTCCAATTGCCCATAAGTAGTCGATGATTTATCATGAACCACCGCATCCGTGATCAAAAGCCGAACCAGGCAATTACTCAACTTGTATCACCAGTTAACAACAATCCCGTGAATTCGCTTCCTTCAATTGTAACTTGGACATGTAATGGCAAAGTCCATTCCGATGTGCACACTCACGTTTCAGCCATTATGTGTCCAGGGCGTTAATTACTCTCAGCACTAACTGTTGGCCCGCAGGCCCATCGTTGCATACCAATTGACGGGCGTATTTTCATATGTATATGTATATATATATATATGTATGACTTCTGGTCGGCGTGCATATTTTTAAATGAATGTCACCCGCAGACAAAACGCAAAAAAGCAGTCCACCTTGTGGTACCCAAACCGCGTTGCGCGCACTCCATTAGGCACACAAACCAATCAAGTTGTGGATGTGACATTTTTTCAGAGTTTCTCTGGAAATGTTTGCAATATTGACAAGTCCCAGAGTTCATTGTATTTATTTTTAATAGCAACAGTTTTTCAATTTGCAAAAATTTTATTCGTAAAAGGATTAAAAATAGTACGTACGAGTATTTTAATTCATTCTTTACGCATCTTTGTGCTTTATAGGTGTGTTTATGTTTTCATCTCGATGACACTTAAAATAATTAATCCCCAGGTGATGTTCCAGAGTTGGATATCCCTGGGCTTTATGAAGTACCTTCAGCAGAGGAAGGGTACTTCATTAACAGATTGTTATTGTTGCTGGCGTTGAAACTGTCATAAGAGGATGATAAAGCAATTGAGGTTCCTCCGGAGGGCTAATACCGTTAAAATTTATCACACAAGGATGTGTGCAGAGTGTCACCGATGCTGCTTAAAATGAAATTACAGCGTAGGGATTAATTATGACACTTTAACACCCGCACTGTAATTCCCGGCAATCTAAGTGCAGTTTAATGAGTTGAAAGAGTGTAAACCATTATTAGGTGTTGCATATTATCATGTGTAGTGCTGGATGGAGCTGTTGGATGTTATTGCGCAACAACAAATTTAACTAATTTTCGAGGTAATTTCACAAACTGTGTGAATTTACTTTATGAACTTGGTGAAAGTAAGTTGTTCGAGGAGGGGAATGTGGCGTCCGTTTGGGTAGTCTGCTAACATGCTTTAGCAAAGGAAACGACGTCCTTATAATTGATTGCAGATAAGAAATGATTGGCTATTTATTTATTAAATTCGATTTATTTTAATATAAGTTGTCCACCTCATAAAAAACTTCCAGTGGAATAGGCTTGCCAATCATAAAAAAATTTGCGATGCTGTATACGACGAAGTTACATTAAGGGTTCTGTCAGTAAAAAGCACACATTTTGAACTCGGAGCAGCGAGACTACAAGCAAGAGTTAGTTAGTTAGAGCGTGTATATGCATTTCTAGCTCAAGAAAATTGTGAAACTGAACACTGTCAAACAGCACTGCGATCTTCATTGCTTGGACTAAGTCGCATTCGCAACTATCGCATAAAAACCATATTAATTTATGTTGGCTTAACAGTGGTATATTAAAATACTCCTCATAAAAATCATTAAAATCAAAACATCCCCTTCTCAGTCATCGAAAATCTAGGCTGCTTGAAAACCGAACAACTGCCTTTCAAAAATGCACATGTGAACTGTGTTTGTTTAGTGAGTGCCCGTACTTACAATACGGTACAAGGGGAAAGAAAAACATATTATACCTACGAGTATATTTATTTAGAAAAATAAACTAAACAAGATATGTTTTTATCCTATCCCATAGGGTATATTAAACATAGAGAAATAATAACTATAGACCTAAAAAAAATATATACTAATATTTGTGATCAGTATCGAAAGTTATGTCGATCTAGCAAAGTCCGTCTATCTGTCCGTATGTCACCAGTTTCTAGGTCTGGTAGGAAAATTAAATTTAATATATAAGCTTTTTAGAACCCGAAGCAGTACAAATATGAACATTTTTAAAATCCTCCCACAGACATGCCCACTTTTAAAAGAAAGCTCTTTTTTCAAGATTTTTACTAGAAACTAAAAAAAATTTGTCCATACATTGTACAATGACACGCCTACCTTTTAGGGGCATTGTCTAAAAAAAAACTTGATATTGATTTTTAAAGCTGCTTACGGTGTTTTATAAGCCTTATTTAAAATGTCGTACCAGAATCCATGAACTTCCATAACAAATAGTTACAGCCACACCCACATTCTTATAAGAAGAAGCGATGAAATTAGTTTTTCTCTTTAAAGCCGTGGAAGTAAACCCGGAGTAGAAGCATACGCATATCACTGAATTTGAATTGAAAATTTCAGAACATCACGTTCACTTTATTAGATAAATACCAGTGGCGTGGCGTCCATACAAGCCGATTCCTTCCGGCTTCCCTTTTCCAATATCAAAAATGTTTATTTTGCCACTTGCCAACAATCACATTCAATTAATTGTTCATCAAACCATTTCTCATTCATAAATCATAACTTTATACACGGTCGAAGATGAAATGCTGCGACCACTTCGGTTGTTTATTCATTTTTACTCATACACAAACTCGCACACATAGCCGAGGCAAGTATGAACTCCGCTAGCGAGAGACAACTTCTTTTTCAAAAGAAAAGCGTGCAATGACTTTTTTTTTTTTTTTTGAAAAGCCGTTCATTTTCCGGCTTATGCATTAATTTCTTCACAGTACGAACTTTGAACTCTATTCCTTTCTGGCATATAGTAGAAGTTTATTTGCGATTTCTCTGTCTAACATACAGTCGCTTATGAGGAAAATAACCCGGGATTTCTCGACTTTTGTGGATAAACATTGGTGGAGGAGAAAGGCTTTAGTTCGAGTGAATTTTTTTTTTTTTTATTGTAGGCAACAAAATAAGCCGACGAAAATCGAGTTATTGGGTGACGTAGTGGTTCGAACGGCGTTTGAGGTTTTTCTTACTTGTTGGGTATTTTTTTTTTTTGCAAATTTCAAATGACAGTTGCAAATCGGTTGTGTAATTGTGCGTGATTTATTGAAAATTTGGATGCAAATTTTTGTGATTTTTGTGACTGCTAATTATTATAAAATTTTAAAAATTTAGCAATTACATATTGGTAGTTAAGTTAGTGTTTTAAATTATTAAATTATTATAAAATAGTGATTGAGCTAAGTGAATAGTTATTAGCTATATACCAAGTAAGTAATTATAAATTTACACAAGAGGTGCCCCATTGAACATTCTTATTATTCTTAGACAAGATGTCTCTAGTTAATTTTGAGTGTTGTTTAACTGATTTTCTTCTAGAAGAAACCCACGAGTTCAGTAAGCTTTCTCTTTTTGTAAAAAAAAAAGTTATAGAACTAGGTCGCTCGACACCATCAATGAAAATTGATTATACGCGAAAGGATGGGTATCAGAAACATTTTCATTAGTCTTTTTACAAAAAGAATCCACGGCTGACTGGTAGTTGAAATAGAATGTTTTGTTTTCCTTAGTCTTCTTTTTTCTAATTCTCCTAGTGTTTGGAGTCACACAGGTTTCTTTGATATAAACAATTTTATTAATTCTTCAAAAAAAACATATTCAAACGGAAAATCATATACGCAGCTGCTTGCGTATGCATGAATTTGGCGAATATCGTATAGAGACTTCTTTAGGGAATTCCTACGAGACTCATAATAGAGAAGTTGATCGCAATAGCGATTTAATGAAGCGTTTCATAGACACTGTAGTTCTTCTAGGAGAACAAGAGCTGGCATTCCGGGGTATCAGAGACTCGATGGCAATATCATTAGCGTATAGTGAACGTCTTATACAATTGCAGAGAAGATATTATAAAAACTTTTGAACAGATTTTATGTGAACCAGGAGAATGGGATAACGATACTCTGGTTATGTCCGAAAGTTTGTTGTACAAACTGCAGCACAAAGAATTCTGTTTTTTATTGCATGTTACTTCGGTCATATTTGCAAAAACAGATATTCTTTTTAGTTTAGTTCAAAATAAACAAACTGACATTGACCTTGCGAAGCAAGAGATGGAGGGTTCTGAGTCATGGATTCATTCTGAATTTTTAAACTCATATGACTCAATCTATGAGAGAGTAAGTAACTGCTCAGAACCACCACGCAAACGCCGGCTACTTAATATTGATGCAAATACAAATTATAGCCGAATTTTTGTAGCAATTATATATAATCTTACAAGTCAGATTAAGAATAGGTATAGTTCATTTAGTTCATATATTTTCTTTGATTTATTGAACAAATCAAAATATGAATATTTTTCTAATTCAATGCCGGATTACAAAATATCTTCTTTATTTACCCTATTTCATGGAATTTTTCATTTTACTACTTGAAAAAATGATGATGAGTTTTATACACTACTCCTTCACTTAAAGAGCTTGAGGTTATTCAACTTTATAAGCATTTTAATGTGGTAATGCTTAGAGATACTTTTTCTCAAACTCTAACATTGTGTGAAATTTTTTAACCCTGCCTTTGACTGTGGCCTCTGTCGAAAGATCTTTTTCGACTTTAAAAATAGTCCATACTTAAGAAATTCCCACAAAGAAGAAAGACTCTCAAACCTGGCACTTTTATCTATCGAAAAGCACCTTCTTTTAGAAATTAAAAATAAGTCAAATTTTTATGAAAGAGTTTTAGCAGAATTCGTAAAAAAGAATCGTAGGATAGCTTTAGAGTACAAATAGGTAGTACATAATTGTAATTGCTAAATTTTTTATATTTAACAACGCTCCGAGTTATCAATAAGTTATATAGATTATTCTGCCCAGAACGGCTTCTTTCGAAGCCACTTTTTTTATGCGATGAGCTCATTGTCTACGTAAATTCCAATGACTTAAAGTATAACAAAGGTGGCTTAGATTGCATATCTTAAGTCTGTGTTTCGAATAAGCACCAAAATGGTAAGTCTTGAATAAAACATTTTACTTAAAATTTTTTCGGCTTCCCTCTCTTGAAATTTCACCCCACGCCACTGATAGATACCCTATCCTATGATCCATTCCAGGTGGATTGTAGCCTTTATGTGTGTTTTTATACCCTATCTCATAGGGTACATTAACTTTTATACTTAGTTTGTACAATAGAGAAATAACTACGATAGACCTCAAAAGTATATATATGTGTGCCCAGCATCAAAAGTTTTTTTTTTTTTTTAATAATTTGCACGTGTGAAAGGGGTTATGAATACCCTTATAATAATTTTAGGACACAGGAGTTTTGAGGAGAGGGGAAGAGACAGAGAGAAAGACAGATTGGTGTAGTTGGTTTGAAACTCAGCTGGTATTAAGTTTCAGTGAACTCCAAGGGTGGCTGTCCAGATAACTGGGGAGCTTGTTTGTTTTTGCTTTTGTCGTTGCTCATGATTCACAGTATTTTTGTCCGTCCTCCTGATATCATCATCACGATCAAGTTGCATTTTAGCCATATGACCGCCCTACTGCCAGTGTTATGCCTTCGTAGTAGAATTGACATAAGATTTCGTAATTGATCGACTTTTTATTTATTTCATGCGAAATAAATAGATGATTATTGACATCAGTATTCGAACCGTGAACCTGTAGCGTGACAAGCGATGATGTTACGACTACACCACGGCCACCCCTCATGTTATGTCGTCCGTCTGTCTGTTCGTATGTCAACACTCTTTTGGCCTTAAATTTTGAGCTAGTAAGATGGAAATTGGTATATAACCTTCTTAGGATCCAACGCAGTACAAGTGTAAACAATTTTAAAATTCTCCTACTTTTTAAAAAAAAATCACTTTTATAAATATTTTTACAAGAAACTGAAAAATATCGCCTTAACAAAATATATAGACATTCACATTCTCTACAATTTGTCCATATATAATGTAATGCCACGCCCACTTTTGGGGCGTTTTCTTTGAAAATCATATTTTGCTTAGTCAAAGCTATTTACGATCGTATTGTTATTATTTCACCAGAATCTTTGACCTTCTGTTACAAAAATCGACCACTTTCTTTTAAGAAAAGTCATAGTCACAAATTCTGTAGTAAAATCTCTTAAAAAATAGAGAGAACATTCTCTGAGTAAAAAGATTTTATTGTACAATATTAAAACCAAAAGGGTCACAACGCCACGAGCACTTTATTAGAGATGGGTGATGAGAGATAGGGTATCATGCGATACGTTTAAGACGAATTGTAACTTTTCTTTATATTTTTATTTTACCCTAACCCATAGAGTATATTAATGTCGATACGTAGTTTATAACATACAGAAATAATGGCGGTAGACCGACTGCTTTTGGATCTTAAATGTTGAGTTAGGAAGAAGAATTTTGGTATATAAGCTTTTAAAACCTGAAGCAGTATAGGCAAGCCCGCCTCAAAAAAAAATACCTTTTTCAACATTTTTACTAGAAACTAAAAAATATCGCCTTATAGACATTCATATTCTCTGCAATTCGTCCTTACATTGTATAATGCCTATATTTTGATGGTGTTTTTTCGAAAAATGTATGGAGCAAGCCTTAATTTCAAAAATCCATGAACTTCCGTAATAAATAGTTACAGCCACGCCAACTATCTTATAAAAAGATGCCATGAAATCAGTTTTTCAGATAAAAACTCTTAAAAGTCACGGAAATATATTGTACTTTGAATTGAAACAGAGACGCCACGCCCACTTTAGTGGGAGTGGGTTAGAAGATGAGGGATAGCGTATCATACGATACGTTCCAGATAGATTGTAACCTTTCTGTATGTTTTTTTGTAAATATTATATTCAAGCCGTCTAGGACAAAGTTGAAAAAATCCAATCCGGCAAATTTTCTCGTCATCGCTGCTGCTTTACTGTGATGGAAATAGATCTACTTCGGTTTTTGTGAAATAGAAATGTGCTACAGAGTAAAGTAAATCTACTCAGCCTAATTATATTTTTTGTTCTTGAGAAAAAATGTAGTAAAAGTTATTAGAACGCTTCCTGTTTCGTAATTTTAAACACACATCTCAATAAAACGGCATACAATTACAACGTAAGTGTATACATTAATGCAACAACCTAGCATCAAGTCATGAATGTACTGAATGTTCATATATCAACTCGCATATATATCAAAAGCATTTCTTGAATTTTAGCTTTTTCTGGTATTTTTCGAGAAATGACTGAATGGATTTCAATGAGCCTGAACATATTTAATAGCATAGATAAAAGCTACGTATTCAAATCATCTGTCAGGTATGGAAGTTTATGAATTTAGTCTGCTTAGACAATTCTTCAGTAATCCTTTCTTAACCTTTTTCTAGTAGCTGCGTAGTTTACTCTAGTGGTTGCTAAGCACACACAATCCTTATAGTCTGCGACCGCTGGAAAAAAGGGACAAAAAAAAAAACACGGGAAGAAGCCACGTCCTACCAACCACAGCGAACGACTTCACCTGACTTCACCTACTATGTATGCTAAAATAGATTCTGCAAACTATTTAAGACACTTGTAACTGCTGCTCGAAGCATGACGGCAAAATCAGCCTTGGCGATTTATCATATAATGCTAAAATCAGAAAAGAAAATTCAATTAGTACGGAAAATAAAGACCTTTGTATTTCATCATTGCAGTAAAGTTTAGGTCTGTCAAATAAATGGATAAAACACCTTCGGCCACACTGGATTGATGTTGAAGCAATTTCATGAAACTACCAGCCCAGCCCAGTAACTTTATTTACAAATCCACCTGAACTTTGAAACAAACAAGGACAATACAAAGAACATTATTGCCAGGAACGGGCCATCACAATGACACCAATAATGCTATCGCCATCGACGATTATATAGTTTAATTTAAGGAAGTGAATGAATTTACTACTCGTATAGGATCTAGTAATGCAGTCAATTAAGCTAACGAAATCAGTTGAAGAATATAATTGTTCCAACAGGCGGTAAGCTTGTACCTCGTCGCTAATATTGCAAAAATAACAGAAATTTATCGACTTCGATGGATGGAAGGTTTAGAGTATAAGCAAGTAGAATATACTCATGTCCAACAGTAGCCCAAATAAAACAAGAAGAGACCAAGCACTGGAAGAAGCTTGGTGTTCAAAATGGGGCTACTCGATAAGAATCACGGCATTGTGGTCATTCGTCAAAAATATTAAAAATTCTGCCTCGTCTCTATCCCTTCGCTCATTTACAAAGAATTCCAGCTGTCAGCTCCTTAGACAAAGCTAATCTGCTTGCTGCTCACTTTGCAAGCGTTAACGCTTTGTCTCCACCTGTATTTGAGAGCGTCAAATTTTCCATGGGACAAGTCCACTTTCGCACTCGTACAGTTGCAGGAGTACTCAAAGGTCTTAACATACACAAATCCGCTGGTCCAGATGGCATCCCCCCCATAGTTCTGAAGAGGTGTTCTTCTACGCTGGCGAAACCTCTGTGTAAGCTTTTCTGTCTATCCTACTTTTCATGACTCTTCCTGAGTAGATCGAAAACAGCATTTGTCCAGCCCGTCCCTAAAAAAGGCGAATCTTCCTCCCTGTCCAATTACCGACCCATTGCATTTAGGTTTTTTTTTTTTTTATATATAATTTGCACGTTTTAAAGGGGATATGAATACCCTTATACTAATTTTTAGAACACATGCGTTTTGGTGTGGTTTGAAACTCAGGTGGTATTAAGTTTCTGTAAACTCCAAGGGTGGCTGTCCAGATAACTGGGGAGTATTTTGTTTGTTTTCGCTATTATTGTCGTTGCTTATGATTCACAGTATTTTTTCCGTCCTGCTGATGTCATCATCACGACCAAGTTGCATTTTAGCCATATGACCACTCTACTGCCAGTGTTATGCCTTCACAGTAGAGTTGACTTAACTTTCGCAAGTGATCGATTTTTTTATTTATTTCGTGCGAAATAAATAGATGATTCTTCACTTCAGGATTCGAACCGTGAATCAACAGCGTGACAAGCGATGATGTTACCACTACACCACGGCCACCACGGCCACGTCCCTTCTTTCCAAGGTCATAGAGACGCTGATAAATCGTCAGCTTATGAAATATCTCGATTCACGAAAACTCCTTAATGACCGGCAGTATGGTTTTCGTAGCAACAACTCCACTGGTAATTTGATGGCATACCTCATCGAGAAGTGGAACCAATCTCTTCATTACTTCGGTGAAACTTTCATTTCAAACGCATTTGACAGAGTTTGGTATCAGGCTCTTTTGTCGAAAATGCGTGCATATGGCATCGATGAGTCTCTTCTTCAATGGATTAGAAATTACCTTTCAATTCACCAAATAAATGCTGGTGTTCCCCAAGGCTCTGTTTTGTCTCCGACACTCTTTCCTATTTTTATAAATGATCTCTTGTCTGCAACTTCTAATCCAATCCATTCCTTCGCTGATGACAGTACACTCAGTTTTTCATATTCGTTCCCTAACCAAGTCCTTGCCCTTCGGCAGTAGAAGGGGAACGGCAACGTATGTTAAACACATTAAATTCCGACCTGGATAGCATAATTAAATGGGGTTCAACCAACAGAGTGGAATTTAATGCTTTCAAAACACAATGCTGTCTTCTGTCTCTCAAGCGAAACCAAAACCATCAACCATTATCCATGGATGGTACTTGCATCATTTAAACCGAAAGACTTGCCATTCTCGGTATGTGTATTAATAACTATCTTCGATGGAACGATCACATATTCGAGTTCGCCAAAAATGCTGCAAAATGTCTAGGATTCTTTAAACGGTGCAAGAAATATTTTAACCCCTCTGATCTGGCCTCAATTTATAAGACATTCATGCGCCCTAAGCTAGAATATAGTGCCCATATCTGATCTGGTGCACCCAAGACCGTTCTGCACATTCTTGATAGGCTACAGAATCGGGCGTTAAAACTTATAGGCGAGAGACATTGTGAATTCCATACCTTCACTTGAACATCGGGAAAATGTCTCATGTCTCTTCTTATTTTATCTCTTTTTTATAAAAAATGCTTTAGTGAAATAGCCAGTTGTATTCCTCCCCTTCAAAATTTTTCAGTTTACCCTTAAGCCCAATTTCGGTCGTACTGTTAAATATAGGGATTCTTTTATAAGCCGAACGACACGAATGTGGAATGATTTACCATGCTCTGTATTTCCGCATCATTACAACCTTCAAACATTTAAAGCCAACGTGCATAGGCTTCTCCTCGGTTCCTCTTCCCCCTTTCCTTAAAAGTCTGTGTCCTGTAACAGTATAAAGGTATTCATATTCCTTTTGCCGCTCGCAAATTATAAAAAAAAAAAAAAGTTGGAAAACATTACTAAATTTACAAGAGACTTACAGAAATTGCCGTTGAAATACGCAAGTAATTTCCGTTGGTTTCAAATTTTATTGAAACTTTATATCTAAAAATAAATCCTTTAAGTTCTTCTTTTCTGATGGTAAGTCGAGACCAATCAACACTTATATACATATGTAATAATATGAACCAAATTGAGCATATTTATAAGATACACTCCGCCCAAATATTTAGGAGTTGTCAAACGAGACTTTTTTTTATTGTTTTAGCGGTCGCAGACTTTTATGACTAATTTCAATGTTGCCCCCAACATTCGTCATATTTGATTGGACTATTAGTAAGTAATGAATAATTTTTTCAACCAAATCAAATTCAAATATCTTCTTTTCGTCATATGTAATACATAATTCCGCTTCATTTACAATACCATTTAAATTACATAAAGCGCTAAAAATTGTTAATTTTATTTCGATAATGAGCTACTTTAATTAAGTCTGAGTTTTGGACTTTGTATAACATAATCTATACATTTCGGGGAGTCTAAAACAAATCTACAATTTCGTGTTTTGTAAGTACAGTGTAGATACATGAAATGTTAATTAAAAATAAATAAAATTAAATAAAGCTGTAGTTTTGAGATATCTGCATGAGGGGGTGTAAAGATAGATCGCTTCCACGTGGTGTACCTTGATAAGGCTAAATGCTCTGTCATAATTAAGCTGTCAAACAATCAAACATCATCTTGATCTCCTGGCAAACAAGATATCTACACTAACTGAATGTAGGCCACACAAATTAACATACACTGTACTTCTAAAAGCTTCCTGTTGAAGAGAATTGGATCATCAGTTCGTATATTGCAACTCAACGTTGAAGGAATTAGTAGATCGAAAAGATAATGCATTTTAAGGATTTTAAAGAACAACACCATCGACGTAGCAATAATTCAAGAAACACATAAATTGGGATTATATACTATCAAGGATATGGATCTGTCACCTAGGTAAGAAGTGGTATTGAAAATGCAAGACTTATCCAAGTACCATGGACAATATATTCACTATTACCGTTGAAATAGCTGGAATACATATTACCAATATCTATAAGTCAACAAACACGTCCTGGCCACCAAATGTACTAACTCAATTTGACCATCCAGCAGTATACACTGGAGACTTTAATAGCCACCATACCTCCTAGAGATACGAGTATGCCAAGAATGATCTAAATGGCTTCAAATTGATTTAATGAACCAAAATAATCACCTTGACCTCAGTTTTGATGCAAAGATTGCTAGGTCTTTTCATCTAGGACCGAAATACCCGACCTAGATGTAATTTCCACAAAGTAATTTGGAACAAGTTTACTAATACCTTGATACAAGTATAAGATATTTAGCCAATAGCATATAACTACAAGCATCCTGCCGGCATCATCATTTTCACTACTAAGAAACACATACCGAGAGGCTGCCGAAATAAATATATTCACCGATGGTCTGATGAAAATGATTGTCTTTACGAAAAATTTGAGGCAAACGGCGAGCACGCGATTTCAGATGAGCTACTTAAGTCCCTCGATAAGGAACTCAGTGGCAAATAGCCACATTTCAAAACACCAACTTTGTACATTCCAGCCATACGGCTTGGAGCTAGCTCCGTAAGCTTGGAAACAGCACTCCAATAGTTGTCCCGAAGTCCTCAATCAGCCCAAATTTGATTGCTGAAGCTCCTTCGGATAAAGAAGAAAGCAGACCAATCAAGAATAGACTCAAAGAATATCTCATCAAATACTATAAAAGTAGAAGAAGGGCTTGATCTGGACTTCGATCATTCTGCAATGCTTTTTTAACACTTGGCGACAAAATTAGTATCAAAGAAAATAGCCCAAGATAAGCTAACAATCAGATTGATTGGAACTACTTCAGACAGAATCTAGAGGAAAGTTTAAAGCTTTCAGGGAGAATTGAAACAGAAAATGAATTAAAAGAGGCTGTGCAGAGAACTCCTATCCAAAAGATATATGTTAAAATATTGCAGAAACGAGAAGAGCTAGAAAATGTTGGCAACAATCAAGGGCGCAAAGCGACAAAACAATACTTAATAATCCAATTGATAAGCTTAGAAGATCGATAATAGAACTTAAAAATAAGACTCTTAAAACATACCTTACCAATTTCACAAATGATGCTAGTGCCGAATACTCGCTCTGGATGGCAACAAAGACAATGAATAGGCCGATTGCACACATTCTACCAGTTAAAATCAGAGAAGGTAATTGGACAAAAAACAAGAAAAGGCGAATTTATTTGCTGAATATCTCGCAGGTATCTTCCATCCCTATGAAGACATCGACTACCAAGGAACGGAAGAATTGTGTTAAGAGAAGGGATATATATAACAGGTAACGGCGAAAGAACTTGCCAAAGAAATAAAAGAAGGTATCAAAACCAAAAAGCCCCGGGATTTGATTTGATAACAGGAGAAACCCTAAAACAATTCCCAAAAAAAGATTTATTATTCTGCAAGAATAAGATGTGCACTTAACATGTAGAAAGTAGCTGACGTAATTATGATAAGGAAACCGGATAAACCACCTGGTGAAGTCACTTCTAACCGCCAAATATCGATACTGCCTATCAGTGGCGTGGGGTGAAATTTCAAGAGAGGGAAGCCGAAAAAAGTTCAAGTAAAATGTTTTATTCAAGACTTACCATTTTAGTGCTTATTCGAAACGCAGACTTAAGATATGCAATCCAAGCCACCTTTGTCATTGGAATTTACTTAGACAATGAGTTCGTCGCATAAAAAAGTGGCTTCGAAAAAAGCCGTTCTGGGCAAAGTAATTTATATAAGTTATTGATAACTCGGAGCGTTGTTAAATATAAAAAATTTAGCAATTACAATTATGTACTACATATTTATACTCTAAAGCTATCCTACGATTCTTTTTTACGAATTCTGCTAAAACTCTTTCATAACAATTCGAGTTATTTTTAATTTCTAAAAGAAGGCGCTTTTCAATAGATAAAAGTGCCAGGTCTGAGAGTATTTCTTCTTTTTGGGAGTTTCTTAAGTAAGTGTGGACGATTTAGATAAAACTAGATTCAGAACATGGGCATAACAGGGAATAAAAATAGCCATTGGGCATATATTCTCGATTCTTATTTGGACTCAACCATGACCAACCGGACATTACGGCCACACCATCGTAGGACTGACCTATTAACTTTTCTTTACAGTTATTTTATCGCACGAAATAACCGCGTTTCGACCGACACTCACGTCAAAGAAACATAAAAATCCTTCTTATATTCTATTTTCTACTAAATAACGCACTACAATACTAAGCTATTCTCTGTGGCTCACATCTGGTGTTTCATCGACCATCACAGATACAAAATTTATTGAACTGATTTGATCCTCAATTTCGCGATATTATGTATCACGTCATCTTGAATGCCATTGGAGAGGCCGGAAAAATGGAGTTTTGGGAACTTGAACTTTGTTCTAAATGCGAATCCGTGTACAAATGTAAATATCGTACTTAGCCAAGTATGAAAAGGTTTCAATATAATTACCGGCCAGCTTTTGTTTTCCTAGAAGAACTACAGTGTCTATGAAACGCTTCATTAAATCGCGATTGCGATCAACTTTTCTATTATGAGTATGAGCCTCGTAAGAATTCCCTAAAGAAGTCTCTATGCGATATGCGCAATGCAAATGCAAGCAGCTGCGTATATGCTTTTCCGTATGAATATGTTTTTTGGAAGAATTAATAAAATTGTTTATATCAACTGACTCCAAACACTAGGAGAATTAGAAAAAAAGAAAACAAGGAAAACAAAACATTCTATTTAATTTGCAACTACCAGTCAGCCATGGATTCCTTTTGTAAAAAGACTAATGAAAATGTTTCTGATACCCATCCTTTCGCGTATAATCAATTTTCATTGATGGTGTCGAGCGACCTAGTTCTATACTCAAAATTAACTAGAGACATCTTGTCTAAGAATAATAAGAATGTTTAATGGGGCACTTCTTGATTAGATTTATAACTATTTACTTGGTATATAGTTAATAACTATTCACTTAGCTCACTCACTATTTTATAATAATTTAATAATTTAAAACACTAACTTAACTACTGTAGTTGCTAAATTTTTACAATTTTCTAATAATTAGCAGTCACAACAATTACACAACCGATTTGCAACTGTCATTTGAAATTTGCAAAAAAAAATAAAATACCCAACAAGTTTAGATAAATCTCAAACACCGTTCGAACCACTACATCGCCCAATAACCCGATTTTCTTCGGCTTATTTTGTTGCCGACAATAAAAAAAAAAAACTCCTTCGAACTAAAACCTTTCTCCTCCACCAATGTACATCCACAAAAGCCGAGAAATCCCGGGTTAATTTCCTCATAAGCGAATGTAAACTTCTACAAAGACAAAGAAATCGCAAATAAACTTCTACTATATGCCAGAAAGGAATAGAGTTGAAAGTTCGTACTGTGAAGAAATAAATGCATGAACGGCTTTTCAAAAAAAATTCATTGCACGCTTTTCTTTTGAAAAAGAAGTTGTCTCTCGCTAGCGGAGTTCATACTTGCCTCGGCTATGTGTGCGAGTTTGTGTATGAGTAAAAATGAATAAACAACCGAAGTGGTCGCAGCATTTCATCTTCGAGCGTGTATAAAGTTATGATTTATGAATGAGAAATGGTTTGATGAACAATTAATTGAATGTGGCAAAATAAACATTTTTGATATTTGAAAAGGGAAGCCGGAAGGAATTGGCTTGTATGGACGCCACGCCACTGCTGCCTATGCTATCCAAGATATTTGAAAAGATGTTAAATAAACGTCTGCATAAAATAATTGTAGAAAAATCGCTAATTCCTAACCATCAATTTGGTTTTAAAAACACCACTCCACGATTGATCAGGTGCATCGAATAACAGATAGAATCGAAAAAGCATTTGAAGAGTAAAAAAATATGCTCTACTATATTTCTAGATATAGGACAAGCCTTAGATAAAGTATGTAGCAATTGCATTTACCAAAGCAATTTTTAAAAATTCTGGAGTCTTATATATGATTTTTTTAGAATTAAGCAAGGAGATGCGTACTCCATATTGAGAGAAATAGAAGCTGGTGTACCACAAGGCAGTTTGCTTAGCCCTGTATTATATCTTTTATTTACCAACGATCTGCCAGAAAGTGAAGAAATAACTATGGCAACATTTACAAATGATATATCAAAATCGACCAAGAAATGACAAAATGACTTTTAAATTTGGTCTCAAATTTACGAATAAAAATGTCCATAAATATCTAGGCATGACAGTAGATGCAAAACTACACTGGAAACCGCATGTAAAGAAAGAAAGAGAAGAACTGAACATGCACTATAGTAAAATGTACTGGCTTATAGGGAGTTTTTTTTTTGTAATAATCTGCGCGTACCGAAGGGGTTATGAATATCCTTAAACTGTTTTAGGGCACGGGCGTTAGGAAAAGGGGGAGAGGAACAGAGGAGGAGCCTGTATACGTTGGCTTTAAATATTTGAAGGTTGTAGTAATGGGGAAATAAAGAGTCTGGTAGATGATTCCACATTCGTGTCGTTCGGCTTATAAACGAATCCCTATATTTGACAGTACGACCAAAATTGGGCTTAAGGGTGAACTGAAAAATTTTGAAGGGGAGGAATACAACTGGCTATTTCACTGATTTTTTATAAAAAAAAAAAGAGATAAAATAGGAAGAGACATGAGACATTTTCCCGATGTTCAAGTGAAGGTATGGAATTCACAATGTCTCTATCGCCTATAAGTTTTAACGCGCGATTCTGTACCCTATCAAGAATGTCCAGAATGGTCTTGGGTGCACCAGACCAGATATGGGAGTTATATTCCAGCTTAGGGCGGATGAATGCCTTATAAATTGCGGCCAGATCAGAGGGTGTAAGATATTTCTTGCACCGTTTAAGGAATCCTAGATATTTTGCAGCATTTTTGGCGACCTCGAATATGTGATCCATCCATCGAAGATGGTTATTAATACACATACCGAGAATGGCAAGTCTCTCGGTTTCAATGATGTAAGTACCATCCATGGATAATGGTTAAGGGTTTTGGTTTCGCTTGAGAGAAAGAAGACACCATTGTATTTTGGAAGAATTAAATTCCACTCTGTTAGTTGAACCTCATTTGATTATGCTGTCCAGGTCGGAATTTAATATGTTTAACTCTTGCTATAATAAACTATTGCTTTATAAACAAGTTCTAAAATCAGCATGAACCTACGGTCCATTGCATTCACATGCAAAACAAATAAGCAAAAAATACAAACATTCCAAAACAAGGTACTTCGGGACATAGTAAATGCACCGTGGAAACACTGATCTGCATAGAGACCTAGAAATAGCCTTGATTAAAGACGTAATAAAAAACGTAGCTAGTAGGCATAAACTTAGGCTCCTAAACCACGTCAATTTAGAAATGACACAACTGTTAAATACTGACAATCTGACTAGGAGATTAAGAAGAGTAAAACCTTCTGAACCAACTACCTAGGAAAAACAAAAAAAAAATGTACAGGATCACACGAAAAGAGTGATTGAAAATACCTACATAGTTATGCTAAAATAGAAAGAAACTGCCGTGTTTCTTAATTTAGAAACTTTGTTAAAAATAAATTGCTAATTAGTTTGACGACTAGGTGCTATAATTGGAAGGATGACCTAAATTATACCTTCCCCGGGTGTTTTTAGTGGATTAAAGTCCCACACTATTGCTATTCCCTTATGGGATGTCTTTTGAAGATTTTCATCCAGCTAAACGCAAAAAACAAAAGAAGACATAAATGAAAGAAGAAATTGGATTTTTATCTAATATTTTGAAATCGGAAGCCGACTAACCTTTCAAAAATGGTCACATCTCTTAAAGTGCTTGTATGGATTAGAAGCAAGCAAAATTAGGAAATAGTATAAAATTTAGTTATGGTAAGGAACACTAAGAGCACAAAGGCTTTTGTCGCAATTTTTTAGAACATACTTACTCGTACATATAAGAAAGTAATCTAAAACACATCGCCTTTCTACCGATGGCTGGATAATGTGAACGCTATAACACACAATACTCTACTACGGGCCTGACCCCCGATTAGACAGTTCCGGAACGTATAAAAGCTTTTATACCTTATACAGACGGAGTCCTATGATTAGCGCTACCTGGGGGAGTAACGATAATTGGATTCGCCGATGACATAGCAGTCGTGACAGTAGCTAAACAGATCCGTGAAGTAGAATCAGCTACAAATGAAGCAATTGCCCGGATAAAAGATTGGCTAATATCCGCAGAACTAGAACTAGCTGACCATAAAACAGAAGCTGTTCTTATAACCAGCCGGAAAGCGTCGAATTTGCCAACTTTCAGGTTGTTTAAATACCTTGGAGTAATGCTGGTCAACAGGCTACGGTTTAAAACGCATGTTGATTTTGTTACCAAAAAAGCATCGCAAATGCAGGGAACTCTCTCGCGTATCATGCCTAACATCAGTGGACCTGGATACGCTCGAAGGATTCTACTCTCTTGAGTTATCACCTCAGTTCTGTTATATGCCGCCCCAGTCTGGGCGAAGGCACTGAGGACGAAGGAGACCAAAAGGAAACTATCGTCATCATACAGACTCTGTGCGCTACGGACAATCAGCGGCTTTCGAACCATCTCTGACGAAGGTGCATTTGTCATAGCTGGAATGGTCCCCATCGATATTCTTGCAGATGAAATGCTGAGGATATATAACTGAAGAGCATTGAGTAGTCACGACGCCACTGGTATCAAGGTGATAAAAATTGAAGAAAGGGCAGCGTCAGCAGCTATGTGGCAAGCTCGTTGGGCTAATACAACAAAAGGCAGATGGACATACAAACTTATACTGACAATCCAAGATTGGATAAGTCGAAAGCATGGAGACAGCAACTACCATCTAACGCAGTTCCTGTCTGGCCATGGTGGCTACCGCAAATATCTACACCGATTCGTATACGACAACTCACCATCCTGCCCGGAATGCCCAGGTGAAGATGAAGATACGGAGCACGCAGTGTTTTACTGCACACGTTTCACGGCATGGAGAATTACTCTGCCAAGTCCGTCATTACTCCTCGACCATATGTTACGGTTGGAAGAAAATTGGATGGCAATATGTTCTTTCGTAACAACTCTACAAAAAGCGCTGCGGAGAATAGAAAAGCTAAGAAGAGCAACTGAAGCAGTGGAAGAAGGTGACACAAGAAGCATAGCATAAAATGCTAACCAGCCCCGTGAAGTAATACCTAACGGCAGTCCCGCGGGGAAAGTGGTTGAAGTGTGTAGGGTGTGTGTTTAGTACGTAGTCGTATTCCTGGCATCGATTACTCAGGTTTGTGAATCGTGCATGCTAGTAGCACTCGGGCTATTAGTATCTATGAAGATTACACATCCCTGGCGCAATCCAAAAAAAAAAAATACCTTATACAGATTTTTTTCAAAATCTTTCGTATTATCTACGAGTACTATTCAAATATTACAAAATAAAAAATTATCGGTATTTTTTCACCACGACGGTAATGAAATAGTCATGAAGTAAAATTTATTGACGTGTTTTGCAACTCAGCTTATACTATTCTGTATTTAAATTTTGGGCAATACAAGAAGTGATGTAAAGTTAAAACAAACAAAATTTATTTTCAATAAGTTACATAATAGCTTTTATAATTCAATTTGTGTAAAAATGTTTTTACAAATGAGAGGCAAAATAAAGATTATTAATTTAATGAAAGAAGACTGTAATTTTCAATGGAAAACTGATATTTTTAGTGGAAACTGGTAAACTGAATGGAAGCAAAAAAAAAAATGGTCAAATACAGTTTTTGTTGGTAATGTGACAACAGTGATAGTGATGGATATTCTCTGAAATTACAGGAAAATCAGTGTAATTCATAGACTATATCATATTGCTGGAACCGAAAGAAGAGGAGATCATCGCGACCTTACAGTAAGAGCCGTGAGCGTAGGTTCCAGTGTTTTATTTCAAAACGTTCGGAATTAAGCATCACCAACTAATCTTGGCACACTTATAAATATCAGGAAGGAGTATATTTTAAGCTTGTTCACTATTTAAAAATACCTTCGGAATCTGGAGCAACATAACTTTTTGATGCTGGGTCTAGGCTTCTAACAGCGCATACCCAGAAATGAAAAAAAAAATAGAACCTTTAATATAAAACGTTTATTTTATTTTCCTCTTTGAAAATTCTTTAAAAAGATTACAGAAATATTTCCTTTTTTTCTGAATATACTTCTCTACATGCCCAGCTACCAAAACAGAATGGCCGACTCCAACTTGAAGTTGGTCGCAGCTCGGTTGGGCGAGCATAATACTCGTACATTCCGAAACGAAATTTTTTGTTTCCTATTTTTATAATACTACAAACCCTTATTTTGTAATATAATATACAAATACGAGTTTGAAAAAAAAATCTGTTCTGGGAAAATCAATGGATTCCGGCACACGAGATGACTCATAACTGAAGTACAAGGGACTCACGGGTCTATCCACTATGGTGGCATTCTATTAAGTACATTACATACATTACATACATTACCATATATAAGGCAGGTATGGAGTACAGTTGTGATTTCCATTCGACGGGTAAACCGACCTACTGGCCAACTGATACTTCGAAAATACCTGACCTGATCGACTTTTTCGTCGTGAAAGGAAAATTTCTACCAACCATATTAAAGTTGAAGAGAGCTTTGATCTGTCGTCTGACCATTCCCCAGTTGTTTTGACATTGAGTGAAAAACTAGTCTATACCCTAGAGCCAGCGAGGTTAAACGGTAGAACAACTAACTGGGAAGGCTTTAGGAACGAAATTGAAGATAATGTTGAACTGAGCGTTCCACTTGCGACACCCTATGAACTTGAGGTTGAAGTTGATCGCTTCGTTGAGATCGTACAGTTCGCCTCTTGGAATAATACTCCCAATCCAAGGAAAACTCCAGACAAATACGGTCTACGATATCCTACGGAAATAAAAGAATTGGTCAAGGAAAAAAGAAAAGCGCATAAGAAATGGCAACAGAGTCGTGCTCCGCAACATAAAGCTCACTTTGCAATTCGTTGAAGAAGACTATAAAGGATTTTAAGAATCGTGCGATAGGCTCTCATCTTGAAAGTTTAACAGAGAAAAAAGATTCCAATTATTCACTTTGGAAAGCTGTAAAAGGCACCAAAATGCCCAAGGTCCCCGCGCCGCCAATTAAATTAAATCACAATGAATGGGCAAGGGAAGATAAAGAAAAAGCGGACGTTTTTGCGGCCCACCTGGAAGATACCTTTAAACCGTACGATGGTCAAGTGTCTTACGTCAATATCAATAGGCCGGATTTACCATCTGACGATTTAGCACTTACAAGTGCAACGCTAAGGGAACTCAAACATGAGATCGGGAATCTAAAACCAAAGACAGCTCCTGGTTATGACTTGATCACCGGAGAAATTCTCAAAGCTTTACCTAGAAAAGCATTGATTAAGCTTCTTCATATTGTAAATGCTGCGCTCAGATTAAAACACCTGCCTAACCAATGGAAAGTTGCGGAAGTTATAATGGTTTTAAAACCAGGAAATCCGCCAAATGAGGTAAAATCTTATAGACCAATTCCGCTACTTCCGGTTACATCCAAAATTTTCGAGAGGATATTACTAAGGCGTCTCCAACCGGTTATAGAAGGAAATAATCTTATCCCTGACCACCAGTTTGGGTTCAGAAGTAAGCATTCGACGTTTGACCAGGTGTATAGAATTAATGACGTAATCGAGAAAGCACTTGAAGAGAAAAAGATATGCTCAAGCGTATTTCTTGACGGCGTACTTCTACTTTGATAAAGTGGTATGATGGCTTCAATTGGAAATTACGACAAGTTCTCCCTGTATGCCTATACGACATTCTAGAATCATATCTCGGGAATAGCCGGTGTACCGCAAGGAAGCGTTCTTGGGCCACTTTTCTATCTGTTATATACTCGAGATATACCGAAAGAAGATGGCACTATCCTGGCTACGTTTGCCGATGACACCGCTATCCTAGCCGTAGGTAAAACAATCGAAGAAACGACTGCAAAACTGCAAAACGCACTGAATAAAGTAAATGAATGGACGAGGGACTGGCGGATCGCCCTCAACGAATCTAAATCTGTTCACGTGAATTTCACTTATAAGAAAACTAATGTCTTGCCAATTTTCCTAAACTTGGTCCGAATACCTTTTGCAAACGAGGCCAAATACCTTGGAATGACACTCGACGCAAAACTGAAATGCAATTCGCACGTGAAAATGAAACGTAAAGAACTCGAAATCAAATATAGAGAAATGAACTGGTTGCTCGGAAAACACCCCCAGCGAAGTATTGAGAACAAACTGCTTTTATACGAGCAAGTGCTAAAGCCGGTGTGGACTTATGGTATACAACTTTGGGGCTGTACCAAGAAAACAAACGCCAATATTTTACAAACTTTTCAAAATAAAGTGCTAAGAGAAATTGTCCACGCACCGTGGTATACTAGAAACGATGATATCCACAGGGATCTCGGAATTCCGACAATCGAAGCTGAAATTAGAAGCTTCGCGAGAAAGCAACCGACTAATCGGACATGTCAACAATACAATCCTACAAATTCTGGATGAAAGCAATTTATTGCGCCAACTACAAAGGACGAAACCTTTCGACTTGGCGAGTTAGGAATCATTCGCGCCTAGATTGCGGAACATGCAGGATCTTTCACTGGAAAGTAACCTGCCAAACGAGTTTTTTCTCATGATAAAAAAATTGCTTGATAAGGTCCTTCTTAGTTGCAATATATAACAAATTAAATCGCAGGGTGGTTTTTTTTAGTCAGTAAGAATCTGACACTACTATGAGCACGCGCTTGCTATCCTCATAGTGTCTACGGAAAATTTTTTCACCAACCGTCGGAAAAAAAAAAAAATGGAGAGAGAAAGTCTAATTTTTAGTATGATTAATAAGTCTATCTTCGTTGACGTTACATGGGCAAATTTATTCAAAGCAGAAATATATGGGTTGTGTGGAGACATGTCCCGACAGATCGATAGAGGGAGTTTAGTCCAGAGGGACTACATAGTTGATAATCTGAGGTTATAGATAGAAACATCAGCTATTATCTACTAAGTATTAGACCTAACTGTAGGCAGCTGCCAATGTTTACCTTCCACTACAGCGCCACCAAAAGTAGACTAATTCAAACACGAATTATATAGGCTGTGCAGAGACATGTCCCGATAGAGCTATAGAGGGAGTTCACTCCAGAAGGACTATATCGAAGGGGCAGATATAATTGTTGATAAGTATACTAAGCAGTACACCTAACTGTAGGCCGCTGTTGAAGATTTTTAGTTGAGGCCAATGTCTATCTTCCACTGTAGCGCCACCAAAAGTAGGTTAAGTAGCAACTACCTAATTCTTTAATTAAAATTCAGCAATTCATCAACTAAAGCAAATTGTTTTTAAGTTACTACTTGTTGCTATTTGTCTTAAAAACAGGGTGTCAAGTGCGCACACTTTCTAAAATCAAAAAGATTCATTCAGACTCACGCAAAATAAAAGAAGGCACAACGGAGATGCTGATAATATAGATCTGAGAGAAATAATACCCACCTTGTGAGTAACACATATTATATTTTTAAATACAAAATATATACTACACATATTACCAATTCTGTTGGAAACTCACTCATTGACAGTACAGTCCCTTTATAAATATAAAATTTGCAAATGTTTCCGACAAAATACATTACAACTTTCCCACACATATACTGGAATAAAAACAACAACGACTAAAGTGCTTAACTGACCTTGAACTATATTCAAAACACATTCAAATAAAAGCCGAAATTGGTTGGATATTACTTTAAAAATAACTGTCCAATCCAGTTTAGTTATATAACTAAACGACAAATCCAAAGCAAGTAGATAACTCAATAATATTCCACACCAATTATTGCATTGACATTGTTAGACTTAATCGGATTACACTCACAGATACTTAATCCATTTCAACCCTCTCGCTCTCTCGGACGTGATCAATTGATCTATAAGAGTGTGCTGTTGCTAATATCAAATCAAATTTGAATTAAAAAATTGGCCAATGGCTATAATAATTTGTTGTTATTAACTTTTGAATTGCATATCTTTTAGATTTCTCTTTATTTTTTGCTTATACGAATTTGTATGTATGTCTGCGTGCTAGCAGCTATATAACGCCGCCCAACAACGGCCACAACGCATATAGCCACACCGAATGGAATAAGAAACACAAATCCACAGTAAACACTTTCACTTTTAAGGTCATTTCATAATATCTCAATCGACAGTGTACCGCACTGCCCCACACTTTACCGAACACGTTTCAAAACTTGTTTTTCCTCTAATAACCCGCTGACATTTTTAAAGGCGATCAAGCGAAACACTCATGCAAATTGATCCGGAAATCTCTCAAAAAGTATCTGTGTATCTATTTTATATAACTCACCTAGAACTAGGAATAGAACAAAAATCCTTATAGTAGCCATTTAATCTAACCTCTAAGACTATTAGAAATAAGAAACTATCTACTTTCGACTGCACTATATTGCCGTGTGTACACTGTGCAGTTGCAAACAATCGACTAGGAGAACTCGAAGGTTGTTTCTTTGTTAAATATCTTTTATCTGAGCATTGAGAGACTTTTCTTTGAGTTATTCTCTGTGAGCTGACTATTTAAGCCAAGTTAGCTGTGGATATAGTGGTTTCTTTCCAGTTTCCCTACTGCATACGGATGACTCTCTCGCTCCGTGGATCTGGAGTGGAACGGTAGGTAAACGAATGTCTCTTGGAGGCCTCTGGCTCTGTCGGGTGTTCTCTTGCAGGCATTTCTTGTTTTTTTATGCCACACCAGTGAAAACTTGATGTTTGAGGCTTAAAATTTTGTAGATGAAATGTTGTAGGTGGCTAGCTTCATCGCAAATTAACTTGTTTTTTGGGAGACGACTGGTTATTTGGATGGAAACAGCCAAACTTTATTTTCATTTGACAAATGACTCAATTATATGTAGATGTAAATCATTATGTGTAAGTGGTGATGTCAATGTTAATTTGTAGTTTTTGGGGGAAGACGCATGAGCTGTGAATTTACCATAAAACTTTAGTCGAAACAAATTGTTGTTAAGTAGGTTTCCTTAGTTGCGAGTAATGAAAATTTTCGTTTGACTAGTGTAATTTTGTAGGACACTTAATTCAAGTTCTTGCTTTTGATGTCTTCTTCAATTCTTCCAATTCTTAGAGTTAACAACAAGTGTATTTCTGATGCCCTAAATTCCTCTCGCTAATGGTCATTCGCACGTTTTCTGCTGCTTTGCGTCATTACCTACTGTGGATCCAGTTCTTAAAAACTGGTACATTGGTATGCTACACACAATACTATCAAGATATTCGGAAATTCTACCAAGATATCGGAACATTGCTGGACTACAGGTTGCATACTTGTTAGGTAGGAGAGCTGATAAGTTTTTGGTGTTGGTTTTCTTCAGCCCCACCAGGGTTGTCCTTGTTATTTAGCTAGTGATTGTTTGATGTTATTCCATAATTTTATGTGACGCAAGCACTATCAGTGTAGTTCTGTAGTTAATCAGCCCTCTAAGCTGGTTAAAAGTACGTCGAAGTCGTCCACTAAAAAGACTGAACGAAAAATAACCTCGGATAAGCCAACGAATCCCAGTTTTGTGACGTATTCTCAGGCTACAGTCAAAGCAACCAGACGAAACGATGGGCCACACTCTGATCCGTTGAAAGAAATTCTGAACTGCATTTACGCTAAGTTTGAGGAACAATGTGAAACGAACAAAAGAATTCTCGAACGTCTCAGTAACGTCGAAAGCTTTTGTATGGCTAACCTTATATCTAAATCTAAGTAGATATGGACGCTTTGCTTAAAATTGTAACACGGAATGCAAACGGATTCTTACAAAAATCTAACGAATTAGAAATTTTTCTAACGAGAAAAAATATCGACATATGTATGATCTCCGAAACCCATCTAACAAGGGAATCGCAAATAAAGATAAGAGGCTACGTTGGTTTTCACGTCTATCATCCTTCTGATAGAGCGCGGGGAGGGTTCGTCCTTATTCATTAAAATTAACATCGAACACTCGGTCGATATAAACATAGAGCTGGAAAAACTTCAGTTGTGCGTGGTAAGGGTTAAAAATAAACACTTGAGCTACAACATAGCGTCTGTTTACTGTCCGCCGCGATGCTCGCTTGAAAAAGACGACTACTTTCGTGTCTTCAATGCCCTTGGTTCAAATTTCCTTATTGGTGGAGATTTCAACGCGAAGCACACCTTCTGGGGTTCAAGATGAACATCTTCTAAAGGAAAAAATCTCTACGAAGTGGCAAATGAATTCGATTGTTGTTTTTATTCGACAGGAAAACCCCGATCTTATCGATTTTTTTTTTTTTAGGTATTTACGATAAATTTATTACAGTCGAAGAAAGTTTTGATTTGATCACTCTCCGGTAATTTTATTACTTGGTGAAGCGTTGATCAAGAAAGAAGGACCTTCAAGACTTTCTAGCAATAGAACAAATTGGAAGGGTTTTAGAAATGATTGCGAAACAAATATCGACTTAAATGTATCACTTAAAACACCTTGTGAACTAGAGGACGAAGTTGATAGTTTCGTAGAAGCAATCCAAAGAGCGGCATGGAGAAACACTCCTTCTAGAAGCTATAAGATTAACCGCAACGAAAAGTATCGAAGTGAAATCATTGAACTAGTGAGGGGGAAAAGAAAAGCACGAAAGAAATGGCAAATCACTCGTGCACCGCAGCATAAAAAGATCATTAACTGACTATGCAATCGCCTTAGAGATATTGTAGTATTCGGGAATTTAAAAGCAATAAGACAGCGACCAACCTTGAAAATCTCTCCACTGGAAGAGAATCAAATTATTCACTTTGGAAAGCGCTAAAAGGCATCCGGAAACCAAGAGCGACAAAGAAAAGGTGGAACTTTTTGCTCTGTACTTAGAAGATACGTTTAAGCCATTTGACGGCCCTTTGATAACGCCCGACTCCCTAGTCACGACATCTGACAACTTTAAAGTAAAAAAAGTTGCATTAATTGAACTGAGGGAAGGGATTAAAAATCTAAAGACGAAAAAAGAACCGGGTTACGACTTGATAACATCGCAGGTGGCCAAGGAATTACCGAATAAAGCTCTTATCAAACTGCTATATTTGATTAACGCTTCATACAGATTGCTCTACGTTCCGAGACAATGGTAAGTCGCAGAGATTATAATGGTCCCGAAACCAGGCAAACCTTTGAATGAGAAGAAATCAAACGTCTCATTAATGACCATTAGTTTGGGTTTAGTGGGTTTAGTCCACAAAATAACTGACGTGATTTAGAAAACTCTCGAAGAAAAAAAGATTTGTTGTGGTGTATTTCTTGACGTCTCACAAGCTTTCGATAAGGTTTGGCATGAAGGCTTGGAGTATAAATTGCAACGACTACTGCCACGGCAACTCTTTCTAACGATCGTACCTCACCGAAAGACTTTTTCGTGTTAAGCACGGAAATGATTACTCTGATTTCAAGGAGATTGAGGCCGGAGTCCCACAAGGAAGTGTCCTTGGCCCACTTCTATATGTACTCTACACGCGTGATATTCCACAAGAAAGGAACTGCGTTGTTGCCACATTTGCGGACGATACGACGATATTGACAACGGGCGATACAATGGAAGCAGCAACTGAAAAGCTGCAACATGCTATTAATAAAGTCCACGCTTGGACGAATTCTTGGCGTGTTGTGCTGAATGAAAGCAAATTTACTCACGTCAACTCAAATTTTCAAGTCGGTGTGAGCACGATTGCGATTGTGACGTATGTACATTGTTTATACATACGAGGGTGGGTCAATAAGTCCCTGAAAATTAACACAAATTGTGTCGTCACCTTAAATTTAATCTTTCAAAAGAACGCACCTAAATTTTCCGACAGATCTATCAAATAGTTTTGTTGTGGCAGCCATTTTATACAGACGCCTACTAGCATTTTCGTTAAAATGGAAAAAAGTGAATTTCGAGTGCTCATTAAACACTATTTTTTGCGAGAAAAAACTATCACGCAAACCAAACAAAAGCTTGACAAATATTATGGGGACTCTTCACCATCGATTGGATTGGAACCATTCACCACTGGTTTACTCAATTTCGGTGCAGTCGTTCAAGCACAAGTGACGCCGAACGTCCTGGTCGCCCAATTGAGGTCACCACACCAGAAATGGTAGACAAAATCCATGGTTTGATAATGGACGATCGGAGAGTGAAAGTGCGAGAGCTTGAAGAGGCCACAGGCTTATCAAATGGCTCAGTGATTTCGATTTTACATAAATATTTGGACATGAAAAAGCTTTCCGCAAGATGGGTGCCGCGTTTGCTCACAATCTACAACAAACGCATTCGTTTGACAACTTCAAAAGTGTGTTTGGCGATGTTCCAGAAAAATTCGGCTGAGTTTTTGCACCGTTTCGTAACTGTGGATGAAACCTGGATTCACCACAATACACCAAAAACCAAGGAACAGTCAAAACAATGGACTTCTCCTGGTGAATCGAAGCCGAAGAAGGCCAATTCGGGTTTGTCAGCAAACAAGGTCATGGCAACAGTTTTTTGGGATGCGCGCGGTGTTATTCACATCGATTACCTTGAAAAGGGTAAAACGATCACCGGCGCATATTACGCAGAGTTGCTGGATCGATTCCAAGACGATTTGAAGCAAAAACGGCCGCATTTGGCGAAGAAAAAAGTTCTTTTTTACCAGGACAACGCATCGGCGCACAAGTCCGCAGTCGCAATGGCAAAATTGCATGAGTTAGGCCACGAATTCCTCCCTCATCTATTCCCCAGATTTAGCCCCCTGCGACTATTTCTTGTTTCCAAACATGTAGAAATGGCTCGGAGGTAAGAGATTTGGGTCGAATGAAGAGGTCATCGTATTATTTGGAGGGCATCAAAAAATTGGAGAAACGTTGGATGAAGTGCATAGAGTTAAAAGGAGACTATGTTGAAAAATAAAATGGTTTTATACCGAAAAGAGTGTTCCTTATCGTAAGGTAGTTAATTAAGGTTATATATTGGGTTTATAACTTAATTCGTGCCGTTTTTTGTCAAAATTTGAACGTTTTTTTAAGAAAAACATGTACAATAGTATTATTCAAAGTATTGCCAACTGAAGCTATGACTTTTTCCCATCTTTCTGGCAATTTGTGGCTTCCATCCCAAAAGAACTGCGCCGGCTAGGCAGTCAAGAATGAATCAAGCCAATTTTTGATATTCTGTTCTGATGTGAACCGTCTTTCAGTGAGGGCGTTCTGCATCGACCGGAACAAATGGTAGTCAGAAGGGGCAAGGTCTGGGCTATAAGGCGGGTGGGGTAAAACTTCCCATTCACTGTTTTCCAAATAGTTCTTAACCGGAATAGCAACGTGGGGCCGAGCGTTGTCATGATGGAAAATTATTGCCTCGTATTTGGTCGCATATTTCGGGCGTTTTTCGGCTACTGCTCTCTTCAAACGGATTAATTGCGTTGTCCATTGATGGTTTCACCCGGTTTTAGCAGCTCATAATACAGCACACCCTTCTGATCCCACCAAATACAGAGCATTACCTTCGCGCCATGGATATTCGGCTTTGCCGTTGATTTGGCTGGTTGGCCGGGTTTCACATATGATTTTTTGCGCTTGGGGTTGTCGTAATGGATCCATTTTTCATCACCAGTAACAATCCGATGCAAAAATGACTTCCTTTTGTGACGTTCCAGCATCATTTCGGACATGCAAAACCGGCTTTCGATGTCTCTCGGCTTTAGTTTATGTGGAACCCAATTTCCTTGCTTTTGAATATATCCAGCTTCTTTTAAACGTTTTGAAATGGCTGCTTGAGTGACACCCAAAGATTCTGCGAGCTCTTCTTGTGTTTGGCAACAATCTTCATAGAGTAATGCTTCCAGTTCTTCATCTTCAAACTTTTTTGGCTGCCCAGGACGTTCATCGTCTTCCAAGCCAAAATCACCACTTTTAAATCGTGCAAACCACTTTTGGCACGTTCGCTCAGCTAGCGCATATTCACCATAAACTTCCACCAAAATACGATGACTTTCGGCAGCAGTTTTCTTCATATTAAAGTAATGAAGAAGAACTCCCCGCTAAAACACTTTTTCAGACACAAAGTTCGACATATTTGAGTGAAAAAAAATTATTGTTGTTTACCCTTCAAATGAATGACATACACTGAAATGACGTACAATGACAGTAGCTTTCCAACGCATGTTCCAATGGAATAATAACAATGGAATAATACAAATTACGCCATCTCTTAGCAAACCGCACGAATTAAGTTATTGACCCAATAATTTTTCAGGGACTTATTGACCCACCCTCGTATGTATAAGGTTATCGGTACACACATAGACAAATGTATATTATTTTTGTATTAAATGTTATTTACTCGTACTTGAATTATTTTCATTTTGATGTGTTTGTTTGACGTCATGTGATGGGAGTTGTTAGCTGATCATCAACCAAATAACACATGACGCAGCCGGTAGGATAAATGGTTAAGACAAGAAGACAAGTTGAAACAGAAAAAAATAATTATTTTCCAATGGTGAAGCTGGCAAGAAGAATAACTTTATCTCTAACAACTCGCGAAAGGAAGAACTGCTGAATATGGTCGATCGGAATATAATTGAATGGGTAGATGCGCCGGTGGAATGTTCATCGAATTTGGTAATTGTTGAAAAGAAATCAGGACAACTTCGCTTGTGCGTTGATCCGCAGGATGTAAACGCAGACATTTTATGTGAGAACCACACTATCCTTTCGTTTGAATCAATATCCGTATTTAAGTATTTTACGGTACTCGATTTAAAGGAGGGATTTTGGCAAATCGGTTTAAGTACTAAAGCAAGTGAGTTATGTACATTTAAAATTCATTTCGGGTGCTATCGTTTTAAACCATTGCCCTATGGTATAAAAGTCGGGCCTGAAGTTTCCAAAAAAAACAATGAACGAAATTTTGAAGACATACCGAATGTAATAGTATTTATAGATGATATTTTGATAGCGGCGGATACAATTGAAGAACATGACGCCATTTTACAATGTGTTGTTGACAGGGCAAGAGAAATGAACATAAAATTTAATATAGAAAAGATTCAATTTAGAGTGAAAGAAGTAAAATATCCTGGTAAAATTACCCGGATAGAGTAAAAACGATTTTGATAATTAATAAACCGAAGGATAAAAAGGATTTACAGAAGTTGTTCGGTATGATAAACTATATTCGGGAGTACATACCTAATTCAGCGTCGATTTCACAGCCACTCAGAGAACTGCTTAAACATGATGTGGTTTACGAATGGCACCATAGTGCATGATAATTGTTTAAAATCGATCAAAGAAATGATAGCGAACGCTCCAGCTCTGCAAACATTTGATGAGAGTAAGGAAATAACCATTGAAATAGATGCATCTAAATATGGATTAGGTTGTTGTATTTCACAAATGGGCTTAGCATTTGCGTCTTACTGATGCTGAAATAAACTATGCACAAACAGAAAAAGAGTTTTTAGCTGTGGTTTTTGCATGTCGTAATTTCACTATTATATATACGAGTACTCGTATGGTCGCCTGGTAACAATTAAAAGTGATCATAAGCCACTGGTCGAAATTATGAAAATCAAGTGCAATTATGATGATCAAGTGCAAGAAATAGAAGACTTAAACGAGTTCGTACATTCACTTAATATCACAGATGGACGGTTGGAAAGTTTCAGGAAACAGCTGTAGAATGATAAAAGTTTATTGGAGTTAAAAATAGTCCTGCTAGAAGGTTAGCTCGATGACAAGTGAACGTTAAGCGAAGAGGAGAAAATTTATTGGAAGCTACGTAATGATTTGTCAATAGAAAACAATATTACTTTCTTAAACGATCGAGTCATTGTTTCAGTTAATTTGCGTGAATCTATATTGTCGCAGTTACACTCATCACACCTATGAATTATGAAAACGAAGAAAAGAGTGCGGAGTTTAGTATACTGGCCCAAAATTGATGAAGCAATAGAAAAAAGAATAGCAAAGTGCACTGTATGTCAACAAAATCGGTCCTCTAACATAAAAGAACCCAAGATATCCCATGAAGTACCAAACTAACATTTAGCAAACTGGGTCAGGACATTTGTGAGTATTTCTCAAAGACATATCTTATAGTTTCAGATTTGTATTCGCGCTATCTAGATATAATTCCAATGCGGTCAAAAACAGCTAGTGAATGCATAGGCAAGCTAAAGACATGCTTTTCAAACCATGGAATACGAGTACCTATTGAAATTATTTCGGACAATATGCCATTCAATTCTTTCGAATTTAGAGAATTCTGTTTGCAAAATGGAACAGAACTAACTACAACAAGCCCGGGATATATAACGCTATGGAGGTGGTCCGAAAAAGACAGCAACATCGTCAACAATGATTCGGAGTGTGAAGGCCAGAATCTAACGAAATTCTCGTCGTAGCGGAAGAAAAATGGGTTCTGAGCTAAACATATCTAGAGAATGGATGCAACAAGGCCTCAAAGTTCCAAAAAGTGCACGATCTCACACCTGACCAAAAAAAACAGTTAGAGTGAAAAGAGCAAAGGAGTTGATCCGCTTGCATGCAAGTGACCAATTGCCAAACATCGTCTTCTCTGATGAAGAACCATTTCCAATTGAGCAACTTGTCAACAAGCAAAATGATCGAGTATGATAATTTCGATCAAACATTAGGCAAAAAATGGGGTCTCCAGCCAAAGATGACCCTATAGATGTACACAGCCATAGTGCGTCCAATTCTTACCCATGGCGCCATAGTATGGTGGCCCGCCTTACTTAAAAAATATAACATCAACAGAATCAAAAAAGTACAAAGATCGGCGTGCATAGGCATCACAGGAGCATTGTTCTAAGCCTGATCCTGTATCTGATCCCCCTTGAACTCCATATTAAATTTTCAGCTATATGCAGTGCAGTCAGACTCAGGGAAACTTGGTGCTGGACAGCAAGGCCATATGGCCACTGTAAGGTCCTGGAAACGATACCAAGTCTGGACTGGTCACATCTTCGACCGATTACAGGACTCCCACGCTCGACTTCATCAAACCTTTTTCAGTAAAGTTCCCTACCACAACAGAATGGAAGAATGGAATGGTAATCAATAACTTTGATATCTGTATATATACGGCTGGTTCGAAAATGGATTGCGGAGTTGGCGCACGCATTTTCTCGGACCAAATGAATATATCGAAATCCTTCCGTCTCCCAGACTCTGCTAGTGTCTTTCAAGCGGAGCTTCTTGCGATTCGGTAAGCCTGCCGTATGTTAAAAAATCTCCCAACGTCCAACATAAATATAGGTATCTTCTCTGATAGCCAAGCCGCAATCAAGGCCATTGATTCGGTTACCATATCCTCAAAACTGGTAGAGCAATGCCGGTTTGAAATAAACGAACAAAGTATCCATTCTGAAATTACCCTCATTTCGGTCCCAGGACACAGCAATTATGGGGGAAATGAACGAGCAGACGAACTAGCCAGGCGAGGGTCAGCCCTTAACGGCTCGCTAGCGGAAAGAGTCAATATTCAGATAGGAGTCGTTAAAGGCAATTTACACCTCCACTTCCTCCAGCTCGTCAATCTCGGGTGGAACCTTACCAGTTATGCCATATCAAGGAAGACATGGCCCAGTTTCAACAAACCTAAATCAAATGAGCTACTAGGCAGATCAAGGCGTGATATTGCCAGAATTATAGCCATTATTATAGACCACTGGCCTATAGGGGACCACGCGCCCAAGCTTGGCATTCCTCACAACACTTTCTGTCGCAGCTGCAAAGACAGTAATGAGAGGGAAACTCTTTTCCACTTTCTTTGCAGTTGTCCTGCCCTAGCAAGGAGTAGACAACGCAGGCTAGGTAAACCCTTCTTTGATGAGTTCAGAGAAATAGCCTCTAAACGGTTTGGAGAACTAATCCTGTTTCTGAACTCCACTGGCTGGGTTTAATCCTATTTTCTATCTCCAATAACACACGTAAACAAACTGGGTACACGAGTTTTTGTGGTATCAAAACGGCGCACTTAGCGCTAATTGGGTTCTTCCGAACCACCACTTTACCTACCTGCCTAATCCCATTTCTGCAATTTTGGACATTTTTATTTCAACATAGTCTCCTTTTAGACATACACTTCATCCAATTTTTGATGCCATCCAAATAACAATTTTCTGAGTTTTCGCATTGTTAAATGCCCTTTCGATATCTAGAAAAACGCCTGCAACTGATTCCTTGGTTTCAAAAGCATCTTCTATTGTGGATACAACCTGGTGTAGTGCCGTCTCAACTGATTTTCCTTTGAGGTATGCATGTTGATTAGGACACAGCCGCGGAATTGTAATCTGTGTTCTGATGTAGTTATCATAGGTTGTCTCCATTGATTTTAGTAAGGAGGACGTTAGGCTATTAGGTTTATAGCCCTTTGCTGTCGATAAATCTTTCCCGAGTTTTGGTAGGACCACCACCCTCACCTCTTACCATTGTGTTAGTGTGTATCCGAGATATAGACATCCCCTGAAGATATTTACCAGGGTTTTCTTTAGGTTGTCTAATTCTATCCCTTTTTGCAGGAAGATGGGATGTATTCAGTCTATGCCCGGTGATTTATATGGCGCAAATGAGTTAATAGCCCCGGTCACTTTATCTGCATGAACTAGGTTCTCAGTGTCCTCCTATTTTGTACCAGTTCGAGTGAGCCCACACTTGGAAGGTGTAGCTGCCTCGGTGAAACAGTTTGGGAAGTGTACACACATCAGCGACTCCAAGGTATCGGCTCCGGTTGCCAAGTTATTGTCCGCCTGTAGAAGTTGATAACTTGGTGGTTCCTTGGACAGGATCTTCTTGGTGCAGAAAGTTTTCCATGATTCCACCACCCTGGTGGAATTGAGGTAAGCCTAAATTGTGGATGGTCTTTAGCGACACGACTTCTTTTCTCTGCGGTGGTTCAGCATTGGGGTGCATCCTCCTCTTGCCATCAGAGTTTGCAGAGACATCCTCTGGTGATAGAGTAGTGTGTTCCATCCGTTCCCCGCTTAGTGTGTTTATGATACTTCCACTATTTGCTGATTGCCCACGCGGGGTGACGACTTTTGGCGTTGAGTTTTTGAAACCAGTTTTTGGTTTGGGTTTGAAACCAAATTACCTTGCTTCTCCATCTCCAGTCGCCTTCTTTCTTTGGCCCTTTTCCGTTGTTGGGCTCCAGAGATTTTACATCTTTTTCAGGTCGCTGACTCGTCCTCTTTACAAGCGGTCAGTGTCGATGTTGTTTCACCCTCTTCGATTTTATCTATTGCTGTGAAGAGGTGCTGCAACCCGAAGAATTTATGTTGTACTAACCATGTTTTTTTGTGTTTTTGCTACTTCCCTGTAGGTTCTTTTTGTTTACCTTTTAGTTTGTGGACCTCCACTCTGACCTTCCCTGGAGCTATTCCACGTATAGCTCAAGAGTATTATCGGTCCTTACTCAGCCCCTCCACCACAACAAGGTAGGCAAACGACGAATACTTGGTTAAAAGTCATATTTTTCATAAAAAAATACTTTTTTTTTAGGAACAGCTCAAAAATCTTTTTTTCATATTTTCTTTTCATTTTATTCAACATCTATTTAATTATTTAGAACGCTTAAATATTTTGTGGTTGTACGCTATAAAAAGTAAGTAGATTAACCCTTCCCATCTTTCAGCTGCCTTGTCGTGGCGGGAAGGCTTAAGAGTCAAAGATCCTAAGGGTCTGAAAAGATCCCAGGTGAGACATCAAACTAAGCGCTGAAGGCGTCCGACTTTGACGTTAGAAGAAGAAAAAGTATGAATGGAGAAAACAAATGATATGACTACTCCAGGTGGCACTCGCAAAAGCGAAAATCCACCTGTGGTCTTCTCGACTGTGGCTAGGGCAAGAATTCTGGAGGCCCTACCCATCATACCCTCCCCTGCCAACACTGTCGCTTATATAGGAGTAGCAAGAATTCTGGATTCTGAAGACTCCTGCAGCTCTCTTCCCAACACGTTCGGTAAGTTGAGCTGGCAAGGTGGAGAAAGTAGCGGAGAGGCCCAACCTGATACGCTTAATCTTCATCCTAATGGACAGAAGGCTGATTGTAGCGCTGCTGCTGAAGGCTTGCTAAGGGAAACTGAAAAAGTTGAACGAGCTCCAGAAGCGATGGGCTCGGATGGGCTCCCGTCCAAAAGCCAGAAGAAGAGGAAACGACAAAACTGCCGGCTGAGCGGCGCAAAGAGACTGCAGAAGTTGAAGGCGCAAGTGCTGACAACAGTCCTTTGGCAGAGACGGCAAAAAGAAGCAGGTCGGTTGAAGTTACCCCAACCGAAACCGGCAAGTCAATTGGACCCAACACTGCCTACTCTTCTAATAGCTCGAACCGGAGCAAACGAAGGAAGAAGGTTTCAAGCTCTCCTACCGGTAGGCATATGTGTGCACCTCATGCGCGTGTGTCTTCCGAGAGACCTCAAGCCGGTGGCGTTGCATGTGCACAAGGTCTGAAGATGGGCGCTACAGCCAGTAATGGCAGTAGTACCGGTGGACAGAAACTGGATGTCGCAGGGAATTCCACTGACTTGAATGTCTCTAAAACCCCTCTTATTGGTAGCGTTGCCCGCGCACAAATTCCGAATGACATCGATGATACAACTAGTTGTATTCCCAGTGGACGGAAGATAGCTGTCGCGGACAAATCTACTGAGAAAGAGAAAAACCCGGTGGTTAGGGAACGAGAAAAGCAGGTTTCTTACAAGAGAGCTGTTATCTCCACTCATTCAGGTGGAGGGCTGTGAGTTAAAGAGCGGAACCTTTATGGTAAAGTGCTCTTCACAGCAAACCTCTAAATGGATTAGCATGTCGGTCCCCCCCCCCCCGACGTCCTTCCTGCTGAAAAGCATGGAAAGACTGGTTGAGCTACATGTGCGCAAAGTTGCTTTGAGGGTACATCTTCTGTCAGAGATGCAACATGCCTATCAACGCGGAAAGACCTGCGAGACTGCTCTTCAAAATCTGCTCAGCAGAATAGAATATGCGCTTGACAGGAAAGAATACGCGATAGGCGTTTTCATAGACATTGAGGGTGCCTTTGACAATACGACTTTTGACAGCATATGTAGCTCCGCCATAAGTCACGGCGTAGAAGAATCACTAGTGTTGTGGATAAAAGCAATGCTAGTGAACAGAACATTGACTGTAGATGCAGATTGTGGTCGGCGTGTCATGGCAGGTGTAAATAGGGCGGTGTTCTGTCTCCACTGCTTTGGTGCATGCTGGTTGACCCCCTGTTGAACACACTCAATAGTTCTAACGTCTACACTCAAGCATAAGCAGATGATGTCGCCGTTCTGTCTGTCGGATCGTGCCTAGCGACTGTTTGCTCTAAGGTGCAGATGGCCCTAGACGCAATCGACGATTAGTGCGCTAGGAATGGGCTTTCAGTTAATCCTCTCAAAACCGAAGTGGTTCTCTTTACGAGAAGGAGGAAATTGACTGGTCAGACTCAGCCAGTGCTAAAAGGCGTCACTATCGAATTCTCCAAGGAAGCCAAATATTTAGAAGTAATCTTAGATAGCAAGCTTCTTTTGACGAAACATGTCGAGCTAAAAACTTCTGGTGCTGGTGTTTTCGTGGAATGCGATAACATTAGGCTTCACTTCTCATTGGGAAAACACACATCTGTCTTCCAGGTAGAAATATATGCTATCCTAATGGCTGCGGACTATATTGGTAAGAACAGGTGGAAGGAGCGATGTATCTGCGTCTGTAGTGACAGTCAGGCTGCGCTTAAGGACTTGCTCAATCCTTTAACCACTTAGAAAATAGTTCGAGAATGCAAAACATCCTTGAATTCGGTCGGAAGGCTGAACTCACTGAATCTTGTTTGGGTCCCAGGACATAAAGGGATAACAGGAAATGAGATCTCTGACGAGCTTGCTAGACAAGGCTCAGAAGAGAATTTCTCAGGACCTGAACCCATGTTGGGTTTGCCAGCTTCCTCGGTTAGGGCTACCATTGACGACTGGATTTTCAGTGAACACAATCGAAGGTGGCATGACTCTCCAGGATACAGGCAGACTAAACGAATGGTCCCCGTCGTCTGTAAGAAATCTGCGGCTTTCTTGCGATCTCTTAGCAGAAAAGACTGCAGACAACTTACTGGCGCTCTTATGGGCCACTTCGCCTTTGCCGAGCACCTCCATGTGCTAGGTTTGAGCGCTACCCCTGTCTGCAACTCCTGTGGAGAGGGCGATGACACTGCGGAACACTTCCTATGTGACTGTCCTGCCTTTGCTCGGATCAGGTGGCAGATTTTCGGTGCTGATGTGGTGAGTGCTGATGACCTAAGCTCTTCATCACTGAAGCGTCTACTCGTCTTTTTACAAAAGACGAAAAAACACATTAAAATGGGGTTCTCTGCCTGGTTGTACAATGGACCTGTTTTTGAGTCTGAGTGCTCCAGTAGGGTGTAAACCTCCCCGACAAAAAAAAAAAAAAAAATTGATTAACGGTACCCCAACATATTATATATCAATTAATTTTTCATGAAGAGAAGTAAATTAAGGGTCAATTTGTTAGTTGTTTAAACTATCTAGTCTCAGTTTTTCATTATCCCTGAGAGGCAGCGAAAGAATAGTTGTCTCAAGACAACTGAAGCTCCTAATATCGCTTCGTTCAATTCTGGTGTATCGAAGTGGTTTCCTGACAAGAATTGCCGTACCGCCACCTCAGATAGAGTCACGTCTGTCTGTCCGTATTACGTCATAGTTATTACAAGTTAATTACTGTCTATCATTTAGCTTTGTCTCATTTAAAAAAGATCGTCGGGTTTATGATCAGCCATAAAGCGCAGTAGATCATCGCCCCTGCTGATGGCGATTATGGAGTTTACATTTAAAGCAGCTATTTATAGGGTTGCACAATTATATCTAATCATGTTGACGACAAAATAATTCTAGGGCGACGATATCACATCACTTTAGATACGAGACCCTATGAAGGAGAAAATTAGCTGAAAACTTTAGCTGTTTCACCAATCGTCAAACCTAACCTAACTTAAATACTACGACTATTTTTGATTATACATAGTTTGGACTGGACTGGATATTCCATACTCTATTCCTTAATTGAATTTGTTGGAAACGTTTTATTATGAAAATTGATTCAATTTTATTTTATTTATTTTCAATTTATGCCATGGGAGAAAAAATAAAATCCTTTGACGTACATTTCATGCACGAATGACTCGGTGACACTTTAATCAACGGAAACTGAAAATAACCCATTTCCAATTCAGCTCCCCCACAAAGTGACTGTAACAAAGGACAAATAGTTAATAAAATAGCAGCACTTCTCCTATTATATTGGCTTCGCTTTTCTTACACACTTGATCCGAAAACTTCAATTCACTTACACTTTTCACGCAGTGATGCCTTCGCCGCCATTTCTTTTCTCATACGCGCTCCACATCTTGAATACAAAAGAATATCACATTCTTCTTCCTCCAGCCCCCAAATGGTACTCTAGCATCAACGCCACACAGCAGGGGTGTAAATGTGCTAGAAAATTTATTTCCTTCTCTTATACACTTACAAGGATAACATTTTTATTGGTTTACCGCAATTTATATGATTTTATGGGGTTTCTTACCCGGCAACTCGCTCTCACGTATCGCATAACTGAGGGGATAAGATGGCACACAGTGGCAACGACTTTTAAGGTTTACAATCCATTAAGCAATTAAGGATATTTACACATGCAGTAGCATAGATTCCGCATTCTTTCTTTTGAGGGTGATAAATAGGCCGTGTAGGGGGGCTGCTCCTTGAGGAAGCCGTAATGCCAAAATATCAAAATCATATCGGGGTAATTATGTGCCCCTTCAAATAATAAGCCGCCTTAGACTGGCGTACGTATTACACCCTTCTACATGTAACCTTGATGGCAATCGATCGTTACGACCATAGTAGGGGGCAGGGTGTTTGGCGATGTTAATGGCTATTAAACAGGATATTGGGGTCTAGGAGTGCGTAGATAATGTCATTTTAATTTTATTACCACATACCATCGGCTTAGTGTAATTGCCTGCTTCCGAAGGGCTGTACCTACAACAAGTTATATTTGTTGGGGGTGAAAAATCCAGCACAGGAAAATCATTTCGTGGATTATTGGCTTTAAGTGTCATACCTACATCTTAACTTATTTAAAGGAGAAGCTAGTTTCAGCGAAAAATGAAATTTTGAACTCATGAATGTGTTACGACTGAGAAGAGACCCCATATTTGATCTTAGTCAAGGATCAAGGACCTAACAATTGTGTTGTGAAACTCGGGATGATTTCTTTTCAGTAAATTGTCTTTTAAATATTCTTTAAGGCAAGTGAAGTATTTCGGGATTTCATTGACAAGGGAATAATAACACCTACGTCATTCTGTTGCCTGTATCATGCAAATTGGAGGCTAATCTGTTGTTTTTATGGTATTAATAATGACTAGACGACAACCTAAAGGCGGACCTATGCTTTAAATTTTGCTTGGGTTTGGATTATTTTTTTTATTAAAGTGTTATAAAATTGACAACATTTCCTTTTACTACAACTAGTTAACACTAACGAGTAGTTTACATTTGTTATATATTACATTATATACAGTATATTTACATTAAACAAATACATCTTCTAGATAACATTGTTCCCAGTTACCTCGTGTGGTTTAATTCGCTTTAGTCTTCGCGTAATCCCAGTTGTATCGCAAAGTTTTGCTGCTTCCTGGTTGATATGTCGTCCAAGTCTTGAGTGATGGGCTGTTGCAAATTCAAGGATCGTTTCTTCAACAGATTTAAGCTTAAGGTCGCGATGTAAGTCGTAGTTTCTGACATACCATGGAGCATTTACTAAACATCTTAAGACTTTATTTTGGAAGCGCTGAATTATTTCTATGTTATTTTTCGCAGCACACCCCCAGAGTTGAATGCCGTATGTCCATACAGGTCTTAATGTTTATTTTAGATCTTCTGCCAATCAGCCAATCGAGTTTCCTCAGCTTCATATTAAGCTCTTCTCTTTTCTTAATTATATATTCTTTCCATCGTAATTTAGCGTCCAGGTTCATTCCTAAGTACTTTGCTGTATTGGAATAAGGTATTTGTATCCCATTAACAATAATTGGAATATGTTGAATCTTTTTGTTCGTGAAATTTATATGTATGGATTTCATGCTATTTAGCTTTAAACCCCATTTTTTGGTCCAGTCAGATATAGTATTTACAGCATTCTGTAGGGTTTGAGTTGATTCTACTTAATTTTTTCCAACTGAGAGAATGGCAGTGTCATCAGCAAACGTAGCAAGTGTGCAATTCGAAAATGTTGGCATGTCATTTGTGAAGAGTAAATACATTGTTGGGCCTAATATGCTTCCTTGGGGAACACCGGCTTTGATCGCTTTCAACGCAGAATAGGCATCTTCTTGTTTTACTCGGAAATATCTATCAGTGAAATAAGATTCTAGAATTGTTGAATATTCTCTAGGAAAAAGAGTTTTGAGCTTATATGGCTCATGCCATACTTTATCGAACGCTTGACCGACGTCCAGGAATATTGTAGAACATTTCATTTTATTTTCAAGAGCTTCTTCGACAATGTTGGTGATTCTATGAACCTGCTCAGTAGTAGAATGTTGGTCTCTAAAGCCAAATTGATGAGATGGAATCATATTCTCGCTGTTTATAAATGGCTTAAGCCTCGTCAGCAGGATCTTTTCGAATATTTTTGACAAAATTGGCAGTAAGGAGATTGGCCTGTAGGATGACATTTCGTGTGAATTTTTACCTGGCTTGGGAATCATTAATTTGGATTGATGTTATACGAGTATGTAGAGTTGTATTGAAACAACATTTACCCCCAAATTACTTCGACGATTTACGTATTCAGAAAAGCGGATACCAAATGCAAAATAAGCTTTTGAAGTAACGAAATACTCGTACACACATTTTAAGGTAATTGGTAACATTTTAGCCTAGATCACCTTACATTAAGCAAATATTTTAATTTTGTAGTGGCCTAACGAAGCTCCCAAGGTCATTCAGAAGCTGGAGGTTTCTTTAAGAAATTAAGAAACTAAAGATTTGAGGTGAGATATGGTCTATCTAAGCTGAAACAAAAAGTTCATATAATTATATGTAGTATATAATTATTTGTTATCAGTGAACACGTAGTGTCATGGATACGAGTACATATATAATTAAATCAAACTGTTAATTGCAAGAAATAAATTTAACTTCTCCAGTCGCGTATAGTACATAGCCGAGTACTTCTCAACATGATTCTAACAACAACCAAAACACTCACTACATTTACATGGGAAGTAGTCTATTCATGCTTATGCAAAAGTGGTCTCCGAATTACTTACTTAGCAGGTGCTATACAAAAGTACTTATAGATATTGCTACCAAAACACCAACTTATAGACAACACAGCGTAAATTGCTGGGTATTCGACGCAACAGGCACAGCTACCTGGACTTGTGGGAAACGCCATTTTCAAGAAATAGGCGGAAGGTACGCGTACGAATTGATAGCATAAATTTATACAGCTACTATGCTCCGCCAAGTATGGTAATCGACGAGTTTGAAAACTTTCTGGACAGACTTACAGCCGATGCCAGAGGGAGAAGCCCTGTAGTGTAGCTGGCGACTTCAACGCGTGGACTGTGGAGTAGGGTAGCCAAAGGACGAATATGAGAGGAACTACCCTATTGGAGGCCTCTTCAACTCTAGATGTAACGCTTGTCAATAGCGGGAATGAAAACAGGTTTAGTAGAAATGGTGTAGGCTCCATCATAGACCTTACCTTTGTTAGCAGCTCCGTAATACGGAAAACAACGTGGATCGGTAGCCAACATTATACTCATAGCAACCACCAGGTAATACTGTGCCAGATTAAAACAACGTAAAAACAAGGTAGTCGCCAATCGAGGAATATATAGTACAAAGAGTAGACTGGAAATCGGGCACCTTTGACGAAGAGGCATTCAAAACTATGTTTGCCAACTTACCACTCTCAGGTCCAGCTACTAGCAAGACGGAGCAGATGATGGATCACATTATAAGAGCAAGTGATATATCTATGCCACGTAGCAGAAACACCGGATATATATCGGTTTTCTGATGGAATGAGGAAATATCACTCCTGCGTTCTGAATGTCATCGTACAAGAAGGCTGTAACCAACGTTCTAGGGGTAAAGACATCTTCACGGAACTACAACAGCAATACAAATCAGCGCGTAGAAGTCTTAAAGTAGCAATCGTGAACAGCAAGCGCAGAATTTTCAATGAACTGTGCAACGAAGTTGACCAAAACCCATGGGGGATGGCGTATCAGGTGGTAATGAAGAAACTAAAGAGCTCCTGGGCAATAGCTCCTACCTGCCCAAGGTTGCTGGAAAACATCGTGAGTATTCTCTTTCCAAGATGACAGGAGACCTCAGTACAGGACTATATACCAAAAGAAACTCCCCAATTCCTGTAGTCACCACAGAAGAAGTAGTCGCAGCTATCAACAGATTCCGAGATAAAAAAACATCATGGTGCAATAAGAACTCGACCGAACATATTTGCGAATATGTATAACTCAAGCCTGAGAGAAGGGGTATTCCCAGAGAGGTGGAAGAAGCAAAAACTGGTACTGATCCCCAAAGGAAGCAATGTATCTGGAGATCCATCGTCATTTCGACCTCCCTGTATGCTAGATACAGCTGGAAAAGTCCTAGAGTATATCATTACCAATAGGCTGGAAGTAGCCATCTAAAACGCAGGCGGACTAGCCGAACGTCACGCTAGACAGTAGATGCAATCCAAGTGGTCGTAAACACAGAGAAAAAAGCCAAAGAAGGCAGAAGATGGAGAGGAGATGCTAAACGGTACTGTGCAGTAATCACACTTGACGTCCGATTTTTTGATGCATTAAGCCATTTTGAATGATATGCCACTCAACTTAGTTGGAGTATGACAAATAGACTACAACAGGAATTAGTCATATAAAAAAGTTAGGTGTGAAAACTTCATCAAGATCGGAGATCAGCGGAAATAAACAATCAAACAAACTCTTCATAATATTAGTATAAATATTATGTTCATGTAACTAATATAATTCAGTAGCTATTTGGCTTAGCTTCTCCCGGGTTTTTTGCAAGAAAAAAACTACCCAAAATGTGCGATAATTTTCCATAATTTACTCGTTTATTGTAAATCGTAAATCAAATAAACTTTTGATAAAAACACACAGGAAAGTTTAATCCATCTGGAATGGATTCCGCATATAAAGTGGGAGTGGAGTTCTGAAACTTTCAATTCAAATTCAATGATATGCGTATCTTTTTATCCATATTATATGTATTTCCATGAATTTTAGAAGATTTTATCAGAAAAACTGATTTTCTTATAAAAAAGTGGGCGTGGCTGAAACTACTTGTTACCGAAGCTCATGAATTCTAATAAAATCTTGAGAAAAAAAGTTTTTCCATCACCGTAAGAATGAAAATTTTAAAAAAAGTAATATAAAAGAAAAGTAGGCGTGGGGTGGAACTTTTTTTTTAAAAGTGGGCGTATCTGTGGGTTAATTTTAAAAATATTTACGCTTGTACTGCTTCGAGTTCTAAAAGCTTATTTAGTAAATATCATCTTCCTGGCACAAAATTGAAAGCCCAAAAACTGTTGACACACGGATGTGCAGACGGACTAACAGATAAACAAACGGGCGGACATGTCTAGGAGAAATTTGGCGACACCTTTTGATTATTTTCTCCGGGGCTACGTCAAGTCCTTAGTTTACGCTAACAAGCTAACAACTTTGGATGAGTTCGAGGCCAACGTTCGAGACATTATTGCCGGAATAACGCCGCACATATTGGACTGAGTCATCAAAAATTGGACCGACGCCTTGAATCACTGCCAGCAAAGCCGAGGAGGCCATTTAAATGATGTGCTATTCAGTACATAATGGCATGAATGTAGCTTCAAAATAAAGTAAAAATCAATTTGATATCTCATACCGTTGTTGTTTTTCTTATCGCTCTCATCTGATCACCCTATAGTACACATGTTAAATTTAACTATGGAGTTCGATCTCGATCATATGCCCACCGCGATCACATTTGCAGCGATCGATTCTTTGGAGCCAATTTTCCACCACTCTTCCACACATATCGGCCGGAACGTCGGCATTTTTGTGTTTGATATTGTCCCCGAGCTCATCTAACGTTGTTGGCTTGTTGGCATAAACCAACGACTTCACGTAACTCCATAAAAATAAATCCATTGGCGTTAAATCGCATGAGCGAGCTGACCATTCGACCGGACCATTTCTCGAGATTACACGATTACAGAACTTTCCCTTCCATAGATCTTGTTGGAACCACATATCACTGATTTCAAGTCCATCCAATTCTGGACAAAAATAGTCTTCCAACATGGCACGATAGCGAACTCCATTGACCGTAACATAGCGATCATTTTCATAGACGAAAAAATAAGATCCAATCACACCACCGCCATAAAATCCACACCACACGGTCACTTTTTGTGAATGCAATGGAGTCTCTTGAAGCACATGTGGGTTTGTTGCTGTTCAATAATGCGTATTTGCTTAAGCATTATAATAAAAGCCATTAAGCCAAAAATGAGCTTCATTGCTGAAAATGATTTTTAGATGAAATTCAGGATTTTCTTCAATCTTTTGCAGAGCCTAATCGGAGATGATGAACAAGAAGCATCAGTTCCTGAGTTAATTTAATCTTGTAAGGGTGTAGCCAAGATCTCTACGCAAAATTCGCTACAATATGGACTGAGAGATTCCCAATTCCTGTGAACGGCGTGAAATCGACTGATTTGGCTCATTTTGAACTAAAGCACTTACGGCTGCTTTGTCTCACTGGCACAGAAACGTCCATTAGTGAATATGTTGACTGGAATTTATCTATTATAGGACGCAAAGCCTGCCTGGTGGGACAATTATTATGACCGAAAATTGGAGTAAGCGCTCTTAAAGCTGCGACCACCGACTCAGAATTTCGGTAGTAATTTTTAATAATTTCTAAACGTTGATCGTTCTTGAACTTCACCATGATAAAAGCGTAAGCCTTCGCTCGCGTTTTGACATTGATAAATAGTAAAAAAAATTTTAGAGTGCGTTTGTATTAAAATTGATATGTCCCTATTGAAAAACCCTTTACTTTCGAGGGTCTATCCGTATTATTTCTCCATGTTACAGACCATGTAACAAAATTAATATACCCTATGGCATAGGGTTAAGTAGTTAAATGCATGGACCACTTAAGTTGGGGGACTCAGGTTCGAGTTTTAGTAACAGCAAAAGGTTTGTTCACTGTCCTACCTCTTCCAAACTTCTGACAAATATCCGAGAGTGAAAGCGTTTCTCAATTATACCATTCGAAAACGGCAATAAACTGTAAGTCCTTTCCGTTTAAAAAAATATAACTAAAGCTAGGCTAGGCGCCATGGTCCTCAGCGCTAATATTATCCTTTTTTCTTTTTGTTTATTGAAAGTAATTTTCGAAATCCCGAAGTATTCAGACTGGATTTTACTATCAATACAAAAATGTATTTAAAATGTGTTTTAGTTGAATAGAGAAATACCATTTGATAAAATATAGGTTACACCTACCCACCCAGACGACGCTCATCATATAGCTGGTAGCAGCAGATGCCCGGTCTTCAGGAGAGCTATCACAATCAAAATACCATGAAGACAGTACAGATAAATCTCAATCACTGTAGAATAGCCCAGGACATCCTGGCACAAACGGCCAAGGACGAAAGAGCCGACGTTGTAATGATCAGCGAACCCTATAAATGTCCCGAACAGAACAATAACTGAATCTGTGATAAAGCAAAACAGGTGGCAATATGGATATGCTTCGTGCGTGCGAAAATAAACGGAATCCATTTCTATAGCTGCTATGCAAGACCCAGCTTGACGACCAGCGAATATCAACTAATGCTGCACCATCTAACCGCGGATGCGCTCCAGAGAGCCCCAGAGGTTATAGGAGGAGACTTCAACGCGTGGGCCACAGAATGAGGCAGCAGCCTCACCAACACCAGAAGACTGGTCTTATTGCAAACATTCGCTCCCCTAGCGATAGGCATTGCTAATAAGGGCCGGGCAAATACGTACCGGAAGGCTGGAGTAGGCTCCATCATTGACATCACCTTTGCGGGCAACTCCATTCAGAAAACCATAAAGTGGAGGGTCAGGGAGGAATATTCACGCAGCGACCATCGGGTGATAATACTGGAAATAAAAGGGAAAAAACCAGTCCAGCACTTACTGGCCCAAAATGGAACGACAGATCTTTCGATAAGGATGCATTCGAAGAGATGTTGAATGGTGGTCAAACTCCAAGCGGAACAGCGGAGACCCTAGCGCACCACCTCACAGGCACCATCACCACAGCGTGCGACGCATCAATGCCTAGGATAGCAAACACCAGGAAGGCATCACCGTGTTACTGGTGTCTACAAGTCTGGCGCAAAGTCCAACGATCAAGAAGGAGGGGGGATTTCCAACAATGCCTGGACACCCTTAGACTGGCGAGACGTAGCTTAAATAGAGCCATCAAGGAAAGCAAAACTGCATGCTTTAAACGTCTCTGTCAATAAGCATTAACCCATGGGACTCGGCATACAGAATGGTGTTGACGAAATTAAAGATCTATAGGACTCTTCAAAAAACATGTCCGATAATGCTGAGATCCATAGTAGAGCACGTCTTCCCTCAAAGGACTGCTACTATGTGCAATATTATACGAGAAGTCAATCCAGAAGATATTCCTTTAATTACTCACGAGGAGCTGCTAAGGGCATGCAGCATGATAGGTAACACCAAGGCGCCGGGACCCGACGGCATCCCGAATAAGGCAGTAAAGGCAGCTGTAACAAAAAGACCAGACCTCTTCATAACAACAATGCAGAAGTGCCTTGAAGAAGGAACCTTTCCCGAAAAATGGAAAACGCAGCATTTGGTCCTACTGCCAAAAGGAAAGAAGCCCCCAGGAGAACCATCATCCTATCGCCCAATATACACCATGGGAAAGATCCTCGAGAATATAATCTATAATAGATTACTCGCAGTAGGAGAAGAGAAAGGAGCCCTCTCAGATCACCAATTTGGCTTCAGAAGAGCACGATCTACTGTTGATGCCATAAGAGCGGTAGTTGATATCGCCAAAGGTGCCATCGAAGGGGAAAGATGGCTCTACGGCACAAAGGAGTATTGTGTAGCAGTAACGCTGGACGTTAAAAACGCATTTAACTCTGTGAACTGGTCGTTTATTAGAAGGTCACTTGCCATGATGGATACGACATATTATCTGCTACGGATAGTGACGAACTGCTTCAACAACAGGAAGCTGAGGTACAATACCGATGAAGGGGTAAAATACTACAACGTAACTGCGGGAGTTCCACAGGGATCGGTTTTAGGGCCACTATTGTGGAACATCATGTACGACAGAGTCCTACAATTAGCGCTACCTGGGGGAGTAACGATAATTGGATTCGCCGATGACATTGCAGTCGTGACAGTAGGTGATCAGATCCGTGCAGTAGAACCAGCTACAAATGAAGCAATTGCCCGGATAAAAGATTGGCTAATATTAACCGGACTAGAACTAACTGACCATAAAACAGAAGCTGTTCTTATAACCAGATGGAAAACCGTCGAATTTGCCAACTTTCAGGTTGGTTAAATACCTTGGAGTAATGCTGGACCAAAAAAGCATCGCAAATGCAGGGAGCTCTCTCGCGTATCATGCGTAACATCAGTGGACCTGGCTACGCTAGAAGGATTCTACTTTCTAGAGTTATCACCTCAGTTCTGTTATATGCCGCCCCAGTCTGGGCGGAGGCACTGAGGACGAAGGAGACCAAAGGGAGACTGTCGTCATCATACCATCTCTGACGAAGCTGCATTTGTCATAGCTGGAATGGTCCCCATCGATATTCTCGCAGGTGAAATGCTGAGGATATATAACAGAAGAGCATTGAGTTATCACGACACCACTGGTATCAAGGTGATAAAAATTGAAGAAAGGGCAGCGTCAGCAGCTATGTGGCAAGCTCGTTGCGCTAATACAACAATAGCAGATGGGCATACCAACTTATACCGACAATCCAAGACTGGATAAGTCGAAAGCATGGAGACTGCAACTACCATCTAACGCAGTTCCTGCTTAGCCACGGTGGCTACCGTAAATACTTACACCGATTTGGACACGACAACACACCATCCTGCTCAAAATGCCCAGGTGAAGATGAAGATACGGAGCACGAAGTGTTTTACTGCACACGTTTCACGGCATGGAAAATTACTCTGCCAAGTCCGTTATTACTCCTCGACGATATGTTACGGTCGGAAGAGAATTGGATGGCAATATGTTCCTTCGTAACAACTCTACAAAAAGAGCTGAGGAGAATAGAAATGCTAAGAAGAGCAACTGAAGCAGCGGAAGAATCTGACACAAGAAGCATAGCATAAACTGCTAGCCAGCCCCGCCAAGTAATACCTAACGGCAGTCCCGCGGGGAGAGTGGTTGAAGTGTGTAATTTTGGTGGGGGCGAAAGCCCCCATTTATTTGGCTTATTACAAGCTACAACTAAAAATTAAACCTAAAACTTAAAACTAAAACTTAAAACTATGACTTAAAGCTAAGGAGAATGGTGAAGGAGTTTGGTTTTGAGACAGGGAGTGCTGAGGTTAAAATCAAACTGGGTGAGGTTTGAGTTCACTTTTCGCAGCATACGGGAAATTGGTTCATTAGATCCATATGAAGTGTGGTGGGACGGTAGATAGAAAGACGAGAGCATCGTAAATTTCTTGGGTTGGTATTGAAGAAAATTGAATTATGAAGAGATGCGCAATCGACAGAGCCTGAAAGAAGTCGATGGTCTTGATATGGAGGCAAGATAAATTGATCGTTTCAAGGAAGACCTCGAAGGGCAAATCGACGTTGAACATTCTCGATTCTGGTCAAATGAACTTGAATTGACTGGCGTATTCAAGAAGGGGGCACACAAAGGTAATGTATAGGGATCTGGTCACGTAAGGGTCGGAGAATTCTTTGGACCATCGTTTGACAAAGCCAAGTGATGAGTTAGCTTTACGAATTATCTCATCAATATGTGAACGGAAATTTAGTTCCCTATAGTACAATATACCAAGATCGCGGAGAGATTAGATAAAGAAAGAAAGAGAGAAGATAAAGGCGGGCGGAGGACACGTGGTGCTTACGTGATAAGGTAATGGATTGACATTTGACGATATTGAGCTCTAAGCGATTTTGTAGGCACCAGTTCGAAAAACTATCAAGGTCTTGTTGAAGGAGACAGTAGTCATGTGGTGAAGAGATGGCTTTGAAAAATTTGGTATCATCAGCGTACAGACAGAGGGAAGAGTGTTTAATAACCCTCTCGACATCGTTTATGGTTAGAATGAAGAGAAGGACCTAGATGGCTGCCTTGCGGAACACCAGAGGTGGCCAAGAAGGGAGTCGACAAGATGGATCTGAAGTGAACTCTGTAAGAACGCTTTTCCAGGTAAGAAGGTATCCATTTTAACAATACGGGTTCGAAACCGAGGGCAGACAATTTGAAGAGGATTAAGTTATGAGATGTCTTATCAAAAGCCTTACTAAAATCAGTAGCAATAACGTCGACTTCTTTGCCATTCTCTAAGGCAGACAGGGCGAAGGACACGAATTCGACTAAGTTAGTGGTAGTTGATCTACCTTTCAGAAAGCCGTGTTGGGTGGGAGAGATAAGAGACTTGCACTGAAAGCTTAAGGCTTCGTATAAAATACTTTCGAAAAGTTTGGATAGATGAGAAAGTTTAGCAATGGGGCGATAGTTTGTTACTTCCTTCTTTGATCCCTTTTTGTGTATGGAGGTTATGAAAGAGGTCTTCCAAATCTGAGGGAATTCTCCTTGTGTAGGGTGTGTGTTTTGTACGTAGGCGTATTCCTGACATCGATTACTCTGGTTTGCGAATCGTGCATGCTAGTAGTACTCGGGCTATTAGTATCTATGAAGATTACACATCCCTGGCGCAATCCAAAAAAAAAAAAAAAGAAGCCCGACCAGCCTGGATCAGAAACAGAAATAGGGTAGTAGAGCACTTTGCCGACAATCCTTCTTTTTCAGGAATAAATGAACATCCAAATAGGGTTGATTGAATCGCAATTCTAAACCAAGTTGAGGTGTGAGTGTACGTGTCAGCAGGCTCATAGTATGATGTGTGAAAACACAGACCATTTCAAAGTAAAAAATAAATTTAATTCAGTTTCCAGAGCAACTCATCGGACCTGTCTAACATATGTATGTTTAACTTCCTTCTCCATTATCGTCCATTCACTTTTTGTTCTCACAGGAAGGGACATATAAACTAAGTGTCGCTCCCTAACTCATTATAAAAAATAAAAAAAAAGCATTCAAATCCTTCTTTCGGGTCGTTTCCTGTCCCATCATTTTGCTTTCCCTTCTTTTGCAATTTAAAAGAAATCTGTGATTCTAATCATTTGGAAATAAGCCAACCAACAGATCGGAAGTTGCTTTTGCATCAAGAATTTTATAATTTAATATTCCAATGGGGAAACGTTTTTTTATTTTTTTATTTTTTATTTTTTTTTCCCGCCAGAGACTCTATAAACTGCTATCTTTGTGGTATCCTCCCATCTTCAGCGCATCTCTGTGCCTGTGTTCACTTTGTTTGCCAGAATTCCAATGAAATTCAATCGTATTTATGTTGCGAATTTAATATCTTTCAACTTGTGTTGCCTTTTTATTCCTTTCACAGTTAAAACGAAGGAAAACCACAAAACCTGACCTCCTCCTTTAACGTGCCGCAATTCAGTTTCAGAACCAAAAAAAAAAAAAAAAATATTAAATTATAAGCGGAAAACAAAAATAAGTTTAAGTAAATAAAAGTTTAATTTATCGATTCCACTGGGAGACAGAACGTTTCATTTTGTTAAAAAAAAAAATATACATTGCCATAGTGTATGAGTGTGTTCCCACAAATATTATTTGGCCTGGCCAGGAGACTGGGTTACAAAAGAAGAGAAAAGGCATCAGTACCATTTTTATGAGTTAAAACGCATTATTAAATTTAATGGCTTTGCACTTTGGGGCCAGACCAATATACACACCCTCCTCCCGCAAAAAAAAAAGTGTATATATCTACCACCGTTCTCGGTTTATGCCAGAGTTGTAAATATTTCAACGAAGGACCAAGTGAATATTAAATAAATATAAATTTTCACACTGTACATGGATATCTCGGTAAAATTGGAGAGCGTGTGTGTAGTGTGGAGGTCGGATTTTGTGTTCACTTTTTAACATCAGAAGGACAATCGCTTAAGTACCCCAGCAACGATCAGCATGAAAGTCAATTTTCAGATATAAATAGATGTCATTGATTGATATTTTCCTGGGTGTTCTCATTGGGATTATACTCGTACGTAATGAATTTGCGGCAAAGATGGTTAGTGCTGATTTTTGCTTTAAATATTCATAATTGTAGCACTTGTATGAAAAATGACAATAAATCTGCTATTTTTTTTTCTTTTAATTAAAACGTAATATGAGTTGTATTGTTGATGTATCTCATATTGGATAGACTTGAAAATGGCGTTAAAGTGCGATACCTATACGGATAATAATAAAAATGATCCCATTCGGATAAATTTGAGGGTGGCCGTGGTGTAGTGGTAACATCATCGCTTGTCACGCTACAGGTTCACGGTTCGAATCCTGATGTCAATAATCATCTATTTATTTCACATGAAATAAATAAAAAGTCGATCAATTGCGAAAGCTTATGTCAACTCTACTGCGAAGGCATAACACTGGCAGTAGGGTGGTCATATGGATAAATTGCAACTTGATCGTGATGATGACATCAGGAGGACGGAAAAAATACTGTGAATCATGAGCAACGACAAAAGCAAAAATAAACAAGCTCCCCAGTTATCTGGACAGCCACCCTTGGAGTTCACTAAAACTTAATACCAGCTGAGTTTCAAACCAACTACGCCAATCCGTCTTTCTCTCTATCTATTCTCCTTTCCTCAAAAAAAAAAAAAAACGCCCGTGTCCTAAAAATTAATATAAGTGTATTCATAACCCCTTTCACACGTGCAAATTATAAAAAAAAAAAAAAAAAAAACTTAGCACACAGTGCTACCATCTATCGCATCTACATGGTCTTCCAATCGGGACTTCCGAACTTTGACAGTTGATAGCGGCCATATTGTTGCAACTACATCTGTCAAATTGGCTGTCATTTATTCAGTCTATTTTGCCAAATCACCATGGATGAACATAGCGTTCAACAACACTTGCAAATAATAAAATTGTTTTATCAAAATGGGTGTTCTGTTCGGGCAACGTTCCGCGCGCTTCGCCAATTTTATGGTCGCCATAATCGTCCTTCCGAGAGGACTATTCGCAGTGTTTCGGATAAATTTGAGTCCACTGGTTCAGTAAATGATCAACTAAGACCCGTACGTCGACGAAACGCAAGATCTGGCGAAAACATCGCCGCTGTCAGTGAAAGTGTGCAGGAGAATCCGAGGCATTCGATTTCGTGTCGCTCACAAGAACTCAGCCTTTCGCAGAGCACAACTTAGCGAATTTTGCGTCTTGACTTGGGCCTGCACCCAAACGACCATAGACAACTACGTGTGTTCACTGAATGGGCTCTGGAGCAGTTGGAAACTGACCCTAATTTTCATCGAAAAATCATCTTCAGCTATGAAGCCCATTTCTGGATGAATGGGTACATCAACAAACAAAATTGTCGAATTTGGGAGGACACCAATCCACATGGGATCCAAGAGCGTCCAGCGCATCCCGAAAAAGTCACTGTTTGGTGTGGTCGGTTCATATTTCTTTGAGAACGACGTTGGCCAGGCCATCACCGTCAACAGCGAGCGCTATAGGTCGATGATTACCAACTACTTTTGGCCTGAATTGGATCATATGGACACCAACGACATGGTCATCTCACGTGGAGGTGATGTGAACTGGCCACCGAGATTGTGCGATTTGACCTGTTAGACTTTTTCTTATGCGGATTTCTGAAGTCGCTGGTCTATGCGAATAAGCCACAAATCATAGCGGACTTCAAAGCCAACATAACCCATGCCATCGGTCAAATTCAGCCTGATTTATGCGCCAGAGTCATGCAAAATTGGACATTTCGGATGCGCGCCACTTAGAGAAGCCGCGGCGGACATTTGAACGATGTTATATTCCGTACATAATGGCATTGAGAGGCCTTTCAAACAAATAAAAAATTTCGATGATATCTCACACACGCTTTGTTTTATTTAAATTTAAAGATAGGAAGCGCTTAATGAAAAACCCTTTACAAAATAAAGAAAATATACTCGTAGAAGCTATTCTTCTAATTTCAAAAATAGTGACAAGTAGCATAGCTACATAGCGATCGCTGGATCACGACTTGGTCGACAAGTCGTACTCCTCTAATGCAATCTTGCATTAGATAGTTATTCTCACTTAGCGTTCGCTGATCTAAACGATACTCGTTGTCAAATTTAGTCATGACGACTTACTCAGTGATTTAGTACTCAGAAAATGCAAAAAAAAACCCCTCACGAATGTCTGACAAACACCTGAGAGTAAAATTATCATGAGAAACTTCTCTCAATCGAATAAACTTGCCTTAGGAAACGGCATAGTATTGTAGGTCCCAGCTGTTCACATAGCACGAGTGGCTGCGGGAAGATAGACCTTTCCAGGTATGGCCTGTTAAACGTCGTAATAACAATGAGTTGCTTGTTGCAGTTCAAGATTAAATAATTTTTTTTATTGCGCATTAGGAGACGCTTCATGTTATCAGACCCCAAAGTTATAAAGTGCACGACTAGGTTGCATGTACTTGCATCTATTGTTCTATTTATTTGAAAAGTTCACAGATTTTTAGTTCGAACAATTTTTTTAAAAACAAATGCGTTTGCGTTTGCTTATTTGAAAAATTATTTCGAAAAATTATGTTTAACTTAAAACTGTAAATGAACTGGAAATCGAATGCTAACGTTTACATATTTCCAAAAATTGGAAGACTGTGGAATTTGTGTTCGATTAAAAAAGAGCAAAGGTTATATCAGAACAGATTTGGGGAAGATGAAGCCAGATGAAGACGATGGTATCAGTCTCTATAATCACTATAACAGCGACGATAAGAATATATACCACAGTCGCTATCAGCGACCGCAAAGTAAATATAGAAATCGCTATAATTATCCTAGGGGGCGAGGCGGTTTTAGGTAACTGAGTACAAGTTTTGTATGGCACTTGTAAATTAGTAACTACAAGCTCAAGTAAAATATGGAATTGTAATATTACATGCCAGAAAAGTTTTTCTATGCTTGTAGTTCAGAAAATTCGAACTACGGGTTTAGCGATTTAAATACTACAATTTTACAAGTCAATAACTACAAGCTTTGAAACTATAACCCTAGGATTACTTAACTATATCTACAAGTCTACAGTACTCACGCTCTCAGTTGAGTTATCTGATTATTTTTGTACTAGGACTTATTGTCGTAGTAAATTAGAGAACTTTTAGTACTTATGCACTTAACTAAGTTCTTGTAATAAATAGCCTGAGAACAATTTTGATAACCTTGAGTTTGTTTGGTTTTAATACCGTATAAACTTATCTTGTTTGTATGACTAGTTACATTTTGTATTCATTTATTTTTTGTTTAAAACTCAACCGTTTATTTATCAAATTCCGGAGTACACGGACGCGATTGTACTACAAGGCAGAAACCCTTTTTCTGATGTAGTACTACCCAAACCAAAATGGCTATCTTCTAAAAAACCTCAAACATTAACGAGATGTCCTTATAGAAAATAATTTTGAACGGAGACAGCATAAAATAAACGTAGGCTCTGCCCCATATATGCCATGTTGGTAACCCAGAATAACATACACACTCAGACTTTACAATTAAGTAACTAAATTGGCGTGAAAGTAATATTTTAAATACTAACTGTGGCGTATACGTAACATTTGAAAATAGTTGATACCATACGTTCTGGATCATTTCATGGACAATTGTTATACTTATAGCCCAATAATATTAGACCTGAAAATAGGGTTTACAAAAACAAATTAGTGGAGGCCGGAACTTTTCGCGAAATGGTGGATATTGGTGTCAACAAATATATACATAGGAAAGAGCACTGACTATCCTTAAAATACGAAAAATCAATTCTTATTCAGCTTTTTTAATAAAAATGGGTGAGAATATTATTTATTAATTACATTGCGAAACCTGCATAAATATTAAGCTTCATCATATTAAGAAAAACGTAAAAAAACATAAAATGAACACATTTCAAAAAGTGACCCTAATATGGAGAACTAATGACCTTTATATGGAATACTATATAATTTGACGAAATTTTACTTGCAGTACAAATATAGCAAATAAAATTCAGCGCTTGAGTAATATACATGGTACCACTTCTCTCCGCCTTTATCATCTTTAAACAAGCCAAAATAATAGCCGCACTCTGCCTCGCCGTCAGGATAGATGGAAAGTCAGTAGAGGAATCTAAGTAAAGCGAAATGTCATCACGTTCTGACAACAAATACAAACAAATGAAAACAAATACCGACAAATGTACTGGCTACTCGGAAGACATTCGAAGTTGAGCCTACATAACAAACTGCTTATCTATAAGCAAGTGCTAAAGCCAGTGTGGACCTATGGTCTACAACTATAGGGTTGTACCAGGAAAAGCAATAGAAACATCCCACAAACTTTTGAAAATAAAGTTCTTAGGACGATCGTTAGTGCACCGTGGTATGTACGAGTACGTAACGAAGATATTCATCGGAACCTGGGAATTCCCAGCGTCGCACAGTGGGGCAGAAAGTACCAAAACCCCGTATTAAACCAAAAAATTTTTTGGTTATAAGGAAACCGTTACTATTTTTTTTTTTTATGCTAAATATTCCAAGTAACACTAAACTGAATGAATAAAACCGTTTACTCAATGAGATGCTTCGCACTGAGTGCATTAGTCGCAGTCATTTAGCCAAAGTGAAAACGTGTGTGTTTGCGAACTGATTTTTCTCCAAAAGTATTAATTTTTTGATTTCTTGCTGTGCAAAATTATTAATTTTTTGAAATGGAACCTTCTAGCTCAGGTATTTGTTAGTCTACAAATAATTATTATTTTGAAAACTAACATTCACGTTCCTAATTATGAGGCTACTCTTTGAATGAAATTGATATGAACCGTTTTTTGCACTTATTTTGAAAGACAGATGAAATTAGTTGCATTTTAAGCTACCTAAAGCAAACAAATAATTTTTTTTCTACTCAGTGTCTATTGTGCTTTCAATAACTGTAAAATATGGTTGCCTATTTCTGCCGTTTTTTGTAAAAAAAAAAAAAAAAATTTATAAAATTCGTTATAATTTAAAAAAATTAAACTCTCATTACTTTATGTATCAATTTGAAATGTGTCTGTAGGAAAGTTGTCCAACACGTTAAGTCTAACGCGTCTAGAACTTTTCAAGTTTCTTAGAAGTTCAGAACGACAAAATATTGATGTCCAAATGCAATGTTTGACTGAACACCTAAAAAAACAAACGAACAATTTTGATGACACAAGTTTAGTAAAAAAGTTGTATAGTTTTAAGTCCCAGTTTAAAACTCGATGGTTGAAGGCACGTAGAACTAAAGAATACTTTTTAAGGAACAAAAAGACATGGCTCGATTCATCAATTTCATTTTTCTGTGCTTCAGTAAAGAAAAAACGTGGTCATCCAAGTACTTCCTTTGAAGACAGTTCTGAACGCACGAAGCAGAAAAAAACCAAAACATTGCGAGACTCAAGACCACTTGATGTATTGAGCTATGCCACTCAAATGAGTTTACGAGCAACAGGAAATACGGAAGCATCAAAAATGTTGAAAAAAATTACATCTTCCAGTCCTGAAAAAGCTAGTAAATATTCAACTACTTTCACAAAGCCACTTTCATCAAACAATAATGCTTTGACGGGTGAAGATATTCTTGCAGTGGTTGTGGATGCCAATTTAACTCGACATTAATATCAGGTAATACGTAATAGTGCTCCTGAAAAATTTCCTTCTTACAAAGTTGTTCAGAATGCAAAGAAAGAGGTATATCCTGAAGAACATACTACAAAAATATCGGAAGTTTCAGTAGAAATTTCTTTGCATGCTCTACTTGATCTCACTGTAAGACGTTTAGTAGCTTCCCAGACTAACGTATTTGAGTTATTTGGAGATAAAAATATCGAGCTTAAATTATATTCCAAATGGGGTTTCGATGGGAGCTCGGGTCATAGCTCCTATAAACAAGTTTTTCACGGTTTTAAATGCACAGATTCAGCTGTACTCATAACTTGCATTGTCCCCACTCGTCTTCTCTGTGTCACTAAAATAGTTTGGCAAAATCCAAATCCGGGTTCTACCAGATATTGTAGATCCTTAAAAATTACATTTCAAAAGGAATGTACAGAAACTTCCATAGCAGAAAAAAATCGTGTTGATGACGAAATTAAAAGGTTGTTAGCCACTTCAATTTTCTTAAACGGAAAATCATTTCTGGTGAATCATCTTTTAATTTTTTCTATGGTTGATGGTAAGGTTCTCAATGCGATTACAGATACATCTTCCACTCAAAAATATTATTTATGTGGTGCAACATCCAAACAATTTAATTGCATTGACGAAATGATTAAACGGGAAGTGAAAATACAAAATTTGTAGTATGGAATATCTGTTTTACATGACTAGATTCGTTTTTTTGAAACAATACTTCACCTATCCTATAAATTACCTCTTAAAAAGTGGCAAGCTCGAAAAGAGGATAAGTTGATAGTTGAGAGAAATAAAACCCGGATACAAAAAGTGTTTAGGGAGCGTTGTGGATTGATTATTGATAAGCCTAAACCAGGATTTGGAAATTCCAATGATGGAAATACTGCCAGGCGTTTCTTTCAAAATCCGAAAATCACAGCGGAAATATAATATAAAGGGTGGTTAAGTTTTAAGGGCCGATGTTGAATGTGAACCACACCTAAACGTCAAGTTTTTTTCTGCATTTCATTTGACATTTCTCAACTTCAGACTAACTCAATTTGAACCATGGAAAGATACGCAATCGAGCAACGCGTTAAAGTTATTCAGGCTTATTACTAATGGGCGTTCAAATCAAAATGCATATCGTGCATTTCGTGATTCTTTCGGTCAATTTAATCGTCCAAATGTGCGTACAATCGGAAAAATCGTGCAAAAATTTGTGCAAACCGGGTCTGTAGGAGATGTGGAAACACCAGTGCATGCTCGTACAGCTCGTACTGCAGAAAATATCGCTGCTGTTCGCGATAGTGTGGCTGAAGAGCCGTCCACCTCAACTCGTCGTCGTGCCCAACAATTGCACCTCTCACGCTCGTCGTTGATGAACATTATGCATAAAGACTTGCATTTACGCGCTTACAAGGTGCAATTGACTCAAGAACTAAAGCCTCTTGACCATTTCAAGCGTCGTCAATGGTCACAATGGTGGCAAGAAATGGCAACAGTGGATGATCAATTTTCGAAGAAAATCATCTTCAGTGATGAGGCACATTTTCACCTAAGTGGATTCGTCAATAAGCAGAATTGCCAAGAGTGATTGTCGAAAAACCAATGCACCCACAAAGAGTGACTGTTTGGTGCGGTTTATGGGCTGGCGGCATCATCGGGCCGTATTTTTTCCAAAACGAGGCCGGTCAGGCAGTTACTGTGAATGGTGTTCGCTATCGTGAGATGATAACGAACTTTTTATGGCCCGAATTGGAAGATATGGATGTAGACGATATATGGTTTCAACAGGATGGTGCCACTTGCCACACAGCTAACGAAACAATGGGTCTTTTGCGCGACAAATTCAATGGCCGTGTTATCTCACGTGGTGGCGATGTCAATTGGCCGCCAAGATCATGTGATTTGACACCGTTGGACTTCTTTCTTTGGGGTTATTTGAAAGAAAAGGTGTACGTCGATAAGCCAGCAACAATTCAAGAGCTAAAGGATGAGATAATTCGGCACATTAACGGCATAGAACCTCAATTATGCCTCAGCGTCATCGAAAATTTGGACCATCGGATGGAGGTGTTGCGCCGAGGTCGCGGCGGCCATTTGGCCGATATTTTGTTCCATACATAATTGAACATTATCATAATAAAAAGAAATGACAGTAATTTCCTAAATAATTTGTGTTTTATTCAAAATCAACATCGGCCCTTAAAACTTAACCACCCTTTATAATAATAAAAACTTCAAGAGATTTAGAGAACATCACTCTAGAAAAACTAGTCGCGAAGAAACCATTAGAGATGTTCTGAATTGTTTTTTGCTAAGTTCAGACCCACTAATAACTAGTAAAAGAAAATTACATAAAAAGAACAAAAATCGGTTTCCAAAAGAAGTTCTTGAATTGTTACAATCCTCTTCTGGGCCACAGGGTTGTGACGCCGATGTAGAAGACGAAGATATAACGGATGACGACGACTACATATACTGCCTATTATGAAATTGATGACGAGTGGTTGTGCCATACTGATTGAAGCACTATAGAGGCTAAACAAAAGTGGCACCACACCCTGAAGTAATGCAAGATGCAATCCCAGGGTTGGGTTGACTGAAGATGGAGAGGGTTTAGTCGGTAGACACACCAGGGAATCATGGCCGACCCTGATGGTGCATCAAGCATTCCCTCTTCATTACAAAAAAAAATACATGGATATACATACATATATTTTTAAAATATTTGAATTCGAATTTTAAATATTATAATTTTTGTAATGTTACAGAAAAAGATAAACATGCAGATAGAATTAAAATAAAAAAAGTAAAACGGATGATTTTCGAAAATTGGTAGAAATTTTTTTAATTTCTTTATTGTTTTATTATTTTATTTTCCTTATATCTCCCTTTGTTGTTATTCGATTTACGCATAACAACTATAATACAATCGTTCAACTGTGGTGCAAATTTCATGATAATCGGTCGAATATTTTATTTTATACGCACTTTGAGGGCTCCTTGCCCCACTGTGCGTCGTCGAAGAGATAACAAATTTTGCTCGTAAACACAAAGATCGTGTTCACGGCCATTGTAACCGCACCGTCATTCAACTACGTGACGCGAACAATTCAATTTGTCGTCTGCAAAGGACAAAACCTTTTGACCTTGCGTCATAGTATATGCCGGTCGTGAAAACAGCAGGAACTTTCATTGGAATTTAACCTGTCTAAAGCTCTACATTCTTTTTAAATTACCTACCAACATCTTTTTCCAAAAATCACGAGTCTCGTAAGCGAAAATAAAACTGCTGGATAAGCGTCGGCTTAGTTGTAGTATTAATCTTGAAGAGTGGTGTTTTTAGTGAGTAAAAATCTCACACTACCATAAGCACGCGCGGTCGGGCCTTATGGTGTCTTTAGAAGATTTTCACCCTCTAGGCAAAAAAAAAAAAAACGTTCTGACCAGGAGGACGAATCCGACTGCTCTTTCTTCTTGAATATTTTCATCGTCTGCTTCTTTCGAAGGCTTTTTATTTGCTCCTCTTTTTTTCTGCCGTGTTGCTTTAGGTATCTCTAGATCAGCCCTATGAGAACGATATTGTGCGTATGGCTGTAGTGCCCGTCTAAAATCAGTAGCACATGATTTTGTTGGTTTAGTGTATATGCAAAAATGCTGAAACCATTCAAGGAAAATATCTGTCTGTATCCAGTCAGAGGGCTGACACTTGGCAATTAATCCTGCTGGATCTACCTCCATGAGTAAAATATCAAATTTTTTCTTTGGAGGGACAAAATCCCCAGCTGCAAATTGTGATTAAGCGGCCCCTTTCGGCTGATGTTAGTGCGCCGATCTGATCTTTTCCTTTGGCTGAAAGAATTTAGTATCGTTTTGACTGGACAACAGACAATCCGGATTTGTCTACATTATAAATTCTGTTTGGGGAAAAATAATTCTGTTGATACTCCTTCTCCAGTAGTTCAGAGAATTATGAGATATTTTCCTTGTTAAATCTATTTATTTTTTGTAAAAGATGTCCCTGTGGGTTTACGCAGATAAATAATATCTGTTTGATGGTTTAAAAATCCATTTAGCCATTTCCTGTCACCCATTTCATTTTTAAATGGTGCTAACTGCCAAGCCAATCATTTCTTATCAAACCCTAGTACCTGCTCTCAATTTCAAGGACGAATCGCATAAGTTTGTCCTCTAAGGCTGGACTTAGAATGGTTTTTCTACCAAGTTGTGCGTCGAGGGATTCATTAGAAGGGGAATTGATAACCCTGAAGAGTGTAGTACGAGGAAAATGAAAAAGATGTGCAGCTTTCTTCAAGCTCATTTGTTTTGATTTCGCTGTTGCGATAGTTTTAACCATGTCCGTTTTGTTCTAGACTTTACGCTTTTTCTCCTTTGGCTTCATTTGCAGACTGCAAGTTTACCTAAATACAAAGTTGTGTCAACTATTTTACCTAGTTTTCAATATTGAATACTATTCTATGTTATAGGGAACACACTCCATATTAGGAGCAAGGTATTTCACTGAACTAAGTAAAAAATATAACAGTTATTTAATTGAGTTAACATTTATACTCACAGTAATCATAAACGTTGACCTATTTCATAATGACATTTAAAAATGAAATAGGTTTAGTTAAACTGATATTGAAATACAGCACTATTCCGTATTAAGAGCGTATTCCATAATCGATACACTTCCTCTACTAAAAGTCCCCACTCATAGGATCACCACCCCCTCTTTGGTGAATGGGATACATTTTTCTTTTCACTGCTTTTTCAATGCAAGGAGATGTAACCATCCGGAGAAGGTTCTGCAGAGGAACCCCGGAAGGCGGAGTTCCGTCTCCTTTAATATGGCTTCTCGTAGTGAATGAGATCTTAGTAATACTGAAGGAAAACCACTTCAACGCGATGGCCTATGCCAACGATGTGGTCATCCTGGTTTCGGGAAAATTCCCTCTCGTCCGAAGCGAAATACTCAATCTCGCACTACAACTAGTGGATAATTGGGTCAACAGCAAAGGGGTGCGAGTGACCTCAAAGACGGAGGTAGTTCTTTTCACTAAGAAGAGTTTAATTCCAACCTTTAGATCCCCAAACATCGGTGGTATTGAACTAAGTATCTCAAGTCCAGCTCTATACTTGGGCGTAATTCTAGGTTCCAAACTGAACTGGAAGGATAACACTGCCGAATGCATCAAAAAAGCTAGCGTAGCTTTCTATTCTTGCAAAAAGGCATTCAAACCAGCTATGGTGTACTGGATATACACAGCCGTCGTAAGACCGATTCCCACATTTGGTACGCTAGTATAGTGGATGGTACTTGAGAAGCAATACCAGCTTTCAAACCTCACCAAAATCCAGAAGGCAGCGTGTCTCGGAGTCATGGGATCAATAAGAACAACACCAACAGCAGTAATTGAGACTATGCTCAGTTTCATTCCGCCGAATATATACTATAGCAGTTTGGCGGCTACAACCGCTATAAGACTGAGAGTGGTCATCGAGCCATGCCTCCATTTTAGGTCGATGGGGGACTACCAGTAGATCGACGGAAACTGATTACATGACCCCTACGCTATCATTTGAAAGGAGATTCACTATAAGAATTCCTGACAAAACGTACTGGAGAAACCGAAGAACCATGAAGAAAAAGGAACTGGCGTTCTATACCGACGGATGGATGTTGGCACGGGAGCCAGATTTTAGCAGGAATAAACATCTCCTTTAGAAGCGTCTTTCAGGCCGAAACCATAAATATCATACGAGTGGCAAAACGTAGCCAGGTAGCCACTTAAGGCTCTGGACTCTGCTGAAATTAGATCAAGGCTTGTGAGGACCTGAAAATCATTCTTAAATAGGATATCCAGAGCCAATGCGGTGACCCTCTGCTGGGTACCAGGGCATATGGATATCGAATGAAAGGAAAGGTATTACTAAGCTTTTGTAGTAACCCCAATCAGAACCCTATGGACGAAAATAGAAGATGAAACCACCGACCGAGCAAACAGACGGTGGGTTCATCTGGAAACATGCGCAACAGCCAGAGTGCTATGGCTAGCCTTCAGTAAGAAGAGATCAGCTTCTCGTGGGGAAACTTAGTCGTTATAATGCACGGATCGCTTCTGGGACAATTACTAGTCAGTGTGCCATTAGCGTTCACGCGAAGTGACTCCGTGTGTTGCTTAACGACTATTGTAGAAGTTGCAGGGACGAAGAAGAAATTGAATAAGTTCGTCACCTGCTGTGTGATTGTCCTGCCCTATCCGTTACAAGAATGAAGACTCTCGGAAGTTACTTCTCCTCGGAATTGGAGGACTTAAGTAATATAGAGCTTATGGACCTCCTGAGATTTATATCACTATCTGGGTGGTTCTAACAGCAGACTTTACAGCAGACTTTACAGCGTTTCAAGGGTTAAATGATTGGGCTCAATGGACCCGAACTGTTGGTCTAAGTGAGCAGTGACTCTATTTGTCACAAGGCACCCATCTACCTAACCTAACCTTCACTTTTAGGATAAAATATATTAAGATAGAAGCTGCTCTAAATTAAGTTTCCTGTTAGAATGCATTTAGTCTGTATACAAAATAGTTTTATTTAATTCATAAAATAAAAAATTAAAAACTGATTTAAAAAAACAACGTTGTAGGAAACTCGTATGTCAAAAATGTTAATGTCATGTTCTTATTCTGAAAAATAACTTATGTATCAGTTTTGAATAAATTCGTGTTAGCAATAATAATAAAAAATCAGTTGAATACCGAAATTCGAATTTTTAACGAAAAATTGAGAATGGTTTCATATTACCCCAAATATAATATTTTTAAAAATTGGAACTATAATACAAAAAATAAAAATCGGAAGCTTATAGTGAGTTAGTAGCTAATTGAAAGTAGGTTTTCAATATTTTTACTAGAAACTGAAAAATATTTTCTTTAAAACAACGTTGCCATTTGCTACAGTTCGTCCATAAATTGCACAGGGCCGCGCCCACATTTTGGAGGCGTTTTCTTCAAAAACCTTGAATTTCTTTCACAAAGATTATGTTTTATTTTTAATACTTCACCAGAATTCGTTTAAGGTATTTTACCACAATTATCTGATAAAATCTCTTAAAAATCACGGAAATACTCTCTTAGTATTATAGGATATCATGATCTTTTTCAGATGGACTGTAACTTTCCTGTTTTAAAATTATTTTGATGCAGATGAAGTACATCTTAAAAGCAAAATTTAATTTAGAAAAACCTTTGCCTTTAGTATGAAATAATATGAGGAATGATGCTCGAAAGCTTTACGAGAAGGTAAAAAGAGTATGCCAAGTCTATGAAGCCCAAACAGAAGCTTGTACGAATGAAGAAGGAATTCTAGTAGTAGAGTAGATTCGGTTCTCAGAATTAGGAAAGATCACTTCTGCAGACTGGTACACCGCGATGATGACCAAAACATCGCTACGAGGCAGAATGCTACATTCAACACGCGTGTTGATTTCTCTCACTGGCGCTGGGAAGTGTTTCAAAATAAGAACGCCCTTTACTTCGTTTTCATACGAGGTACCTTTTATTTCCTATATTAATAAGGGATTTTTACAAAAAAGATGGATGAAAAAGGATTTAAAATTACTTACACTTTTGTGTGTCCTCTTCCTTCAAGCGCCATTAGAAAAATTCCATAACAAACACGATCAAGTTACAAACCAGATGCAATCCACTGAACTATAAATCGATACAATCCACTGAACTAAATTGGTGGTAGCCCTGAACGCTTTCTTAACCCGACATGACACTTGAAGAAAGGAAACACACAGCGCTCACAAAGGTTTGCTAGCAAAGAAAAGAATTAATAAAGTTCGGCAACAACGCGGATGATGGCGAACAACAACAACAACGAACATCCACCCGACAAAAGTGAAGTCAAGGTAGCAATATCTAAACTTAACTCCAACAAAGCTGCTGTAGCCGACGGTCTAACTGCCGATCTATTTAAAGCAGCTGGGTTTGATTTGGTACAGAGCATATATAATCATTGGTACAGAGCATACATCAACACCGTCTGAACTGGGCTAACTACAGAGGTACTAATCTTTGCATCTGCCATATTTTGTAAACGCTGTAAACCTTTTGTCAACAATCTGATTAGTCCGAAGGGCTATAATCTTTCAAAAGCCTATACAACTAAGCTGTTAGTGGTGATTTCGCTAGTATTGAAACAGAAGAAGCGGCGGAAATGGGTTTGGCGTTTAACGAATACAATACAAAATATTTGCCGTCATCAAAAAAGTACAGCCACTATCAGCGACTTGGGCAGAACGTGACAATAGACAGCTACAATTCCGAGGTAATTAAGGGCTTTATCTACCTAGGCTCCACTGTAAATTCAAACAATGGCAGCAGCGCAGAGAAGAAGCGAAAAATCAATCTTGCCAACCGCTGTTTCTTTAGGCTAGGAAGGCAATTGAATAGGAAATCCCTCTCACGGACAACTAATTTGATCTAGTCAGAAGGATTCGAATTCATAGCCTGAAATAGCTAGGATATCTAGAGCGAATGGACATCAACGGTTCGAACCGGAAATTCTTCGAATACATCCAGAGGTATGACGGGGTAAGGCACACAAATTGAAAGGGACCTCAACCAGCTTCGTATGCAAAACTGGAGGCGACTAAGACAAGATCGAGCTGGCGGAAGGCATTTGTTGGTTGAAGCCTAGGTCCACAACGGACTGTAGCGTTATCTAAAGTAAAGAAAATTGTGGAAAAAATATGACATGTTATGCATTTTTACTTCCATGTTCTGGATTCGTTTAAGATCACTTTTCCAAAAATATCCAAAATAAGTGAATATTTCAGTGCCAACAGCACATATGGGGCCTGGAATAGCTTCTCGCAGCCACTTGTGCTATGTGCCACTCGAATGGTTGAGACCTACAGTTTAATGCCGTTTTTGAGGAGCAATTTGTTCGATTAAGAAAAGCTTTCATGACAATTTTATTGAAGAATTGTACAAAGAAAAAAACATGGATACACAAACAGGCACCGAACCTGCGATAGACTTGGTTTTAACTACCGATGCCACTTTCCATGGCTTTTTTTTTTTTGTTGGGGCGGAAACACCCTACTAGAGCACTCAGACTCAAAAACAGGTCCATTGTAAAACCAGACAGAGAACCCCATTTTAATGTGTTTTTTTCGTCTTTTGTAAAAAGATGAGTAGACGCTTCAGTGATGAAGAGCTTAGGTCATCAGCACTCACCACATCAGCACCGAAAATCTGCCACCTGATCCGAGCAAAGGCAGGACAATCACATAGGAAGTGTTCCGCAGTGTCATGCAGACAGGGGTAGCGCTCAAACCTAGCACATGGAGGTGCTTGGCAAATGCGAAGTGGCCCGTAAGAGCGCCAGTAAGTTGTTTGCAGTCTTTACTGATAAGGGAGAAATTCTCTTCTGAGCCTTGTCTAGCAAGCTCGTCAGAGATCTCATTTCCTGTTATCCCTTTGTGCCGTGGGACCAATTTTCCATGGTTAGCATCATTATTTTACTATTGCTATTGATTGTAGCTGTTTAAGAACAGCAATTCACACTACAGCTATTATAGATGGATTTCGTTGCCGAAGCAAGCACATGATGCTTATTGCATATGTTACCGAAGAACTTGTATTATTTTTGACCTCGCCAATCATACATAACCATATCATCTGAGTAGTGACTATCTTGCAATATATTTTGAAAAATCATCTTATAACATGGAAGTCACTTGGAAGTTTGGTGTGTAGCACTCATCAGCAGTAATCCTCTAATCCCTCATATTGATCTAAATCATTTTTCGTCTTGGAACGTTCATAAATAGATTATCGGTTCAAATGCCAAAAGCGGTCAGCAATAGTTTATGGTTTAAATGATTAAAGTTCAAATTATTTTCTGTTGCTTCTCTCCCCTTCTAACTTACTCGTATGTATGTCATGCAATTGGAAACAATTTATAAATTGAAAGACCCCCCCTACCTCTTCTTTTTTAAATGCACTTAATGTACCCGAGCCACCGAAGCCCACAGCCCAGCGAGTTTCGTTTTAATTAAACCCAACTTCTCACACTGGCTCCTCTCAACCGCTACAACCCTCCGCACCACCTGCTCTCACCACCAATTTTTTCCCTAATTTCAATCTCACAACTGGAGCTAAATACAATAACTTTATAAGCCCTCATACTCTGAACCCCACATCTAATGTCTCATCTAATACACCTTTCTCTTCAATCTCTTCCTCCACCGCTCCCAGTCTTGATCCGGTTTTACCGCCTCTATTTAAACTAACACAGCAAACCATTGACACCAGAGAATGTCGTTATGCACTCTCCAGGCTAAGAAAAAAAAAGGTTTCTCGTTTATCTTCATGACAAATCTGACTCAGTTTTCTATGAGCGTAAAGCCAAAACAAGCGTCATGGTTTCCATTCAGCAGGAAGGCCTCCCCATTGGACTAGACAGTCTCAAGAAAATCTATATCAAGTTCCACGAGATTTTTACTTTGTCTCCTCAAAAAGTAACGGATGACCTTGCTGCTTTTGGTAACTACGTACACTCTAAAAGGACGCAACATCTCCAATGGAGCCGAAGTGACCACAACAAATTTGTTTCGTCCATAAACTGTCACTATCATCAGCACTTCAACCACCTTCCCCTTCGTCTCTACACAACAATCTTCCTCTTACATTTTACTACCAGAACCTAAGAGGCCTACGCTCGAAAACCCAAGCTGTTTTGCGCCAATCCCATGCTCTCCCTTTCGATATCTATGCTCTGACTGAAACCAATCTGATTCCCGACATAAAGAGCCAAGAATTATTCCCCCCTACTTTTAATGTTTTTCGAGACGACGACCATACCCAACCCTTGGTTGACTCTCCCTCTCGAGGCGTGCTACTGGCCATCCATAATGACCTCGACTCTTCTCTCATCGCCATTTCTTCCTCTTCTAAGGTCGACTTTGTTACAATAAAAATGACTTTTCCACACCAATCCCTGTACGTTATGTGTTGTTACATTCTACCAAATCAATCTATCGAATCTTACCAATTTGCTATAGACGCGATTGATCAAATAATTGACCTATCTGATTCCCTCGATGACATCCTTATTTTTGGCGACTTTAATCTACCTCTGCTGCAGTGGAGTCCTTCCGATGATGAATCCTTTTTTCATCGCTTCAAATGCCAACTCCACTAAGGAATGTCTCTTCATAGATCGGCTAACTGATTCAAGTCTATGTCAAGTTAGTAATGTCGTAAATTACATGGGAAGGCAATTAGACCTTATATTCACAACTGATCCCATTAACTCCTCAGTCTCGCTTTGTCCCCTAACTCTGTCGACTATTGATAACTTTCATCCTCCCCTTCTTCTTACGACTTTCATAAAGCTAATTTCCGCAAAATAAATGCCTATCTGAGTAGATGTTCCCTTGAGTTTGCTAACTTATCCTTAAATGAAGCCCGCACAATTTTCTACAGCGAAATGTTTAATTCCTTGGTATAATCGCAAACTTCGCGAATTACGTAACAAGAGAAAGAGAAAGTTATGGGCAGCTTTCCTTCGTACCAATTCTGTTTTCTACTATTCCAACTATCTCGGTTCCTACCTTGAATTCAATCATCTTTATAACTCCCTCTACCAGCGGCACCTAATTAACGCGCAAGCAAATCTTATGAACGACCCTAAGTGATTTTTTCAATTCGTCAACTATAAGAAAATCTGACGATTTCCCTCCGTCCCTCTCTTTTGAAAACATATCCTCAACTAATCCGCAAACCATTGCCAACTTTTTTGCCTCCTATTTTAAACAATCCTTCGCCGACAACTCTTTTGAACCAGACCCCTCTTACTTCACTCACCTTCTTAACTTCTCCGTTGGCCCCTTTCTGTCCCTGCCTTTTGATCCTGCTGTAATTGAAAATAAACTACAAAATCTTAATGATGAATTCTCACCCGGCCCAGATGGTCTCCCTGCCATTTTTCTTAAAAAATGCTCTTCCATTCTTTCCCTCCCCCTCTCTCATCTCTTTTGTTTGTCTCTATCACTAGGAGAATTCCCTCAGATTTGGAAGACCTCTTTCATAACCTCCATACACAAAAAGGGATCAAAGAACGAAGTAAAAAACTATCGCACCATTGCTAAACTTTCTCATCTACCCAAACTTTTCGAAAGTATTTTATACGAACCCTTAAGCTTTCAGTGCAAGTCTCTTATCTCTCCCACCCAACACGGCTTTCTGAAAGGTAGATCAACTACCACTAACTTAGTCGAATTCGTGTCCTTCGCCCTGTCTGCCTTAGAGAATGGCAAAGAAGTCGACGTTATTGCTACTGATTTTAGTAAGGCTTTTGATAAGATATCTCATAACTTAATCCTCTTCTGCCCTCGGTTTCGAACCCATATTGTTAAAATGGATACCTTCTTACCTGGAAAAGCCTTATCGACTCCCTTCTTGGCCACCTCTGGTGTTCCGCAAGGCAGCCATCTAGGTCCTTCTCTTCATTCTAACCATAAACGATGTCGAGAGGGTTATTAAACACTCTTCCCTCTGTCTGTACGCTGATGATACCAAATTTTTCAAAGCCATCTCTTCACCACATGACTACTGTCTCCTTCAACAAGACCTTGATAGTTTTTCGAACTGGTGCCTACAAAATCACTTAGAGCTCAATATCGTCAAATGTCAATCCATTACCTTATCACGTAAGCACCACGTGTCCTCCGCCCGCCTTTATCTTCTCCATGGTCAACCTATATCCATCGTTCAATCTCTCCGCGATCTTGGTATATTGTACTATAGGGAACTAAATTTCCGTTCACATATTGATGAGATAATTCGTAAAGCTAACTCATCACTTGGCTTTGTCAAACGATGGTCCAAAGAATTCTCCGACCCTTACGTGACCAGATTCCTCTACATTAAATTTGTGTGCCCCCTCCTTGAATACGCCAGTCAATTCAAGTTCATGTGACCAGAACCGAGAATGTTCAACGTCGATTTCTTCGATTCTTCTTCCTTGGAACGATCTAATTATCTTGCCTTCCTATCAAGACCGCCTCAACCTCATCAACCTGAGTGCTCTAGAGAAACGCAGAGATGTTGCAGACATTCTGTTCATTCATCGACTCTTTCAGGCTCTGTCGATTGCGCATCTCTTTATAATTCAATTTTCTTCAATACCAACCCACGAAATTTACGACGCCCTCGTCTTTTCTATCTACCGTCCCACCACACTTCATAAGGATCTAATGAACCAATTTCCCGTATGCTGCAAAAAGTGAACTCAATCCTTACCCAGTTTGATTTTAACCTCAGCACTCCCTGCCTCAAAATCGAACTCCTTCACCATTCTCCTTAGCTTTAAGTCTTAGTTTTAAGTTTTAGGTTTAAGTTTTAGCCTTAAGTTAGTTGTAGCTTGCAATAAGCCAAATAAATGGGGGCTTTCGCCCCACCAAAATTAAAAAAAAAATTAAAAATTAAAAATTAGATAAATTACCCCTATTTTCATATTTTTTTTTTTTAATTCCAACGTACTCGTATGTACCTATGTAGATGTATTCAATGCTGAAATGGAAATAAGTATCCTCCCTGCAACCCTGTTTACAAAATATTACCCACGAGTATTATATAGTCGCTTCTGATACAAATATCCCTTCGTTCAAATTGAAGTTGTTTTTCAGTTGAAATGACACATTTTATTTGCCGTCATCCAACCAAGTATTACTAATGAACCATTGAATGTCCTTGCACATTACGATTACCAATATCTCTTTTCTTCTCAGGATCCCTTTTCATGACAACATCATCATCATCATTGAAGCACTTCAATTTTTTGATTTATTCTGTCAGTCAACAAAGTAACCAATTTTTATGGTTTTTAATGTACATCGATCCCAAAGAGAGAAAAAAAGACTTCGTTGATTGAAATCGAATAATGGACAAATTGAGTATTTTTACTTTTGAATTTGTGGGTAAAAGTCCTTTAGATGGTTCTGTTTTGAAGTAAAACGCAGGACGAAAAGTAAATAGCCGCTGCAGACTGATTGTAATGGCGTCATGGTGCTATTAAAGACGTACTATTTGTACTTTGTCCTTGCCTTCAGCTAAGGTAGGATATTGCAACTTTATTACCATCAGTAAAGAGAGTAATAAAATCTGTAAGAATTTTATGACAGGTGCTGTGACGATGATGACTGCGATCATAACCGTTGCAAGCGACTACAGTAGTAATTCAGTAAACTCTCTGTTGGTACTCGTATGTCATGAAGATCAATTATGCGGAAATATGGTAAACAAATAAGGGGTTTCTTTCTATAATATAAGCAAATACTTATGAGTATTTTTTTTTCTTTGCAGGAAACACAGCATATTTTTTCAAGGAAACCTCGGAATAGCATAGCCTTTAGAAAAGGCCCAGGTACATGAAAAGGGTCTTTCATTAAGCGCTTCCTATCTTTAAATTTAAATAAAACAAAGTGTGTATAAGATATCATCAACATTTTTTATTCATTTGAAAGACCTATCGACGCCATTAGGCATGGAATATAACATCGTTCAAATGTCCCCCGCGGCTTTTCTGGGTGGCGCGTATCCGAAATGTCCAATTTTCCATAACTCTGGCGCATAAATCAGGCTGAATTTGACCGATGGCATGGGTTATGTTGGCTTTGAGAGCCGCTGTGGTTTGTGGCTTATTCGCGTAGACCTGTGACTTCAGAAAACCCCACAAGAAAAAATCTAACGGGGTCAAATCGTACGATCTCGGTGGCCAGTTCACATCACCTCCACGTAAGATGGACCATGCCCTCAAATCGCTCGTGCAGAATTTCCAATGTGCCGTGAGCTGTGTGACACGTAGCGCCGTCCTGTTGAAATCACATTTCGTTGGTGTCCATATGATCCAATTCAGGCCAAAAGTAGTTGGTAATCATCGACCTATAGCGCTCGCCGTTCACGGTGATAACCTGACTTTTTCGTGATGCATTGGACGCTCTTGGATCTCACGTGGATTGGTATCGTCCCAAATTCGACAATTTTGATTGTTGATATACCCATTCGCCCAGAAATGGGCCTCATAGCTGAAGATGATTTTTCGATGCAAATTAGGGTCAGTTTCCAACTGCTCCAGAGCCCATTCAGTGAACACACGTCGTTGTCTATGGTCGTTTACCTTCAGCTCCTGGGTCAGTTGAATTTTGTGCGGGTGCAGGCCCAAGTCACGATCCAAAATTCGCCAAGTTGTGGTCTGCGAAATGTCGAGCACACTCTCACGGACAGCGGCCATGTTTTCGGTAGATCTTGTGTTTCGTCGACGTATGGGTATTGGTTGATCGTTTGCTGAACCTGTGCACTCACATTTATCCACCACACTGCGAATAGTCCTCTCGGAAGGACGATTATGCTAACAGAACACCCATTTTGATAAAATAATTTTATTATTTGCACGTTTTGTTGAACACTATATCCATCCATGGTAATTTGGCAAAATAGACTAAATAAATGACAGCCAATTTGACAGATGTAGCTTCAACAATATGGCCGCTATCAACTGTCAAAGTTCGGAAGCCCCTACTGGAAGACCCTGTTTTATAAAAATACCAGAATTCTCCAACTTGATCGAAAGTTAATCGATATAACCTCTGGAGACTAATTTAAGCTTCTAAGGCCAAAAAGGCCCCAAATGAACATTGAATATTATTTACTAACGAGCAGGAATATAGGCCTAAAATTGAAAAGTAGGCAACGACAAAGAATTGCTTGGATTGCAATTGGGGAACACGACTTCAGCGACAGCAATGAGAACACAGAGGGATTTGCGGATTTTTGCAACGGAAGTCCGCGTATCAAAGGTACCATGTGTGAGCTTTAGCTATCGTTAAAAATGAAAGGATTACATCATATATTTTATGTCAGCCCTTAAGCTTTATCGAACTTCAGGATATATTTTATGTACCTAAGTCAAATTGTTGTTCAGTTTACACAGCACCTAATCTCATATTCATATTAAAATGTATAGGGAGCTCACCTTCTTGGTTTTTTGTCATCGGTTCTGTCAGTTTGGCCTTGGAAAGCTAAGTTCTATACTGAAAAGTGTTTGTGCTACAACTGAACAATACCAGACGTTCAGTGAAATTATCTGAATAAAGCTCTTGCGGGAAGGCCCAGAAACTTTTTGTACCTAATTATATTAAGCATGCGTTCATGCCCACATCATGACCATGAAAACTCATGACCTCAACCTCAAGCTTTTTGTTTTATTTCCTAACTTCTAACACTCAAATCGTAAATTAAAATAATGCTTGATCAACAAAAATCATTTCTACCATAAATAAATACATCTGCATAATTAGTCAAGTCAAATTAGATTTTTACTTACGATGGTGGGTCAATAAGTTCCTGAAAAAAGAAATGAGGAACACTCTTTTCGGTACAAAAACATTTTATTTTTCAACAGTCTCCTTTTAGCTCTATACACTTCATCCAACGTTTCTCCAATTTGTTCATGCCCCCCAAATAATACGATTTCTCGAGCCCCTCAAAATAAGCATTTGTTTCAGCGATGACCTCTTCACTCGACCCAAATCTCTTACCTCCGAGCCATATCTTCATGTTTTGAAACAAGAAATAGTGGCAGGGGGCTAAATCTGGGGAATATGCTGGATGAGGGAGGAGTTCGTAGCCTAACTCATGCAATTTTGCCATTGCGACTGCGGACTTGTGCGCTGGTGCGTTGTCCTGGTGAAAAAGAACTTTTTTCTTCCCCAAATGCGGCCGTTTTTGCTTCAAATCGACTTGGAATCGATCCAGCAGCTCTGTGTAATATGTACCGGTAATTGTTTTACCATTTTCAAGGTAATTGATGTGAATAACACCGCGCGCATCCCAAAAAACTGTCGCCATGACCTTGTTTGCTGACAAACCCGCCTTGGCCTTCTTCGGCTTAGATTCATCAGGAGAACTCCATTGTTTTGACTGTTCCTTGGTTTCTGGTGTGTTGTGGAGAATCCAGGTTTCATCCACGGTTACGAAACGGCACAAAAACTCAGCCGAATTTTTCTGGAACATCGCCAAACACACTTTTGAAGTTGTCAAATGAATGCGTTTATATTTTAATTTTCGATATTTTCGGAACCTATTCATGATTATTTCCAAGAAAGTGCCAATTTTTGGGTTTGCTATAATTTTGCAAAAAAAAAACAACATTTTCAAATGCTGTTATGGAATTTGTTTATTAAGTATGATACATACCGTGTGCTTGAATGGCAAGTATAGCTTTTAATTGACAATTTTATAAACTATTCAAAGTTACTATAATAGACGTAGTTTCAAATCTCAGGGGTGGATGGTTTTTACTGATATTGTTATTAGCCTTTCTCGCCTTATCGACATTTTTATCAATCTTGGTATTACTACGAGTATAATAGAGCAACAAAAAAAAGAGGGTGCCTCAATTCTGCGTCTGTCGTGTGTACGCAAGACTGCAGTCTAACGACGTCTAACTGGACGAATTTTCTTCAAACTTTGTATTTGCGTGCAGTGCATTAACAATTCGAGGTACTTTACTAATTGCCTATTTTAACAAAAATCGGTTTTCGCGGATATGGGTTCAATGATTCCAAAATCATAATTTTCGTTCTAACCCCAACATTAACGATACTTTTCTAATAACGGAATTTGAAATAATAGATTTTTTTGAAAACTATTTAATACTTGCGTTGGTTTGGATATATCCCACTAGATGACGTACAAAATTTTTGAAATAAAATCATATAATAAATTAATCAAACGATTTGTTTAAAAATGAACCCTTAAGCAATATGTGACATACATAAGCAAGGACATGAGACAGCAGATGAACTAGCTAAAAAGGGATCAGCATTGGATTTTCAACATACTCGGATATCAGTAGAAGCTTCAATAGGTGAACTAAAAATGAAAATAGACCTAAAAACAAGAGAACTGATTAACTCCATATGGTCCGCCAGAAGTGACTGTGTCATATCTCGCAGCTTATGGCCAACAGTGGATGAAAGCCTATTGCCGATGCATAAAAAGGAAATTCGAATCTTGATATGCTCGCTAATAGGACACTCCATGATAGGGGAAATGGCTGCTAGACTAGGTATCAACGCACCCGACCACTGCAGGAGCTGTCAAGATATAAAGGAGACAGAACCCAAATCTTCAAAACCGCAGCCTCCGTCATATGCAAAACAGGCTTTTTGACGAACTAGGGGATCTCGTACAATTTCCACTTAGGAACATGATAGGCTTCATAAAAAGCACAGGCTGGTTTGTAACAGAACTGACCATAAGACGAGGGTTTTAAATATAGATTCCACATAACAAAAGGGAAACACAATGGACCATATTGCCCCCGTGATAAGTATTTAGGTGCACTTCCCTCCAACCTAACCTAAGGACATGACTTTCCAAGTTTTGAAAAATTTTCAAATTAAGTTTCTGCTTTAACGTAATTTTGAAAAAAAAATATTTCCATGTTAACAATTTAGTTTAAATTTTAATTCAGTGTGATTTGCAAATCCACAGCATATGCGTAGATGCACTTTATTTCAGTATAGGTTGATCACTTGTAAAAGGAGCACGATTTCGTAATGAGTTCCGCATATAAGAAGAGTTTTGACATATTATATCTTTTAGCTATGCATAGATCCAAAAGATTCCAAAATAATCATCAAACGAACAACAAAATTAAAAAAAAAAATCTGTTTCATTTCTAAATATAGATGCGCCAGTTTAAGGTTAAAACAGATGTACCTAGAAAAAGGAGGTTAAACTTATCTGTGAAAACTTGAACATTTAAATACAGGCTGTAAAAATTTAGTATTAAAAAGAGCAGCCTAAACTCTAAACCGCTGTAAAGTCGTTGTAATGATTTTTGCTTCCACCTATAGGGCAAGCATCGGTTTCCTAGAAATTTTCGATCCCGCGATTTTAATTTTTTTTTAATATTTGCGCGCGCCAACGGGGATATGAATACCCTTATATTATTACAGGGCACAGGCGTTGTGTAGGTAGACAGATCGAGAAAAAGAAAGAAAGATTTAGTGTAGTGGTTTGAAACTCAGCTGGTATTAAGATTTTGTAAACTTCTACCCTTGATAACTGGGGAGCTTTTTTTTTTGATTTATTTTAGTCATTGCTCATGATTCACAGTATTTTGTTCTATCCTCCAGATGTCATCATAACGATCAAGTTGCGCTTCACTACTGCCAGTGTTATGTTTTCGCAGCAGAGTTGACTTCTCTTTGATTTCGCAATTGATCGACTTTTTTATTTATTTCATGCGAAATAAATAGATGATTCTTGACATCAGGATTTGTATCGTGAACCAACAGAGTGACAAGCGATGATATTACCACTACACCACGGCTACCCTTAAACTTAATACAGAAACTCAAACAAGTTTGTGTTTCAATTCTGTCTGTCAGTTAGTCTGTATATCTGTCTACATGCATGACTGCAGAATAAAGGGCTGGGCGGATTTTGATGTTCGAAGCGAAATCGGATTTATTTAGTTCTAACCTCAAAATTAACGATACTTTACAAAAAGCTGATTTTAAGAGAAATTAATTTTCTTGAAAGCTTCACCGATTTTGATCAAATGTAATATTTGAGTTATTGTGGATATATGCTATCAGATGGCATACCAGATTTTCACCAAAACTATAGATTATTTATTACCTGGTTCTACAAAATTGGCTATTTCTCGAGTATGGCTCAATCGATTTTATTGGAAATTAATACAATACCTTAAACATTTTTTATATATGCAAAGTCATGTCATACGAGGGTGGGTTAATAAGTCCCTGAATATTAACACAAATTGTGTCGTCACCTTAAATTTAATTCTTTTTTTGTCAAGAATCATCTTTCAAAAGAACGCACCCAAATTTTCAGACAGATCTGTCAAATAGTTTTGTTGTGGCAGCCATTTTATATCGACGTCTACTAGCATTTTCGTTAAAATGGAAAAAATTGAATTTCGAGTGCTCATTAAACACTATTTTTTGCGAGAAAAAACTATCACGCAAACCAAACAAAAGCTTGACAAATATTATGGGGACTCTTCACCATCGATTGGATTGGAACCATTCACCACTGGTTTACTCAATTTCGGTGCAGTCGTTCAAGCACAAGTGACGCCGAACGTCCTGGTCGCCCAATTGAGGTCACCACACCAGAAATGGTCGACAAAATCCATGGTTTGATAATAGACGATCGGCGAGTGAAAGTGCGCGAGCTTGAAGAGGTCACAGGCTTATCACATGGCTCAGTGATTTCGATTTTACATAAACATTCGGACACCGGTACATATTACGCAGAGCTGCTGGATCGATTCCAAGCCGATTTGAAGCAAAAACGGCCGCATTTGGCGAAGAAAAAAGTTATTTTCCACCAGGACAACACACCGGCACACAAGTCCGCAGTCGCAATGGCAAAATTGCATGAGTTAGGCTACGAACTCCTCCCTCATCCAGCATATTCCCCAGATTTAGCCCCCTGTGACTATTTCTTTTTTCCAAACATGAAGATACGGAGGTGAGAGATTTGGGTCGAATGAAGAGGTCATCGCTGAAACAAACGATTATTTTGAGGAGCTCGAGAAATCGTATTATTTGGAGGGCATTAACAAATTGGGGAAACATTGGATGAAGTGTATAGAGCTAAAAGGAGACTCTTGAAAAATAAAATGTTTTTATACCGAAAAGAATGTTCCTTATTTCATTTTTCAGGGACTTATTGACCCACCCTCTTACTAAGCTTTATGAAAGTGTGAAAATAAATAAATTTTTTTTTCGGATTTATCTTCTTTTTTTTTTGAATTTTAATTCTGAGTTTTTGCAGATAAATAACATATACTCGTACATAAATACATATGTATGTAGGTGCATCCCTGTCATGCACTTTATTAGACTTTCTCTAAAACTTACTCTAAAGTAATTATACCCTGTCCCATAGGGTAAAACATAACAAAATAATAACGATGTCCGTAAATCCATGTTAGTCGGTACGTCCATCCGTCTATATGCCACCAGTTTGTGGGCATTAAATTTTGAGCGAGAAGATGATATTTGGTGTATAAGCTTTTAAATACACGGAGCAGTACAAATGTCAAACATTCTAAAATCATCCTACTAATACGCCTGTCTTTAAAAAATACACTTTTTCAATATTTTTACTAGAAACTTAAAATAATCGCCTTAGGAAATTATAGTAAAATTTTACAACACCACCCACACTTTATTAGGGATGTGTTAGAAGATGATGGAAGGGTATCATACGATCCATTCCAAACGGATTATAGGTAGCTTTCCTGTACATTATAAATAATTATTTAAATCCACGCTACTTAAGTTTACATTAGCTGAAAATATTTCCTTCAAAGTGAACCAACTATCGTTTGTGTATACTGAAGCTATATCCAAAATGGCTTTAACTTGTGTAAAAAGAAGCAAATAGCTTTGATAGTTTAGCAGCTAAAAGATGCTGACAGACAGACGGAGAGAGCCTGAAGGACGCGCGCTGAAGCGAGAGCAACAGGATTTCGCATTCCATTTATGGAACCATAATAATAATAAAATAAAATCGCTCACTGGAGGCCGTTGAAGTGAAGTACGTATGTACTTACACTGTTCCGTTTCTTATTGTTGGGTAGTTTCCATTGTTTATATGCCCACTGCTATAGATGGACTTAAATGGATCCCAACGGTCCAAGTCAAGTAACCTGAGACAGTTCCTGCAACTTTGCAGAAACTTGGGCCACCATTAGTCACATACTAGCTTCACATGTGTTGTTCGCCAATAAATTGTTTAAATTAAAAACTTGTGCAAAATCGACGTATAGGCTGCAGTTGACCATTCAAACAGACAAAAATACAGACATACAGACGTACAGACAGACAAAAAGAATTGAGAGATCCACTTTTTTGATTGTCATGGAGAATTTTTATTACACCTATACTTATTTGGATATCAGCTTTGGATAAAATAATTTAAGCCTCATCCGAATAATAGCCGGTAATAAGTAAAATTTTGTCATTCGAACTTTTAGCGAAAATCTGAGTACATAGTATTATTGCAAATGTCCGCATTAGCTCAGATACTCGTATGAATTTTAATCAAGATCGCTGGAACCATTTTTTTTTTAAATTGCACATTTCAAAATTGGCCCTAAGTAAAGTACCGTTACTTCGCTCGGGGTATAAGCCCACCCACAGACCCAAGACGTGAAGAAAACCCACTCAGTTGTTTAGGATGCTCGATGCAGTCCAAAATAAAGACAGAAAGAGACATAGAACTGCCAACCCAGATCAAACAATTTCACAAAAACAATACTTGCCCCATACTCGTAGGAACGAGTATAAACTGATATCAGTTTAAACATCAAATCTGGAACGATCAGATAACATTCTCTAATAAGAGATACATAAATAGTTTTACAATAGACAATTAAGGCCAATTAAACCAACACAGTCCATTTCGATTTTTATACGAGTATAAATATAATGTCCTGCATTGTGACACTCCTTTAATTGAATTATCAACTAGAATTAGTTTTAAGATATATAACTACGTATATAGTTTTTGGTTACAGCTCTCTTGTTTTACTCTTCTCCAACAGACGGATGGTACGGATACATACGTCAGAGATTACGTAAGTGATGCATCTGATGTACTCTTATGGTAATCCAAGAAATTTCCACAACATTCATTATGTAGCAAATTGTATGCAAGCTGAAAGTATTCATAGAATTAAATATTTCACATGTTTGTGAATTTTTCCTTGGCAAGGCAAATTTTATTTCATAAACTTTGACAAGTGACATTGCCACAACCGGAAGAGAACACTGATAATTGTGGCGCCATAAGTCTTCTGATGTAATGGAAAACTTGTTCTTCTTTAAAAAAGAATAAGGAAAATAATTTGGATAAAGTAAATTGAGTTTATTTGTGGACACTCTGCATGTACCTGCAGTACAGTTCCAGTAAGTTAATACTCATATAGCAGTCTTTCATCGAACTTGTGTTGAATTTAAATGTACGAATATGTTTAGTAGATGTTGGGGATCAAGATTAACAAATACAAGAGGAAGAGAACTCCTTGAACCTATAAAAGAAAGCAATGCTAATCACCATTCAACGGGAAATCCTACTTACTGGCCCACAGATAGGAATAAAATCCCGAACGTTGTTGACTTCTCCTCAAATACTACCCAAGTGCAGGAAGGACCAGATCTTGACTCAGATCACTCTTCTGTGCTGCTTACACTTCGTAATAAAATTATAATGAAGGAACACAACCCATGTCTAGTGAACAAGCTAACTGACTGGATATATTTCAGATATTTGCTGGAGGAATGCATCAAACTAAGTACAACAATCGATACTAGACCAACTAGAAAGTCAAGTTCATACTTTCACCCTAAATATACAAAAGGCTGCTTGGGCTGCAACGCCTGAATCAAATAGCAAAGTAAAAAGAAACGTATATCCCAAAGAAATATGCGACATAGTATCTGAAAGAGGAGAGCTCGTATACGCTGACAATTGTCGAGAGCGCAAAGTGATAAAAATAGACTTAATAGTTTAAACAATACGCTCAGAAAAAAGATCACAGAATTGAAAAATGAGTCGATGGAAAGATACCTTACAAATCTGACAAACGATGCTAGTACAGAATACTCACTATGGAAGTCTACAAAAAAGTTAAAAACAGCAGTGGAAACTGGGCAAAAACAAATAAACAAAAGGCCGATTTATTTTCTGAACATCTTGAAAGCGTCTTTCAGCCATAAGAAGATAATGATTATCTCCAACAAACGGAAGAAATGTGCAAAGATGAGAGGCTAATCCCAGCAGTAACCACTAAGGAAATAGCCACAGAAATAAAAGAGAAGATCAACGCGAAAAAAGCCCCGGGATTTGATTTAATCACGGGTGAATTTCTGAAAAAACTGAATAAAAAAATAACACAGATAATAAATGCAGCGTTCAGACTAAGGTATGTTCCATGCATGTGGAAGGTCGCGGAAGTTATTATGGTACCAAAGCCGGGAAAATTACTCAGTGAAGTTACCTCATATCGTCCGATTTAATTGCTGCCAATACTGTCAAAACTCTTCGAAAAAAATTCTTCTGAAACGACTCCATCCGATTATAGAAGGAAAGGCACTGATACCAAACCATCAATTTGGATTCAGAAATAGGTACTCCACTATAGACCAGGTCCACAGAATAACTGACAGAATAGAAAAAGCCTTAGAAAAAAATCAAATATGCTCTACCATCTTCCTTGATGTAACACAGGCTTCTGATAAAGTCTGGCTCAAGGGATAGGTCCATAAACTGAAAAAATATCTTCCAAAACAATACTCAGAAATACTAGAGTCATATATAAAGCAGCGATTAGATAGAATTAAGCAAGGAAATGAGTACTTCGCATTAAAATGTATAAGATCTGGAGTACCGCAAGGTAGTGTGTTAGGGCCTGTGCTGTTCCTTCTATACACGAACGACCTACCACAAAATGACGAAACTACTGTTGCCACATTTGCAGATGATACTGCTGTACTTGCTGTCGGAAAAACTGCTGACGGAAAAACCACAAAGGACAGTAAATGAAATATCTGAATGGACCAAAAAATGGCAAATAAAATTAAATGAATTGAAGTCAATCCATGTTAACTTCACTAATAAAAACGTACAACACATACCTGTGTACATAAATAACAAAGTAGTTCTGCATTCGAATTCAGCTAAGTACTTAGGCATGACTTTAGACGCGAAGTTTCGCTGGAAAACTCATGTCAAGAAAAAACATAACGAACTAAACATTCGATATAAAAAAATGTATTGGCTAATTGGGAGGTATTCATGTCTCTCAATTTATAATAAACTGCTTCCGTATAAGTAGGTTTTAAAGCCAATATGGACATATGGCCTTCAGCTCTGGGGGTGCACAAGTAAGACGAACCTACAAAGCATACAATGCTTTCAAAATAAGTTACTACGCAATATTGCTAATGCGCCATGGTACATACGTAACGCTGATATACATAGGGATCTAAAAATTTAAATGGTGGAGGACGAGGTCATGAAGGTCGCAATAAGACATGAAGGTAGGCTTCGCAACCATTCTAATTTAGAAGTAGTCGAACTGCTTAATAATAACAATCTAGTTAGAAGATTACGCAGTAATAAAACCATTCGAACTAGTTAACTATGAGAAAAAATAAAAAGAAATATAAAGGGTGGTTAAATTTTAAGGGACGATGTTGAATGTGAACCACACCTAAACGTCAAGTTTTTTTCTGCATTTCATTTGACATTTCTCAACTTCAGACTAACTCAATTTGAACCATGGAAAGATACGCAATCGAGCAATGCGTTAAAGTTATTCAGGCTTATTATGAAAATGGGCGTTCAAATCAAAATGTATATCGTGCATTTCGTGATTCTTTCGGTCAATTTAATCGTCCAAATGTGCGTACAATCGGAAAAATCGTGCAAAAATTTGTGCAAACCGGGTCTGTAGGAGATGTGGAAACACCAGTGCATGCTCGTACAGCTCGTACTGCAGAAAATATCGCTGCTGTTCGCGATAGTGTGGCTGAAGAGCCGTCCACCTCAACTCGTCGTCGTGCCCAACAATTGCACCTCTCACGCTCGTCGTTGATGAACATTATGCATAAAGACTTGCATTTACGCGCTTACAAGGTACAATTGACTCAAGAACTAAAGCCTCTTGACCATTTCAAGCGTCGTCAATGGTCACAATGGTGGCAAGAAATGGGAACAGTGGATGATCAATTTTCGAAGAAAATCATCTTCAGTGATGAGGCACATTTTCACCTCAGTGGATTCGTCAATAAGCAGAATTGCCAAGAGTGATTGTCGAAAAACCAATGCACCCACAAAGAGTGACTGTTTGGTGCGGTTTATGGGCTGGCGGCATCATCGGGCCGTATTTTTTCCAAAATGAGGCCGGTTAGGCAGTTACTGTGAATGATGTTCGCTACCGTGAGATGATAACGAACTTTTTATGGCCCGAATTGGAAGATATGGATGTGGACGATATGTGGTTTCAACAGGATGGTGCCACTTGCCACACAACTAACGAAACAATGGGTCTTTTGCGCGACGAATTCAATGGCCGTGTTATCTCACGTGGTGGCGATGTCAATTGGCCGCCAAGATCATGTGATTTGACACCGTTGGACTTCTTTCTTTGGGGTTATTTGAAAGAAAAGGTGTACGTCGATAAGCCAGCAATAATTCAAGAGCTAAAGGATGAGATAATTCGGCACATTAACGGCATAGAACCTCAATTATGCCTCAGCGTCATCAAAAATTTGGACCATCGGATGGAGGTGGAGGCCATTTGGCCAATATTTTGTTCCATACACAATTGAACCATACCAATATTATCATAATAAAAAGAAATGACAGTAATTTCCTAAATAATTTGTGTTTTATTCAAAATCAACATCGGCCCTTAAAACTTAACCACCCTTTATAACATAATCACCCGAACAAAGTGATAACGAGTTTAAAAACAAAAGGTAACAGACCAAAGTTAGTTCCTTACAACATAAATCTACAAGTATTAGAAAAAAAAAATTGCTGAATAGTTTAACGACAAGGTGCGATTTTTGGAAGGATGGTAACACCATGCTTTCTCCAGGTTTTTTTAGTGGGTGGGTCAAGTCCCACACTATCGCAAAGCTCGCATGCTATGTCCTTTAACGATTTTCACCCAGCTACACGCAAAAAAAAAAGATGTTGGACAGAGGAATGATATTTTTACTTACTCCATAGGGCAAGTGTAGTTTTCGTGAAAATTTTCGGAATTGAATTACCGTTCATTTTGAAAATTCTGAGCTCACTTTACTGGGTTTCTGTTGAAAATAATGAATAAATGTATTTGAATAATTGAATTTGGCAATGCTCTCATTGGTATTTGTACATGTAGTCTTAAGTCAGTTTTTTTTTTTTTAAAATAAAATCAGCACTTTTCATCTTCAGGAGTTCGGTCGTTTTATTTAACTTTCTCTACAACACTTTCTTTATCATAATAATGTCATGTTTGATCAAAATCTCCATATCGAGAATTTTCAAGAAACCAATACTTCCCTTATAGGTGCAAGCCATATGTAATATTTCGTAAGTTAATTGACGTATCAAAATCAAACTTATTTATCGTCACTCTTTCCGGCTCCCTGGTCCAAAATTTAAACCACATATTTCTAGCCGTTGCGTCTAAGTGGGACAAATTTTAAACCACGTAGAAAATATTTTCTACAACTGGCTCAGAGGTTTAAAATTTGTACCACATAGAATAGAAACATTGTGGGGATTGCAAGGGAGAAAGGGGTCAGGTTCCTATTTACAGCCTGAGGATTGATATTATCTTTTGATTCGGAGGACGATATTCCTCTTTTGGAAATCCAGCAAAAACTTCCAAGACCTAATCCTCCGAAAATGACTCCTAACTGTACTCAAGTCATTCGGAATGTCCAGGAGCAAATTTTACCGGAGTTAACACATGATTACGGGGCTGCTGATTTCGTCAAAGGTATGGAAAATCCAACACCCATAGATCTTTTCGAGTTATTGTTTGACGACCAACTTTTTGAGCATTTGATTTTCCAAACAAACTTATACGCAGAAGCACATCAGAACAGGCAAGTCATTTGAGAAAGCATATATAAACGAAATGAAAACTTTTATTGGTTCGAACTTGCTTATGGGAATCAAGAAGCTTCCTAGCTATAAAGATAATTGGTTTTCCTCACCAGATTTGCACGATTCCTATGTCAGTTCCTGTATGTCCACGGTCCCCACCAGATAATCGGATGAAACGGGGAGACTCGGAATTTTGTTTACAGTGGCACAAACTTGACCGCTATCAAATGGAAAGTTGAGCGGTCTGTACATATTCTCCCCAACTTTCACCCAAGCGAAAAATCCAGTGAGGTTTCACGTAAAAACAAGGATGGAACTATTTCAAAAGTATCGTGTTCAACTGCAGTTGTTGATTACAATAAACATATGAACTACGTAGACAAGTTCGACCAGAATTTGTCAGTTTATAAATTAGACAGAAAAAGCATGAAATGGTGGCACCGGATATTTTTCTTTTTTCTAGATACAGAAGTTGTAAATTCCTTTTGCTTGTACAAAATGCTTAGCCTCCCGCAAATGGACATGAAGGCATTTAGACGCTCAGTTAGAAATGGTTTATTGGCGAAAAATCTAGAAACGCCCGTCGAAAAGATCATCGCCCGTTATTGCTAAAAAAGTTTGTAAGCCTCTCGTTTCCTTGGAAATACGTACAACATCGGCCGCCCATCAGCCGGAACTCAGTAACCGTCGAAGATGTTCCATCTGCAGCACGATTAAGAACGAAGTAAGGACAAATTGGATTTGTTCCATTTGCAAAGTTCCGCTGTGTTTGTTGAGAAATAAATCATGTTTCCAAGACTACCATAAAAAATAAGCTGACCTTTGCGGTCCACTGGTTCAAAATTAGCATATTTAAGAAAATAGATGTACAAAAAAATGGAAATACATTTTTTTTTAGTTTTTTATCTATATAAATAAATATGAGTACTTTTTTTAAAAATCTAAATTTATATTTTTTTGGTGACGCATGGGTCGATTTTCTTAGGAAATTTTCGAGCCGGAAAGAGTTAAATCAGAAAATGTTTTACTACAATCATTTTTCTAAAATTTGTATACGAGTATTTTGGAAAATTGAGGGGCTCCATTGTGAGCCCAAACTTAAAAGAAAAAGTTTTTTAATTCCGGTCGAAAAGCTCTTCTCAGCTTGTGAAAACAAGCATGAGGTGGCCGTGGTGTAGTGGTAACATCAATGCTTGTCACGCTCTTGGTTCACGGTTCAAATCCTGATCTCAACAATCATCTATTTATTTATTTCGTCTAAAATAAATAAAAAAGTCGATCAATTGCGAAAGCTTAGTCAACTTTACTGCGAAGGCATAACACTGGCAGTAGAGTGGTCATATGGCTTAAATGCAACTTGATCGTGATGATGACATTAGGTGGAGGGAAAAGAATACTGTGAATCATGAGCAACGACAAAAAAAAAAAAAAAAAAAACAAACAAGCTCCCCAGTTATCTGGACTTAATACCTCCTAAGTTTCAAACCCACTACACCAATCTTTTTTCCTCTCTCTCTCTCTCAATTTCTAGAAACGCCCGTGCCCTGAAATAATTTAATGGTATTCATATCCCATTTGGCGCGCGCAAATTATAAAAAAAATGCAGAAAGTTTAGGAGCTAGAAAGTGGTGGTTGACATGCGGACGGGCGGACGGGCGGACGGGCGGACGGGCGGACGGGCGGACGGGCGGACGGACGGACGGGCAGACGTTCACAACGCCACGTTCACTTTATTAGCGATTCCATTTCTAGACGGCCTGTAACTTCTATGTAGGTTTTTTTTGCGCTCAACGAAGTTTCTAATATGGAGTCCATCTTTTGTGGAAAGCTGCTGTGCTATCACGTTTTATTTCAGCGCGATTTATTTTCTTTGTTTATCCCATTCCTAGGTACATATACACCTCTGTGTTGTCCTGTTCTATCATATATTGTATATCATACGTTAGATTACCCCTCCTGACGTTGATGGCCATACACTTATTGATACCAAATTCTATTTTGATATTGTTAGAGTTATACTCGTAGTTTGCTTTGTTAATAAGCATTGGTATGCGTTTATCGCTACTTAGAATTGATGGCTGAGTGCGTCTCCTAGAAGTATACCTCTAAGGAGTTTTATTAGATCTGATGTCAACTATGTTCCTGTTTGGAATCTTACGAGTGTGTTTTTGATGTTCACTTTGATGGTCGCTGATCTTATAAGTTTGTAGAATTTTTGTAAGCATAATGCTGTTGACGCATGGGTCGATTTTCTTAGGAAATTTTCGAGCCGGAAAGAGTTAAATCAGAAAATGTTTTACTACAATCATTTTTCTAAAATTTGTATACGAGTATTTTGGAAAATTGAGGGGCTCCATTGTGAGCCCAAACTTAAAAGAAAAAGTTTTTTAATTCCGGTCGAAAAGCTCTTCTCAGCTTGTGAAAACAAGCATGAGGTGGCCGTGGTGTAGTGGTAACATCAACGCTTGTCACGCTCTTGGTTCACGGTTCAAATCCTGATCTCAACAATCATCTATTTATTTATTTCGTCTAAAATAAATAAAAAAGTCGATCAATTGCGAAAGCTTAGTCAACTTTACTGCGAAGGCAGTAGAGTGGTCATATGGCTTAAATGCAACTTGATCGTGATGATGACATCAGGTGGAGGGAAAAGAATACTGTGAATCATGAGCAACGACAAAAAAAAAAAAAAAAAACAAACAAGCTCCCCAGTTATCTGGACGCCACCCTTGGAGTTTACTGAGTTTGTGGAAAGCTGCTGTGCTATCACGTTTTATTTCAGCGCGATTTATTTTCTTTGTTTATCCCATTCCTAGGTACATATACACCTCTGTGTTGTCCTGTTCTATCATATATTGTATATCATACGTTAGATTACCTCTCCTGACGTTGATGGCCATACACTTATTGATACCAAATTCTATTTTGATATTGTTAGAGTTATACTCGTAGTTTGCTTTGTTAATAAGCATTGGTATGCGTTTATCGCTACTTAGAATTGATGGCTGAGTGCGTCTCCTAGAAGTATACCTCTAAGGAGTTTTATTAGATCTGATGTCAACTATGTTCCTGTTTGGAATCTTACGAGTGTGTTTTTGATGTTCACTTTGATGGTCGCTGATCTTATAAGTTTGTAGAATTTTTGTAAGCATAATGCTGTAAAGTAAATTGTGCGGCAATATAGCTTCCTTTTTTTCAAAACGCAATAAAACCCATTTTATGAATCAGAATTTTTTTAATTTTATTTTTATAATGTAGGTACATACATATCTAAAGTTTTGTTTTACACAGTTTTGAAAATCATATCAGGTAGGTGATGCCCCCATTGCCCATACACTATATAAACCGATTTCTGACGTTTATCATGACCCTCACCAGCATATCAGCGGGTATATTGGCAATTTCTGCCCGGATGTTGGCCTTCAGATGTTGTCGGGTCCTTGGACGATTGACATAAACTCAGAATTTCAAAAAACCCTACAAAAAAAAAAATCACAAGGGGTCAAATCGGGGGACCGGGCTAGCCACTCCAAATCGCCTCTTATTCAGATGAGGCGTTCGGAGAAGTGTTCCCTCAAAACAGCCATTGATGCCCTTTAATTGTGAGCCGTTGCTCCATTCTGTTGGAACCAAATGTCTCCAAAGTCCAATTCATCAAGTCGTGAAAAAAAACATCACGCAGAACGCCGTGGGGATCGCAAGATTGAAGATCCCACTGCCTCAATGTTCTCAGGTGATCTGATTGGCCGAGGGACTCCAGTTCTTTGTCTTGTCGTACTCGCGGTTTGTCTGAACGTAACGACCCATGTAACAATTGATTTTCGATCCGGGACAGGGCCCAACGGGGCTACATTGAAGTGATTTCGGAAGGCGCGCTGGGTTGCGATCACAGAATTTCCGTTAGAAAAGTAGGCCACTACGGCAAACGCACGCTCCACACCGTTCCAACGCATGATGGCGACTGACCGGGAGAGGGAACAAACTTTAGAACCACGTATGCCTTCTATGATCACTCCCCCTCCGCTACGCCCCCCACTACCTCAATAGCGCGCCTTTAAAAAAAGGAAGTTATGCTGCCACACCCTGTATATCAAAAGTTTTTCTATGAAGTTAGTTTGAAGTCTACTATTGCTCCTTACATCAATATGACCTTTTTGGCATCCCTTTTGTTGCTCATGGATAATGTTGTTTGCTGTGCAGTGCCTCTTTAGCATCTGTGTACTGCATAACGTTGCAAGTTTGTAGAGTATGTTGAGCCAAGGTGTTGGCCTATATTGGGAAGGTTCATGAAAGTTTAGTGACTTGTTTCTGTGAATGCAATCCCATGATTAAAGTTTTCTAGAATTTGCATTGATCTCGTGAGAAGTGTTTGTTGTCACTGTTGCGCTTTTTCTATAACGCCTTATTTGCTTAAGTATTTTCTGGTTGATCATACATTTCATAATACCACGATTTCCTTAATAGGGTTTGGGTTAAAAGATGAGGGTTAGGGTACAAATCATACGATCCATTCTAGATGGACTTTGTGTGTTTTATTTTTGTTGCATGTATATTTTACCTAAAAATTAATCAGGCAACAATTAATACAGGTTGTTACCAGCATCGAAATGCTACACATTGGAGTAGTATTCGTTGTATTTGGGATTTTTTTTATTATTCGCTGGTATAATACCCTATGACGCAGCACCATGGAATATTTTTAGTAAAGTATTTTAAATTACCATTATCGAAGCATAATATATTAACATATCGAAATTGCAGTTATAGGAGAAACATGTGAAAATGATATGCCTGTTGATACAGGTAAGATTTACACTTTTTGTGTTTTCAAGTTCTTATGGAATATATGGACTAACCATGCTATTGTGGATGCTTATGTGCGGTGTGGAGAGTATACGGCACGGGAATAATTATAGCAAACGATTTATTTACTGCAAAGATTAATTTTTACTTGCACTTATAATGGCAAGTATTGGTTGCCTCAAAATGTTCGATCTCGAAGTTTTGATCAAATGTCAAGTTTTACTATAATAGAGAAATGGTTCATAGGGTTCCGTGATCTATGTATGGAATTCTGAAAAGTACATCAAAATAACATTGTATTTCAATTTCTTCAATTTCAATCAATACAGTAAGAAAATATTTTATTGAAAGTAAATAAGGTACATTTTTCCAAAATAATATGAGAAAAAAATTGTCAAGTGTGAGTAGAGCCTTGCGCAGTGAAAGAGAAAGTTATGATCGTATTTCAAAGGGTCAGGTCAGACATATTTTGTTACATGTCTTTTTGTTTTCTCACCGAATCACTGAAGAGATTTTGATGAAATTTGATTTGAATGTTCGTATGTCCTCATATGTAGATAAAAAAGTCCTTATCGTCCAAAAATCATCAAAATTGGATCAAGTGTGATTAAGATGTGGGAGCGGGGTTCCAAAATTCTTTAAATTATCCTTGTTAGCCGATTAAATCAAGAACGTCGAAACTGATTTTGATGAAATTAGCCCTAGACAGTTACTTTAGTAATCACACTTGTAACGCAGACCGACGGATAGAGAGACATCGTATTAGATCAAAAACTGTTCCGTTTTATACCATTTTGGAACAGAGCACTAAAAAAAACATACAGAAAAGTTACAATCCATCTGGAATGTATCGTAAAATACCCTACCCCGATCTTCTAACCCTAATATTATTTTTAAGAGATTTTATCAGAAATCTGTTTTTAGTAAAAAGTGCGCATAGCTTCCAAAATTTGTAAACAAAGTTCATGGATTCTGATGAAATATTTACAATAACACTTAACTATCACCGTAAATAGCTTTGAAGCAATATGTGTTTTGTTTACGTCCCCAAAAAGAGATAGTCTTCTGTATAGTGTATGAACGAAATGAAGAGAAAGTTAGAGCCTACATATTGTGCCTTGAAAAAAAATTTTCATTTTCTAGCAAAAATATTGAGAAAAATTAATTCTTTTAAAAGTGGGTTTGTCTGTGGGAGGACTTCACAAATGTTTACACTGGTACTGTTTTGAATTCCGAAAAACCTATAAGAATATGAAATTTAATTTTCCTTGGTTAAAATTTGATACCAAATGTGTGTATCTTTTGATACTGTTCATGAATATATATTCCTTTGATTCTATCGTTCTTATTTTTCTATGTTACCAACTGCGTACCAAAAGTAGATAGGGTATAAAAAACAGGGGTGGTTATTTAAAGGAAAAGTAATAAAACAGACTTTATAGAAGAATCAATTATACTCTATGTATTCTAGTTCTACATTCATCAACAAAATTTTCACCATCGTTTTGAATTTGATTAAAGCTGGGTTATAAAAAGCAAAATTGTTAAAATTAGCTTCTATTATACTTTGAGATACTCTATAACATTCTTTTGAACCCTGCGACTAATATTAGCGACACAGGATCTAAAACCTATGATGAGTGGAGGTTAAGACGCCTCATCTCTTAGAGTCTATAGGTATGGCGTTAGTAAAATTAACCAAGGGAGGTAAAACAAAGAAAACAGTGGATCACCAGCAGCTTTTTTTATATTGCAAATGAATATTTTAATTTAAGTTTAATTTTGGTGGGGGCGAAAGCCCCCATTTATTTGGCTTATTACAAGTTACAACTAACTTAAGGCTAAAACTTAAACCTAAAACTTAAAACTAAGACTTAAAGCTAAGGAGAATGGTGAAGGAGTTCGGTTTTGAGGCAGGGAGTGCTGAGGTTAAAATCAAACTGGGTGAGGATTGAGTTCACTTTTTGCAGCATACGGGAAATTGGTTCATTAGATCCATATGAAGTGCGGTGGGACGGTAGATAGAAAAGACGAGGGCATCGTAAATTTCGTGGGTTGGTATTGAAGAAAATTGAATTATAAAGAAATGCGCAATCGACAGAGCCGGAAAGAGTCGATGAATGAACAGAATGTCTGCAACATCTCTGCGTTTCTCTAGAGCACTCAGGTTGATGAGGTTGAGGCGGTCTTGATAGGGAGGCAAGATAATTAGATCGTTCCAAGGAAGACCTCGAAGGGCAAATCGAAGAAATCGACGTTGAACATTCTCGGTTCTGGTCACATGAACTTGAATTGACTGGCGTATTCAAGGAGGGGGCACACAAATTTAATGTAGAGGAATCTGGTCACGTAAGGGTCGGAGAATTCTTTGGACCATCGTTTGACAAAGCCAAGTGATGAGTTAGCTTTACGAATTATCTCATCAATATGTGAAGGGAAATTTAGTTCCCTATCGTACAATATACCAAGATCGCGGAGAGATTGAACGATGGACATAGGTTGACCATGGAGAAGGTAAAGGCGGGCGGAGGACACGTGGTGCTTACGTGATAAGGTAATGGATTGACATTTGTCGATATTGAGCTCTAAGCGATTTTGTAGGCACCAGTTCGAAAAACTATCAAGGTCTTGTTGAAGGAGACAGTAGTCATGTGGTGAAGAGATGGCTTTGAAAAATTTGGTATCATCAGCGTACAGACAGAGGGAAGAGTGTTTAACAATCCTCTCGACATCGTTTATGGTTAGAATGAAGAGAAGGGGACCTAGATGGCTGCCTTGCGGAACACCAGAGGTGGCCAAGAAGGGAGTCGATAAGATGGATCTGAAGCGAACTCTGTAAGAACAGTTTTCCAGGTAAGAAGATATCCATTTTAACAATATGGGTTCGAAACCGATGGCAGACAATTTGAAGAGGATTAAGTTATGAGATATCTTATCAAAAGCCTTACTAAAATCAGTAGCAATAACGTCGACTTCTTTGCTATATCTAAGGTAGACAGGTCGAAGGACACGAATTCGACTAAGTTAGTGGTAGTTGATCTACCTTTCAGAAAGCCGTGTTGGGTGGGAGAGATAAGAGACTTGCACTGAAAGCTTAAGGGTTCGTATAAAATACTTTCGAAAAGTTTGGGTAGATGAGAAAGTTTAGCAATGGTGCGATAGTTTTTTACTTCGTTCTTTGATCCCTTTTTGTGTATGGAGGTTATGAAAGAGGTCTTCCAAATCTGAGGGAATTCTCCTAGTGATAGAGACAAACAAAAGAGATGAGAGAGGGGGAGGGAAAGAATGGAAGAGCATTTTTTAAGAAAAATGGCAGGGAGACCATCTGGGTCGGGTGAGAATTCATCATTAAGATTTTGTAGTTTATTTTCAATTACAGCAGGATCAAAAGGCAGGGACAGAAAGGGGCCAACGGAGAAGTTAAGAAGGTGAGTGAAGTAAGAGGGGTTTGGTTCAAAAAAGTTGTCGGCGAAGGATTGTTTAAAATAGGAGGCAAAAAAGTTGGCAATGGTTTGCGGATTAGTTGAGGATATGTTTTCAAAAGAGGGTAATCGTCAGATTTTTTTATAGTTGACGAATTGAAAAAATGACTTAGTGTCGTTCATAAGATTTGCTTGCGCGTTAATTAGGTGCCACTCTAGAGAGAGTTATAAAGATGATTGAATTGAAGGTTGGAACCGAGATAGTTGGAATAGTCGAAAACAGAATTGGTACGAAGGAAAGCTGCCCATAACTTGTTTCTCTTGTTACGTAATTCGCGAAGTTTGCGATTATACCAAGGAATTAAACATTTCGCTGTAGAAAATTGTGCGGGCTTCATTTAAGGATAAGTTAGCAAACTCAAGGGAACATCTACTCAGATAGGCATTTATTTTGCGGAAATTAGCTTTATGAAAGTCGTAAGAAGTGCGAAATGTAGGAGGTGTAGATTGTTGTGGAGAATTGAGGAAAAGTGAAAGAAGAAGGGGAGGATGAAAGTTATCAATAGTCGACAGAGTTAGGGGACAAAGCGAGACTGACGAGTTAATGGAATCAGTTGTGACTTTAAGGTCTCATTGCCTTGTAATTTGAGACATTACTAACTTGACATAGACTTGAATCAGTTAGCCGATCTATGAAGAGACATTCCTTAGTGGAGTTGGCATTTGAAGCGATGAAAAAAGGATTCATCATCGGAAGGACTCCACTGCAGCAGAGGTAGATTAAAGTCGCCAAAAATAAGGATGTCATCGAGGGAATCAGATAGGTCAATTATTTTATCAATCGCGTCTATAGAAAATAGGTAAGATTCGATAGATTGATTTGGTAGAATGTAAGATCACATAACGTACAGGGATTGGTGTGGAAAAGTCATTTTTATTGTAACAAAGTCGACCTTAGAAGAGGAAGAAATGGCGATGAGAGAAGAGTCGATGTCATTATGGATGGCCAGTAGCACGCCTCGAGAGGGAGAGTCAACCAAGGGTTGGGTATGGTCGTCGTCTCGAAAAACATTAAAAGTAGGGGGGAATAATTTTTGGCTCTTTATGTCGGGAATCAGATTGGTTTCAGTCAGAGCATAGATATCGAAAGGGAGAGCATGGGATTGGCGCAAAACAGCTTGGGTTTTCGAGCGTAAACATTAACTACACCCAAGTTGGCGTCGCTTCTGTAAGGGTGTCCTTTGGAACATACCACATTTATTCTCCTAAGAAAGTGAGCGACAGTGAATTTTTTTCCCCCAATAACCTTTACTTCCATTCTATTCCTCTTGAGAGGATCATAACATTTCTGACCACCAAAGGGTCGGCACCATAGGGTTAATTATGATCTAGATTTTTTTTTTTATAATTTGCACGTATTAAAGGGGATATGAATACCCTTATACTAATTTTTTTTTTTCTTGGAACACGTGCGTTTTTGAGGAAAGGGAAAGAGACAGAGAGAAAGACAGAGTGGTGTAGTTTGAAACTCAGGTGCTATTAAGTTTCTGTAAACTCCAAGGGTGGCTGTCCAGATAACTATTATGTTATTTTTTTTGTATTTTGTTTGATTTCGCTATTATTATCGTTGCTTATGATTCACAGTATTTTTTTCCGTCCTCCTGATGTCATCATCACGATCAAGTTGCATATGACCACCCTACTGCCAGTGTTATGCCTTCACAGTAGAGTTGACTTAGCTTTTCGCAAGTTATCGACTTTTTTATTTATTTCTTGTGAAATAAATAGATGATCATCTGGATTCGAACCGTGAATCAACAGCGTGACAAGCGATGGTGTTACCACTACACCACTACACCACGGCCACCCTCAATCTAGTTACACATACTTTTTATTTAAATCACAAAGGTCATAATGCCACGGCAAGTTTAATAGTGTTCAGTTAAAGGTGAAGGGTAGGCAATAATATAATCCATTCCAGGCAGATTGCAGCTTTTTTATATGTTTTTGTTACACTTTTGGAAATATGTGTCAACATCAAGTCGACTTTACTTTCATAATTGTATGCCTTATAGAATCCTGTGCGAGCATAGCCTGGCAAGGTCTCACTTCTTATGTATGCGCCTGGCCTCACTTCATGTCTACATTCATACCTAACATACTCGTACCGAAATTTGTATATCTGAGATGAATATCTGTGGCAATAAGACAGAGTAGCTTATGTTAAAAAACATGATTTTGAAATATTGAAGTTTTTGTCTAAATTTGTTGTTTATGAACTTTTGATTTTTTTTTTTAATGCTCAAGTATAGAGTACAGAATACACGTTGTATTTTCTTTTAATTTGTAAAAATATTTGAAGAACAATGTATATAAAACGTGATTTTAGCAATTAAGTTCTTTTGATAAAATCAATTTGGTGATTAGCAATGTCTTATGTTACATAAGTTCTTCTGTCGGAACCTCAGAAATTATTATGATGTCCCTAAGTTGACTTAAGATTTTATGATGAATTGCAGATTACAAACAAACAAAACATAAGAAAATTATTAGAAACTTTTATTAACTTATATAATTATAAAAATGTAACCAAAGGAACTTAAACCGTACAAAATTCATTAGGTTTTTCAAAATAAACATATGATTTCAATTAAAACAGTATTTTTTTTTTAACGTTAGATTGTTAATCTTCTTTATCACCTTCGGTTAAATCGGGATGAAAGTCAGCCATTTCAATGCTATTTAAACTTTTATAAAATGTATGATAAATATTGTCAATCAATGGCAACATATCCAATAAATCTAGCTTTTTCTTATCATTGATTGCAAGTGGTGAAGAATAACATTTTTGCAGATCAGCTATTTTGAGGGAATTGAAACCACGGCGTTTTGTATTAAGTGATTTAAATTCTTCGATTTCATTAAGTGATGTTTTGAAATATACTGTTCCAAACTCTTTTGTGAACCTCATCCACTTTACCTTTTGCCAACAAAATTTCTCTCCGTCATTGTCCACCTTTCGCCACATAAATTTTTCTTTGGAAACAGCTGAGAAATTAAAAATCTCATCTTGATTTATTTCCTTCACTTCAAATTTGATTTTTACGCCCACTGTTCTCACGAATTGATACCAATCACGAGGATGGTGTATTTTAACGGTTGTAAACTTTTTCTTTTTTTCAATAGTCACATTCCATGTGAGTATGCCCCGGAAGAAGAAATTTATGATCAATAGTTTCCACACTATTTTGTAGTGTTAAAAAAGTCTCGAACATTGAAGCAATAAAAGAATTTTTATTCTGTCCCGGGCAACAATCACTGTACAAAACCACATGTCGAGTTTCAGCTGGAAGGTTTTGAAGATGGTTAAATACACATGACGCGATCTCATTTCCTCCACGATTTGCTAATGCTTCGTGCCACATATATCATATTGGCTGTCCAGTATTACAGTCATGAACTGTTAAATTATAGGTCCACAATGGGCGTTTGTAAAAAGAGACTGACGATCTTAAAAATGGCGTCGGCAGACATTGTTGTAAGTCAAACGTTAGAACTTTTATAGATGAGGACTTTTCAGCTTTAGATTTGTCCATTGCTTTCGATTTATACGCAGAATCTGCTTCAAGATGGTGATCATTTTGCTCCTTTTTAAGGTTCTCTAGTTCTTCCTTAGTAGCAGCGTCAATTTTCATTTTAAGAACTTCACACTTATGGCAAGTATATAATTTTGGCTTTTTAAATTTCAAGTTCAGAGTGTTGAAAATTTTCGAAAACTTAGAAAGTGAAACTGGAACATACATTTCTGAATAGAGCCGAAATAATTCTGCAATCGATAAATCGCTCGACAGATACCTTTTGGAAGTATCGCGTCTTGTGTAATGCGATTCGTAGGATGGGAAACCTTTTTTAAATTCAATAATTTCATTTTCCTTTTCAGGGAAGAGTTTCTTAGGACAAGGATGTTTTCCTCGCAAATCACCTATGAACGAACCAAAGCCCTCCAGCTTTTTTTTAACGACTGTTTTGATGAATTGTTCCGATTCACAAAAAGTGTATCTAAAACATTTCTGGCAGACAGAAACCCTTTCTCCACATATATCCAAGAAATATTTGTTGGTGTATTTCCTTTTTCTCGGATTGGTAAGGCTTTTTTCTTTTCTTACAAATTTGGTGTCGTCAACCAATATAAAGCCGGCAACAAAAGCTTGTCTCAACTCATAAGAGCCAAGTTCCCAGTACGATTTAAAAATAAGCTGTTGATTTTCAAACGTTATTTTTTCCCTACATTTGTTGCGACAATCATCCAATCTTCGTACGGTTCGTTCACTTACAACTTTTCCAGTTGTAGATATATAGCTTTTGCCGGAGTTCCTTTTTTCTTTTCTCATCTTCTTTGTTTGTTTTGCTGTTTTTTCGGTATTTTCTTCATCGTTTTCAGAACTTAATGAACCGCTATCTCCAAATAAAAGATTTTGTTCTATTTGGCTCCCAGCAATTCTTGTATTGATGGAAATTTCCGAAGGATTAAATGGGACAAAATCAGGATCGCCTAGTGTATCGTCGTTATCAAAATCTTCTGAATTTTCTCCTTCTGCCACGTTAACTAAACTAGTATTTTGGGTTTCACCAGCATTGCCTCCGTTCTCTATTACGTTCTTGAAATCTTGATTAACCGATATGTCTTGCACTTTATTATTTAATGTATGGTTCCATTTCCTTTTTTATTTAAAACCTTATCATCAGAACTTACCAGCTGAGTTATCTAAATTGTATTCATTGCATGTAGATGTAGACCGTTCCAAATTTCTATCGAATTGCTTTTTTAATGCCATAGACAGCATTTTTCTTGCACGTTATATTTTTGAGACTAGATAAGTACGCTAATGTAAGAAAACATAAGCACACTTTTTGAAAGAGCAATATACATACGCAAAACACTTCAACGCGAAAAACTTCGAATAAGAAACCCTTTTTGCTTAGACTGAAGAACACAACCTTTCCTCTTAAGTGATTGGAGCAAACTGGTATGCATCCAACAAAAATAACTTATGTTGACATAAGTAACGGGTATTTAAATATTGTGTTGCAACAGAATAGCTTATGTTCACTTAAGTTTTTCTGTCATACTAAAAGTCTGTAAATAAAACTGTCTTAATTTTGAGAGAACAACTTATGTTAACATAAGTGCCCATGAAATCAAATAAAGAATTTAACAAAACATCTTAGGTGAACATAAGATTTTTAAAAAAAGCACAAAAGGAGCCAAAGAAATTAGAAATTCAGCCTACTTAAACAGACATAAGTTTTTCTGTTAAAACTAAAAATTTGAAATAATATAACATACGAAAACTGCTTAACATAAGCTGCTTTGTTACAAGCACCGCATATTTGTTACAACATAAGTGTTTAGGAAACTTACGATATTTCTTCAACGGAACACTGCTTTAAAATGGGGGTGAGATAGAATAGTTGTTCTCAAGCTGTAGATTAATCCTATTTGAAAATCTGGAAAAACCGCTTATGTCGACTTAAGCTGCTCTGTCTTATTGCCACAGATATAAATGATATAGGTTTTTCCTAGAAGAATCTTTCATTCTCTACTTCATTAAAAGTCACTTGCAGATGATCGTTGTTGAATGAATATGATGAACAAATTATACACGATTCACCCACTCGCTGTTGACGTTGTGTATATATTATAGAATACAAACATTTTACAAAAAAGATTGGGCTAAAACGTCTTCCAACTTGCTATGTGCCACTAATTAATTTCCAATAGGCAATTTATATTCCATTCAGAGAATTTCAAACCATTTAAATGCTTTATTTTTCATGTTCTTAATATTTATAAGGCTATCATTAAACGCAAACACACCGCTATGTGGAAAATACAATTCAGCAATGGGGGAGAAAAGGGGCTGTTAACATCCACCATAAATTCTATATCAACAAACAAAATTACATATGTGATGAAAGCAATTAGGAATCCTATTAATCTCCTGAAGGTAGCAATTCGAATTCATCAGAATCGAAAATCCATTTGAGTTAAAATTATCTATAATTATACACTGACTATCTTTTAAGCCTATCTAGAGATAAATTAAGATTATAAATACATTATAAGAACATTGTGAATTTGTTAAATTATTTTGTTAATAAGGCAAATCAATTTATATATAAGAGAACGATGTATAACCATCACAACTCCTAATCTACTCTCTCGACCAGTCAGAGAGAATCAGTAGAAAATCAAGTTTCGATGAGGACATAAATTCTCCTGTTTATGAAGCGGGATACTAACGTGGTCAAATTCAGAGTGAGTGAAGTTGATGTTGTAGTATACGATAATTTTGTAGCATTTAATAAGTTAATACTGGCAATGCTGTCTCAGCCTTTCGCTGCGAGTAAGGCCATCAGATGCATTCGAAAATAAGGAATCAGTCGCAGACGTTTTTCTACATATCCAAGGGGTATTTAACATTGTGAAAACTCAAAAACTTGTGGACGCACTCTCGATATACTGTAATAACCATATAATAAACAATTGGCTAGAACACATGCTTACAAACCGCATTATCACAGCTTCACTGGGAGACGAAACAAGAAGGGTCCGTACGGGAAGACCACAGGGGAGGATTATATCTCCTTTTCTGTTGGTGCTCACAATGGACAACCTTTTAAAAGCACTGGATGGAAAATGTGCGAAATGTGTAGCGTACGCAGTTGACCTAGCCGTTCTGATAAGAGGTACGAGTAAGCACCTGAACATCATAGGAGAGCTTAAGCAAAACACCCAACGAATTACAAAAAATGGGCGGAGGAAAGTGAATTAGAAATAAATCCAAATAAAACGGAAATGGTTCTCTTTACAAAGAAAACCAAAACTAGTAACTTTCACATTCCACAACTCGGAGGAGCATCACTGCAACTCCGTGACAGCGTCAACTATCTGGGCATAATATTGGACAGGAAACTGAGCTGGAAAAAGAACCTGGAAGAAAGAGTCATGCAGGAGGGCTATCGGGAAGAGGAAGTGGATATACGAATGCGTAATAAAACCTATCATCTTCTACGGTGTAGTTGTATGGTGGCCAGTGATGAGCAAAAAGTATGCAAGAGACTTGCTAACAAAGGTGCAACGTATGGTCTGCCTGGGTATTACAGGAGCACAATCCTCAACACCAACCGCGGCCATGGAGCGATACTTAACATTCTACCAGTGCACCTCGAAGCGAAGAAGATTGCCGGTATTTCAGCCTCAGGGCTTAGAACTATCGGCCATTTCACCGGTGGTGCAAATACTGGACATCGAAAAATCACCGAAATGATAAGAGTAATGACACCACTCATCAATTGCCCCAGTCATGTTGTTGGGAAATCGTATACGTTCTCCAACAACTTCGAAATAATTTTCCCCGCAAGAGAATATTGGCATCGGTATATACTGACGGCTCTAACATATCAGGGGAATTAGGGGCTGGCATTTTTAGTGCTAACCCACCGAACTAAATTGAACTTACTTGGCAGACGCAATAGAGTTCGTCTTACATGGGTACCGGGGCATGAAGGTGTACCGGGTAATGAAAAGGTAGACGAACTAGCAAGGAAAGGAGCGGGCAACAGAACTGAACCCGGATAATACAATAGAGGTCCCCTTAACAATAACTACTGGACGAATCTAGTCACGTGCAAAGTAGCTAGATCTGTAATAACAAATCCGAGTAACAACACAGCACAAAGAGCTCTTAACTCAAGCAGAACACAATTGAGATTGATGGTGGGACTTTTAACTGGGCACATCAATCTCAACAAACATTCGTTCAGACTCGGGATAGCTGATACAATAATCCGTGCCAACTGTGAGTAGGAGGAGGAGGAAGATATAGAACACTTCCTCTGCCACTGTCCTGCTACAGCGAGGTTAAGACCGAATATTCTGGGATCTCCAAGGATTCCAGATATTACACAACTCAGTAAAAAAGGAATCGAAAACCCAAAATCCCGAAAACCCAAAGTCCCGAAAACCCACAATCCCGAAAGGCCAAATTCCCGAAAATAAAAAAACTTTGCATACACCCAACCTCGCACCCACTCCAAATCCTACAGTGACCTCAAGCAGGGGGGTTGCAGGGGGCATCATGCCCCCCATAGATATTCTACTGTTTATGCATTGTGGATATAATATATATGTATATATTTGAACATTTCAAAGTGACAAATTTTTAATTTTATATAATTTTTCGGGATTTAGTTTTCGGGTTTTCTTTCGGGATTTTGGCCTTTCAGGATTTTGGATTTTCGGGATTTCAGTTTTCGGGATTTTGACCCCAACCCTCCCCGATCACTATACGATATAGTTTCCCGTTGATACTCCCCATGATCCCAATACCTTAATCCCCCCTCAACGCTTAATTCCCAAAGCACAGCGCTATTCCTTATAGTTCCATAGACGAGGGGAGCACAACGGGCCCAATGGAGACGTAAGTGAAGTGCATAAGCTCACCCTCTTAAACCAACCAACCAAGGCCATCAGATGGCGCATAAAGCAATACGCGGATTCATTCTGGAACAAAAAAGAAGATTGAACAGATTTTTTTTTTTTTGTCGGCTAACAAAGAGAAATGAAATGTGTTTAAAACTAACAAAAGCATTACTTTTTATTAATAATATAAAATAAGAAAATAAATTATTAAAAACTATAATTACTAAAATGTTGAGGATTCTGATACTCGTAGTTTGGCAATGCCAGCCCAGATTTTCTGTTGAATCTCTCGATTACGAGTATTGATACTATAGGGTCATTCAACAAGAGGTGTCATTTTAAATTTGGCGAAATTTTTGAACTGTCAACACTCAACTATCATTGCTATGACTTTTGATTATTATTATTTATTGATAGATATGTAGTCGTACAACGTGTTGAAGTAGTGAAAATTCACTAAAAAAACAGTGAAAATATCACGGAAACGTTTCGTAAAGCTCGCACTGCTTTTGGTCACCATCAAGCGCCTTCTCGCACAGCCATAGTGAATTAAATCAATCAATTTGAACGTCTCAAACAGGTTAGTGATGTGAAGACTCCAACTTGTGTCCGTCCGGCAAGGTTAGCTGAAAATATTGATGTCGTAGCTGAGAGTGTGACTGAAAATCCAGGTTCGAGACGACCACAGGAATTGGGCCTATCCACAACCACTTTGCACCACATTTTGCATAAAGTTCTTATCCCACATGCCTATAAGGTCCAGTTGACATAAGAATTGAAGCCAGCAGATCGCACACAACGCTGTTCTTTCACTGATTGGGTGCTGGAAATGAATGAACAAGATCATGAATTTTTACACAAAGTTATTCTGAGTGATGAGGCTCATTTTCAATTGCCTGGATATGTAAACAAACAAAACTGTCGCATCTGGGGCTCCAAAACCCCAAGAGAAATAGTGGAACAACCTCTCCTTCTACGAGTAACAGTTTGGTGCGGTTTTAGGGCTGGCGGTGTCATTGGGCCATATTTTTTTCGAAAATGATGCTAGTGCGACCGTTTCAGTGAATGGATTACGTTACCGAACGATGTTGACTGATATTTTTTGCCTGAAATTGATGCTATGGACTTTCATCAAAAGAATGACTATTTGTATGCAGAGCCGAGGCGGACACCTAAGAGTTTGTACTTTAGATTAAAATAAAAATATCACCACTTTCCATAAAAATGTTGCATTTTTGTGTTAATTTTTAAATGACACCTCTTGTTGGATGACCCTATACAAAAGAAGGTGCTAGATGCCTTGGATTCCTCAAAACATGTAAACGATTTTTAATTCCTGTAGTCCTGCTTTCCTCAATATTTCCAGAACCATTACATATACAGTAATGAGGAGTATCTATACATGCATACCAGACCAGACCTAGGCACCGAATTTTATTGCAACCCGTTTAGTGGTTCTTGAGTTAGCAATCTTAGAAGGACAAAAATGGTTGACGGGTAAAGTGACAGGCATTTTTCTTTTTTTTTATAATTTGCACGTGTTAAAGGGGATATGAATACCCTTATGCTAATTTTTAGAACACGGACGTTTTTTTGTGGAAAGGGGAAGACACAGAGAAAGACAGATTGGTGTAGTTGGTTTGAAACTCAGGTGGTAGTTAAGTTTCAGTGAACGAAATGTGTTTGTTCAGACCCAACAGCAAGACACAAATGGCGAAACTGCTCTTTAACTTCACCCTTAAGTGAATTAATGGCGCTAAATGGCTAAGATTCTTAAACGGTAATGAGTGCAGTGGTAATATTTTATATTCCATTTAAAGCCTAGAAAAGTGAAGAAAGATTGAGCTTTGAATTAAATGCTATGCGTTATTAAGTAAAATTTATTTGTTGGTATACCAAAACCATTATATTTTTTACATTTATGGAAAAAGGGCTAAGAAAAATAACTTATTCAATCGAACTCATACCATTTAACTGAGCTCAAGTTGAAAGTTGTCTAAGCAAATAACCTTAATTTTTAACTGAAAAATAACGGAATTAACTTCATTAATTCACAGTTTGGTAAGATTAAGAATTAATATTGAATCGGATGACGATCAAAAGTAGAAGATGCTGAACAAATGTCTTATAAAGGGTGGTTAAGTTTTAAGGGCCGATGTTGATTTTGAATAAAACACAAATTATTTAGGAAATTACCGTCATTTCTTTTTATTATGATAATATTGGTATGGTTCAATTATGTATGGAACAAAATATTGGCCAAATGGCCGCCGCGACCTCGACGGCACATCTCCATCCGATGGTCCAAATTTTCGATGACGCTGAGGCATTAATGTGCCGAATTATCTCATCCTTTAGCTCTTGAATTGTTGCTGGCTTATCGGCGTACACCTTTTCTTTCAAATAACCCCAAAGAAAGAAGTCCAACGGTGTCAAATCACATGATCTTGGCGGCCAATTGACATCGCCACCACGTGAGATAACACGGCCATTGAATTTGTCGCGCAAAAGAGCCATTGTTTCGTTAGCTGTGTGGCAAGTGGCACCATCCTGTTGAAACCATATATCGTCCACATCCATATCTTCCAATTCGGGCCATAAAAAGTTCGTTATCATCTCACGATAGCGAACACCATTCACAGTAACTGCCTGACCGGCCTCATTTTGGAAAAAATACGGCCCGATGATGCCGCCAGCCCATAAACCGCACCAAACAGTCACTCTTTGTGGGTGCATTGGTTTTTCGACAATCACTCTTGGCAACTCTGCTTATTGACGAATCCACTGAGGTGAAAATGTGCCTCCTCACTGAAGATGATTTTCTTCGAAAATTGATCATCCACTGTTGCCATTTCTTGTCACCATTGTGACCATTGACGACGCTTGAAATGGTCAAGAGGCTTTAGTTCTTGAGTCAATTGCACCTTGTAAGCGCGTAAATGCAAGTCTTTATGCATAATGTTCATCGACGACGAGCGTGAGAGGTGCAATTGTTGGGCACGACGACGAGTTGAGGTGGACGGCTCTTCAGCCACACTATCGCGAACAGCAGCGATATTTTCTGCAGTAAGAGCTGTACGAGCATGCACTGGTGTTTCCACATCTCCTACAGACCCGGTTTGCACAAATTTTTGCACGATTTTTCCGATTGTACGCACATTTGGACGATTAAATTGACCGAAAGAATCACGAAATGCACGATATGCATTTTGATTTGAACGCCCATTTTCATAATAAGCCTGAATAACTTTAACGCGTTGCTCGATTGTGTATCTTTCCATGGTTCGAATTGAGTTAGTCTGAAATTGAGAAATGTCAAATGAAATGCAGAAAAAAACTTGACATTTAGGTGTGGTTCACATTCAACATCGGCCCTTAAAATTTAACCACCCTTTATAATGAATGTACGAGTACATACTAATTAAACATATATATATGAATTGGTTAGAATTAATTATGTTGTTTGTTCATAGACGTTTTATACATAAGCACGAATGTATCCCTATGTTTGAAGTGTGGCCAGGGTGTAATGTGTTTGCTTGTGACCCGAACTGTACATGTTCGACCCCGAACGGGGAACCGCAACCAACAGCCACCGAACATCAAAGAGAAACGAATAACACCCAAGTCTCTCCAACCCATAAAACGAAAAGGGGTTTCTGTCTGGTAATATAATGGACCAAAAATCGTACCTCTGAGATTTGGAAATTAAAAAAAAAGTTTGTTGATTACATTTGTAAATTCATATAATCTAATACTCCCCTTATCAAAAATGCCTTCAAGAATTTACGCTAAACAATTATTCATGATTCCGTAAACGATTTTTAACCTTTGTGTCTACACCCACATACCCGGGTGTGTTATTCATTTTCAGATTGATATATTTTGAGTTCTAGGTGTCGTATCGAAAAGCCGTATTTGAAAAACCACCTAAAATTTAGTTTTTTATCATATTCGAAAAAAAAAAATTAAATTTTTCTTTTTGGGTCAAAATTTACAAGTAGTTTTTGCGATTTACTCCTTCTATCTATAGCCAACACACCCGGGTGTGCATAGAAACATGTATGTAAATTGTTAGTTAGAAATGCAGAAAAGCACAATTTCATTCATTTGACATTATTTTTTTATTTTGTGTGGAAAAAAAAAAGGAAAATATTAAATTTTATAAAAAAAAAATGTTATTTTAGGATGGACATCTATCACATTGAGTAATATCTACTGAATGTTCAGCACAAACAGGCTTTTTGCATTCTTTGCAGGCTTTTCGTGTTGGTCTTCTTCTGGGACATAGGTAACAATTTCCCTTCTGCTTGATTCTGTCAGAATTGTCACGTTCTTCTTGAGCCCTTACTGGAAGATTTTCAACAGTCTGTGTTACTGGGTGGCCCAACATACTTTCAATTCCACAACGTGATGGAAAATTTCGCAAGATTTGTGCATTTTGTGAACGATTCTGGATTTCTGTAATGGCTAATTGTTTACTCAACTATTGTAGGAACAACCTTCTACGGTTTGTTGATATCTTCAAGTATGGATTATTTTTCAAGTAGATCACGAATGCTGCCACATCCATAACGTTATAAAAAAAAACCCAAAGGCCATCTCTTCGTTCTTCTCTTCGTTGCATATACACCAAGGCATTTGTCCATATTGTCAACCCTCCTTTAGTTCTGTTGTAATCGAGTATCATTTTTGGCTTTCTTTTAGGACCTTCAATTTCGATACTATAATGGGAAGTGGAAAGAAGCACAAAAGATTTGTTCTTTTTTTGGAATATATGAACACATACTTATGTTGCTGCTGAATACAAAGATTGATGATTCTACTGCTCCTCCTTTTGGATTAGAAAATTCGGCTGGTACAAATGTACGTCCTTTGTTTACACTGCCCAATATTTACAAATTGTAATCTAACATCAAAGTAGAAGCCAAATTATAGCTTGTAAAAAAGTTGTCACATACGATGTTTCGGGCACTTCCACGGAACAAATTGCAACACAAATCTTTACACACACACGTTCACCTTGATTTTTTTCTTTTTCTCCAAGGTGCCATACCAGTATAGATTTGTCCTTTGACTGGATTAGAAGTAATAGCGTCACATACCCACCAAACCTTAATTCCATACTTGGCCGGTTTTGAAGGTATATATTGAGTGAATCTGGTCAAACCACTATAAGGATAAAGTTGTTCATCAACAGTGACGTTGGCTCCTGCTTTATAGTTATCCTGGAGGTTTCTATTCAACATAAGGAAAATGTCAGATATGGCTGCTGCTTTGTCAGTTTGATACGTTGCTAGCGCGTATTTCCATTATCAAATCTGATAAAATGACTGATAGCCCAAAAACATTGGAGACCCATTGAAGCACGATACAACGGATGTGAGTTAGTTTTCCATAGATCAGTTATATGTACATAATTTGAATGTGTGACACCAGCTAACAAAAGTATGCCAAGATAAGCGTCAAATTCAGTTGTACTAATAGGTTTCCATATATATACGAAGTAGTCTTGCTGGGTTTTCAACATGTTCACGTTCGTAACACTGAGTTGCTTTTCTATTGGTTTTGCGAATTATTATATCACACATTTCAGCTGACATCAACATTTTGAATGTTTGTATAATTCTAAGATCTTTTGTTCTGCGTACTGGTCCAGTATTCGAGCTTCTAAGAATATTAAGCGACAAAAATCGGCGAGATTGTGGGGGTTGGTCTGACCAAATTGTACCATCCCTAGCTGTATAATTATTTGCAGAAGATTCAATTGGAGCTACTTCCAATTCTTCGTCTGAATCAGTCTCACTAGCAGGATCATATTCTGGTAACTGCAATCCCTCTGCATCCGAATCTTCTACATTCACATTATTGTATTCACCATCGCCCTCTTCGTCTGCCAATGAACGTCCATAAGTATCTTGCTCATCTTCACTATCAGCTTCCAAAAGTTCCTCCAATCTTTGACTTATGTACTGTTCTCTGTCTTCAAAGCTAAGTCCTTGCAATTGCCGGGGGTTAACCATCGACCATCAGCCATAATATAATTTTATTTTATTTTTATTAATAGTTACTTTAAAAACCTGTAAATAAATAAAGAAATAAATAAAAATTAATAAATATATAAACATATTACTTCTTGAAATATTTTTTCTCAAATGCGTTGCGTGAAAAATAAAAGAGTCTTTGTATTCAAATGCCGTAACAAATGTTGTAACAAGAGAAAACACTTTTGGCAGAAATACAACCAACTCCTTCCAACGCCCGTGTACATACAAAAATGTATGGGACACCCGGGTATGTTGGTTGTATGTTTATGTATATTTTTTTGGGTGTAGACACAAGGGTTAATAAATAAGGAATATAGCAACATTTCAGTTACTTAAATTGGTACGTAAGTACAAATTTTAAAACATTTAATGCATTTTTAATTTATAGTGTTTCGTATCAGAATAATATAAACGGAGCTCTTATACGAGTAGATTCACCGTGTCTGTCTGTCACACGTTTGTACATCTTAAACCGTTTGAGCTAAAGAGCTCCCATTTTGCATCGTACAGGGTCTTCCAATAGGGATTTCCGAATTTTGGCAGTTGATAGCGACCATATTGTTGAAGCTACATCTGTCAAATTGGCTGTCGTTTAATCAGTCCGTTTTGCCAAATCACCATGGACGAATATAGCGTTCAACAATACGTGCAAATTATAAAATTGTTTTATCAAAATGGGTGTTCTGTTTGGGTAACGTTCCGCGCCCTTCTGCCATTTTACGGTCGCCATAATCGTCCTTCCGAGAGGACTATTCACAGGGTTTCGGATAAATTTGAGTCCACTGGTTCAGTAAACGATCAACCAACACCCGTATGTCGACAAAACACAAGATCTGCCGAAAACATCGCCGCTGTCCGTGAGAGTGTGCAGGAGAATCCGAGGCATTCGATTTCGTATCGCTCACAAGAACTCGACATTTCGCAGACCACAACTTGGCGAATTTTGCATCGTGACTTGAGCCTGCACCCGTACAAAATTCAACTGACCCAGGAGCTGAAGGTAAACGACCGTAGACGACGACGTGTGTTCGCTGAATTGGCTCTTACTTACTTATGTCCTGTATCCCCTTGTGGGTCCTAGGGCCTCTACAACGCCTACGCGCCATCGTGTGCGATTTCTGGAAATGTGCCTCAGCTCTCCCCAACTCTTCCCCAGTTGCCGTGCTTCCTTCTCAACTGTTCTGCGCCACGTACTCCTAGGACCGCCGCGTATCCTGCCATCCTGGGTAAGCGGGTTCCATTGCATCGCTTGGTTAGCTATGGACCTGTCACCCTTTCGGAGAGTGTGACCGATCCACTGTCACTTTCGTCATCGTATGGTTGTGCCTATAGGTTCATGGCCCGTTCTCTGATAAAGCTGTTCGTTAGAGATACGGTTTGGCCAGAATATCCTTAAGATGTAGCGTAGACACCTATTGACAAACGTTTGCAACTTCCTCGTGATAGCGTCGGTCACTCTCCAGGTACCACATCCATATAGCAGCACGGATTCAACGTTGGAATGGAACAGTCGTAGCTTGGTGTTTAAGCTAATTGCATTACTTCGCCAAACTATGGATAGCATCCCAAACGCAGATTTTGCTTTACCTATTCAGCTGGCTATATCCAGTTCGGTTCCGCCATCGGTTGAGACAATACTCCCAAGGTATTGGAAACTCTCTACTCTCTCAACCGTTTGTCCAGCAATGCATATATGAATTGATGAGTTTGGTCATAGGCTGATAATTTTTGTTTTTGCCGAGTTAATTTTCAGCCCAACGACGTCTGCTTCCCTCTCCACATTTGCTGTCATTTGGTGAAGGTCCATTATTCTGTGAGACAGTAAGCATACATCGTCGAGGAGTTTGAGTTCAGATGTGAGAGTCCATCGAATTTCTCCATTTCCTGTTGATAAGGCCGCATTCAGCACATAGCACCAATAAAAACAATATTGGCGAAAGTATGCAGCCTTGCCGAACCCCACTTTGGACTTCGAATTCCTCAGACAGTCTTCCTCTGTGCAGAACGTGACATGTGGACCCATCATATGTAGCCTTGATAATTGCTATTAATTTATCCGGAATGCCCCTCCTGCGCAAGGCACGCCAAATAAATTCCCGATTGACACTATCAAACGCCTTTTCAAAATCGATGAACAACAGGTGAAGTGGTGATCGATATTCAACACATTGCTCGATGATGATCCGCAGGGTGTTGATGTGATCGACACAGGAGGATTCAGAGCGGAAACCTGCTTGTTCGGCGTCGAGTGTGTCTTCAAGGTGTTCTTTGATTCGCTCCAGGATGATTCTAGCTATTATCTTGGCCACAGCAGGCAGCACGCAGATACCTCTCCAGTTTTCACACTGCATTAGGTTGCCTTTTTTAGGGAGCGTAATCATTCCCATTTTCCACTCATCCGGAAAACTCTCGGCTTCCCATGTTCTCCCGACAAGTGGGAACAGTAGCTCTACCGATGCAGGTATGCCGTCAAGTCCTACCGCCTTATTTGTTTTCAGTGCTTTGATTGCGGTAATAATCTCCTCCTTACTGGGGGTTGTGGTGCGAATTCGGTAATTTCTTTCTACGGACACTTCAGTCTGACTTGGGTGCATATTGCTGGCGAATACTCGGTTTAGAACCGAAGCAAAATGCTCCTTCTATCTCTTCAGTTGATCCTCATCCGATATTAGCAACGAACCGTCTAAGCCTTTCACTGGGTGTTGAGTAGAGCTTCGGCAACCTATAAGCTCTTTAGTGATTCTATAAACGGTTCTGCTGTCGCACCTCGCTGCTGCTTCTTCTGCTTCTGTAGCCACCGCATTGATGTGCTTGCGCTTGTCACATCTCACGCTACGCTGTACTTCTTTCATCTTTATGCGATATAGGGACTCAAGCTCGATCCTCCCTGCTGCTGGAGTTCGAACTCTTAGCTGTTTTCGTTCGTTGATCCTTCTCCAGGTATCCTCGGAAAGCCACGCCCCATGGTTTCCCTGCGATCGACCGACAATCCTTTCAGCACCTGATGTGAAAACAGTTTTCACAGCGCACCAATGGTCTTGGATGGTGGCGGGCAGTGAGCTGCTGATTGTTTCCACTCCACGTGAGAGATGGTCCCTTAATTCTTGGCGCACTGTGGGAACTCTCAGTCGGAATACCTAGGTATTCTTGTGTCGTTAGATCTACGAACGGCAGCAGTGCGTAGTCGGAGAGTAGCTATCATAAGATGGTGATCTCGTACCAACCCCATGTCGGCACCTCGCCTGTTTCAGACGTCTAGGAGACTACTTCTAAAACGGCGACTGATGGCAAAATAGTTAATTTGGTTGGAGGTTGCTTGCCTGTCAGTTGACACCCAACTGATTTTATGGCAGGCTTTGTGCTCAAACATGGTGCCGCCTATGACAAGACGATTTGCGTTGCAAAAGTCAACAAATCTTTCGCCGTTGTCATTGCGATTGCGTAGTCCGTGCCGTCCCATAACATGTTTGAGCCCTTCGTTGTCGCAGCCTACCTTGGCATTCAGGTCCCCCATCACAATGACAATGTCGCCGTTGGGTGTTGCATTATGAACAGCTCCCAACTCTTTGTAGAAGTTCTCCTTTTCTTCTTCAGACGAACCAGCCGTGGGGGCGTAACACTGTATGATGGTGACGCGACGTACTCTCGTCCGGAATCTGGCCGTTAAAATCCTATCACCGTGCGGCTGCCAGGTAATTATGCCTCTGCGTGCTGTTGGCGTTAGCAGCAGTCCAACTCCACATCCACGGGGGTTTCCGGTTGGTCTTCCAGAGTAGAGTAATACAGTGTTACGCGTTGGGGATTGGTACTCACCCGCATCTAACCATCTTATCTCGCTTACTCCCAATATGTCCAGCCTATATCGCGTGAACTCATGCTCCAATTCACTTCACTTTGAGAGTCAAGGAGCGTCTTCACATTCCAGAAACCAATCTTAGTCCGGGTACGATAGCCAGAGGTCGTCAACGTGTTATCAGTCCTTATCCGAGGCATTGTGTTAGTTTCCGTAGCGGTTAAAGTTTCGGTAACGCGGGTTGCTGGCCCAGGTTACCTAGCCTAGGCATAAGACCCTAGACAATCTCGCTCTTGCAATTTTGGCCTACATAAATAAGGATTTATACATGCAGTTGCCCGGGGACCACCACGAGGAGGTAAAGCAAGCACTACATTACGAGCTTGATTGTTGCGCTACTGGTCCAATCCATGTTTTGGACAGTCAGTAGTTTCCCGATCAATCGCCATGCAGATCCCCAATTGAATGAATTGGCTCTGGAGCAGGTGGAAACTGACCCTAATTTTCATCGAATAATCATCCTCAGCGATGAGGCCCATTTCTGGATGAATGCGTACGTCAACAAACAAAATTGTCGAATTTGGGACAATGCCAATCCACATGAGTGTTGTATATTCTACGCAGTTACTTAAATATAAGTCTCCAACTTAAATCAATAATGTTACCAACTTAAATCAAGTTAGTGAATAAACTGATCTTCTTGGATGCACACCTAACCTAGTAGTTTTTAATTTCTTTTATCACAACGTCAAATAGGACATGGTGTCAGATTAGTCAGAAACGAAACCCAGAGTTTATTTAAAAAAAAAAAAAAAAAAAAAATTATTGATTAGCACACAGTCATTACACAGTCGTCTGCGTTATCAGTGCCGGCAATACACGCAATACATATAACCTGTCAGTGCACCACGTGTGAAATCCAAACTGGAGAAAAACGTGGAAAAATTGGTTACTGACTCAGGAATTGCTTTTGATTCCCATTTAAGAGGAGCGGAGGAAGAATTGGAGTCAACAATACTTCAATTGGATCAATCGTCTATGCTAGAAACATCTGCGGGTCAAGACAAGTCGTCGTCGTCAACTTCGGTCACACAGCAAGGTCAATTACCAAAAAAAAAACCAATGGAGTTTTCATTTGGAGCAAAGCCGCCGAAAGAGATGAATTTTAGCCAGCCAAATCTAAGTGGAGCGTAGAAGTTCTGGATACAAAAACTGGAGATTTTTTTTAGAGTTTGTGGAAATAAAAGATGATCCAAAAAAGATCACCGCCATTTTGTCATATATCTACGCATCCCAAAAACCTTAAATTTGATGAAGTGGTTGAGAAATTTAATAATTATTGTGATCCTAGGACTAACATTGTGTTTGAGTTTGAGAATAGCAAGAACCACAAGCGGCATCAGTCAACTCAAGAAAAGAACGCCAGGTTCACCACAACGCCCAATAGCAGCTCCAATTCTAAAGTCAAGGTGAGTGATTCTAACAAGAGATGTGAACGATGCGGAAACTTGTATCACCGAACCAAATGTCCAGCGCTTAGTCAAAGATGTCACATTTGTAATAGTTTGAATCCCTTCGCCAGGTATTGCAAGCCAAACAAAGGTATAAAATCATTTACTGTAAATAACAATTCCGAATGCAATAATGATCCATATGATGATGTGATTTTTTTATTGGTTCTGTTAATCTAGAAACAAGTGACTTAAATTCAGTTAATTTTGATAAAGATTATATGAAGTCGGATGTATATTTTAATGAATTTTTTGTGGTTAACGATAAATTTATAAGAGTTGAATTGGACACGGGAGCAGAAGCAGAAGAAGAAGTAATGGTTTTGAATGCATTTAAGCACATCAACTCGAGAAAAAATTTAAAACTTTGCAAATGTGAAGGAAAATTAACAGCGTTTGGGGGATCGAAGGTTAACATTCTTGGTCAATGTACAGTAAATGCATTTCTTGGCATAAATAAAGTGAGGCAAGAAAGAATTGACTTCTTGGTTGTAAATGAAAATGTCAGCACGATTTTAGGAAAAATTGATTGCTTTAGGTTCGGTTTGGTTAGGCAAAACAAGTCGTCTTCGATTAATGAAGTTAAAAATGAGTCAAATGTTCTAATTAAGAGTATTGAACCAAGGTTTAGTCACTTATTTAAAGGATTGGGTTGCTTAGATGGGGAATTTAAACTTAAAGTTAATCGTCTAGTTAGTCCAGTAATTGATGCACCCAAGCGAATTCCGTTCAAATTATATCCAAAATTAAAACAAGAACTAGATCGTATGGAACAAAATGAAGTTAAGAAAAAGCAGATGGCTCCTTGCGAATTTGTTTAGATCCAAGAAACCTAAATAAGGCATTAGAAAGAGAGCACTATCCCATTCCAAATATTGAACTCTTTATATCCAGATTGCCGGGTTCAAAATACTATTCAACGCTCGATGCTAGTAAGGGTTATTGGATGCTAAAATCAAATGAGGAAAGCTCTGACTTGTGCACATTCAACACTCCTTTCGGAAGGTACAAGTTTTTGAGAATGCCATATGGAGTGAAAGTAGCACAAGAAATTTTTCATCTAGATGTTATTGTATATATAGATGATATCTTGATCTATGCTAATAGCATTCAAGAACATAATAGGAAATTATGTCAGGTACTAGAACGAATGGATAAAGTGGGATTAAGACTAAATAAAGAAAAATGTAGGTTTGGTCTAACTGAGGTAAAATTTTTCGGTCACATATTTAATGAACTTGGTGTTCATACTGACCCTCAAAAAGTCGAAGCGATTTTGAACTTGAAATCTCCAACTTCTGTGAAAGAAGTTCATAGGTTTCCTAGGAAAAGTCACGTACTTTGGTTCATTTATTCAAAACTTACTAATGCAACAGAGCCATTGCGACAATTGCTTAAGAAGAATGTTACTTTCCAATGGAATGACTCTTTGGAAAAAGTTTTCATAAAACTTAAGACTTTAGTCACAAATCCACCTGTTTCTGCGTATTTCAATCCTAGTAAACCACTTGTAATATCAACAGATGCTTCACAGTTTGCGGTAGGGGGTTGTCTTTTACAAGATAGTCGTCCTTTAGCCTTTGCGTCCAAAACCCTAACCGAATGTCAACGAAATTATGCACAGATAGAGAAAGAACTCTATGCGATTCTTTTCGGCTGTGAAAAATGGCATTCAATTTATTTATGGTCAAACGATAGTAGTGGAAACAGACCACAAACCACTGATTCCTCTATTTAATAAGGCACTAGTCCATGTTCCGCCTAGATTACAGAGGATGATGCCTCGTTTTCAAGTCTATGACTTAAAAGTAGTGTATAAGCCGGGTAAAAAGATGTTAGTCGCAGATATGCTATCACGAGCACCATTATATCATATGGAGGAAAGTCAGCTAGAAAAAGAAATAAGAATCCATGTTGGACTTATAAAGTCAAGTCTTGCTATTACACAATCAGTGCTCAATGAAATCTTGGCTGCGACCAATGAAGATGAAATTTTGCGAGAATTGCGTTCCTTAATAAAAGGAGTACATCGCTGATAACCACCAAGAACAATAGTGGTGACAGAATGCATCCTTGACGTACTCCACTTTGGACACCAAATTCCTCTGACACCTTACCGTTGTGAAAGACGTGACACTTACCGCCCTCGTATGTAGCCTTGATAATAGCAATAAGTTTTTCCGGGATGCCTCTCCTGCGCAAGGCCAGCCAAATAGCATCTCGGTTCAAGCTGTCGAAAGCCTTCTCGAAGGATCCAGCGCGAAAGCCTGCCTGTTCGACGTCGAGAGTGGAATCTAAATGCTCTTTAATTTGGTCCAGAATTATTTTTGCTATTATATTGGCTACAGCTGGAAGAACACATATACCTCTCCAGTTTCCGCATTCCATCAAGTTTCCCTTTTTCGGAAGCTTGATGATCATCCCCCTTTTTCACTCCTGTGGAAATTGTTCGCTACCCCAAGCTCTCTGTATTAGCGGATACAGCAGATCTGCTGATGTGCTTGGCGCCGCTTGAAACAAGTCGGCAGGGATGCCATCAATACCCACCGCTTTGTTTTTCTTGGGGGACTTGATTGCTGCAATAATTTCTGTTTTGCTGGGAGGTGCCGTGCGTATTCGGAAATTTGTTGCTTCGGAATACTCATTCGAATTTGAGATCATATCGCCATCATCTAAGTGATTTAGCACTGAAGCAAAATGTTCTCTCCATCTATTGAGCTGATCCTCATCCGAAATCAGGAGGTTAGCGTCCAGACTCTTCACCGGGTGTTGTTTGAAGTTTCGACCACCAATGAGCTCTTTGGTGATGCTGTAAACAGTCCTACTATTGCATCTGCTCGCTGCTTCTTCAGCCCTAGAAGCCAGTGTGTCGATATATTGACGTTTGTCACGTCTCACACTTACGCTTCACTTCTTTCTTCTTCGTACGGTACTGGGTTTCTAACTCGGTTCTCTGTACTGCTGAGGCCGCTGCAAATCGAGCCTTTATTGTTGTACGCTCATCGATCCGTCTGCAGGTATCTGCCGAAAGCCATGTGCGATGGTGTGCCTGCCTTTTACCGACATAGGTGTGTGCCCCACCCGCAAAAGCATTTTTCACAACATTCCAGTGATCATCCATGCTCTCCTGCATTGAGCTGCTGATTGCTTCCGCTTCTAAGGCAAGGTGGTCCCTAAATTGTTGGTGCACTTGGGGGACCTTAAGCCTATCGGTATTGAACCTGGTGATGTTCAACAAGTTTGATCGGTTGTTGTTGACGGATGCAGTACGAAGGCGTATATGAGCTAGCATAAGATGTTGATCTCGTTCTTGTCCGATATCAGCTCCACGTCTGTTATGGACGTCCAGGAGACAATTTCTAAAGCGGCGACTGATCGCAATGTGATCGGTCTGGTTGGATGTTCTTTGCCTTTCAGTCGAGACCCAACTGATCTTATGGCAGGTGTTATGCTTAAACAGCGTACCTCCAATAACTAGGCGGTTGGTATTTCAGAAGTCCACAAACCGCTCACCTCTGTCGTTTCGGTCTCCAAGGACGTGAACTCCCATCACGTGTTTAAGCATGTTGTTGTCGCTACCTACCTTGGCATTGAGATCCCCATCACCACTACGATGTCCCCATTAGGTGTTTCATTGAAGACGGCTCCTAACTGACTATAGAAATTGTACTTTTCATCCTCAGTCGTGTCATCAGTCGGAGCATAGCACTGTATGATGGTGACCTTCTTTACTCTACTCTGTCAATATCCGGTCACTGTGAGGTTTCCAAGATATGAGGCTTTTACGCGCTGCTGGAGTTAGCACCAGTCCTACTCCAGACCTCCGTGCGCTTCCAACTGGTTTACCAGAATAGAGCATGACAGTACTTTTTGTTGGCGAGACATATTCCCCAGCATCGAACCATCTTATCTCACTCAGCCCTAAGATGTCTATTTTATACGGTACGAATTCGCGCTTCATTTGGAGGAATCTGGAGTGAGTCCAGGAGGGTCTTAACGTTCCAGAATCCGATCGTTGTCCGTGTTTGATAGCCAAAGGTCGTCATCAGATTAACCGTCCGTATCCGAGGCGTAAGTTTACGTTTCGGAGCAATTTTTCTTTTTACGGTTGAGGCTCGCTGGGCCCCAGACCAACCGACACTTATCCTGTTATATGACGCAGGAGACTCTCCATTCGTCCTCTCCCGTTCGATATTTCCGAAAAAATTCCCAGATGGCACCACGAGGAGGTGGGAGTAGGGCTTACTAACAGACCTGCTAGGTTTTCGGCTGCAGTGGCTCTTTCTCGTTACTTAGCGAACCAACACCTATCGGGAGATGCTGCTTCTATGAGGCCTTTGTTAGTCGTTTGCAATAACAAAAATGGCACTTACCAATTTCGCGCGGTAACAAGGCGCAGAATCGTCTTGGAAAATCAGCTAATCTGAGTATGATAAATGTTCTTCTAAAGATGGTAGCATATTGCCTTCCAATATTTTTTTATATTTTTCTGCGTTAACCGTTCCATTTATTAGAGCCAGCCGTCCAACGCCGTGGTAGGAAAAGCAACCTCGAATCATCCTTGAGCCTCCTTGTTTCACGGTTGTTGTCACGCACTAATCATTGAATCTTTCTCCAGTTCTTCGCCTCACGTACTGTATTCCGTCAGAGCCGAATATGTTGCACTTGGACTCATCTGAGATTATCACCTTTTTCCAATCCGTTATGGTCCAGTTTTCATGATGTTTTAGGCGCATTTGTTTATTTTGAAATGGTTTTTTGGCAGGTCTTCTTGCATTCAAGCCAGCTTCTTGAAGCCTTCGGCTTACAGTCCGTGAGCTTATCCCTGATCCTCCAGCCTCTACAAAGTCTGTCCTTAAATCTTCAGCAGTTTTGAATCGATCACGCAGACTTATTCGTTTTAAAAGCCGATCTTCAGCGCTGGTGGTCTTTCTTCTGCGACTCGTCTCCTCTTTTCTTTGCAATGAGCCTCAAATTTTTTGATTTCTTTTTATTTTCCATATCAATAAAATTATTTCCACTTTCACTCAAACTACTTCTTTTTTCAATGAACTATTACAAAGTGAACTAGAATCACATCATTAAAGCCTTTTTATGCAAAATCCTAAAAAAAACTACCTTCTAGTTCTCAAGATAATTGAAGTTAAAGAATTTTGTTACCCTGTCCGTTACTGTTTACATACATACATAACACTTAAATAACTTCCTTTAGAATCTTTACCATGAGGTGGCCTCGGCACATAACCTTTAAGTTGTTTATTGAAAAGATTCGATATATTTAACTCCAGAGTTTATTAAGAGTAAAAATTAACATTACGAGTAAATCGGATGACGGTCAAAAATTGACGAAGGCATAGAACAAATTTCTTCTATAATAAAAGTACAAGCTAGCTCCTAGCTGTTTGGTATATTTGTACGTACCCTTTATTTACTGCTGCACACTGGTCAATCCGTATAAGATGTCGAAGACCAATATGGTTTGCCTCGAAACACCTTTATCAATTCAAAAAAATTCTGATTCATTTCCTTAACGTGTGTCAGATTCGAAGCATGAAACGTGATATCCTTAGATCACGTTTCGCTAACACTTAGTCCAGTCGAAATGAAGGTAGAGCTTTATTACCTGGTATATGTACGAGTACATTCATATGTACATAATTATAAATTTAAAATAATCCAAAAATCATTTCACCATCTCCAGCACTCCTTTTTGTTATGCAAATTTCCACTACAAACACCAGATAATTGCTGTTAAACCACTCGTCCTTAATGTAATTAAAGCACATAACACATCAAATATACTAACCGGTCTAAGCTAATTAAAATCGCATTAAAATCCAACATCCCATGAAAACATCAATCCAATGCGCAATTCCAAGATAATATCAAACCAAAAAAATTCTTCCTGCTCACAGTACTTCATTCCATGTAACCCAGCAAGTACGAGTACCTATTCACTAATCTATCTAAAAGGATTATCCCATGAGAAAACGTATCCATTCAGATGTTATTACAAATTCTGAATGTGTGGTAAAACTTCCCTTTCACTGCGGCTGCGGTATCATCAATGGAAGGCAAAGGAAATGAATAGATAAACAAGTTATTTTTCCATGAAAATTACATCCGTATACTGCTGCTCCTTCTCATCTTCTGCTGTATATGTGAGGGAGAAGTGACTGGATTGCGGGCGTTGGCATTCAAGTGTACTCTTCGCAGATAAACTATCTTTTATCTCGATAATAAAAGAGTGAAACACAAAGAACACAGTTGTAAAGTAAGTCAACACGGAAGAGAGCTTTGGCGTTGTATACGATGATTGTAATCGTGTACAGGTGGATTTCAGGGACAATCGGGGATTAGTGACAAGCAATCGTTGGTGTTGTGTCATTTCATTGGAAATATAAATTGTAGATAGAAATTTGATGTTTAAGTTATTATAGCACTGTATTATTGGCCTTGAAAATATAACTGGCCTACTGCCATTTATCACAGACATCTACATATGTCCTACTCAACCCTTCTAATCATAAATAATGCAAAGTTCAATAATTTATGGGCACACTTGAACTTTGAAGTTTGTACTGAAAACAAGCTGGTTATAATTAACTATCAAGAAACAGCCCAAATTAAGTTGCATTCAAGAATAAATTTTCCCTAACTAAGTGAAATCAATTGGTGTCGTTCGTAAACGAGTGTACCTACCCCCAAGTAATTACCAAATTTGATAGAAACAAAATCGAATTACATAAAAGTGAACCTCTTTAGCAAATAAAGAGTCTACAGAATACGAATCCTTCATCAAAAGACCTTAACAAGGGAGAGGACAAAAAATGGCAATAAAATCAAAATACCGTATCTGTAGATGTACTAAAGTTAATTGAACCGGAATAAATAACATTTTCCATAAGGGATCGACTTACTCACAGGTTGATGCTTTAAGTGTTTCGTCGCCTATGGAGTCCCCTTTGAACGAGTGCTGGTAAATCAGCAGTAAGAGTCAAGGATTTTTTTTTCTCTTTTAGTTGTTGTATGTGTGAGTCTGTTTTATGACATTTATATTTACAAAGCTGAACGTGCTTGGATAGCATGGATTTTGATTAAAGATGTCTGCAGTTGGACTTAAATATTGGTATGATGTACCAGTTTTCTTAGATCTATGATTTCCAGTAGTTTGTTTTGGTAAAATAATTAGAACTATAACTTCATTAATATTGACGCATTGCAGTTCTTTCACTGAAACGGTATTTTGATCAATTTCAGAAAATCTTCAAGCAAGAGATAGTTCGTTAAACTAGTGACTGAACAAATTAAAGCTGAGAGAGGATTAGAAGAGTTACATACGAGTATAATTATGTTAGTAAACGAATGATTGCTTTAATTCCTGGTTTTCCCGGTCTCTATCTGGATTTTACCTGTGAAGATATCTTCCGGAATGAAAACAGGAAATCATGTCGCACCTACTAGTTGCAGACTGATATTTTGGTAAATACCAAGTCCCTGGGTAACTTGGGTGGCCGTTATGTAGTGGTAACATCATCGCTTGTCACGTTGTTGATTCACGGTTCGAATCCTGATGTCAAGAATCATCTATTTATTTCGCATGAAATAAATAAAAAAGTCGATCACTTGCGAAAGCTAAGTCAACTCTACTGTGAAGGCATAACACTGGAAGTAGGGCGGTCAGATTTTTAAAATTCAACTTGATCGTAATGACGACATCAGGAGGACGGAAAAAAATACTGTGAATCATGAGCAACGACAAAAGCAAAAACAAACAAGCTCCCCAGTTATCTGGACAGCCACCCTTGGAGTTTACAGAAACTTAATACCACCTGAGTTTCATACTACACCACTCTGTCTTTCTCTCTGTCTCTTCCTCTTTCCACAAAAACGCACGTGTTCTAAAAATTAGTATAAGGGTGTTCATATCCCCTTTAACACGTGCAAATTATGAAAAAAAAAAAAAAAACTTTCATTTCGAAAGTGGGGAAGAGGAAAATCACTCGTCCCAAATCCTTCAGATCTATTAGCTTAACATCCTTTATACTGAAGGCCATGGATGAAGATAATTATATCAAAACGGAAGTGAATTTGTATCCCCGGCAACATTAATATTCAGTGGGCGTATCCACTAAAACGGCTCTAAGCGAACTACCGAGCTCTATAGAACGAGGACTGCCATCTATCAAGATAATTGTGTCTTTTGGTTAGCCTAGACATCAATCCAAATTGACATTGAGCAGAAGAGGGAGGTCAAATATCTACACTGGAAAATGTTCCTTCCACTGATTCTGCTGTAAAACATAACAACTGTTAATAAACAGCGTAGCTATTTTCTGTCATTTCTAAAGGGTCTTTCATTAAGCGCTTCCTATCTTTAAATTTAAATAAAACAAAGTGTGTGTGAGATATCATCGAAATTTTTTATTCGTTTAAAAAGCCTATCATTGCCATTATGTACGGAATACAACATCATACAAACGTCCACCACGACTTCTCTGGGTGGTACGTATCCGAAATGTCCAATTTTCCATGACTCTGGCGCATAAATCAGGCTGAATTTGACCGATGGCATGGGTTATGTTAGCTTTGAGGGCCGCTGAGGTTTGTGGCTTATTCGCACAGACCTGCGACTTCAGAAAACCCCACAAGAAAAGGTCCAACGGGGTCAAATCGCACGATCTCGGTGGCCAGTTCACATCACAACCATGTGAGATGACCATGCCCTCGAATCGCTCGTGCAGAATTTCCAATGTCGTGTGAGCTGTTGAAACCACATGTCGTTGGTGTCCATATATCCAATTCAGGCCAAAAGAAGTTGGTAATCATCGACCTATAGCGCTAGCCGTTGACGGTGATGGCCTGGCCAACGTCGTTCTCAAAGAAATATAGATCGACCACACCAAACAGTGACTTTTTCGTGATACATTGGACGCTCTTGGATCTCATGTGGATTGGTATCGTCCCAAATTCATCGATTTTGTTTTTTGACGTACCCATTCATCCAAAAATGGGCTTCATAGCTGAAGATGATTTTTCGATGAAAATTAGGGTCAGTTTCCAACTGCTCCAGAGCCCATTCAGCGAACACACGTCGTTATCTATGGTCGTTTACTTTCAGCTCCTGGGTCAGTTGAATTTAGTACGGGTGCAAGCCCAAGTAACGACGCAAAATTCGCCAAGTTGTGGTCTGCAAAAGGACTAGTACTTATGAGCGACGCGAAATCGACTGCCTCGGATTCTCCTGCACACTTTCACGGACAGCGGCTATGTTTTCGGCAGATCTTGCGTTTCGTCGACGTACAGGTGGTTGATCGTTTACTGAACCAGTGGACTTAAATTTATCCACCACACTGTGAATAGTCCTCTCGGAAGGACGATCATGGCGACCGTAAAATGGGCGAAGCGCGCGGAACGTTGCCCGAACAGAACACGCATTTTGATAAAACAATTTTATTATTTACACGTGTTGTTGAACGCTATGTTCATCCATGGTGATTTGGCAAAACAGGCTGAATATATGACAGCCAATTTGACAGACGTAGCTTCAACAATATGGCCGCTATCAACTGTCAAAGTTCGGAAGTCCCTATTGGAAGACCCTGTAGTATTGCAAAGTACTCAGCGTCAAATAGTTGAGGCTAACAGATAAATTCTGGTGTTGTGTGATATCTTAAAGGAAAAGCAGTGTAATTATATAAGAATTACTTACATACTTAAGGTCGTGCTACAGTCCAGGTTGGACCTCAACAAACAAGCGTCTCCAGCCAGCTCGATCTTTAGTGCGGACAATCAGCAGCTTCTGAAGCATTTCAGACGAGGTCGCCTTTGTTATATCTGGAATGGTTCCCAACGACATCTTCGCAGACGAGATGTTCAGAATATACAATAGAAAAGCCCTGAACCAACACGATGCCAATGACATCAAGGTAATCAAAATGGAAGAAAAAGCATCGTCATCAGCTATGTGGCAAACTCGTTGGGCCAATACAACAAAAGGCAAGTGGACATATAAACTAATACCGAGAATCCAAGACTGGATAAGCCAAAAAACATGGGGAACATAATTACCACCTTACACAGTTCCTATCTGGTCACGGCGGTTACCGCAAATTCCTCCGACGATTTGGTCACGACAGTTCACCATCCTGTCCCGAATGCCCGGATGAAGATGAAGATACGGAGCACGCAGTTTTTCATTGCACACGCTTCACGGCATCGAGAACTACTCTGCCCAGTCCGTCGTTATTCCTCGACCATATGTTGCGGTAAAAAGAGAATTAAATGGCAATATGTAATTTCATAACAACTCTTCTGTTTAGAAAAGCTAAGAAGAGCAGCAGAAGACACAGAAGCAACAGAAGCAACAGGAGCATCAGAAGCAGCTGACACACGTATATCATGATTTGCTAACCAGCCCCGCCAAGTAATACCTAACGGCAGTTCCGAGGGGAAAATGGTAGAAGAGTGCTGGGTGTGGATTAGTACGTAAGCGCATTCCTGTCGATTATTCGGGCTTGCGAATCGTGCATGCTAGCAGCCTGTGTTACTAGCATCTTTAGAAGATTACCACATCCATTGACGCAACCAAAAAAAAAGCTCGATCTTTATCTAGCTGTCTACAGTTTCACACGCTAAGTTGGTTCAGGTCCCCTTCCACTTGCGTGCCCCATCTGAGTCGCCGTCTTCCTCTACTGCACCGCCCCTTGGGAATGGATTCGAAGATTTCAGGGCCGGAGCATTGGTGTCTATGTGCTCTACATGACCTAGCCACCTCAGTCGATGGACCTTCACTCTCCTGGCTAAGTTGATGTCGCTGATTAGCCCGAACAGTTCGTCGTTGTATCTCGTCCTTCAATCACCATCTATGCAGACAGGGCCAAAAATCACCCGAAGAATTTTCCGCTCAAAACAGCCAAGAGCAACCTCTCCTACTTTTGATAAAGTTCATGTCTCTGCTCCTTATAGTAGGACTAGAATGATTAGAGTTTGATAAAGGGTCACTTTAGTTGATCGAGAGAGGTCTTTGCTATTCAGTACTCACGAAAGCGCCACTGCGAACGCTGCTTTCTTCCGATTATGTCAATATCGTCGGTGTATGCGAGTAATTGGACGGGCTTTTGAAGGATTGTGCCTCTGGTGTTGGAGCGTGAGTTTTACATTATTCTTTCAAGAACGATGTTAAAGAAATCGCATGACAGCTCGTCTGAATCCCTTTTTGACATCAAAGGTCTTCACCAACCTTGATGGAGCAGCGTTCATTATCCATCCTTATCCTGCACACACGGATGAGTTTGGCAGGGATGCCAAAACTAGACATTACTCTACATAGCTCGTCTCGATAAATGCTGTAATACGCTGCCTGAAAATCGACGAGTGGTGCATATCGATTTGAAGCTTCTTTTTTTCCGAAATCTGTCGTAGTGTGAATATCGATGGTGGCTTTTCCTGGTGTAAGGCCACACTGATATGGACCGATCAGGTTGTTGACGAACGGCTCCAGGCGTTCATAACACGGTGGATAAGATCTTATAAACGATGTTGATGCCTCTGTAGTTGGGGCATTTCAGAGGGTTTCATTTTTCTGAGGATAGGGCAAACAATACTAAGGTTCCATTCATCGGACCTACTTTCATCCGACCATATTTTATAGATAAGTTGTCATCGCTCGCCGCTTTGAACAGTTCGACAGCTAGGCCATCAGCTCCAGTAGCTTTGTTAGACATAAATTTAGATATGGCTATCTTGGTGGACGGAATTGTTGATCTACTTCGTCCAGGTTGAATGGTTCATTCTGCATGATAGCTGGATTCGATTCACTGTCATCGTTATACAGTCTGCAGAAATGGTTCTTCCATATCCTCAGCATAGACTGGGTTTTTACTACGATATTCCCTTGATCGTCCTTGAAGTCTTCACAAGTTTTTTTTTACCCCTTGGTAAAACTTCCGAACCTCATTCCTGCAGTAGTATCTCTCTATTTCCTCGAAAACGCGGATCTCATGCTTCTTCTTTTTCCTCCTGAGAAGCCGTAGAGCTAGCGAGCAGCTCTAGTCCTTCTATGCAGCGCTGCTTTGTATTCCTCTTGTTCAGCTGCATGTGCGTCAAACCAAGGATTTCGCTGTGGTGGCCGAGTGAAACCCATCACACTAAAAGCGGCACCTTTGATGGCTTTTTGGCAATGTTGCCACTGATCTTCAATACTCGATGCTGGCGGCATAACACCTCTTAAGAGATTAAGAGAGACTCGAGCGGAAAAGTATTTGGCGATCTCTTGCGATTGTAGCACTCTGAAGTCAAATTTCGTCACAGTATTTCCTTGTCTTGGCGGTATTCGGGATATCCGCAACCGTACTTTGGCTACAACAAGGTAATGGTCGGAGTCAATGTGGGCCTCTCGGAAAGAACGGACATACATAATATTGGAGGGAGTTTTCTGCGTCGATCGCAATGTGGTCAATCTGGTTCACAATTGTTTGATCAGGCGATCTCCAAGTTCCCTAATGTATATCGGGGAACGCGTACTAGCTAAGACAACATTTCGCCCCGCAGCAAAGTAGATCAGCCTGAATCCGTTATCGGAGGTGATGTCGAGTAGGTTGTACTTTCCGACTGTACTACCAAAGATGCCCTCTCTTGCTAGCTTTATATTAAAATCGCCTTGTTATGTCATAGCTAGGGCACTGTTCGTATGTTTTGTCCATGAGCTCGTGGAACCTGTCTTTGGTGTCGTCGACTTTCTTCTCTGTGGGGACTTGCGCGCATATTAGGCTTATGTTAGCGTGAGGCGTTCGTCCAATATCTGAAACTTAAGACTTCTTGCCTAAGTCTGCTTTGCCAGTTATTGGATATGAAAAATCCTAAAATGAGACTATAAAAAGAAAGAGCTAATTAGCTTTCATACGTTTGGAGCCTTCTTGAGCCAATTTGAATCCTAAATTAATTTTAGACTATAGCTTTCGATAGATTTATTGACAGTTTGCTCAAAAGGTAGTAGAAGTACTCTCTGATGGCCATCATTTTAGTTCTGGTGAGGCTTGGGTAGAGAGAGTGGGTCGTGTCCTCTTCTGTATCTCAGTTGTCACATGCTCTACGATTTTTGTTGCCCTTAAGCGCATAGTTATTATATTTCAATATAGAGCTGTGTTTCAAAAGGACTTGGACATATTTCATGTCGTTTTGAGATATTCGGTTGCACCTGAAGATTCCTGCACCAACTCTGATGTCTTTTAAAATGAAGAGAATAGGATCCATATCTCAAACTTTCAGACAAAGTAGAGAACTCAGGTTCTACATTTCTTACCTCGACGGTTATGTTTAAAGACCTACCAAAATATTTGACTTAATTGGAGACCAAGCTAACTGCACCTTTTAGGATAACTCTGCCAAGGTCAGGGAGGCTCTAGAAAGGTTTAGCAATAGTTGATTAATGCAAATTCGTTGGCGTAATAGTCTGAAACAACAAGAAGGGCTGTTATGCTTCCCCTAATTAGGATGATTGGTTTTATTAGAAGATCATTTACGATGGTAGATTACACCTTGTTGGTCGACTTTTTACACTATGACCATCACCGGTGCTTCACTGCCGCAATCTATTGGGTTTTTCGTATGCACTTAACTCCAGTCTCACCCACCGATGTAACTTGCTATACCTTTGAACTCAAATATCTGAATATTAAATGAAGAATATCAACGCAGTGCTTTTTCTATGACACACCAAGCATTAAGTGCACAATTTAAGGCTTAAAAAGGCCATCCAATCTGTGTCTAAAAATGTATACCTCATGTCAAATTTACTTACCCTTGTGTCCCTTAATTCATATTCACAATTTAACGTAGCCCCAACCACATGCGGGCTTCTAGCCAACAGGGCAAACTTCTCACCATGTCCTCCATCCTGGCGTGAGCTCCAATGGCATATTAATTTACTTTACAAGTTGGCGCATGCATGCAAAATCGCCACCATAAATACTTCTCCATTAAATTACATCAGAGTACCATCAGCAGCAGTAGTAGCAATGGAAGCGCCATCAAAAGTAGACGATAGTAATAATGGATTACTAGGATAAGCTACCACAGAGGCAAACTGTTCAGAATGGGGGTCTACAGGTCACCCATTCAACGGCACGAAAAATCCGTCTATTCCTGCCACTGTTGTACTACAATAGGGCTGACGCTGCAACCCGTTCCATACGTACACCAGCGACGATAAAAATCCACAAATCAAAATTGATTTTTAGCGTTTTCCTCCAACAGTGGGGGATAGTGGTTGAAATTTATGACATAATCCCATCACGGGATTATTGAATTCATATGAGCGCACGACTGTGTGTTCGGTGGTTTTACTGCACTTTACGACCATGTCCTATGCATTCAAATAAGGCGAGCTCGAGCTCGCATCTTTTGTGTGTAAAATTCCACCCTCGGCTGTCTCATCACTTAAGGCAAACATTTTCAGTAAAAATTGTCTTTAAAGCTGAAATGTCCATAGCAACTTCAAAAGGACCTTCAATGAGGGTTGCCTTTTGTTGGCAAATGTTCCCAACTTTAATTAGCTTTCAAAGTCCAGCTAAGTAAATGGGAGAATTTCAAGATAAATCAGGGGATGAGGTGTGAAATTGAGCAAGAAATGGTGTACCAATTAGGATGGCGATGACTTTTAAAGTTTGTAATTCATTTGAAAGTAATCTACCACGTAACAATGCAGCAGTGTACCTTCTTTAGCACTGGTGATGGGGATGGTGGTTCTCCACGTGCGTTAACAAAATGGTTTACACAGGTTGGGGCGGGGCAATAACTTGAGTGAAAAATGGAGGGAGGAAAGTCGATTTTATTTCCCCGAAGCAACAAGAGAGAGCGCACTTTGAAATGATTTATGGTTACACGAGTACATCTTGTGTAGCCATAGCTATGAGTACCTTACAGAGTTCTTTCACTAATGCTCTTTAAATTAACGATGTTTAAGTAATGAAATATGTTCAACTAACAATATTGAACGTGCAGAGATTTTCCTGTGGGATATATTCAAAGTTTTAACATGCGCGAAGCTTTAATACTTTATTTAAAGCAATAAAAGCATAACTAGTTTGTTGACTGTTGCATTTTTTCCTCGCAGACAATTAAGACATACTCTTAAACATCGTCACACTTGTTATTTGAATAAATTGATTGACGCCGGCTCTACCGGCATTTTTATTAGCTTAATATAAGCACAAGAAAACTTAAACAATCTAAACTTAAAACTACAAAAAAAACTAAAATCTACTAAGAAGAGCAGGTAGGAGGTAGAAGGGATTAATAGAAGGGGGATGTTGGCAAAATCAAGACATAGGTGGAATTGAGGCGATGCTGAAGATTGTTTCGAAGGGTAGTTCTGCTGCAGTGGAAGTCAAAGGTGTTTTCCATATTGTTAGCCAAACGCAACATTCTGGACAGTGGTGCGTTATAAGCATAATTGGTGCGATGATAAGTGAGACGGAAGAGGGGAATGGACCTTAGGTTACGGGGATTGGTATTAAATGAGACTAGTTGAAGGAGCGCGGGGCAATCAATGTGATCAGTAATTAGCTGATGGAGGAAGAGTAAGTCGGCAATTTCGCGACGATTTTCAAGAGATTGGAGATTGATGAGTTTTAGACGATCAGAGTAGGGAGGCAAGTTGTATCTATCAGTCCAAGGGAGACCGCGTAGGGCGAAACGGATATACCTGCGCTGGATGGCTTCAATACGTTGAATGTGGATAGCATAGTGTGGCGACCAAGCTTGGCTAGCACATTCGAGGATAGGTCTAACGAAGGTGGTATAAAGTGATTTGGTGACGTATGGGTTCGAAAATTCCTTGGACCAACGTTTTACAAAGCCAAGTGCAGAATTGGCTCTATTTATTATGTGGTCAATATGAGAACGGAAGTTAAGTTCCCTATCACAGATTACACCTAAATCACGCAAAGATGAAACTGGTGGGACGAGCTCATTGCAGAGGAAGTAGTTCCTATGGGTTGGTGGAAGGCGTTTACGGGAGTAGGTGATGAATAGACATTTGCTTACGTTAAGTTCGAGATGATTTTTCTGACACCAGAGAGAAAATCTATTAAGGTCATCTTGAAGTGGGCGAGAATAGATGGGGGAAGATATGTATCTAAAGATTTTCATGGCATCGGCATAGACAAAGAGATACGAGTCTTTGATAATGCAGTCGACGTCGTTGATGGTCAGGGCGAAAATTAAAGGACCAAGGTGACTGCCTTGAGGGACACCCGAAGTGGCCTTAATGGGGTTAGAGACAGACGATCTAAATATAACCTCGTACTTGTCGAACTTCCAAGTAAGATTTGATCCAATTGATAACACCGGGTTGAAAACCAGGAGCTTTAAACTTAAGAATAATAATTTGGTGCGATATTTTATCAAATGCTTTACTGAAGTCAGTAGTAATAACATCAATTTCTTTGCCATCTTCAAATGCACACACACACGCCTGAGAAACGAATTCTGTTAAGTTGGTGGTTGTCGATCTACCTTTAAGAAATCCGTGTTGGTTAGAAGAAAATAAGGATTTGCAATGAAAAAAACATCGAGTCGTACACTATGCTCTCGAAGAGTTTGGGTATGCATGATAGTTTCGCGATAGGTCGATAGTTGGAAATTTCGTTTTTTGGACCTTTCTTGTGAATGGGGATAATGAATGAGTTCTTCCAAAGAAGCGGGAAAGATCCTTGCGAAATGGACATAAGAAAAAGGGAAGTCAACGGTTGGGCCAAGTGGGTCACGCATTTTTTTAGAACTATTGCGGGCAACCCGTCAGTACCAGGAGAGTAGTCATCCTTAAGTTTATTAATCTTCTCTGCGACAAGTAACGAAGTGATATCAACCGAGACTGGGCGCAGTTGTCCATATAAGAGAAGTAATCATGGTCTAGTTCGAGGATGCGGTCGGTAAACGACTGGCTAAAAAAATGAGCGAATAAGTTTGCGACAATTTTAGGGTCGGACGAAGAAGTGTTGGAGAGTTTAAGGGTAGATGGATAACTATCAGATTTTCGTTTGGCATTTATGAAATGATAAAAACGCTTTGGATCCGTGATAAGACTGGATTGCATTCGGATTAAAATCCCCAAGGATAATGACATCATCACTGGGATCCGTAACATCAAAGAGAGAGTCTATAGCATCTATAGCGAGTTGGTAGCCTTGAATTGGTTGGGAGGGGCGAATGTAGCAGCAAAGTAGGTACAGATTACGTTTAAGAATGGTAATTTTAGCGCAAATAAACTCAAAACTAGCGGTATGCGACGATTTATAAAGTGCTGAGTCGTAGCGGTTGTGTATAGCCAGGAGAACTCTACGGCCAGAAGAATCATCATCTTTCTTGAGACCATCATCGCGAAAAATGTTACATTCGGAAGTAAATAACTCATTACTCTTGAAAGTAGGGGAGAGATTTGTTTCAGAGAGGTCGAAAACATCGTAGGGCAACTTTTGAGAATTAAGGAACACAGTGGAGGTTTTGGTGCGCAAACCGCGTACATTTTGGTAGTAAATGGATAAGTGTTTAACAGTGTTTTTATCTGCGTTAATAAGGCGTGGTTTTGTTAGGAACGAAAATAATTTTTAAAGTTTGCGCGAGTTCGTTGTAGATGTGAGATACGTTTAGATTCAACATGAGAAGCAAAAGTGGACAGATCATTTGCAACATTTCTGGGCGGAATATCGAGACTTTCATGATAGCGAACGAAGATCTGTTTCAGTTCAGCGGGATCGGTTGGGAGGCCTTCTTGATGAAGCGAGACCATGACGTTGGTTTTAGTAATCCCGTCGATACAGATGGTGTCGTCTTTATCATGTAAGTAGGCTAAATATAGACGCACATTATTATAGATCTTGTGGTCTCGAAAGCGTGAGAGAACATAGCGTCCATCTTCGCCAGAATCAGTAAGTTGCTTCGTAAGTCTAGCAGTAGGCGGAAGCAATGGATCTAAGAAGGAAGGAGGTGGTGCAACTAAGTTCGAAGAATTAATAGGCGGGGAAGTGGGAGAGTGAGAAATAATGGAGGGGCAAGACGATTCAGAGGGTGCAGGATTGAGAGTGTGGGAGTGAATGAAATTCGGAAAATTGACGGAGGTCGGTCTTTTACGATGAGAAGACTTTACAGGTGTAAGATCAAATGACACGCGATTGATATTGTGGTTATTTTGAGAGTGGGAGACGAATGGAGATGAAGGGTTAAGATTATGGGATTGGTTGAAGCTGGGGTATTTGTTGAAATACGGGTATAACCCCATTTTCATTTGCCAATTTGGGTGAGGCTCGGGCAGATTATTGCGATTGGAAAGTGAAGGGAGGTGGGCGGACGGCTTTGAGAAGGTACGCGTCCTCATTGCCATACCCTCTACATATATCTTATTCGCTAATTCCCAATTACTTTGTGTGATAACGTAACAAGTTGTGTCCAATAGGATTTGCTCTGTACGATTTTTATCGTAGAGCGGCCAGAGTTTTCTTGTAATTATACATTATTCTAATGATCTCCATCTACTATTTGCTATGGCAATCATTTTATTTCTAACTTCTAGGTTCAGGTTGCAGGGTGGTATCTTAATTGACGGGTCAGCTCGTTCAGGATTTAGAGCTGAACCCTCCCTTGCCAGCTCGTCAGCTTTCTCATTTCCTGAAACGCCATTTCGTCCGGGTACCCAGCAGAGCTTTACATTGTGTTGCGTACCAAGAAGCCGCAGCTCTTCGCGATAGCAGCACACAAGCTTCGATTTTATTTGTGTGGCGGAAATCGCTCTTATCGCTGCCTGGCTGTCAGTGAAAAATGTGATATCATCTGGTGGTATAGCTTTCATTGCAGCGTCCCGGGCAGCAGTTGCCACCGCCAAGACCTCCGCTTGCTATAGTCTGGAAGCCGAATTGACTTCTTCAAATTGAGTTATATAGAAAAAATCCCTGCACCTACTCCCACGTCCATCTTGGATCCATCAGTGTAGTTGGAGGTGGAGTTGTCTTTTAGCGGGATATTAGTTTCCCATTCCTCTCGACTAGGAAATGAACTGGAAAACGGCTTATGAAAGTCTAAATAGGGCACTATGTAGTCTGTGCTAGCATCTCCGCCCATATATTTGCGTAAAATCTGCGCATGCCCCGTCAGGTTTGCCCTCCAACCTTCAGATTGGCTTAATCTTAAAGCACTTCTAGCTGCAGATTCCTTCACAAATAGATCTAAAGGTAATAGATTGAGTATGGTCACTAATCCTGTAGTTGGTGTGCTTTTCATAGCTCCTGTGACACCAATGTACGCCATTCTTTGTACTCTGGTTAGTATCTTGAGGTTTGTGCCCTTACTTGCGGTTGGCCACCATAATAGGCTGCCATATGTCAATATAGGTCTCACAACTGCTGTGTAGAGCCAGAAAATGACTTATGGTTTGGGCCCCCAAGTTTTTCCAAATATTCTGCTACAAGTATAGAGAGCTATCATAGCTTTCCTTGGTCTCTCCCTTGTGCTTAGTCCCCAGTTTAGTTTTTGGTCTAGTATTAACCCTAGATATTCAGCTCTATCAGACATTTTAAGAGGAGTGCCTTCAATGGATGAAATTTTGAATTCCGGTATTTTCCTCTTGTTAGTAAATAGTGTCAGCTCCGTTTTTAGTGGATTTATTCCAAGTCCACTTCTTTTAGTCCAGTTTACCTTAAGGGCGCCTTCCATTTGGTCGCTTAGGGTTGGAAGGAATTTACCCATGGCCAGTAACGCCACATCGTCTGCGTACGCTACGGAGACTCCCAGAGTAGAGGAGAGAGAACACCTCCTTGCGGATTACCTCTACCGGCCGATACTCTTAGTCTCGCATCACCTATTTCTTAGCATGGAAACTATCCATCTGATTAGAGTGCCCTCAATATTCAGATTTTTTAAGGCACCTTCGACTGAATCCGCCGTGACATTATTAAAGGCCCATTCAATGCAGCCAGGGTGTACTCTTTATCATTCAATGATTTTTCAATCGTACTGATAACGCTATGAAGTGCAATAAGGTAAATGTAATTATTGCCAAAACAATGGCATTGGGCAAGAGAGTGTTTTAAACGTCAGCGAGATCGACAAAGCAAAGTTGATGGCCACCAAAATGAGAATGGTCGCCATTCTCTTAGTCGGAGAGAATCAAACAAAACTCATCCAAGTTATCAGGCATCAGTTTCTGATGGAATGTCTCAATTGTTCATTTTGCAATCAGCAACAGCTCAACCTAAGATAAGGAACCTGTGGTATGCGGACTCTGGAGCTACAGACCACATGTCATTCCAGAGGGAGTGGTTCAAGAGTTTCATTCCATTTGAGGAAGAAAAAAGTGAAGTGCGAGTTGGAGACGGCCGAAAGTTGAGGGTGGACGAAATTGGTGACGTTGACGTTCATTCTATAAATTCTAAAGATTCTAATGTTGTTCATACTATAAAAGATGTTCTCTTTGTTTCAGATATTGGGCGTAATTTTATATCTGTTTCAAGGTCAACAGAAAAAGGCATGAAAGTTATTTTCGAAGAAGGTGCCCAACGTGTCATCCTTATGAAAAATCAAACAATCATTGCGGATGGTGTGCGAGAGAACAGGCTATATAAGATGAACTTGGTGCCAACAAAGACAGCTCAACTAAACGTTGTAACGTCAAGCACATTAATGCTGTGGCATGAGCGTTTAGGTCATGTCAATTTTCAGACACTTCGAGAAACAACCACGTGTCAAGTGAAGACCCATTTTGTGCAGGCTGTGCCTATGGCAAGCAACAACGTCAGACTTTTCCAAAGTCAGGAGCTAAGCGGTCTAGTAGTGCTGGTGAAGTTTTTCATGTTTATTACTGCGGTAAGATGAGCATTTCATGAATTTGTGGTGCAAATTATTTTATGTTGTTAAAAGATGATTTTTCAAGATACTGCTAATTTTTCTTTCTCAAAAAGAAAACAGATGTATTAGTTAACCTAATGAAGTTTTGCACAGAAGTTGAAGCTCATGGACATACCACCAGGCCCTTGAGATAGGACGGTGGATTGGAGTTTTGCAACGAGTCATGATACATAAACATAAAGTTTCGACCCCGAGAGCTCCAGAACAGAATGGTTTCATCGAAAGACAGAACAGAACGATAATCGAGAGTGAAAAATCAATGCTACATGAAAAACAACTTCCCTTGTATCTTTGGGCAGAGGCAACACATACCGCAGTTTACCTGCGAAATCGGACAGCATCACACACAATTGGAGGAGTAACGCCTTATGAAAGGTGATTTGGCTCAAAAGCTTCGGTGAAAAACATTTGAATTTTTGGCAGCGAAGTTTATATTCATATTCCAAAAGAGCAGCGAACTAAATGGGGAAACAATTCAATGAAGTGTCTGATGATTGGTTATAACGAGGAGAGCAAAGCGTATAGAATTCCTGCTGGCAGAAGAATATTAATCAGAAGAGATGTGGTATTCAATGAAGGACAACCGACGCTCCACGAAATAGTTGAAAACTGTGATTCAACTAAGCTAAATTGTCAAAATGACTCATCTGATTTGCAGGAAGATGGTTGTTCTGAAAAGACTAAAAGAATTTACAAGAATCCAAGGCTTCCAACTCCCAGAAGCCCGTACAACATAAGGCAAAGTCCAAGGCCGAATTAAGAAGAGTTGTCTGAGGAAGAGCTAATTGTACCGAAGTTTGTGCATGCGATCTGGAGCCGAAGGCGCTTGAGGAAGCCATGAAAGCCGAAGATTTGCAAAAGTGGCTAGATGCTATAAAGTAAGAGATCGACTCACTGGAAACTAATAAACCTGGATGCTAGTCCCAAGAACAGAGGCAGAGCATGTCATTACTAACAGGTGGGTGTTTAAAATTAAGTACGAAGAGACTTTCGCACCGGTTGTTAGATACGATTCTGTCAGAATATTGTTGGCAATAGCAGCGGCAGAAAATCTCGAAGTTTCGATGTCAAAACGGCATTCTTGCATGGGAATTTAGAAGAACATATTTATATGGAACAACCATATGGGTTCGAAGATGGTGATAAAATCTGATTTTTAAATAAAAGCTTATATGGACTTACACAAGCATCAAGGCAATGGAACAAAAGAATTGTTCAATTTCTGATGCAATATGGTCTAGAACCATCAAGAGCTGATCCATGTATATTTGTTTGTAAGTCTAAAGAATCAATAACTTAAATAGCTCTTTATGTAGATACTATATTTATAAAGCAGCTGTTAAATAACCTTAATAATACTTTCAGAGAAGCTGAATTTTTCGTTGGCATACAGATCAAAAGCGATATAGAAAATGGAACTCTCAAAATCTATCAAAGCATTTACACAAATAAAATTTTAAATCGTTTTAATCATGCTAATTGTTCACCTGTTTCTATACCAGCAGAGCCTGGAATCAAATTTTCGAAGGGTAAACAAGCCCAAAAATCTGGAGTTTCCCCGTATAGAGAAGCGATTGGTTCGCTGATGTATTTGATGGTGTGTACAAGGCCAGATATCTCGTATATTGTTGGTGTTGTTAGCAGATTTATGGAGCGTCCTTCCCTAACACATTGGCAAGGAATAAAAAGAATTTTAAGATTCTTAAAGGGAACGTTAGAGCGGGGAATAACCTTCAATAGAGATTCCATCTGCACCGAAATGAAAGCCTACTGTGATGCGGACTGGGCTGGAGACGTTGATACGCGGCGAAGTACAACTGGATGGATCGTGTTTTTAAATAGAGGCATAATTGCTTGGAGCTCTAAGAAACAGACCGTGACTGTGATATCAACAACAGAAACCGAATTCGTAGCTCTATGTTCTACAACAAAAGCTGTTATACACATAAGAAGATTACTGTCGGATCTGGACCAACAACAAACTAAATCTACGATTATAAAAATTGGGGATCTGCATGGCGATTGATCGGGAAACTACTGACTGTCCAAAACATGGATTGGACCAGTAGCGCAACAATCAAGTTCGTAATGTAGTGCTTGCTTTACCTCCTCGTGCTGGTCCCCGGGCAAGTGCATGTATAAATCCTTATTCATGTAGGCCAAAATTGCAAGTGCGCGATTGTCTAGGATCTTATGCCTAGGCTAGGTAACCTGGGCCAGCAACCCGCGTTACCGAAACTTTAACCGCTACGGAAACTAACACAATGCCTCGGATAAGGACTGATAACACGTTGACGACCTTTGGCTATCGTACCCGGACTAAGATTGGTTTCTGGAATGTGAAGACGCTCCTTGACTCTCAAAGTGAAGTGAATTGGAACATGAGTTCACGCGATATAGGCTGGACATATTGGGAGTAAGCGAGATAAGATGGTTAGATGCGGGTGAGTACCAATCCCCAACGCGTAACACTGTATTACTCTACTCCGGAAGACCAACCGGAAACCCCCGTGGATATGGAGTTGGACTGCTGCTAACGCCAACAGCACGCAGAGGCCTAATTACCTGGCAACCGCACGGTGATAGGATTTTAACGGCCAGATTCCGGACGAGAGTACGTCGCGTCACCATCATACAGTGTTACGCCCCCACGGATGGTTCGTCTGAGGAAGAAAAGGAGAACTTCTACAACCAGTTGGGAGCTGTTCATAATGCAACACCCAATGGCGACATTGTCATTGTGATGGGGGACCTGAATGCCAAGGTAGGCTGCGACAACGAAGGGCTCAAACATGTTATGGGACGGCACGGACTACGCAATCGCAATGACAACGGCGAAAGATTTGTTGACTTTTGCAACGCAAATCGTCTTGTCATAGGTGGCACCATGTTTGAGCACAAAGCCTGCCATAAAATCAGTTGGGTGTCAACTGACAGGCAAGCAACCTCCAACCAAATTGACCATTTTGCCATCAGTCGCCGTTTTAGAAGTAGTCTCCTAGACGTACGAAACAGGCGAGGTGCCGACATGGGGTTGGTACGAGATCACCATCTTATGATAGCTACTCTCCGACTACGCACTGCTGCCGTTCGTAGATCTAACGGTCACATAGGTTCAATGTAGACCGACTGAGAGTTCCCACAGTGCGCCAAGAATTAAGGGACCATCTCTCACGTGGAGTGGAAACAATCAGCAGCTCACTGCCCGCCCCCATCCAAGACCATTGGTGCGCTGTGAAAACTGTTTTCACATCAGGTTCTGAAAGGATTGTCAGTCGATCGCAGGAAAACCATAGGGCGTGACTTTCCGAGGATACCTGGAGAAGGATCAACGAACGAAAACAGCTATGAGCTCGAATTGCAGCAACTCCAGCAGCACGGAGGATCGAGCTTGAGTCCCTATATCGCATGAAGATGAGAGAAGTACAGCGTAGCGTGAGACGTGACAAGCGCAAGTACATCAATGCGCTGGCTACGGAAGCTGAAGTAGCAGCAGCGAGGTGCGACAGCAGAACCGTTTATAGAATCACTGAAGAGCTTATAGGTGGCCGAAGCTCTATTCAACACCCAGTGAAAGGCTTAGACGGTTCGTTGCTAATATCGGATGAGGATCAACTGAAGAGATGGAAGGAGCATTTTGTTTCGGTTCTAAACCGAGTATTCACCAGAAATATGCACCCAAGTCAGAGTGAAGTATCCGTAGAAAGAAGTTCCCGAATATGCACCACAACCCCCATTAAAGAGGAGATTATTACCGCAATCAAAGCACTGAAAACTAATAAGGCGGTAGGACTTGACGGCATACATCGACAGAGCTACTGTTTCCACTTGTCGGGAGAACATGGGGAGCCGAGAGTTTTCCGGATGAGTGGAAAAAGGGAATGATTGTCAAGCTCCCTAAAAAAGGCAACCTAATGCAGTGCGAAAACTAGAGAGGTATCTGCGTGCTGCCTGCTGTGGCCAAGATAATAGCTAGAATCATCCTGGAGCGAATCAAAGAACACCTTGAAGACACACTCGACGCCGAACAAGCAGGTTTCCGCTCTGGATCCTCCTGTGTCGATCACATCAACACCCTGCGGATCATCATCGAGCAATGTGTTGAATATCGATCACCAATTCACCTGTTGTTCATCGATTTTGAAAAGGCGTTTGATAGTGTCAATCGGGAATTTATTTGGCGTGCCTTGCGCAGGAGGGGCATTCCGGATAAATTAATAGCAATTATCAAGGCTACATATGATGGGTCCACATGTCACATTCTGCACAGAGGAAGACTGTCTGAGGAATTCGAAGTCCAAAGTGGGGTTCGGCAAGGCTGCATACTTTCGCCAATATTGTTTTTATTGGTGCTATGTGCTGAATGCGGCCTTATCAACAGGAAATGGAGAAATTCGATGGACTCTCACATCTGAACTCAAACTCCTCGACGATGTATGCTTACTGTCTCACAGAATAATGGACCTTCACCAAATGACAGCAAATGTGGAGAGGGAAGCAGACGTCGTTGGGCTGAAAATTAACTCGGCAAAAACAAAAATTATCAGCCTAGGACCAAACTCATCAACTCATATATGCATTGCTGGACAAACGGTTGAGAGAGTAGAGAGTTTCCAATACCTTGGGAGTATTGTCTCAACCGATGGCGGAACCGAACTGGATATAGCCAGCCGAATAGGTAAAGCAAAATCTGCGTTTGGGATACTATCCATAGTTTGGCGAAGTAATGCAATTAGCTTAAACACCAAGCTACGACTGTTCCATTCCAACGTTGAATCCGTGCTGCTATATGGATGTGGTACCTGGAGAGTGACCGACGCTATCACGAGGAAGTTGCAAACGTTTGTCAATAGGTGTCTACGCTACATCTTAAGGATATTCTGGCCAAACCGTATCTCTAACGAACAGCTTTATCAGAGAACGGGCCATGAACCTATAGGCACAACCATACGACGACGAAAGTGACAGTGGATCGGTCACACTCTCCGAAAGGGTGACAGGCCTAGCCTACCCTAACCAAGCGATGCAATGGAACCCGCTTACCCAAGTTGGTAGTATACGCGGCGGTCCTAGGAGTACGTGGCGTAGAACAGTTGAGAAGGAAGCACGGCAACTAAGAAAGAGTTGGGGAGAGCTGACGCACATTTCCACAAATCGCACACGATGGCGCGTAGGCGTTGTAGAGGCGAGAGGGAGTGTTGAAAATATCGCTTTCATCATAATGCAACATCACCATAACCTATTATCATGTTTGAGCTGAATGATTCCAAATTATAATTGTCAATTTTTTTTTAGCTTTTAAGCTTGTCTTTTCCTTTTGTATTTTAAAACTTCTTTCTTCCCTGAACTCTTGAAAAGATAAGTCACATTTTTGTAATCTTCAAAATACCTTAAAATCTTTAATTATTTATACTAAATTACAACTTGAATTATTTAATTGATTTGTTGGCTTTTATTCAAAAGTGTATTTATATTTTTTTACAAAAGATCGCCTCTCCCTTTAAATCTCCTGAAATCGATGGTATTCTCCTGATCATGTAACAGAAAACTGTAACGAAATTTATCTTAATTGTCTCATTACTCAAGTTAGAGTGGTCTTCATACCAAAGAAGGTAAGGTAAGTTACACTACCGCAAAAGACTTCAGAATAATTAGTTTTACCTCCTTGGTCCTGAAAACTTTCTAAAGACTAGCAGACATATACATTCGTAGCAAAGTTAACCCCCCAGCTCAACACGCTTATGCAAAAGTACTGTGTGTTGGCTCAATAGAGAAAACGCTGAAGACAGAGAATACATATTCATCTCTTTTCCCAAGATGTGAAGAAAAAGATTATGAGGAGCAAGAGGACTGCAGCAAAGAAGTTAAATTCGTCGTTATTTGACACTGGGAGCCAGGGTAGTATATTTATAAATGAGTGTTTTACTAGTTACACTAGAGTTTTATTTATGGAATCCAAAAAATATAAAACTGAAAAACTTTATAAATATCTTTGGTTCCCAAATTCGCAAATTTTGATGAGGAAGATAGATAATTGTAGGGTTGTTGCAATCATATCGTTCGTTGATTTGGAGGCGCTGGAAGACTGATTGTCTTTCGTTTGTTTTTCTTTTTCTTTTTTTAATTAATTTCCTTCTTTCCAAATCATTTTATGTTTGATTTGGACGAAAACCTCGAGCCATTACTACCTTACGAAGCAACAATGATAGTATTTTTTATTGTAATACAAATAAGGGCAACTTTTTTGTTCTACATCAAAATATTCGTAGTTTGCGGCAAAACTTTGATTTACTAGTGTGCAACCTAGAAACACTCGTGTACTTACCAGACCTGATTTTTGTTACCGAAATATGGATTTATTCATTTGAAAACGACGACTACGCTATGCCTGGCTATACATTTCATTCCAACACGAATGAATCGTATTCGGCAGGCGGAGTCGGAGTTTTTGTGCGTGATTTGCTAGATTTTGAAGTATATTGTTACAGGTGGTTGAGTGCAGACGTAATCAAAATTTCTTGCAATATATGCGATGAAAATTTAAATTTTGTTTGTATATATAGATTACAATCTTATAACGTTCAATAGTTCCTGAATGAATTTTCAATCTTTTTGAGCAGTGAAAAAGGGGCAAGTCTTGTTATCCTAGGCGACTTCAACATCGATATTTTAAATTCGAACAGTGTATCCGATTCATACCTAGGTCTAACTGCCGAACATGGACTTACCTCCTTTATAAATGAAATCATGAGACCAATCTCAGGTTCATGTTTAGATCACGTTTTTTGTCATTTCGTGAAACCTCAATGTTTTGGTATTAACTTTGATTTTCATATCACTGATCACTGCATGACTGGCATCTTGTTAAAAAATCTGAGAAATGCAAAGCGGGCAATTCCCACTGATACCCCCACCATGACTAAGATTAGATTTGATCTTTTAAACAGTAGGCTTTGCGTAGAAAATTGGGAGGAAGTCTACGCCGAAGGCAGTGTTTCGAAGGCTTATAACATTTTTCAATAAATCCTACAAAAGTATGTTAGATCATCTAGCCACAATGTGGTGCGAAAAAAATCAGAATTTAGATTAAAACCCTGGATAAACCATACCATCCTTAAAAAAATTAAACTCAAAAATCATCTACGGAAAAAATGTTTTAAACATCCACTTAATTCAATATTGTTGAGCCGTTTCAAAAAAATGTGTAAAAATGTTAACAAGGAAATTAGGATGTACCGTGATAGGTACTATTATTCCAAAGTACAAAGTGCCCAAGGCAACCCTAGAAATGAATGGAAAGTGGTAAATAGTATCATCGACCGTAACTGTGATAATATTCCTAGCAATATTGTTCTTAGTAATCAAGGTACTGATATTATAGATCCTACATCTATAGCCAATGAATTTAATGACTTCTTTGGCTCAGTAGGACAATTGTCAATAAGAGAATGCCCCGCATATTGTATTCGTTGCACTGAATCTAGTTTAGTTGAAAGCACATCAAGTTGCGGAAGTTTCTTTTTTGAACAGATTACTGGGCTTGAACTTTTACGCATTATTAATTCTCCGAACAACACCCTCAAGTGCATCGCTCCGAACTTAGTAGACATTTTGGCTCACCTTTTTAACCTAAGCATTTTAACTGGAATTTTCCCAGACAAATTACAGTGTGCTAACGTGAAACCTCTTTTTAAAATAGGTAATGGAAAGGAGAAAAACAACTATAGGCCAATTTCTCTATTGTCTACGATTTCTAAAATTTTTGAAAGAGCTGTTAAGAGTAGAATGTTAGATCACCTCAAGAGGATACATTTTTTTAGTCGTGCGCAGTATGGGTTTAGGGAGGGTCTTTCTACAGAAGATGCACTTCTAGAGTTCTGCTCATTAATAAACAAGGGACTGGATGATAAAAAATGTTGCGCTGGTCTTTTCGTAGACATAACAAAAGCGTTTGACATGGTTGACCACGATATTCTTCTGAAAAAAGTGTATAATGCAGGTTTTAGCGGTTTTGTGTTTAATTGGTTTGTGCCTTATTTAAAGGACAGAATACAAAAAGTAAAAATTGGTGACTGCTTTAGTAACCCGATGGTAATAAACCTAGGTGTACCGCAAGGTTCTGTTCTTGGCCCCGTTTTGTTTTTAATTTATATTAACTCGTTATTCAGTCAACCATTTATTGGAAAAGTAACTGCTTTCGCAGATGACCTTGGCATTGCATATGGTTCAACAAGCCCTTTGGATCTTATTGCGGATATAAACTTTGATGTTAACTTACTAAGAATCTGGTTTGCGAAACACAAATTAGTTGTTAGTAATAAAACAAAATTCATGTTTTTCAGCCTAAGTATGAAGGAGTCTTTAGATTTTCCAATTTACTTCCATGCACAGGATTGTGCTCGCAACTGTTTGCTCAACTGTATATGCAGTGGAGAAAATCTTAAGGCAACATACAATGAAGATGAAACTTGTAGCGTTAAGTGTTTCAAAATTGAAATAGTTCAGCAATTCAAATATCTAGGTATTCTAATTGGCCAAAATATGAGCTGGTCTGAACACATTCTTTCGCTGAAACAATATTTTCGTTCGGTCATCCGTAGTTTTTATCGCCTTAATAAAATTTGTGACTATAGGATCTTAAGAATGGTCTACTTTGGTCTGTTCCACTCTAAGTTACAATATGAAATAACCTGTTGGGGGGGCGCCTACCAAACGAAAATTCAGCCACTTGTTGTTTTGCAAAAGTGCGCTATTAGGAAAGTGTGTACTGCTAACCGTTTTGCCCACTCTATAGTGCTATTTAAAAAATTTAAAATTCTGCCAGTTAGACATCTATACTACTACAAAGTATAGAAAATTTTCTTTATGAGAGGTGGCTACATGCAAAGCCCAATCTCTGACGAACATAATTTGCGTAGCAACTCAGGCTCCGTTGTCAGCATTCCCACTTTTCGCACCTCTCACTATAGAAGCTTTTACTCTATTGTGTCCTGCAAACTTTTTAATAGACTTCCGATGGATTTACGGTTGTTAAGAATACTGTCCGAATTTTTAAACGAAGTTAAAACATGGCTTTTTGATTTTGATCACGAACAAATTGAAGTTTTGCTATCCTTTATTGTGTAACATTAGTATGTATAATATATAACTTAAAAAAAAAAAAAGAATTGTATATTTTGCTCATTCACCCCACATTATTTTCACATTATATTTGAATTTGTTATTTTATATTGAAGTTTTCCTATTAAGAAGTTGTTTTGTTATGAATATATTGTTAATGAAGTGGCATTTATCACTATTTAAACTAGTTAAATAAAAATGCCACTAGCTGTTCTTTATATAATATTGTTATGGAAACCTAAGTAAACCCAATTGTAAATATATACACGAATAATGAATTAATGCCTTCCTAGACATTGAAGGAGCGTTTAACAATGTCAGAACGGATGCGGTGCGCAGAATCTTAACAAACCTCAAAATTCATAACACACTAATCAATTGGATAGTTAATATACTCGAGGAAAGCCATATTATAGTTGAACTTGGATGAACAAGTTTCGAAGCATGTTCAAATACGTTCAACGTTTTCAGATTCTAATATTTTGGTGTGGTTATGGTACTATCAGAATAAAAAAAAAAATAGAATTACGCAATCCAATTTGCATTCTCAAAAAGAATCTCAGTTGAGCTTGTATTTGTTAGGCAAATCCATTGAACTTGCTTAGAGGAAGTGATTAAATCACCCAACCAGAGATATTAGTGTCGAAAGTTTCCGGTGGTCTTCTCTGCTCCAAATACGATTGGGGGTTGAACGACATTTATCAGACACTATAGCTACTCGTATGTAAGTGCTTCCATCCAAGATGATGACCCACAAATTCATCCGAAGTTGTGCGGTTCCTGTAAAATGATTTATTATTAATTTGCAATTTGCCTTGCTTTGGCTTCGTTCCGGTGTCCTTAGTTGCATAATTCATGTCTCTAAGATCAACGCCTTAACAATGGCAGGATGTAAATTCAGTCCATTTGGACGTTACCAATTTGTTCCCAGAGGCTTATGAAATCAAATTGAAATGTTCTTCTGAGCTTAGTGGTAGAGGTGATGCAACGCTCTTGTCTGAGTAAAATTATGATGTCCTTATGTTGCAAAGGTTTATTAGTAGCTTCAGCAGTTGTGTGGTAATGATTGGATGATGATTTTCCATTGAACCCATGCTCAGAAGCTATTATTCATAAGTTGTATGTTGTGAACTGCAGTTTGGCCAGAACTATAATGAGTCTGGGAATTGAATGAGAATCACTTTTCGGAAACACGTTTGCAACTTGGAATTTGCCAATCGACTGCGTGGTAGAACTTATTATATGATATGACTATTTGTGATTTTATTCAATTTGCAATATGTGGACATTTCTGGCTAATATTCAGAAATTATTTACAGAAATATGATCTTATTTTGTCAGATATGGTAATACTTGGGGGTTGAACGGGGTACTTAATCAGTTTTCATGTCTAAACTATTTTTGTTTGCACATCGGTTGATTGGGGTATCATTTTAAAGATAAATTTAAAATGTCGCTTCCATTCAATACAATTCAATTCCGTGAAAATTCAATCACGAGCTCAAGAAAAGTCGATTTTAAATTTAAGAAACAGTTGGAGTTCTATTATCATTCCGTAGGACGGCATATCCATAAGATATGTAAGTAAGTTTTTATTACCAACATGACAAATTACCTCTTTACCATCATCGATGAGGTCGGTGATGAGGAGTGCAGAGCACAAGATATGTGAGATTCCCTACAGCGATCTTGCTTGGAGAGAGCCAAATCACTGCTTGGAACGTCGAAAGGCCCCCGCCAACACGCCAAAGAAACAAGGTGATGGACAGATGAAGCTAAAGTAGTGATACGAGAAAAAAAACGGCTTTCAAGGCTTGGTCAAAGTGCTCTTCTACTAATAGAGATGAAAAAGCTCGCCTTGAAGTGATATATAGCAAAGGTCTCGCGAAGAAGAAGTGCGCCCAATTTCAAGCAAAACGTAAGGAAAGGCCTCTATCGGGAGTTGGAGGAAATATCGTCTTCAGCGTCTGATAGGAACCAGGTAACTCAGAAGCTTCGACAAAACAACTTGAATAAGGGAACAACTATCTTCAAAATAGCCGCCCAGAGAAGAAAAAATGATCAGGAGATTCGTTCCCCAAAGTTTATTAACAATGCTCAAGGCCAGCTTCTTGTGGAAGACGACAAAATTCTCCACAGATGGCGACAGTATTGTGAAAGACTTCTGAACGTACAGTTTCCCCGGGTACACTTTCCAAGATCCGCTCCTAACCATGACGAAGTATCCGACATTACTGTCGAAGAAGTTAGAAATGCTGTCAAATACTCAAAAAAAAAATAAAAGCGGTTGGGCCAGACGATATACCCTCTGAGTTCTGAAAAAAGATGGGAGACATCGGATCCAGATGGCTCATGATTCTTATCTCCAAACTTATGAGCGGTGATCCAATGCCTAATCAGTGGAGGGAAAGTTATGTTCTTCCTCTGCACAAAGGGAAGGGCGATACGCGAAACTGCGATAACTACCGTTCTGTCAAGCTGATGTCACACAACATGAAGATCGTTCAGCGGGTATTAGATGGCCGACTGCGGAAAATAATAAGGCTATCTGATGTCCAGTGCGGGTTTGTCTCGGGTAAATCAACAACAGATGTAATCCAAAGTATAAGGATCATAATGGAAAAACATCGTGATTCCTTAAAGGACTTGCATATGGTGTTGGTTGACTTTGAAAAAGCCTTTGATAGACAACCAAGAGATCTCTTATGGGTGGCGCTAAGACAAAAAGGAGTTCCAGAAACCTACGTGCGCATGATCATGGACATGTATGAGGGAGCAAGGACAAGAGTAAGATGTCCCGCAGGAGTCACCGAAGAGTTCCCAATCAAAGTCGGTGTACACCAGGGAAGCGTCCTCAGTCCTTTGCTATTTATTGCAGTCCTTCATTATCTACTTGAGAGAAAAATGACAGACCCCAAAGTGCATCAGTTATTCTTTGCTGACGATGGAGCTATCATAAGTGAAGATCAAATGGCATTGCAACGAGCACTTGATGTATGGGTGGATGTTTTGGAGGGAAATGGGTACCGTATTAGTTCGAAAAAGACAGAGTATCTGTGCTGCCCGTTCTCTGATCCACACCGGCCTATTCCAGACATTTACTTGAATGGAAAAGTGCTTCCCAAGTGATCAATAGCGAAGCAACTTGTGATGATAACATCAATCATCGCGTAAGAGTAGGGTGGATGAAGTGGCGAGAAAAGTCCGCTATCTTCTGTGATCGAAAAATGCCCCCTAAGCTTAAAGGAAGACTCTACACCGCAGTTGTACGTCCGGCGCTCACATACGGTTCACAATGCTGGACAATGTATAGAAAATTTTAAGGGCAAATTAACGGCAGCTGAGATTTAGATTAGATTAGATTTAGATTTTTTTAGATTTAGATAATTTATTTCTCTTATAATCCAAATAACAATTAATCCATACAGTTTACTTAAAAAGAGAAAAATGTGTAAGTGACATTTATATTTATTTAAATAGTGATAATGCCACTTCAGATGCTTTACAGATATATTTATAATATAAAATGGATGGGGTGACCCTTTTGATGAAGATGCTTCGCATGACAGCAGGAGCAACGAAGATTGATAGAATAAGAAGTTCAAAGATTCGAGGAAGCCTTCATGTAAAAGAACCCATCACAAGCAAGATAGAGCACAACGGGCTCAGTTGGTATTGTCATGTTCAAAGGAGAGATCCTTCGAACCCCGTCAAAAAGGCAATATCAATCAACGTTCCTACGCAGTCGCGCAAAAAAGGCAAGCCAAAAAACAACTGGATCACACAAATCCAAAAACACCAGCATCGATTGGCCTTAGTGACGCAGTGATCCGAAACCGGGAAGTCTGCCGGTACTTCCTGAGATCAAACCGGCAAACCCCACAGGAGGACCAGTAGGGATGCAGTAAAGTGGGAGGGTTGTGATCCTTCTACTCCGGATCATAACTTCGCCGTAAGAAGAAGAAGATGTAAGTAGTCATTGAAGCTCCAGTACGGATTGTAACAAAAGCCACCACTTTTAAGACTGAAGATTTCTTTTATTATGCTGCCCATGATAAAAACATTAAGAGAAGGGAGGTTCAACAATGCATCTAGGCAGAGCCAGGTATACTACAGAAGGCCTCCGTGTAGCTGAGACAAACTAATCTTTGCAGTGTAACCCCAAAGGACCTTTTTTTGGTGATAAACTCTCTTGCCGAAAACACTCTTAAACTTCCAACTGAGAGCACCGTGGCTGTCTTCAACTCAACATGTTTTGGCTAAATAAGTTTACTATCCAGGATGACTCCTTACTTAGCAGGTTCATTTTAAATTCGGATACTGACGCTTTTGAGCACTATCTGAGTCAGACCGATCAACTTATTCCTTTTCGTAAAGAGAACAGCCTCAGTTTTGAGAGTATTAACTGAAATCTCATTCCTAGTTCATCGATCATGTCTACATGTCTTACTACAGTTAAAACTTTTCAGCAACTTGCTTTAGGTGAACAAAAGAAGTACGCAGTCGCATCGGAGATTTTTAAACAATATTTTAATGTTGATGACGTGATGTCCGGTTGCAATGCAAAATGCGCGTTTTCATCTTCAGAAATGGTCTGCAAATGATACCAGGTTCCTTAAGGGTATTCCACCAGAGTTCAGGAGCCCGAGTGCAAAAGCATCATCCAAAGAAAAAACAATTAAAACTTTGGGGATCCACTGGAGCCCTCTAAGTGACACATATTTAAAAAGCAGAAAAATCTATCGGAAATCGCCAAAGGAAGGTTGTCTGAGGAATTTGAGATCCAAAGTGGGGTAAGACAAGGCTGCATTCTTTCACCAATACTATTCCTATTGGTGATTAGCGATGTGCTTCGTGCAGCTTTGTCGACGGGAAACGGAGGAATTCGATGGACTCTCACATCTCAACTTAAACATCTTGACTACGCTTACGACGTATGTTTACTCTCTCATAGAATTATGGACCTCCACCAAATGACAGCAGAAGTGGAGAGGGAGGCTGTCGTCTTCGGGCTGAAAATTAATACCGCAAAAACTAAAATTATCAGTCTTGGAACGAACTTATAGGCTCAAATATGCATTGCTGGACAACCGGTAGAGAGAGTAGAGGATTTCTAGTATCTTGGGAGTATTGTCTCGACCGATAGTGGATCCGAACTGGATATAGCCAACAGAATCGCCAAAGCAAAGTCCGCGTTCGGGATGTTGTCCAAAATATGGCGAATCAATGCAATCAGTTTGAACACCGAGCTAAGACTGTTCCGCTCCAATGTTGAATCCGTGCTGTTATATGGATGCAGCACGTGGAGAGTGACCAATGCTATCACCAGAAAGCTGCAAACGTTCGTTAATAGGTGCCTGCGCAACATCTTAAGGATTTGCTGGCCCAATCGTATCTCTAATGAACGGGTCAGGAACCAATAGGCACAACCATCCAACGAAGAAAGTGGCAGTGGATTAGTCACACCCTCCGAAAGGGTGACAGCTACATAGCGAACCACGCTATGCAATGGAACCCCTTAACTCAGGAGGGCAGAAGACCTGGTGGTCCAAGGAGAACATGGCGCAGAACAGTCGAGAAGGAAGCACCGCAGTTGGGGAAAAGTTGGGGAGAGCTGAGACACATTGCCAGAAACCGTACACAATGGCACGTAGGCGTAGTCGAGGCCCTAGGACCCACAAGGGGATATAGGACATATGTATATTAAAAAAAAAAAATAGTCAACGACTTTAGAATTCCGAGAGAGATAGAAACATTTCAACAATTTGAGCTTCATGGATACTGTAATACCTTAAAAGCATAATACGCAACTGTAGTCTACATCAGAGTAGCTTGACAGTTTGGATTGATACGAAACAGCGATATTGACAGCAAAAACAAAGATCATACCAATCCGATGCAAAAAGGCGCATATTTGACTCACAAGTAGCTAAAGAGTTCGCCTGGATACATTCCACAATAGCCTGGATCGAAAAAACTCTGAAAGACATTTGTCGCAATAAACTCATCAAATAATCCCTCCGATTCTGCTTCTAGGGGTTGCTTGCTAGGACAAATCAAGAGTAATTCAGTATATTGGAGTGGCTGCAACATGATTCCCCAAGTGATACGTCCAAAAACGATATCAGTGTCTCAAACTTAGGACATTGCTGAAAGATTTTCTAATTATAACAGACTAATAGTAGTAGTTGCGTACTGCAAAAGATTTATTACAGAATATAAAGGGAAACTGAAGAATTAATAGTAAGCGAGATTAAAGACACATGCAAGCCCATTATATGTACCCTTAAAGAAAGAGTGTTCTACGAAATGTTGACCTAAAGTATGGAAAAAATATCTTAGCAGAAAAAAAAACTTCTGTCATAAACAATCTTCTAGTAGTAGAATACCGTCTGAAACATACAACCTTATTAGGTACAGAGAAACACCCATGCATTCTTGGCAAGTTTTTACACTGCGGCCTTCGACTAATATTGCCGGCATTAAAGAAAAACATCAGGCCATACATTCTTATGTAAGATGGCATCGGTTCAATACGCAAGCTCACTCAAATAATGGGAATGCTGCCAGCCTCAAGAGTAACACAATCAGGGCCATTTATATTTACTGGTATCGATTACACTGGCCACATTAAGGTGTTGATCGCCAAAGAGCCAAAGAGCCAAAGAACGAAGAAACCGCAAAATTTATCTGTTTAGTAACCAAGGCAGTTCACATTGAACTGGGGAGCGATATCAGCTCCGCAGTCATCAGCGCACATCTGTAAGGCGGTCTACATCCAGAAGACCAATGTGTTCACATTTCTATAGTAATAATGACACCACGTTCGTTGTATTAAACAAGGGAATCCGGAACCACAATAAAAATACAATCAACCAGTCAGAAGCAGATGCATCAAAAAAAAACTTGTAGTGAATGCTATTCAATGACACTTTATACCTCTCACTTCAGAGGACTGTGGGAAGCAGAGGTGAAATCACCACGCCTTTCAAGATCTAATCAAGCTTATTTTTAAATATCTCTCCACCTTGTCAACACAAATATAACCTTGTTTGGATTTTAGACCGCTAACAGAGATTGGCAATTACATCGATGACACTATAATATTAACTGTCGGACACTTTCTTGTTGGAAGTGAACTCAACGCTGTACCTAATCCAATCAATTTTGATCAATGTACCTGATCGACTAATACAAAAGATGTCCCAGGACTTTTGGAAGATTTGGGCATCGGAATAACTTTCACAATTCCAACAACAAATTAAGTGAAAACCCATTGAGAGCACTGAAGTACAACATCAAGAGAATCAGGCTCCTAGTACACTGACTGCACCAGTTCAACAAGTTAATATTGCAGTAACTAAAGAAAAATTCGATGAAGCATAGAAGTATAGAAAAGGGATCAACCAACTGCTATGGTCTTGGCTGCAATCAACGCTCATTAACTCAGTTAGATCGATGCAAGTTGACCAGTGGGCTAAAGTGATGCAAATTAGCAGTTTTGATGATATGGGCCATTTGAACTTGATTTCAAGCTCATGGAACACAATAGTGTTCTTCAATGTGAGCAACTATTAGTCAAAATTTGACACATACAAGGAATGTCTTACGAAAATGAAGACAAATTTGCACGTCCACAAACATAACAGAGACTAAAATGATATTAAATTAAGGAACGTTAAACCAATTTATACATCAAATTCAACAAATTGAGCTGAACAATGACGTGCTACTACATGCAAACAATGAACCAATAAGGAGAGCAAAATGTTAACCATTTGATTTCATAAGTATAGTGGAAAACGAGCTGTTTGGAATATAAGATCAACAATTCGCCCAACGTTATGAAGAAACCATCGGGATTGTACAAGCAAAGGAAAATCATGTGATTAAGTTAATGGAAAACCAACCTACAATAATCGACTTAACGCTCAATACATTTAAGAAAGAACAAAGTCTGAATGAGCAACAAATGAACAAAGTCTGAATGTATTAGTCCCATAAAACAGATATTTTCCCAAAGATTTCAAGGATGGAGCATGCAGTTGACTTACAATGAAGTCAAGAGCACATACTGAGTGACACCTTTTCATTTTCCATTATTTGTATCTTTTCTTTTGCTGATTTTCACATTATTGCATATTTTTACTATATACGAGTAAGGCGACTGAATGAAAAGTACATTTTTAGTTCTCTATCAAACTTAAACCAATCCAGACTATAAGTCGATTCAAAGCCCTGCGTGCTATAATGCTTCAAATAAAAAATTTTCAAAAAAATTTGAGTAAAGCTCCTACATTTCAATGAATTTCTGAAAATGTTGAATATACAATTTACCATGAAGGCTCACCTGCACACCGAACTGTAACTTCACCTAAATTAAATACCATCTTAAGAAGAGCATTTTATTCGCTTCCAAAAAATCTAAATATAATGCAATAGATGTTGCCGTTCGGAAGTTATATGACAGCATCTAATGTGATTCCACTAAACAAAGAAAACTTTTGGCCATAACTCAAAAAGAGGTCGAAATAGACCCAACCTTTAGAATTATTTATTTTCTTGTCTGCATCCTAACAGGGACATACGACAGGGATTCTGGAACACCCTGCATAATGCAGTTCATATGGTGGTGGGTTAATCTCCTTTCTTTCAAAGATTAATGAAACTTAACTCCTTTCCTCTTGATTACACATATAAACATTCTACTTAACATTTATAGCAAATACTTTGCTAAATAAAACTGTATTACCTAGAACAAAATTATGTATGAGTTTTTAAGATACCTAATTGAGAATAACAGTTAAAAGTTTGTTTGAGTTTGCAAAGCTGTAGCTTGTTAACGGTTCTTCATATCTTCTTCATATTATTTTTGGTACGAAACTATTTCAGCAAAATGACCAATAAAATCTCCCAGCTGTAACAGTTCTACATTTATAGTGTAACCAAACCAGAGTTCGCGTGTATCTGTGCAATGTATGGACGAATTGTAAAGAACGTTAATTTGTTTATATTTTTTATATTTTGTTAAGATAATGTTTTTCGGGAGTCGGACAGAATCCCGAAAAACATAATCCCGAAAACCCAAAATCCCGAAAACCCAAAGTCCCGAAAACCCAAAATTCCGAAAATTCACAATCCCGAAACCCACAATCCCGAAAGACGAAATTCCCGAAAATGAAAGTGAACACCTCGCACCCACTCCAAAACCTACAGTGACCCCAAGCTGCGGGGTTGCAGGGGGGCAGCATGTCCGCCCATACATATTCTAATGTTTATGCATTGTGGATATAATATATATATATATTTGAACCTTTGACAAATTTTTAATTTTATATAATTTTTCGGGATTTAGTTTTCGGGATTTTTTTTCGGGATTTTGGCCTTTCAGGATTTTGGACAATTTGATGACATTCTTCTACTGCTACGACGAAAAGTGATTAAATATAGCTATTTGAAAGTTTGCGGTTGTTAACGTTGATGTTCAAAGGTAGGAAATTCCATAACCTAATGGAGTGAATGGAACACAATCTAGAGGAGTTAAGATACTTAAAGCATGGTATATTGATGTTAAAAGTCCTGCGAGAACGGGAAAATTCTAGCTTGCAAAATAAATAAGGTGGTGATTTTGTTGTGATAATTTTGTGAAGGAATATACAAGCTCTGGCATTTAAATACTGCTGTAATGTACAACCTAGCAGGTTCCTAGAGGGAACTGAGATTCTATCATACCTACGAAGACCATGAACATATCGCACTGCATCATTAAAAGCAACCTGAAGCTTATGTTGTGATAGTGAGTCATGGCTACAGTACACGACCTCAGCGTACGTTATTATTGGGATGATTAGTGTTTTCGACGTGTTTCAATCGAAGTAAATCTGGCAGTGAACCAAAGTTTTCGCAGACACCCGTAGATACGGCCTATTACAAGGTTGACGTGGTTGTAGCAAGACAAGTTGCGGCTAATTACAAAGCCAAGGGTGGTGACTGATTCTACCAGCTACAGCTTATTGTTGGATAGCCGTCCGTCAGGAACGAAACTCAAATCGAAGAGCCTTTTTGAGATAAGTATAACCTGGGACTTTGCTGTGTTAAGAAACCAACCATTTTATTCAGACCAGTAATTGATGGCAGCCAAATCCTCATTGAGATGTGAAACTAGTTCATCTATTCTATTCAAGTGTTGGGATAGACAGAGTTGAACATCATCAGCATATAAATATACTGAGACATGTTTGCATACCATGGGCAGGTCCTTAATAAAAATGCAGAACAAAATTGGTCCCAGGATTGAACCCTGGGGTACCCTTGGGTAAGAGGTTTTAGTGTGGAGCATTTTTCTTCGACAACAACTCTTTGCCACCTATTTGACAAGAAACTTTTCAATAGTCTTACAGCTCTTTCACCAAAACCAAAAAAAAATGTTTAAGTTTCCAGCAGAGGATACTGTGATTGACTTTATCGAAAGCCTTAGAAAAGTCTAACAGGCATAGCAAGTTACGAAACCCTTATCAAATTCTAGGCGCACATTATCCAAGATATTGACCATTGCAGATGAGCAGCTATGTCTTGTTCTAAAACCCGATTGAAACGGTCTTAATAAGGTATTAACGGAGAGATGATTTTGAATTTGTTTTGCCAGTACCCTTTCAAAAACTTTTGACAGACACGGTAAAATGCTGATGGGCCTGTAATCGCTGGTAATGGAAGCATTCAACTTTTTTGCAACTGGTATCACTCTTGCATACTTCCAAGCTTGGGGATAAATTGATGTCATAATACAGAAGTTAATTATATGAGTAAGATGACTTAAGATATGTGCAAAACTATTTTCACAAAACGTAAAGGCACTCCATCATCACCCGTAGCATTCGATTTAATTGATGCAAGAATACTTAGAACTTCGTCCTCCAAGACATCTTCAAATTTAGCTTGATGTTGCGCATGAGTATCAGAGCTCAAACTCCAGACCGCTGGACTCTGCATTATTAGCCAGAAAGTAATTGTTGAGTTCGTCAGGATCTAAGGAACAATTTCTACTACCATTATTGCCGATACCAATATCGCGCAGCTTTTTCGACAGCATTTTTGGAGGTAGGGAGGTGCTCAACTTAGAGGAGTAGTAATTCCGCTTAGACTGACCAACAATGCATGTCACCTTATTGCGTGCCATTTTATATGCAGCCCAATTAAGCTGGGACCTTTTTTGTTTCCATTTACTATATAGCTTGTTCCTGCTTTCAAGCGCACTAAGTACTGCCGAAGTAAACTAAGGACATTCATTATTCCGAATGGAAACAGTTTTTATTGGTACATATGTATCATATAAATAATCCAAAAATAATTGAAAACATTTCAGTTTGTCGTTGAGATCAGACTTAAACCTACAGAGCTCCCAAGGAATCGAGGCTGCTGCAGCATGTAGCGAATCTAAATCAATAGCACGAAAGTCCTTAAAATGAAATGACGTCGATCATGGTCGGAGATATCTTCAAGCGATAGCTGATCGTAAAGCAGAACCGATGAAGGTCAGATACAATAATAAAATCGAGAAGACTGGGCGGAACATTCACACGAACGAAACTGAGTCATTGAATATAGTAAGACCACAAGAGGACAGGAAGTCAAACAAACAACAACAATAGACGAATTGCAAAGTAAATATCTTAAATAATCAAGCTTGAGAGAGTTAAGACTTCGCGCATTGATATGGCACACTCTAAGTCCATCTCTATGTTTCGACAATACATTCAACATCACATTTTACTAAAAAAAAATTTAAGTTTTTATATGAAATTTCAGTGAGGGGACTAGAATATACCCTAAGAAAGGTATGCCCGTCGTAAAAGGTGACTTAAATCCAAAAAGTTTAAACTTTTCTCAAAAGTTAAATGAAAAATGAATAATGGAAGAAAACGAGAGATATTAATACCCCAGATGGTAGGCCAGCTACACTGGTAAATCCAGCCTCTTTGTAGGTCTATTGCATGGATTCTGGGGGGTGAACATTTGGTGCTTAAAAACAAACATTTTGGAAGAACTAAAACGGTTGATAGAATACCCCCATCCTAAAAAAAAAAAAGATGATAAGGTAACACTGAAGGCTAAATATCCATAAGCCTGTGAAGAGAGAGATGGGTTCAAGCAATTCAATCAGACACTTCTTAAAGAAATATATAATCTTAAGCAAGAGTTGAAATTGCTGAAAGAATAAATCAACAGCCAACAAAAACAGAATGTCCAATCAGTCGAGTTCTCAACAGATGCAGTAGAACTTAAAAAAGAGACATCGTCACAGGGGAAATAAAAATAAAAAAAGTAAAATGAGTACTTACTTACTTACTTACTTACTTAACGGGCTCCCGACCCGTGAAGAGTCTCTGCCTGAGACACTGTAGCCTTCCATCCTCTGCGATCTCAGGCACGTTGCTTCCAGTTATCCAAACCAAGCGATCTGGCATCCGCGATGGCTTGGTCTTTGAAACGGAGGTTCGGTCTTCCTTGTCGTCTCGAACCTGGTGGCTGGGATTCGAAGATCCTCTTAGCTGGAGCATTATTGTCCATTCGCTCTATGTGGCCGAGCCAATCTAGTCGACGTATTTTGGCCTTTTGGACTACATCCACATCTTGGTACAGCTCATAGAGTTCGCGGTTGTATCTTCTCCTCCATTCGCCCTCCTCGCACACAGGACCAAAAATCCGCCGAAGAATTTTTCTTTCGAAGGAGCCCAGTATCAGCTCTCCCTTCCTGTTTATCGTCCAGCACTCGGCGCCATAAAGCAGAACTGGCAGGATAAGGGTTCTGTAGAGCATACATTTTGTCCTTCGAGTTAGGAGTTTTGAACCCAATTGTTTTGCCAAACCGAAGTAGCAGCGGTTTCCTAGGGTAATTCTTCGCCGGATCTCCACTAGGTTGTCATTTGTGGAGTTCATATTTACTCCGAAGTAGATAAACTCCTTACGAAATTGTTGCTATCAATAGCGACGTTCTGTCCTAGGTGATGGACAGATGCATGTTTGTTTGTTGATAGATTGTACTTAGTCTTATCCACATTTACTGCAAGGCCAACAAATTTCGCCTGTTCTTCAATCGCCGTAAAAGCCTCTATAACGGCACGCTGGGAGCGACCGATGATCGTCTGCATACCTCAGTAGCTGGACGGATCTGTTGAGGAAGTGCCTTCCTTGTTGACACCTGCCCTGCGCACTATCTGCTCTAACACGAGATTAAAGAAGTCACATGATAGTGCGTCTCCTTGCCGAAATCCGGTGCATGTTTGGAATAGTTCGGAGGAACTACTTCCAAATTGCACGTTGCAGCGCGTGTTTTCCAGCATCACGCTACAAAGCTGGATCAGTTTTGCCGGGATTCCGAATTCGGCCATCGCCACATAAAGCTCCTGACGATGAATACTATCATATGCGGCCTTGAAGTCGATGAATAGGTGGTGAGTCTCGACTTGAAATTCATTGGTCTATTCCAGGATTTGCCTCAGTGTGAAAATGTTGTCTATAGTCGATCTGCCGGACCGTAAGCCCCACTGGTACGTGCCGATTAGTGTGTTGCAGAATGGTTTGAGGCGTTGGATAGGATCTTGTATGCGACATTAAGCAGGGATATGCCTCGATAATTCTTGCAAGACATAGGATCGCCTTTTTTGTAGATGGGGCATATGGAGCTGATAGTCCAGTCATCGGGCATGCTTTCTTCCACCCATAGTTGGTTGATGATTTGGTGCATGCGCTTTACCAAAACATCACCACCGTATTTGAAAAGCTCCGCTGGTAAACCAGCAGAACCGGCGGCTTTGTTGTCGTTAAGCTTTTTTATTGCTAAGTCAACTTCTTCTATACTGGGTGCTGGAACTGATTCTTCATTAACTGGACGTCTTCTTGCCCTATCACTCTCTCTACATGATGCCCATTTAGTAGCTGCTGGAAGTGTTGCTTAAACACATCTACTATTCCCTGTGCTTCGGTGACCAGATTTCCTTCGCTGTTTCGAAGAGCCTGTGTTCCGGCCTTGAAGCCAGCAGCCAGTTGCTGGACTTTCTTGTAGAACTTCCGGATGTTGCTTCGATCATGAGACTCTTCGATCTCCTTGAGCTGGGAGACTGCGTAGGCCCTCTTCTTTCTACGCCGTATTTTCTTTTCCTCCCTCCTCCTGGCTCGATACTCTTCCCTTGCTGCCCTTGTTTTGCGCTGCAGCATCTTCATATGTGCATCTTCTGTCACCTTTTTCCAGCGTACTCATTCATCATCATACCACGGGATCTTTCTCTGGGGTGGCTGGTACCCTAAAGTGGTTTTGGCTACCTCTTTGATGATGTCGCGATACTGGGACCACTGGATGTTGGCGTCTGTGGTAGGTGGATGCACGGTACCCGTTGTCTGATTCTGTGTTTACCAACTAACCCGCCAAAGATGTTTTCTTTTCCGACTTTGGCATTGAAGTCTCCGAGCACAATTTTGATATCATACTCCGGACAGGCTCCGTAGGCTCCATCCAGGACGTCATAAAATGATTCCTTGATAGGGTCTTTAGCCTCGTCGGTAGGGTCGTGTGCACATATTAGGCTTATGTTTTGGAAAGTAGCTAGTCAATAACTTTTGTCCTAAGCCGGTTTCCCACGACGAATCCGCATCCTAATACATGCAATCTTTTATGGCAGCTGTAATCGCGGTAATATCTGCCTTGTACCGCGTGAGGACAGACTCAAGTTTTTGAGTAGCACCTGGGGTGTAGAGCGTCCGCACGTTCCAGGTACATACTCTTAGATCGTTGCCCGTTGACGTTCCGGGTCTGGTTGTCATTTGAGGGAAATCCTTATCCGAGGCTCCTCGTGTCTCTCTCATAACTAGTGTTTTTTTTACATGGTCGGGATGCTACCCCGATGGCACAACCTCCAACCTGGAGGGCGCCAGGCCCTTAACCCTAGGACAGCAGGCCGGTTATTCCGGTGCCAGTAACCCACTTTGGGATGTGAGCGCTGCCGTTGGCCCATTTAGGGTTCATCCGCCACCAACTCTTCTCCAACACCCTGGCTCGGTATTGGAAATCCCTATAGACCTGGTATCCGAATATGTCAGAGCAGCTCTATAGGGATTACACTAAATAGTTCGGCCTGACTGGAACTGTAGACGCCACCGTTGGTTCCTTCTAGGGAACTGCTCCGCTGCCGCCTGGTGGTGTCTTAGTAAGAAAGCACTCCTTCCCCCTCTCTCGTCCGCAAAATGAGTACATTCCCAAAAGAAAACTACACAGTTACTAAGTATGCTTCAAATACAGAAAGTAAAAAACAAAAACTAATCAAGCTTGGTCATTATTTGGAGGGAAATAAAATAAAAGCAAGAAAATTAATGTGGATGGAGAGGAATCGTACAAAAACTTCACGAAAATCCTAAACCAAAAGAAAGTGCAATGGTACTCTTATGAGAGCAAGCAATCCTGGCCAATAAAGGTTATTGTGAAAAAGTTGTATCATGCTTAAATTCAAAAAAAGAAAAACAAAATTCAGCTTCCAATTCATATAAAAAAGGTATTTCAAATTAAAGATATACTTGAAATGAAGGTAGCAATCCATACTTTAACTAGGTTAGGTTATTTAGATGGGTGCCTTGTGACAAATAGAGTCACTGCTCACTTAGACCAATAGTTCGGGTCCATTAAGCCTATTCATTTAACTCTGGAAACGTTAAAAGTCCGCCGTTAGAACCACCCAGATAGTGGTATGAATTTCAGGAGGTCCGTAAGCTATACACTGTCTGTTTGCTCGACCGGTGGTTTCATCTTCTATTTTCTTCCGTAGGGAACTGATTGGAGTTACAAAAAGGAGGGCCCGCGCCAAGTGCAGCGCCAAGTGCAGCGCCAACCTTTTCCTAGCAAGCTCATCAGCCCTTTCGTTTCCTTCGATATCCATATGCCATGGTACCCAGCAGAGGGTCACATTGGCTCTGGATATCCCATTTAAGAGTGATTTACAGGTCCTCACAAGCCTTGATCTAATTACATACAGCAGAGTCCAGAACCTTAACGGCTGTCTATATAGACACTGATCGTTTTGCCAACGATATTATTCTCGCGTATAATTCCCATAGCCTGTATGATGGCTGTGATTTCGACCTGAAGGATGCTGCAGTCGTCGCTGATTCTAAAGGAGTTGTTTCCTAGGACCTCACAATAAACTCTGGCTCCCTTGCCAACGTCCATCCGTCGGTATAGAACGCCAGTTCCTTTTTCTTCATGGTTCTTCAGTTCCTCCACTACGTTGTGTCAGAAATTCTTATAGTGAATCTCCTTTCAAATGCTAGCATAGTTGTCGTGTAATCAGTTCCCGTCGATGTACTAGTTAAAATAGAGGCATGGCCGTAAAAGCTCGATGACCACAATCGGCCTTCTCTCAGTCTTACAGCGGTTTTAGTAGCCAAAGTACTATAGTATATATCAGCGGAATGAAACTGAGCATGGTTTCTGGATTTTTGAAAGCTGGTATTGCTTTTCAAGAGCCATCCACCATACTAGTGAACCATATGTGAGAATAGGTCTTACGACCGCTATGTATATCCAGTACACCACAGCTGGTTTCAATGCCTTTTTGCAAGAATAGAAAGCTACGCTAGCTTTTTTGATGCGTTCGGCAGTGTTATCCTTCCAGTTCAGTTTTGGAATCTAGAATTACGCCCAGGTATCGGGCTGAACTTGAAATACTTAGTTCAATACCACCGATGTTTGGGGGTCTGAAGGTAGCAATTGATCTCTTCTTAGTGAAAAGAACTACCTCCGTCTTTGAGGGGTTCACTCCCAGCCCTTTGCTGCTGACCCAGTTATCCACTAGTTGTAGTGCGAGATTGAGTCTTTCGCTGGAGGGAATTTTTCCGAAACCATGATGACCACATCGTCTGAATAGACCGTCGCGTTGAAACCGTTTTCCTTCAGTATTACCTAGATCTCATCCACTACGAGGAGCCATATTAAAGGAGACAGAACTCCGCTTTGGGGGGTTCTTCTGCAGACTCCGGATGGTTACATCTCCTTGCATTGAAAATATAGCCCCTTTAGGAACGCCCCGAGAGTGAACTCTTTAAAGTGGAGGGATCTTTATATGCTTGATACGATCTAGTGTGACATACTGATAGGTCTCAGGTCTTTTGCATTTGTATGTCTCGCTTTCCCTTCTTTGAGAATAAATACGACACGCACCTCCCGCCATGGAATAGTAATATCCACTGACTCTTGCAACATCACAGGTCGAATGTTATCCATCTTATTGCCTTGTATGGAGCAAATGATTTAATTGCATAGACTATCTTATCGTCACCTATTATATTTCTCACCTCTTCCGCGCTTATTCCCGATGTCATCTCTGGAGTGGGTGGATCTTCTTTGGAGATTGATGTGCATCCGGGAAAGTGAGTGCTCAATAGTATATCCAGCATTTCCTCGTGTGACTCTGGCCAGGTACCATCACCTTTCCTAATATTAGATGCAGGCGTTGGTATCTTGGCCAGAAGCGAGACGCTTCGTTTGTTGATTCTATAGATTCGCAAAAGGACTTCCAGGAGTTCTTCTTTGCGAACCTAATCTCTTTCTTGAGGAACTTTACGCTTTCTTTATAGGTAGACCACTCAACGACCCCCTCTTTGGCGAGGTTCCATTCTATTGACCCTATGGATGTACACAGCCATGGTATGGCCGATTCTTACATATGGGTCAACAGTACGGCTCTAAAAAAGGCCTATAATATTACCAAACTTAACAAGGTGCAAAGGACAGCATACAGCACTACAAGTACTCTACGGTCTACCCCGTTAGATGCTCTAACAGTCCTTCTGCATCTTTTACCTTTAGAGCTACACATAACAAACATTATAGCACAAAGCGCGATCAGACTCAGAGAGTCTAGGCCTGGACTGCGAAACTCTACAGGCATAGGACTGTCTACCGAGAGAACTCGTATCGCCCTCAACAAATTACATTATCACCAAAAAGAATTTCATAAAGCCTTTCGACGTACAATTCCCCACAAGATCAGGATAGCAAGATGGGCAGGTGATTAAGGATTTTGACGAAACAATCTACACAGACGGTTCTAAGATGGACTGTGGTGTTGGTGCAGGTGTGTTTTCCGAATCCTTAAACATTTCAAAATCCTAAAGACTTCCAGATAATGCCAGTGTTTTCCAGGCGAAATTACTCGCTATCTGCGAAGCCTGTCGCCAGATCAAATTGAACACAAATATAACGCCAAGGCAAAAGATTGATATCCAAGCTGCTATCAAAGCCATCGCCTCCATCACTACCCCATCGTATCGTATCCTCTAAACTAGTATTAGAATGCCGAAATGAGCTAGTCTCGCTAGTTGGACAATTCAAAGTAACCCTGATCTGGCTTTCGGGACATAGTAACGTTCATAGAAATGAACTTGCAGATGAACTGGCCAGGCAAGACTCAGCCCTCCACCGCTCACTTCCGGAATTAGTCCACGTTCCGCTTGGAGGGGTCAAGGCAGAAATCTCCCCAATATTCCTTAAAAAATCCAACCTCAGATGAACTAGGCTAACAAACTGTGTCATATCCAGAAGGATGTGGCCAGCCTACAACAAAATTAAAACAACCGACTTCCTAAATGCGCTTGTCCGGCACTAGCTAGGGCCAGGCAACGAGTATTAGGAAAACCCTTCTTCTATTCCCTAGAGGAAGTATCAAAGAAAAACATCAAAGAACTTATTACTTTTTTGAATTCCACAGGTTGGATCTAGAGACTCCTCACCAACGCACCGTAACACCCAGGTTACATGAGTTGTGGTAACAAAACGACAGCTAGTGCTAATTGGGTTCTTAAAGAACCGCCACTCTTACCTACCAAGATGGGTAAAACCTCTTGATCTATAATAGCTAGCTAAGGTTATAAAACAAAGCAGAACTAAGTAGTATCTAAATATCTAAAGAAATGAATGCTTTCAAACGGCGGCTTTTCCTTTTAATTCTATAATTATTGACATGATTCAAAAATAAATTGCTAATAAGTCTAACGGCTAGGTGCGATTCCTTGAAGACAAGCGTTAGTCAGTCATCGGGAGGTTTTTTAGAGGATTAAAGCCCACACTATTGCAGAAGGCTCTCTCGCGTATACTCGTACCCTTCTGCAATGTCTATTGATGAAAAAAAAAATTGTTAACTTATCAATTGACCTGTGAGTGAGTGGCATTACCGTATTACGAAAATAAACAATAAACAAACACAGAAAATTTGCGTAACTAATAAAAGACAAATGTACACAAATAAAAGTTTAAATACACATTTAATATATTCTTTAATACTCCCGATTAACCACATTAGATCCTTCCAGGCTTTTTGGAACGTAAATCCATAATGTTTTCTTATATTCTACTTTGTAATATGATGATACTTCTACATGAGTTTACAAAATTCCTTTTTAGCCTACATATGTACATAAGAATGTACCACTGAATCAATTTTTAAATGGACTTCACGTTCGCTTACACTACGGGTCGCGGAATATGGGTGAATTCTGAGAAAGCCAAGCTGCAGGCTATCAAAAGGAACAGCCTTTAAATATAAACGTTAGCTATGTATCTGTATTTACAAAAGAAAAAGCAGTACCAAACAAGCAGCGGATATTGGATAGGTGTGGAGGAATTTGAATTTTCGCTAATATCAACAAGGCGAGCTGATTTCGTCTTCAAATACAGCGGACTCTCCCTAAGTCGAACTCTCCCTAAGTCGAATTTCTCTCTAACTCGAATTTGTTCGCCATATTTTAGCATTCCCCTCAATTTTCCATACAAAAACATCCTCTAAGTCAAACTCCCACTAAGTCCAAACTCCCTCTAACTCGTACACATTCTCTCGATTCTTGGCCTATTTTTTCAAAAAAAAAATTACCCTCACAATTCGTATTTGGTTATATAACTATAACTACCTACATAATTTAACACTCTAAAAATCTGTAGCATCGCTTATGCCATCATCGTTGGTGCGTTGTGTTTCTACCTACCCATATTCAATACGTAATGCGTCTAGGTACCAGTGGCGTGGCGTCCATACAAGCCGATTCCTTCCGGCTTCCCTTTTCAAATATCAAACATTTTTATTTTGCCACTTGCCAACCATCACATGCAATTAAACCATTTTTCATAACTTTATACACGCTCGAAGATGAAATGCTGCGACCGCTTCGGTTGTTTATTCATTTTTACTCATTCACAAACTCGCACACATAGCCGAGACAAGTATGAACTCCGCTAGCGAGAGACAACTTCTTTTTCAAAAGAAAAGCGTGCAATGAATTTTTTTTTTTTTTAAAGCCGTTCATTTTCCGTCTTATGCATTCATTTCTTCACAGTACGAACTTTCAACTCTATTCCTTTCTGGCATATAGTAGAAGTTTATTTGCGATTTCTTTGTCTAACATACATTCGCTTATGAGGAAAATAACCCGGGATTTCTCGACTTTTGTGGATAAACATTGGTGGAGGAGAAAGGTTTTAGTTCGAGGGATTTTTTTTTTTTTATTGTAGGCAACAAAATAAGCCAACCAAAATCGAGTTATTGTGTGATGTTGTGGTTCGAACGATGTTTGAGGTTTTTCTTAAATTTGTTGGGTATAATTCTTTTACAAATTTGAAATGACAGTTGCAAATCGGTTGTGTAATTGTGTGTGATTTATTGAAAATTTGGATGCAAATTTTTGTGAATTATTAGAAAATTTTAAAAATTTAGCAATTACATATTGGTAGTTAAGTTAGTGTTTTAAATTATTAAATTATTATAAAATAGTGAGTGAACTAAGTGAATAGTTATTAGCTATATACCAAGCAAGTAATTATAAATCTACTCAAGAGGTGCCCCATTGAACATTCTAATTATTTTTAGACAAGATGTCTCTAGTTAATTTTGAATATTGTTTAACTGATTTTCTTCTAAAAGAAAGCCACGAGTTCAATAAGCTTTCTTTTTTGCAAAAAAAAAAAAAATTATGGAACTAGGTCGCTCGTCACCATCAATGAAAATTGATTATACGCCAAAGGATGAGTCTCAGAAACATTTTCATGAGTCTTTTTACAAAAAGAATCCATGGCTTACTGGCAGTTGCAAATTAAATAGAATGTTTTGTTTTCCTTGTCTTCTTTTTTCTAATTCTCCTAGTGTTTGAAGTCACACAGGTTTCTTTGATATAAACAATTTTATTAATTCTTCCAAAAAACATATTCAAACGGAAAAGCATATACGCAGCTGCTTGCATTTGCATGAATTTGGCGAATATCGCATAGAGACTTCTTTAGGGAATTCTTACTCTTACGAGGCTCATAATAGAAAAGTTGATCGCAATCGCGATTTAATGAAGCGTTTCATAGGCACTGTAGTTCTTCTAGGAAAACAAGAGCTGGCATTCCGTGGTCACGACAAAAAATCTGGATCAGATAATCGCGGTAATTATATTGAAACCCTTTCATACTTGGCTAAGTACGACCATTTAATGGATTCGCATTTAGAACAAAGTTCAAGTTCCCAAAACTCCATTTTTTCCGGCCTCTTCAATGACATTCAAAATGATTTGATACATAGTGTCGCTGCAGTCATCAAATCCGAAATTAGGGATCAAATCAGTTCAATAAAATTTGTATCTGTGATGGTCGATGAAACACCAGATGTGAGCCACAGAGAACAGCTTAGTATTGTAGTGCGTTATTTAGTAGAAAATAGAAATTAAGAAAGATTTCTAGGTTTCTTTGACGTGAGTATCGGTCGAAAGGCGGTAATTTTGTGTGATAAAATTATAAATGTCTTAGATAGTTATAACTGTAAAGAAAAGTTAATAGGTCAGTCCTACGATGGTGCGGACGTAATGTCCGGTGGCCATGGTGGAGTCCAAATAAGAATCCGGAATATATACCCAATGGCTATTTTTATTCCCTGTTATGCCCATGTTCTGAATCTAGTATTATGTAAATCATTAGAAAGCATTCCTGAGTTGAAATTATTTTTTGGCTTTGTTAGCAGTATCGTTAGGTTTTTTAATAAATCATCTAAAAGAACCAATCTGCTAAAGACAATTGCTGATCGACGAATGCCCTGGGTATCAGAGACTCGATGCCAATATCATTCGCGTATAGTGACATTCACTCCAATTCTCCAATTCCAATTCCAATTGCAGAGAATATATTATAAAAAAACTTTTGAACAGATTTTATGTGAACCAGGTGAATGGGATAACAATACTCTGGTTATGTCCGAAAGTTTGTTGTACTAACTGCAGGACAAAGAACTCTGTTTTTTTGCATGTTACTTCGGTCATATTTGCAAAAACAGATATTGTTTTTAGTTTAGTTCAAAATAAACAAACTGACATAGAGCTTGCGAAGCAAGAGATCGAGGCTTTTGAGTCATGGATTCATTCTGAATTTTTAAACTCATTTGACTCAATCTATGAAAGCGTAAGTAACTGCTCAAAACCTCCACGCAAACGCCGACTAAATAATATTGATTCAAAAACAAATTATAGCCGAATTTTTGTAGCAATTATAGATAATTTTACAAGTCACATTAAGAATAGGTATAGTTCATTTAGTTCATATATTTTCTTTGATTTATTAAACAAATCAAAATATGAATATTTTTCTAGTTCAATGCCGTATTACAAAATATCTTCTTTACCCTATTTCATGGAATTTTTAATTTTACTACTTCAAAAAAGGAACTCAAAGTTTTATACACTACTACCCCTTCACTTAAAAAGCTTGACGTTTTTCAACTTTATAAGCATTTTAATACGGAAATGCTTAGATGCTCTGTCGAAAGATCTTTTTCGACTTTAAAAATAGTCCATACTTAAGAAATTCCCACAAAGAAGAAAGACTGTCAGACCTGGCACTTTTATCTATCGAAAAGCACCTTCTTTTAAAAATTAAAAATAACTCAAATTTTTGGGAAAGAGTTTTAGCAGAATTCGTAAAAAAAAAATCGTAGGATAGCTTTAGAGTACAAATAGGTAGTACATAATTGTAATTGCTAAATTTTTTATATTTAACAACGCTCCGAGTTATTATAGTAACTTATATAGATTATTCTGCCCAGAACGTCACTTTTTTTATGCGATGAGCTCATTGTCTGCGTAAATTCCAATGACTTAAATTATAACAAAGGTGGCTTAGATTGAATATCTTAAATCTGTGTTTCGAATAAGCACCAAAATGGTAAGTCTTGAATAAAACATTTTACTTAAAATCTTTTCTTCTTCCGTCTCTTGAAATTTCACCCCACGCCACTGCTAGGTACCTACCTAAAAAGATACAATTTGTACAAAAATTGCAGGCAAAAAAAAAACAATATTATCCTTTTCCTTGTGTTGTTCGTTGGATTCAAAACAGTTTTTATTTCAAAGCAATGGAAATCTATCTAGAAAAAAAGATCTTGTTTTAGTGAAATTCCAGTTGGAATTCGAAAATCAGTTCAACAGAGCTGATGCAGTTATTCTGTGCAAGTTGGTAGTAAGATCAATTAAAAAAATTGTAAGTTACATGTTACGGAATTACATGTTGCAAAGTAAACCGTGTGGTCAAAAGTTTTGTTTATTTAAAATGTATTGTTTTTAGCTTTAAGGCAATAAGGCGTTGAGTTGGAACAGAAGATTTAAACAACAATAAATTAAACTTTTAAGGGATTACATCATCAGATTGGAAGGTAGGTGATTGTATTCTATATGTGAGGGAGCATCTATTTTTTTACAAATGAATACGTACAAACTTCTGCAGATAAATTATGGCAAAAAGAAAATTGAAAACCTTAGATCTTGGCACGAAGATTCGCCTAATTGAAGAAATTGAGAAGGGACGTAAAAACAAAACCAAAATTGCTGAAGATTTTGATAACTCTGGAATTTGCAAGCAGCTTAGGTTTTCGTGATTTCAAGGCAAGTGAAGGTTGGCAGAGCGAATTTAAAACCAGACACAGCATTCTTGGCAAAGTTTTATCAGGTGAAAGCGCTTCTGTTGACAAAACAAAAGCTGATGAATTTAAGCAACAGTTATCAGAGGTTGTCAGAGGTTTCAAACCGGAAGAATTTTTTTTTTTTTATAATTTTTTTTTTTATAATTTGCGCGCGCCAAATGGGATATGAATACCATTAAATTATTTCAGGGCACGGGCGTTTGCAGAAATTGAGAGAGAGAGAAAGAAAGATTGGTGTAGTGGGTTTGAAACTTAGGTGGTATTAAGTTTCAGTAAACTCCAGGGGTGGCGTCCAGATAACTGGGGAGCTTGTTTGTTTTGCTTTTTTGTCGTTGCTCATGATTCACAGTATTTTTTTCCCTCCACCTGATGTCATCATCACGATCAAGTTGCATTTAAGCCATATGACCACTCTACTGCCAGTGTTATGCCTTCGCAGTAGAGTTGACTAAGCTTTCCCAATTGATCGACTTTTTTATTTATTCCAAACGAAATAAATAGATGATTGTTGAGATCAGGATTTGAACCGTGAACCAAGAGCGTGACGAGCGTTGATGTTACAACTACACCATGGCCACCCTTTTTAATGTCGATGAAGCGAGAATTTTTTTCAAATGTTTACCGACACGTACCTTGGCTTTTAAGGGCGAAAAATGTTTTGTAGGCAATCACAGCAAAGAAAGAGTGACATGTCTTTTAGAATCCAACATGACGGGATCAGAAAAACTAAAACTCTTAAATATCGGCAAGAGCAAAAATTCACGCTGTTTTCAAAAAATAAAATCTTTACCGGTGGTTTATGTACCCAACCAACAGTCTTGGAAGACAGCAGATCTTTTTGCGAGTTAGCTTTTGAAGCTCGACGCAAAATTTGCAAGATCAAAGCGAAAGGTTTTATTGAGTACTTCCCACCCAACATGACTTCAATAGTTCAGCCAATGGACATGGAAATAATACAAAATTTGGAAATACACTATAAGCGCCGTATACTAATAAAAATCTTAAGGATTTGGGAAACCAAAAAAGAAGATTACAAAATATCGTTTCTAGACTGGGTACGGGAAATTTCAAGTGCATGGGTAGAAGATGTAACTCCGTTAATGATTGAAAATTGTTTTAAAAAGACCGGGTTTAGAGACGAAACGTGGGACGAAGAATATGAAATTCCGCTCAATTTACTGAGATCTGAGAACGAGGACGAGCTCAAATTAATTTACATAGAAATGCCAGGAAAAACCGAAATTGAGAAAGCGATTGAAATTATGCAATCTGCAATAGAATTGACTGAGAGTCATTTTTAAAAAAAAATAAACACTTCACCTGTGATGTGAAAAAAACAATCTTTTTTAAGTAAAGTTATTTAAATAAGATGCTGACGATATAACAATGAATTTATGTGCCTTATTTTAATTTTAATTTAGCAAGAAGATGTTTTTTATTTATTTTATTACATTATTTTTTTTTATTTTGATGAACTACTGTATCCTTATTTAATTTAAACCAAGCAAGAAGCTATTTTTTATTTATTTTTTTTTTTTTTTGTTAAATTTTTTAAATTATGTTAACCTTTTTTTTATTAAATAAACGCTTTAAAACCAAAAAAAAATGTTTCTCTCTCTAACTCGAATTTTTCCAAAACTCCCTCTAACTCGAACAAATCATGGTATCCCGTAAAAATTTTACTTAGGGGGAGTCCACTGTAAATATCAAGCCTTGATCCCCTCAGACGCTGCGTCTGAGTAGTATGTATGGTGATAGCGAATAGACGTGTTTTTTTATCGGTCCAGCGAAAGTCTGTTTAAACAGCACTTAATTACCTATTGCAAAAGTTTATGTTTTCGGAAAACCAAATCCAACTTCCATATACAAATAAAAATATAATAGAATAAAGAAATACTCCGGTGCATAATTTTGTTTGCCATTTATAATTGTGCCAAAGTTCTCTCGCCAATAATGTCATCCACATCAGGCATATCAACACGAAACAAAACACAAAGAGACGCTCTCTCCTCCCATACTGGCTCTTCCTCACCTTTAACTAAACTTCTAAGCAACGATAAAGGAGTGATCACTATAAAGGTTTTAGAAGAACAATTAGCTAAACATTCTGCATCTTTGCAACGTAGTTTCGCTGAGAAAATAAACAAAATGCGATCTCAATTTATCCTAGAAATTGAAGAAGTCAAAGAAAGCTGGGCTCAACGTTTCGAGTCAATAAATAATGCGATCTCTAGTATTTTAACCCGTGTTGACAAAATTGCAGATACCATCTCTTGTACGGCTCATCTGCATAGAACTGAGATCCTTGCTCTTCGTAAGTAAGTTAATATCTTGGAGCGAAAAGAAGCTTTTCCAACGGAAGAAGCTTTTCCATTGAAAGCTCTGATCATCTTCACTCTATTGCCTCTGGTGCTGCTGTTCCTGGCGCTGCTGCGACTCATCATTAAAATCACCGTATTGTATTTGTATTCTCTTGTTATATTATTTAAAAATTGCATTGATACATTATTTTAAAATTGTTATTGATTAGCTCTTCTTTTTTATTTTATTTTCTCTTTCCTTTCACCTCTCTGCCCTGTGCTCTTAAGTGTCTGGCGTTATATTCGTTTGTTCTGTTTTCGTTTTTAGTATAATATGAATAGAGTACGTTCCAGTTACAGTGTGAATAAAAAATCAACGCACACAATGATTAATGTTCTGTCTAATTGTCGTGATGGCTTTAAGGTTTGTCATATAAATACACGTAGTCTTAATCAGCATAAATTAGATTATTTGAAATACATGTTTACAAATTCTGGAGTTGATGTTGTTTGTGTTTGTGAAACTTGGTTTAAGCGTGATATACCTGATACACAGTATAATATACCCAATTATGTAATTTCAAGAAATGATAGAACAACTTATACATGGGGTGGCGGGATTGCAATTTACAGCAAATCGTCTCTAAAATGTAAAATTATTAGTAAATCTGTGGGTACTGAATCAGAGTTGTTAATTGCTGAAATCCATGACGGTTGCACCAAATGCTTGGTTGCGTGTGCCTATGTTCCGGATCGGAGTTGTTCTCCTCAACCATTTTTCTCTGTTCTTTCACAATATTCGTCTGTTTACGAACACGTAATTGCCTGTGGTGACTTTAATTCAAACCTGCTAAACAATGATTCTCGTGCCTTCCAAATAAAAGATTTTTTTTCCTCTGTAGGACTTCATATATTTAATGTCACCTATCCAACGCGGTTTGCTAAAGACTGCATTCCTAGCCTCCTCGATCTGACAATCGTATCCGACCAATCTCGTGTTATTCTCTTCGAGCAGCTTTCGCTTGACTGTATCTCTGATCATGACCTCTTATTTTGTACTTACAATATTGAATTTGGTCACTCTGCTGTCCCACTGAATTTTACATTTAAGGACTTTAGGTCAATAAACATTGACGACCTCCAATATGCCGCCTATTCGGCACCCTGGAATGACTGTTGGTTAATTTCTGATCCCGATTCCAAACTAAACTATTTTCAAGAAGTAGTTACGGAGTTATACAATCAATATGTACCAGTTAAAACGGTTAGTGTTCGAAATAGTAGCTGTCCTTGGTTTACTAACGAAGTTATCAAGACCATAAAAGCTCGTAACAAACTTTATAGCAAATGGAAACACAGTCCATCTAATTCAAATTGGTTTGCTTATAAAGCGATACGGAACTATTCGACTATGATAATACGAAACTCTAAAAGAAACTATTACGCCTCTAAGCTGAATACGTCCCTTCCCCCAAAAAAGCTATGGAGTAATCTGCGACAAATTGGTATTTCCAGTGCTAAAAATAATTTAAAATGTGACATTGATCCTGATATTTTAAATAATTATTTTCTTGAAAATGCTGAGGAGTTAAGTTTTAATTTTCTTGAAAATACTAACCCAACCTTACATCCAGTTCGAGATTTTGAACTTCAATCAGTAACTGACAATGAGGTTATAAACGCAACCATTAAATCAAACGCTGTTGGTGAAGATGGGATACCACTGTGCTTTATAAAATTAATTCTGCCCCACATCGTAAGTCACTTGACCCATATTATTAACCACTGTATTACAACGTCTACTTTCCCCAAATCTTGGAAGATAGCTCGAATAATACATGTTGCAAAAAAAAAATTCTCCGACATCTCCCCCCGATTTTAGACCAATAAGCATCTTACCTTGCTTGTCAAAAGTCTTTGAGAAACTTATGGCAAAACAGATTCTTCAACTCCTATCTCTCAATAGCCTTCTGTGTGCAGGACAATCTGGTTTCAGATCTAACCACAGTTGCTCTACTGCTATGGTTAAGATCTTCGAAGATATTAGACAACTATTTGATAAGGGATGGCTTATGTTTGCTTGATTTTTCAAAGGCTTTTGACAAAGTAAACCACAAAATTCTTTGCTGGAAATTAAAACATTTCTTTGGTTTTGGTACTAGCGCAGTCGCTTTTTGAAAGCTTTCTTTCTGATAGATTTCAAAAAGTTGTAACTTGCGATTCTTGTTCAGCTCTTCTACCGGTGGAGCAGGGTATGCCACAAGGTTCAATCCTTGGTCCCATAATGTTCTGTATGTTCATTAATGACTTACCATCTGTCTGTAAATATACATCGGTTCATCTCTATGCTAATGATGTTCAGCTGTACCTGGCTAGGCCATTCAATAATACAGATGAACTTGTGTACAAATTAAATGTGTACCTTTGCAGTATTTATTCCTGGTCTGTAGCTAATGGACTAGTATTAAATCCAAATAAGTCGCAGGTTATTAATATATCGAGTAAAAAAGTAATCCTCAATACCATACCTGATGTTGTACTTTCTGACAATAAACTAAAAGTTGTTCAAACAATAGTCTGGGTTTTGTTACCAATTTGAACTTATCAGGATACGACCATACCAACTATGTAATAGGAAGAATATATGAATGCCTTCGTAAGCTATGGGTAACCGCAAGTTTTACGCCCACTGAAACGAGACGAAAGCTTGTAATAAGCCTCATTTTACGCCCACTGAAACGAACGTATGCCGAGGTCGTATACTGTAACATTGATTCCTTGTCCCAACGCAAGCTGCAAGTAGCATTCAATGACGCAGTAAGATATATTCACGGATTACCAAAATACGAACATATTTTACAACATACAAAAAGCTTACTGGGCACTACTCTCAAACATTACATTGACGCCAGAAATTGTATTTTCTTACATAATACTTTAACTAATAAGATTCCTATCTATTTATATGAAAAACTTAATTTCATTCGGTCCCGTAGAACCCTGTGTTTAATTCCACCACGTTATAACTACTTGAATTCGTCCCGTTTATTTTTTATTTATGCTATCAAATTATGAAACTCTCTACCAATAAATATCAGAACTATTACCAATGTCACTCACTTTAAAAGCGCAATTTTTATACATTTCTCACTTCTATCTTAAATTCTATGTTGTTCTGTCTTTCTTTTTCCTCTTCTATCTCCTAACTAAATATTTTTATAATTTTAGCTTTAAGATATATGATTTTTATTTATTTATTTATTTATCTATTATTTATTTTGTTTTTTTCTGTTTCTTCTTATTAATTGAAATTATGTGCTGAATGTTTAACTCTATGTACTATAAAAGATATTTATCTTAATGTACCCATGTTATTTAAATAAATTGAATTGAATTGACCCAAATCGGGCATCTGTTTCTTCAGGTTAGGTGCGACTGAAATTAAGAACCTGCGCCATGTTTTAATCTGACAAAATCTATCTTTCCTTCTCTAATTTCTAATTTTCTATACTCTAGACACAGTCTGAAGTGATGATGACAAAAAAATGCACGTTGATACGAGTAGAACTAATTTTAGTACTCTCTGTGAGTGAAAACTAATAATGGGAGCACACGCTTAGTAAATTCACAAAAAGACTACTTTTTTTATTTAATGAATAGTTTTGATCTATCGCTACAAGTACTCATACGTGTGTAGTAAAAGCCATTAGCAATCATAGGTACAGTTTTCTTTACGTAGATGTTACATCACAAATCCTGATCTTAAGATACATTGCAGTGAATGTCCCGCCGCTCCCTTTACAGACCACAGTTATAAAACACTCTAATTTGTTTCTACCCACTGTGTACTTTCACATCCAGTAGTGAATCCCCAATTCCCATTGACCCTGATGAACTTTTGAAATCATTCACAAACCACTTTAAAAAAAAAAAAAAAAACATTTCGCCACCTCCCAATAAAATAAGGTAAACCCCATCATTCAACTCTTTCAATTTACTGATCCTACCCACAACCGGATAGCAATTACCGAATCCTTCTGATTGTGTACTTATATACTATATGTAGCTCAACTTTTCAACCGAATCTTTTCCCGCTTTCTCTTTTTCCCTGCCCATTCATAATTGAATTTTGATTTTGTAATTTTCTTTTATCGTTCAATTTTCATTAATTCGCCCCATAGCTCTTCAGTTCTGCCCACGGGTACTTCATTCCCAAGTTTTATGTGTTGGAAAGTGATTACTAAAGAAATTCACTGGCGAGTTTATCCTTCGCGCCCACTAAATGAAATATAAAAAAAAAAAAAAAACACAGAACAAGAAGGACTCGAAAAAGAATAGAGAAGAAGAAGGATAAAGCAAAGGATTCTCTTTCATCCACATTATTGAATAATTATTACGTCGAGCTGTGTTCCGAATGAGCACTGGTTGGTTGTGGGAATAGTTTCTGGCATCTATGCCACTTTGCTGCGAAAAAATCGTCGGAATGTGCACTTAGCTTTTGATGTCACGCGATAAAATGGAGTCGTTAAGGATGGTAGATTATCTCTTAGTTTCTAGGAGAATCGCAGATTGTCCAATTCAACAAATTTTCAGGATTACGATGGGGATTACTTTAAGATTCCTTTTTTTGTAGTGTAGCGTGAAACTATTTGAAGATAATTCGAAGGAGGCATCAAGGAATTTTTCAAAGCATTAAACGATATTCCACCGAAGGAATTCTAATTTTATTTGGTTTAGAAGAGTACTGGGATGTAGCGAGATTTAGTACAGATAGTGGTGATATAAATAGGTGATTTGAAGACCGAAAACTAAAAATTTATTTAATCTAAATTAACAGCTGCACAGAAATTTTACAAGTCAAAGTTATCGGCATTGTGTTAGTGTCACAGTTGATTGGTCACCTCGTAGGGATCTGGAATTTTTTAAAGAGTGTCGACTGAACCACCATCTCTTGCGCGCACTCCATTTCACCGTGTGCAGGAAAAAAGCAAGACAAAAAAATTAAAAAAAAAACAATAAATAAATTATAAAACAAACTCAACAATACCACCCACAATCACACAAAAAACCTATCGAACATACCACACACAAAAAAAAAGCAACCTGCAACTTTGTGATTCCATTCGCTATCCCTCCACTCTTCCTCGCATAAATGCAAGCCTTTGCTGGCATCTATTGCATGTATGTGGTTTCGTTTGTTGTTTTGATTTTTTGTGTACGCGAGCAAATAAATGCCTGCTAACTTTTAATTAAAATATTTCCCTGTAAAGGCCCAACACTGGCAGCAGAGTTTTTACAGAATTTTGGAATTAAAGGGACAATAGGGACATAACAATTTAATATTTTAATACAAACTCACCGTTAAACTTTATTTATGACCTGTCAATGCCAAAACATCAATCAAGGTTTACGTTTTTATCACGATGAAGTTCAAGAACGAGTATCGTTTAGAAATTATTAAAAATTACTAACGAAATTCTGTGTCGGTTGTCGCAACTTTGAGAGCACTTACCACATAATGGCGAATTTTGCATAAAAATCTTGGCTTACACCCTTACATAATCGAATTAACTCAAGAACCGAAGCCTCTTGATCATTTAAAAAGCCGAAACTTCTTCAATTGGGATCTGCAAAAGTTTGAAGAAAATCCTGAATTTCATCGAAAAATCATTTTCAGTGATGAAGCTTATTTTTGGCTTAATTGCTTTGTCAATAAGCAAAATGTGCATTATTGGACAGCAAAAAACTCCATCCACAAAAAGTGACCGTTTAGTGTGGATTAAATGCCGGAGGTGTGTTTGGACCATATTTTTTCGTCGATGAAGATGATCGCCATGTTACGGTCAATGGAGTTCTCTATCGTGTCATGTTGGAAGACTATTTTTGGCCAGAATTGGATGGACTTGAAATCAGTGATATGTGGTTCCAACAAGTTCTATTGAAGGGCAAGCTCTGTAATCGTGTAATCTCGAGAAAAGGTCCGGGCGAATGGTCAGCTCGCTCATGCGATTTAACGCCGATGGATTTATTTTTATGGGGTTACGTTAAGTTGGAACTCAGGAACAATATCGAACGCGAAATTGCCGTCCGATATGTGTGGAAGAGTGGTGGAAAATTGGCTCCAAAAAATCGATTACTGTAAACGTGCTCACGGTAATCATATGAACGAGATCGAATTCCGTACTTAAATCTAACATGTGTGCTATATTTGGAATGAATTTCAGCTCGTTATCTCAATTATTCTTTATTTTATTTAAATACAAATTTGTTATGTCCTTATTGAGCCTATTTTTAATCTTTGGTGCATTTATTCTTTCGTTGAGTGTTTTGTGTATTGTAGGTGTCAAATAGTCTCATTGACTAATATTCGTAGGTTAAGGAACAATTTGATTCTGTTGTTGCCCAGTTATTCAAACGCAAACCCAGCCTCACAATGACACCATAGATGTTTTAGCGCCTCTTGGACAGCCTGACCATAATATCATATCAGCAAAATTCGATATACTTTAACCAATCAGTTAAGGAAAAAACTGGCAATACGAAAAAGCCAAGTGGGTAGCTTCTTTATGAGTTTTAACTGGTCGATATGCCACCTCGATAGAGACGTAAATGCCGCTACTGATATGATCACCGACACTATCCTCTTAGGTATGAATGACCTTATTTTTAACAGAATAAAGAGCATTAAACCTAAGGCAAACTCGTGGTTTGACCAGAGCTGTAAAGAATCTAGCAGATTAAAAGATTAAAAGTAAGTTTTCGATCTTATAAAGCAAACGATTTCGAGCAAAATCGAAAGAAATTTTAAAAAAACAAAAAAATTCTAATGCTCACATTCGACGTGTAAAATTTGTACACGACCAAAAATTGAGGCAAAAACTCCTACAATGTCCCAAAGGTAGTAAAAATTGTTGGTCATTCGTCAAAATTATTAAGAATTCTGCCTCGTCTGCCATCTCTACGCTCATTTTCAATGACATTCCAGCTGTCAGATAATGCTTTGCCTCCGCCTGTACTTGAGATCGTCTAATTTTCCATGGGACAAGTTCACTTTCGCACTCGTATAGTTGCAGGAGTACTCAAAGGTTTTAACATACACAAATCCGCTGGTGCAGATGGTGTCCGTTGTAGTTACGCGTCTTCTTTCCAAGGTCATGGAAACCGCTGATAAATCCATCAGCTTATGAAATATCTCGATTCACGAAAACTCCTTAATGACCGGCAGTATGGTTTTCCTAGCAACAGGTCCACTGGTGATTTAATGGCATATCTCACCGAGAAGTGGAACCAATCTCTCCATCACTTCGGCGAAACTAAGATGGTTGCGCTTGATATTTCAAAGGCATTTGACTGGGTTTGGCATCTTCAACGGATTAGAAATTACCTTTTGAGGCGTTCAATATAAGTTGTCTTGAACGGCTTCAAGTCTGCAGTTCATCATATAAATGCTAGTGTTCCCCAAGGCTCTGTTTAGTCTCTGACTCTTTTTTCTTATTTTTATTAATGATCTCTTGTTCGCAACCACTGATCCAATCCATTCCTTCACTGATGACAGACCCCTCAGTTTTTAATATGCGTCCCCTAACTCAGGACGTGAGTCTACGTGTACTCCTTGACCGTAGAACAGGAATGACAACGTACATATATTAAATACATTAAATTCCGGCCTGAACAACATAATCAAATGGGGTTCAACCAACAGAGTGGAATTTAATGCTTCCAAAACACAATGCTGTTTTCTGTCTCTTAAGGGAAACCAAAACCCGCAACCATCATCCATGATGTGCATCGCTGAAACCGAAAGTCTTGCAATTCTTGGTATGTGTATTAATTGATTGATTGCTGCATAACGTCAAGGATTCCTTAAGCAGTACAAGAAATATTTTACCCCGTCTGATCTGGCCTCAATATATAAGACATTCATCCGCCCAAAGCCGGAATATAATGCCTACATCTGATCTGATGCACCCAATACCGTTCTGCATATTCCACACAGGGTACAGAATCGCTCGTTAAAACTTATAGGTGATGATAGATACTTTTTTGTAAAAAAAAAAAATGTTCCAGCGAAATAGCCAGTTGCATTCCTCCCTTCAAAATTTCACCCACAATACGCATCATACTTCGAATGGACAGCAGTTCATCTTTAAGCCCCACTTCGGTCGTACTGTCAAATATAGCGATTCGTATATAAGCCGAACGACACGAATGTGGAATGATCTTCCAGGCTCTGTATTTCATACCACTTATCCCAGTAAATTTGCCACAGCGGGTAAATAACACTGGTGCTACTATTAATGTATGCCACACAGAAGTATCGCGCTCTATGTTAAAAACGAAGTGAACTTTCAGCTGTAGTCCAAGTTTGGTAGCTCGGATGACTCATTCGTCCAATTCTGCTGGGTCAAATAAAAAGCTGGGTCAAATTCGGAAAGCCCGAGCTCGGAAAATAACTCACTTTTAACCACCGCGATCAAATTTCAGAGTGTATAACTAGTATTCTTTCCCCGCAATCCCACAATTAAAGTTGTTGTTGCGGGTGATCTAAAAATACACAATGCTAGTTAACTTTGTCACTCTGGACCAACACCAGAGCTTTGCTGAACTTTGCAAGCGACATGCATTCCTGACGTCAAAAGTCACAACGAAAATCTCCTATTTCTATTTTTACCTTCTTTTTCTCTCCTACTCGCAATCCAATCTATTCATTGACGGACGACAGCACTCTTGACCTCGTTTATTCAACTCCACGACGAGGGTCCCAAACAGCGAATGTCTACCGAACTCATCTGATATTAATGAAATCCTCTATTGTGGTGTGAGCGAGTTGAGTTTAATGCGTCGGCTACTATCGCAGCCAAATCCAAAATGACAGGTGTTGTTGTTGAGTGTATGTTTCGGATTCCTCAAAAGATGTAAATTTCACTCTGAAAGACTTGGCTATAATCTATTAAGCTTACATTCCTCCGAGACTTAAATACAATTTGCATTTTTGGGTGGAAAGTTTGCTTGATCATGTTCAGCGACAAGCATGTAGATTGATCGGCGATCAGTCTAATTGCAATGATATTCCCTCTCTCGGACACTGCCGGAATGTTAGGTACTTAGCGCTCCTGTATCGCTACTTCCATCACAATTGTTCGGATGAAATCTATAGCTGTGCCACTCCAGTTCATCTGTTTAATCGCTTCATCACAATCACTTTTTTTTTTGTCGGGACGGGTACACCCTACTGAAACAGATCAATTTTACAACCAACCAGAGAACCCCATTTTAATATGTTTTTTGTGTCTTTTGGAAAAAGACGAATAGACGCTACAGTGATGAAGACCTTAGGTCACCAGCACTCACCACATCAGCACCGAAGATCCGCCACCTGATCCGATCAAAGGCAGGACAATCACATAGGAAGTATTCCTCTCCACTAAATAGTCAATAGAAGCCCTAACCCAGGACGCTGGCAAACCCAGCGTGGGTCCAGGTCCAGAGAAATTCTCTTCTGAGCCTTGTCTAATAAGCTCGTCAGAGATCTCATTTCCTGTTATCCCTTTGTGTCCTGGGACCCAAACAAGATTCAATGAGTTCAGCATTCTGCATTTTGGAGTTTGGCGAAAGGAGCAGTAACGTATTTACGTGAGAGCTTATTCCACCAAATAACTGACGCATATGAGAGGAAGGGTCTTATCATTGCCGAGTAGATCCAAAGGACTTCCCTTGGCGACAAGGCCCATGTCTTGCCGAAAACGCCTTTGCATTGCCAGAAGACTCATAGAGCTTTGGAAATCTTCAGCTCGACATATTTCGTCGAAAGAAGTTTGCTATCTAAGATTACTCCTAAATATTCGGTTTCCTTGGAGAGTTGGATAGTGACGCTTTTTAGCACTGACTGAGTCAGACCAGTCAATTTCCTCCTTCTCGTGAAGAGAACCACCTCGGTTTTGAGATGATTAACTGCCCATTCCTAGCGCACCAATCGTCGATTGTGTTTAGGTCCATCTGCACCTTAGAGGAGACAGTCACTAGGCACGATCCGACAGTCAAAACGGCGGTATCTTCTGCTTATGCTTGAGCGCAGACGCTAGAACTATTGAGTGTGTTTAACAGAGAGTCAACCAGCATGCACCAAAGCAGTGGAGACAGAATACCGCCTTGTGGGCAGCCCCTGTTTACACCTTCCATAATACACCGGCCAAAATCTACATCTACTATGAATGTTCTGTTCACCAGCATTGCTTTGATCCACAATAGTAGTGATTCTTCTACGACGTTTTTCTACGACGATTTCTGGCGGAGCTACGAGTACACATGCTGGCAAAAGTCATATTGTCAAAGGCACCCTCAATGACTATGAAAATGCCTATCGCGTACTCTTTCCTGTCAAACGCATATTCTATTCTGCTGACCAGATTTTGGAGAGCAGTCTCACAAGATTTTCCGCGTTGATAGGCATGTTGCATCTCTGACAGAGGATGTACCCTCACAGCAACTTTGCGCACATGTAGCTCAACCAATCTTTCCATGCTTTTCAGCAGGAAGGACGTCAGACTAATAGGTCTGAAGCTCTTGGCGAGAGAGTAGTTATCTCTGCTCTGACTGTTCGCCAGGGGGTTGGTATATATGCCAGTGCCAAGCCAGCAGTGAAGATTCTCTTCAGAGTTGGCACCAGATGACTATTACCTTATTTCAGCATAGCTGAGCATGTTCCGTCAAGTGTCTTGAATCTGTCAAAAGATGCGATAGCATATTTGATAGCTTCATCCGTCGCCATGACCGATGCAGTATACCAGCTGCTCCGAGTTGCTTGACTCAGCCCGCTAACGGCTTCACTAGTTGAAACGTATGTCCTTATGATATGCTTAATTATCCAAGGTAACCTTTCTTCTCCTTGCGCCATCACCTTAACTATATAGTCAAAGTGCATCTTTAATGTATCTAAAAACAATGGTGATGTGACAGTTTCAAGATGCAGCAGGGAGTGTTTATCGGCATTCGAAAAATTCGCTTTAAGAAGTAATTTTGAAACTTCTCAACTTCTTCAAATGACAGTACCCACCGTACAAAAGTATCGAAATAGCAGTTGAACGAAATGAATTTCTTCATTTGAATTTCTTCAAGCTATGTGTTAATACTGTAATACTGTTAATATAGCGCCCCGTACTGAAGAAATTGCTCTCTTAGCTTCAGCTAGTTTAACCTCTAGATCTATGATAGATACTCATATTTGGGTTTGCTGATATTAGAACACCTAGGTATTTATATTCACTTACAATCTCGAACGCCTCTCTCCGATACGTCCACTTCTCATTGCGTGAATATTTGCCACCGCCACCTCTAAACACCAGAGATATATGTATGTAGATGGAATTGCGAAACTATCCCTCACGCCGCAACTGAGTCTGTTAATTCTAATTGTCATCTGTTGCTTGGATTGCAGTATATATGCATTCGATGATAACCAACCGAAGACAGGAGGCCAAATTTAGTTGACAGTGAGCTTTCACTAAAGTCTCAGCTGCCCATTCCAGTCAGTCCGGTTAATGAAGTTTTAGCCTTTATCTTTTGCAGAGTTTAAATCAATTGTTTTTTTTTTTTTTTCTCGTGAGCTAGCAACAGTGGGTTGGATCACGAAAGGATTACTTCACTGTTTTTCGTTGATATTAAACTTTCTCCAAATTTACTAACTTTTAAGTCTGCATTTATACTTTCAGCGCCGAATAGACCGATTTAGCCTTAAAAATACTGTCATGCTTAGGCCTCTTTAATTGTCTTACACTGACAATATGTAAATTCCTATCGATTACAAAATCTCTTGCAACTCCAACGAACTTCACGTTAATCCGGAGAAAATTACCTTTTCATGCTCTGTATTTTCCTGCTGCTACTGAGAGTCTGACCATAACTGCTTTTCATTCTATTCCTCCTCTCTTTTTGAAGCATAAATGCTACAAGGCATCCGTTTCCATCTCCGAATAATTTAAATTTCCATTTCCTCTTGCTCTCCCATGAAAGCAGAGCCAACCGAAAATGAGCACAAAAATTATCATATTAATGGTATGGTCTATGGTCTTTTAAGCAAATTAGTTTAAATTAGCAAGACTCTTGGCCACACACGTACCAGCAAAATAAAAAATAAAAGAAATCTCTTCCAGACGAAAGGCAGCAACACAACAGAAAGGAACACAGATCTTTCCAACTATAAAGCTCCCTGTCGTAATAATATGGAAATCACGTCCTCATCATAGTCCGCGCACAAACACCACTGGGATTCCTGCCCCGTACCGTATCCATCTACACGATACTGTACTGGAGAAAAGAATGAAATATTGTTCCGAGGAGTTAGAAAATCGGCAGCAAAAAAAAAAGTTTGTTACATTTAGTCTCTCCTGAGTTGGTTCTGAAATTGGTTAGTTCGCCTTCCCTTGCAGTGTAGATTTTGCTAGCCACCCGTCGTCGCTGGAAACTTAATTAGCTGTGAATTAAGTTTTCGCAGGAAAGTCTTTCGGCCACATCAACTCTAGGACACACATTCAGCGTGCCTCAAACCCGACCACCATCACATCCATATTAACAGCCCTCAACCATGTTAAAGCACAAAAAACAACAAGTATCCGTCCAAACGTTTAATTCAAACCCTTTCGGCAACAGAGCCATGAGAAGAGGATGATGGCGATAATTAAGGATATGCTACAGTGCACTGTCCCGTGTGCATCGGGAATGCTTCGCTTTGTTGCCAACGTGCAAAAATTATACCCGCCAATTAAATAAAGGATACAAAAGTACGAGTACACCGAAAAAGCATTGAAAATGGATACAAGCGGCGCGAGGTGCAGTAACCGGATGTAAAAGGACCAGCAGACATTTTCTGTAGCAAAGCGTGGTGGCACTGCAATGCCACAGAAAACTTAAATCTTCAAATGAATGAGACAGCATGAATGGACTTCACTGTATTCAACATTTTTTCGTGGGATTGGTTAAATAGCCATTCATAGCCTGCTCATGAGAGCGCGCATCTGTGGGTAGATGCGTTTACAAATTTTTATTTTCTATCAGCAATGAAGAAGAAAGAAATTCTTCCTGTAACTTTCAACTTGAAACTTTGTATGGAGCAATTTATTTATGTTTTATATTTTTTTTGATCCAATATACAAGAAAAAAAAATCTTTAATACACAATCTATAGAGAAAATTGGGAGTATGAAAAGGAGTGGTGTTTCTGGCAGGACATTATAGGAATTTGTTGATTCTACTCTTTGTTCGCCCTTGGATAGGTATGTGCATTGCAGAAAAAATTCCTAGTTTTTTTTTTTTTTTTTTTTCCTTTCGTCCCTTGTTTCATCGAGTTGTTTTTAATTTTCCAGGCTATGATATTACTTATGTAAGTTTCGCTTCACAAAAGAATTTAAGTACGAAAGTTGTGAAAGCGTATCACCTATTATATATATATAAAAAGTTTAAGGAAATTTCTTTACAAAAATTCGGAGTATCTCTTTAAAACAAATTTTATTAAAAGATCGAAAATAAAGGGAGAAACAAAACTGCAAAATTTCATTACTTAAATATTTGTATAATAGCGGTGGTTTAATGAAAACGGGTTTTCTTTTCTTCGTAAGGATTAGGTTCCGTGAATGTACCCCAATTTTCTGTAAATTAGTTTTGTGTTTGAAATGGAAGGGGAACTCTGGTTGTTGGGTTAAAAATGAACACAAGAGAGTCCAGGGTCAACAAAAGTATTTTCATACTTCTAAAAATGGGGCGCAATGGCACTTGGCCAGATATTGGCCAATTGTTCTCTATGGTTACTAATGCATAAGAGCTGGAATTTTGATGACGAAATATTTCTCCGAAGTTGTTTCGCTGCTTTTGCCTATTGCCTTTCGGAGTGATAGTAAATGATGTGTAGAGTAAAATTAGAGGTGGTAGAGAAACTGTCAGAGAGTACCTTGTGGGCGGATTGGTAGATTGCTACTTAAGATAGGTACGGTCCAGCAATACTGATTATGATGATGATGATGTATTTATTTCTTATATGTAAATTCATTAAACAAGCAAATAATTTAATCAATGTAAAACAGTTCAAGTAGCAACAAAATATAAGAAAGATTGGTGACATTCTGTATTTATATACAAGTAAAAAATAGAGTTGAATGCCACTTCAATTAGTTAAAGTAATACAAACAACATTTGTGGGTGGGGTGACCCTTTAAAAATTCAAAGTAAAAGAAAATAAAAAATAAACTTTAAACATTTCAAGAAACATAATAAATAAATAAAGTAATTTAATTCGAACAAAAAGAAAAAAAAAATAAAAATTATAGTAATTGTAAAAAATGCAAAATGAGAATGGAAATAATGAAGACGAAGATTGGACCAAAACATCAGAAATACGAGATTCTAACGCAACATAATCAAAGCTGAAGAGCCACAATTTTACGCTTTTTAAAAACATTCCAGGTATTGTTATTGTCCTGATTGACTCAGGGAGTTCATTAAATAACCGATAAGACAAAATTGAAAAAAAATTTCGATATGCAGTGGTTCGGAAATAGGGTACAGATAAAAAGTTTGAAAGGTTTCCACGAAGATTATAACAAGAAAATAAACGAAAATTAAGATTGCCAGACTTCATAAAGAAAATGTTTAATACCTTAAAACAATACAAATGACGAACAGGAAGAATTTTCAGGGCACAGAACAAAGGAAAGCTAGAATGTCTACCAGATTTTCGACAAATTTTTCTTAGGACATATTTCTGCAAAATTAACAGTGGTTGTATTTTATTTCGATACACACCCCCCCAACAAGCAATTCCATATTGCAACTTGGAATGGAAAATTCCATAGTAAATTATCCTTAAAAGCTTGGTTGAGCATAAGTTACGCAGATAATAAAAATGTCGAAGGGTGCATCGGAAATACTTTTTCAAAGTATCAGCGTGATTCGCAAAACTCATCCTAGAATCGAGGGTAAGCCCCAAATATTTAAATTCGTCAACACCCTCTATTTGGAAACACTTATCACTACAGGTTAGATTATGATAAAAAGAGGGAGAGGAAAAACCAGACGAACAATAGCAATTAGACAGTTTATATTTAAGACATTCAGGTGCGTGGAAGTACACATTTGCTTCCAAGTTGTATGCAGAAGATAAGCCGAAGAACATTATCTTAGTTTTTGAGCTTATTACTAAATTATGTTCAGCAAACCAGTGTCTCAATAAACTTAGATCCCAATTAACATCAGAAACTAGGTCTAAAGGACTGTTTAAGCCATAAGTGAAACCAATGTCATCAGCAAAAGCTGTTGGTGAACCCTTAAAACTAAGAGCAAAGAGTGAATTGATATAGACCAAAAACAGAATTGGACCTAAAACGGAACCTTGAGGAACACCGAGGTTAAAGAACATTATATCGCTCCTTATATTATATATCTTCACTCTTTGCGACCTGTTTTCAAGATACGACCTAAACCAGTGGAGCATGAAACCACGAAATCCAGCTTTTTCCAGTTTCCTTAATAAGAAATTATGGTTGACCATGTCGAATGCTTTGGTAATGTCAATAAATAAACCAGCCGTAAATTTTTTCCCAACAAGGTGTGACATTATTTGGGAGCAAAACTGTAAGAGCGCATCTTCCGTTGATTTGCCTCTTTGAAAACCAAATTGAACTGGATTGAAAAACTTAGTTTTCTCTAAAAAAAAACTCACTATTCTATTCTTCATTAGTTTTTCAAAAATTTTACTAAAAACAGAAAGAAGTGAGATAGGCCTGTAGTTACTGATTACTGAAGCGGAACCTTTTTTGAGTAAGGGAATGACATCTGCACATTTAAGACCTTCAGGAAAGACACCTTCAAACACGCAACGATTAAAAACAATTGCCAAGACATCCACTATGAAACATTCAATTTTTTTAAGTACACAATTTGAAATACCATCAGTTCCGCATGAAGTCGAATTAGGTAAAGTACCAATAACTTTCAAGATTTCAAGAGAAGTTATAAGCTCAAAAACAAAACTACTACTATTTAACGGTTCAGCACGTCCACAAATAGAAGGACAAGTACAACAAATCGATTGGACAGGACTCGGTTGTAGACTGCAGCCAACATTAGCAAAATAACAATTAAAAGTATCAGCAATAGCGAGTTTGTCATATACTACAGAGTTATCAACACGTAAAACAGTAGGTTTTTTAGAAGCCGTGGATTTATTCAGTAAGCTATTTACTACTCGCCATTCATTTTTCAAATTTCCCTGTGCAGAGATGAATTGAGCACGGTAATAGTTATCGCGGCAAATAGGAATCTCTTTTTTTAATTCTAAACACAATTTCTTATACCTTCTTTTTAGACCCTGGTTATCAGGATACTTATTGCACTTTATTCTGAGTTTGTTTTTAAATATAACTTTGTTTAATAGTAATCTAGATATCCAAGGTTTAAGTCTTTTAACTATTTTTTTGGAAGGGAGAAATGAGGAACAGGATAAGATATCTTTCTTAAGAGAATGAATGAAGATTGTATAAGCGGTAGACGAATCGCTAGAAGCATAAACATCTTCCCAAGACTCATAGCGTAAATTATTTTTTAGACTACTAAAGTCAACTTTCACTCTGCTTTGAGAGGAATTAGAAGATCCACAACCTCTGGTTTCTAAGTTAGGTACTAAGAGTCCCGTCATACAGTGATCAGTAATTTTCAAATCAAAGACACATTTTACGCACTCATTGAGTGCAACATTACTAAGACGCCCAAAAATATGATCTAGACAGCTCCCCGAAGCAGGCCTAGTGGGCTCATTAATAAAGCACTGAAAGTAATACCGCATGCAAATTGTTATGACAAACATTATGTTTGCCTTCTATGCGAACCACAATCTTTTAAATAGTTCAGTTTGCAGAATTTCCATTAAGTGGCCTTGAGAAATCACAATGTGTCCGGGTTGTTACCAGAACGCAGCATGTGAGGCTCTACCCACTACTGCTAGTATTGAAATGTCATCCCAAATGCATTATACAAAGACATTGCCCTCTTAAAATAGAGTAGTCTTTCCAATAGCTTTAGGGAAACTCTAAAAAAAAAAAAAAAAAACAATCCTTTGTGCAATCTATAATTGATCGCAAATCCAATTGCAAAAGATCTCCCTAATATCAAAAATCTTTCAGACGTATGATGTGTGAAAGTTAGGGGAGTATTAAAAGCATAGAAAAGTTGAAATTTGTAAAGGAAAGTTGTATCCCAAACAAACCAGAGTACGGAAGGGATATTATGAAAGGATGGGACGGGAGAGAGAAAGGGTTTTCGATCGATTGTCATTATCGTTAATAAAAACATTGGTATAAATTATTTTATAGGATATATAGTCCAAATCTAAAATAAAAAAACAAACTCAAGATGAAATATTCAAATATTTAAGTTAATTGAAGCCAACCAGCATCTTTAGCAATCAAATCTTCAGCTTTCTCCTTCATTTGGCTGATCCAAAGCCAGTTATTTAAAATATTTTCATTCACATCACTTTGATTGAAAACAATTGCAGCAATAACTGCAGCAATCACTGCATACATCACTATAACTTATAAATCAACTTATTTAACAAAACCACTATCATGGAGAGAAATTACTTAGATTTGACACAATTTGCATCCCAAAATAGCAATAAATCAAAAACCTTTGAGCAAAGGAAACACTTGTTTCGGTTTTTATTAATCTCCAATGCAGATCGACTTTCCCAGACAACCTAAATAAATTGTTTTTGTGCTCGCCAAAAGTATCATAATAGACGTTTTGTTTGATTTCAACGTTAGTTTGATTTCAATTGCCACTCACTTCATGGACCCCCTGCCCCTATGGCTATGCTCGCTGGATGTGCAGTGGTTATTCCCCCCCGACTCAACAAAATCTAACACAGTAACGTGAAACATGCCAGATATACTTACCGTTTTTCGTTTAGCTAAAAGGACGAGCAGTACTATATTCAGAGCACTTCTGACGGTTACGCAGTTTGTTCATTACCCTCCCAATCGTGAATGGCCAGTTTTGAACCTAACTTATGCGCGGATTTTGAAGCCTAGTCACGCCATTTTTTTTTTACGCATTTTTATTATCTCAATTCGGCGGGTACACCCTACTTGAACACTCTGACTCAAAAACAGGTCCATTGTACAACCAGGCAGAGAACCCCATTTTAATGTGTTTTTTTCGTCTTTTGTAAAAAGACGAGTAGACGCTTCAGTGATGAAGAGCTTAGGACATCAGCAATCACCACATCAGCACCGAAAATCTGCCATCTGATCCGAGCAAAGGCAGGACAATCACATAGGAAATGTTCCGCAGTGTCATCGAATAGCAGACAGGGGTATCGCTCAAACCTAGCAAATGGAGGTGCTTGGCAAAGGCGAAATGGCCCGTAAGAACGCCAGTAAGTTGTCTGCAGTCTTTTCTGCTAAGAGATCGCAAGAAAGCCGCAGATTTCTTACAGTCGACGGGGACCATTCGTTTAGTCTGTCTGCATCCTCGAGAATCATGCCACCCTCGATTGTGTTCACTGAAAACCCAGCCGTCAATGGAAGCCCTTACCGAGGACACTGGCAAACCCAACGTGGGTTCAGGTCCAGAGAAATACTATTCTGAGCCTTGTTTAGCAAGCTCGTCAGAGATCTCATTTCCTGTTATCCCTTTGTATCCTGGGACCCAATCAAAATTCAGTGAGTTCAACCTTACAACCGACTTCAAGAATGTTTTGCATTCTCGAACTATTTTGAAAGAGGTTAAAGGATTGGACAAGGCCTAAAGCGCAGCCTGATTGTCAGTCCAGACGCAGAAACTTCGCCCCTTCCACCTGTTCTTCACAATATAGCCCGCAGCCATTAAGATAGCATATACTTCTGCCTGGAAGACAGATGTGTGTTTTCCCAATGAGAAGTGAAGCCTCATGTTGTCGCATTTTTTTTTTTTTTTTTTATATAATTCGCGCGCGCCAAAAGGAATATGAATACCTTTATACTGTTACAGGGCACGGGCTTTTAAGGACAAGGGGAAGAGGAACAGAGGAGAAGCCTATGCACGTTGGCTTTAAATGTTTGAAGGTTGTAGTGATGGGGAAATACAGAGATTGGTAGATCATTCCACATTCGTGTCGTTCGGCTTATAAACGAATCTCTATATTTAACAGTACAACCGAAGTTAGGCTTTAGGTAAAACTGATGTGCATTCGAAGCATGTTGCGTATTACGGGTGAAATTTTGAATGGAAGGAATGCAACTGGCTGTTTCGCTGGAGCATTTTTTGTGGAAAAAACGATAAAACAGGGAGAGACAGGCGACATTTCTCCGATGTTCTAATGAATGAATGGAATTCACAATGGTCTCTATCACCTATAAGTTTTAACGCGCGATTTTGTACCCTATCAAGAATGTGCAGAATGGTCTTGGGTGCACCAGACCAGATACGGGCGTTATATTCCAGCTTAAGGCGGATGAATGCCTTATAAATTGAGGCCAGATCAGACGGGGTAAAATATTTCTTGCACCGTTTAAGGAATCCTAGACATTTTGCAGCATTTTTGGCGACCTCGAATATGTGATCATTCCATCGAAGGTGGTTATTAATACACATACCGAGGATGGCAAGTCCTTCGGTTTCAATGATGCAAGTACCATCCCTAGATAATGGTTGAGGGTTTTGGTTTCGCTTGAGAGAGAAACAGCATTGTGTTTTGGAAGCATTAAATTCCACGCGGTTGGTTCAACCCCATTTAATTAGAGGGTGGCCGTGGTGTAGTGGTAACATCAACGCTTGTCACACTCTTGGTTCACGGTTCAAATCCTGATCTCAACAATCATCTATTTATTTTGTCTGAAATAAATAAAAAAGTCGATCAATTGCGAAAGCTTAGTCAACTCTACTGCGAAGGTATAACACTGGCAGTAGAGTGGTCATATGGCTTAAATGCAACTTGATCGTGATGATAACATCAGGTGGAGGGAAAAAAAATACTGTGAATCATGAGCTCCCCAGTTATCTGGACGCCACCCTTGGAGTTTACTGAAACTTAATACCACCTAAGTTTCAAACCCATTACACCAATCTCTCTTTATCTCTCTCTCAATTTCTAAACGCCCGTGCCCTGAAATAATTTAATGGTATTCATATCCCATTTGGCGCGCGCAAATTATAAAAAAAAAAAAAAAAAAATGCTGTCCATGTCGAAATTTAATGTGTAATGGCCGAAGAGCATGGATGTGAGTTAGGGAACGAATATGGAAAACTGAGTCTGCTGTCATCAGCGAAGGAATGGATTGGATTAGAAGTTGCAGACAAGAGATCATTTATAAAAATAAGAAAGAGAGTCGGAGACAAAACAGAACCTTGGGGAATACCAGCATTTATTTGGTGAATTGCAGACTTGAAGCCGTCCAAAACAACTTGTATGGAACGCCCCAAAAGGCAATTTCTAATCCATTGGAGAAGAGACTCATTGATGCTATATGCACGCATTTTCGACAAAAGATCCTGATGACAAACTCTGTCAAATGCCTTTGAAATATCAAGCGCAACCATCTTAGTTTCACCGAAATGTTGAAGAGATTGGTTCCACTTCTCAGTCTCAAATCATCAGTGGACCTACGAAAACCATACTGCCGATCATTAAGGAATTTGCGTAAATCGAATTATTTCATAAGCTGACGATTTATCAGCGTTTCCAAGACCTTGGAAAGAAGGGACGTAAGTGCAATGTGTCGGTAATTGGACAGGGAGGAAGATTCGCCTTTTTTAGGGACGGGCTGGACAAATGCTGTTTTCCGTCTACTCGGAAAGAGCCCTGAAAAGTAGGGTAGACAGAAAAGCTTACGCAGAGGTTTTGCCAGCGTAGAAGAACACCTCTTTAGAACTATGGGGAGGATACAATCTGGACCAGCGGATTTGTGTATGTTAAGACCTTTGAGTACTCTTGCAACTGTACGAGTGCGAAAGTGGACTTGTCCCATGGAAAATTTGACGCTCTCAAGTACTGGTGGAGACAAAGCATTATCTGGCAGCGTGGAATTAGCTGCGAAGTGAGCAGCAAGCAGATTGGCTTTGTATAAGGAGCTGACAGCTGGAATGTCATTGTAAATGAGCGAAGGGATGGCAGACGAGGCAGAATTTTTAATATTTTTGACGAATGACCAAAAATGTTTACTACCTTTGGGACATTGTATCAATTTTTGATCATGTAAGAATTTTACACGTCGAATGTGGGCATTGCAGTCTTTTTTGGCTTGTTGGCTTTATATGACTTGTTGGCTTTATATGACCGAAAACTTACTTCTTTTAACCTGATAGCCTCTTTCAAGCTCTGGTCAAACCACGAGTTTGCCTTAGGTTTAATGCTCTTTATTCTGTTAGGAATAAAGTCATTCATACCTAAGAGTATAGTGTTAGTGATCATATCAGCAGCGGCATCCACGTCGCTATGGAGGAAGCATAGTGACCACTTAAAACTCCTAAAGAAGCTATTGAGGCCGCTCCAGTTGGCTTTCTCGTATTGCCATACTTTTCTTTTAGGAGTTTTTTCTTTAACTGTGCGGTCAGAGTATGAGAATTTAGCTGATACGATATTGTGGTCAGACCGACCTAGAGGCGCTAGAACATCAATGGTGTATTTATCAGGGTGAGAAGTAAGAAACAAGTCCAAGGTGTTGGCGGAATGACTTACAATGTCCGGTATATGTGTAGGCTCATTTACAAGCTGAGTCAAATTGTTAATCTCAGCAAAAAGTTTAACATACCTTCCTTCGGGTGTTGTCTGGCCAAAATGTTGAAGCCAATCCGAATTGTGTATATTGAAACCGCCCGCAATGACAATTTCAGTACGAGGATACAAGGGGACAATTCCAGTGATGGAATCGGACAACGCATCAAATTCATCAAAAGTTGAGTTGCTGTCCGCACTAGGGCTTCTGTAAATAAACCAGTAGTGAATTATTTGCTTATGGACGGTGAATTTTAGCCATTTGAAATTAAATTCCAGGTTGGAACAGTGGAACTGTGGTGGAACTTGGTAAGCAATATCACTACGGACAGAAATGACGAGGCCACGGTGGGATAGAATAATGACATTAAGTTATATCCAGGCAGTTTCAAATCGGAAGATACTTCCACTACCTGTGTTTCGCTTAGTGCCAGAACAGCTGGTTTATGGGAATGGGCGTGGGCGTACATATCGTAGAAATTCGTTCGAAGCCCACGAATGTTGGTAAAATCAACCCTAAATTCCCTCATCACTACAACATAGAAACACAAAAAGACACAACTCTGACGTAACTAAGCAAAACTGTGAAGTTAAGATCCAAAGAATAGTTTTCCAAAACAAACTGTTGCAGGTGCTATGCCCAAGCGACAATCAGCTGAGGTCCGCTATTCGGATAAACATTCACAATCCGCTATGCGTCAAATGTTACACTCTCTCAGTCATCGCAACTGGAAGTATGTACATATATAGCACATGATCTAATTGCGATAACGAAGAAGCGCAACAGCGAGTGAGTGGGAGTGGTAAGATGGAATGCACCGGCACTGAATTGTGTTTATGTTTTTCTTTTTTATTATTATTATTTATTTATTTTATTTATTTATTTTTTTACTGCACTTCACGGAATTTGATTAGGCAGCGTCTTCGAAGAGAAATTGTGTTCCCTGACTCAAGACTACATTCTGGCGAACAGCCGTGATGTTTTCTGTTAAACGACCTGGAAGAACACGTGTCGAGAGGAACTAAAAAAAATGTGCACCCAATTCTATCCCTGTCTATGCATTCGCCTGTACCTCTGTAGTTTAACGAAAATCCGCTCAGCCGTTTAGATTGCAGTTAATCATAAATGCAAACATACAAACAGACAGACAGAATTGCGAGACACCATTTTTTTTGTAGATTCTCTATTATAAGTAATAATTTTTACGAAACCAATATTTGTCCTTATAGGTCCAAGTAAAAATGTTCAACCTCATATCGAGTTATGCTAAGCAAATATATATTGTTATAAGTTAAATCACGTCAGTTGCTATCTTTTGAACCTACTTCATTCTTTATGCACAATAGGGCTCCATATTGAAATTTAGAAAATTAATAATACCCCGATATTTTATCGAATTTTCTTTATTTTCTTTATGCTAGTTATAATTTCTGAACAAATTTGTCTTTTATCTACCACAGTGTTGTTTAGGTTTACTTTCCCACCTGTTTGTTACCATTTTTTAGAAAATTAAAAATTTGTATGTTTTTTTTTATACACTCTAAGATAAGCTCCGAAACGTAATCGAAACTACTGCATGAAGTCTTTAACAAGATGTGCTGGTATCTCAGCCAGCGACAAAGGAGTAGATCCCTGTATACCACCTATGTGTGTAGTAGCTGCCCTTTAGAAGTTAGATGCTGACCAATGTGACGCACATTCGGTGATGTTGCCATTCAACTATGAACTTACTGCCTAAGGTTTTCAATAAGGTTTTCAAATACCAAAAGTCTTACGATATTGCATTCGAACTTTCACCAACTCAAAATTTAGAAAAATCTCGTGACATCAGACAGATGAACGCACAGGCACGTATATACGTATATCAGCTCACATATTACGGCCGGCTTTGTTTGTGTATTTACATCAGCCTCTTTAACTCTTAACAGGTTCTATTACAGAACTTTTCATATCGTTAAAAGTGATTAAACTGCTCTTTTCGAAAACAGGTACTAATGGCTCATATGGTTTAAACTATTCTTGCGATAAATAAGTCGTCAAAGTACAATTTTACAGAAAGTTTCTATCGAATTTTCCAAAATTTTGCGTCTCCATTTTCTATTCTTAAATTTCACTATTTAAAACATCAAAATAAATCCACTTCTATTTTATTTAAAGAAACATTTGTAGGAAAAGTCTTTCTGGTGAAATCGATGAAATATCCTCTGTATACAAAGATGTCATTGCATTTGACTTAAAAAGTTTACAACACCACGCCCACTTTATAAGATATGGATTTAAAAAAAAGGGATGAAGATCCAGTATAGACGGATTGTATCTTTACTATATATTTTTGAAGTTGATTTCATGTTACAAGTGCACACAATCGGTTGCAGGTGTTTATCTCTTATTTTCAAGAGACGAACAGCAGAGTACTAAAAGCAAACTGAATTAAGAAGTTTTAATTAGAATAGCTTAAACCCTAAAGTATACAATTTACTCGTAATGTTAGAAACTGAACATAAATTATGTACGCATGATGCGGATGTACGAGGGTGGGTCAATAAGTCCCTGAAAATTAACACAAATTGTATCGTCACCTTAAATTTAATTTTTTTTTGTGTCAAGAATCATCTTTCAAAAGAACGCACCCAAATTTTCAGACAGATCTGTCAAATAGTTTTGATTTGGCGGCCATTTTATATAGACGCCTACTAGCATTTTCGTTAAAATGGAAAAAAGTGAATTTCGAGTGCTCATTAAACACTATTTTTTGCGAGAAAAAACTATCACGCAAACCAAACAAAAGCTTGACAAATATTGGAACCATACACCACTGGTTTACTCAATTTCGGTGCGGTCGTTCAAGCACAAGTGACGCCGAACCTTCTGGTTGCCCAATTGAAGTCACCACACCACAAATGGTCGACAAAATCCACATTTTGAAAATGGACGATCGGCGAGTGAAAGTGCGCGAGCTTGAAGTGACCACAGGCTTATCACATGGCTAAGTGATTTCGATTTTGCATAAATATTAGGACATGAAAAAGATTTCCGCAAGATGGGTGCCGCGTTTGCTTACAATCGACAACAAACGCATTCGTTTGACAACTTCAAAGGTGTGTTTGGCGATGTTCCAGAAAAAATAGGCTGAGTTTACGCGCCGTTTCGTAACCGTGGATGAAACCTGGATTCACCACAACACACTAGAAATCAAGGAACAGTCAAAACAATGGACTTCTCTTGGTGAATCGAAGCCGAAGAAGGCCAAGGCGGGTTAGTCAGCAAACAAGGTTATGGCGATAGTTTTTTGGGATGCGCGCGGTGTTATTCGCATCGATCACCGGCGCATTCCAAGCCGATTTGAAGCAAAAACGGCCCCATTTGGCGAAAAAAAAAAATTTTTTTCACCAGGACAATGGACCGGCGCATAAGTCCGCAGTCGCAATGGCAAAATTGCATGAGTTAGGCTACGAACTCCACTCATTTAGCCCCCTGCGACTATTTCTTGTTTCCAAACATGAAGAAATGGCTCGGAGGTAAGAGATTTGGGTCGAGTGAAGAGGTCATCGCTGAAACAAACGCTTATTTTGAGGAGCTCGAGAAATCGTATTATTTGGAGGGCATCAAAAAATTGTAGAAACGTTGAATGAAGTGTACAGAGCTAAAAGGAGATTATGTTGAAAAATAAAATATTTTTATACCGATCCGCATTACTGGCCCTTCTACATTCAAATCGGCCGCAACCCTTTTGCACAAATTATGTGATGTTTGCTTTGCATCAGCGGTTTTTATTTGTACTTTGGCCAAATCTGAATGTGCACACATAAACTCCACCAAAATCTCGAATTGTTCTTGTTTCGTATTCAAACTTTTGTTTGAAGTTTCCCTGTAAATTAAAATTTGTTTGCTTAAATTGTTATTATCACTAAAATTTTCTTAAAAAACTTACTTTTAAGATATTTTTAAATCGTTCCGTTATCGCATTTGTTGCAGAAACAAATTGTCCGTATTTCAATACTTTTGGCATTAGGAAACGAGTTGCCAAGTACCAAAATTCCAATTACGGAATTGTAAATCCGAAAGTAGTAGATTTCATTCCGCTTTCGAAATAAAGATTAGAAAGTATTCGTTTTCGAAAAATTTCACTTTCGAAACAAAATACAGAGTAGGGCCCCTGATGTATTTGTAGCGCACATTTCTTTCAAAATCATTTCAGAAATGTAAAATATAAAAACCATCGATGACCTCTACAGCTACGCACACAGGTTTTGACGGTTCAATATTGGATTTCTATATTCTTGCAAGAATGGATTTGTCAGTCTTATACATCTCTCCTGTGGGTTTACAGAGAGCTAGTGGCGCAGGACCTAAAGGATAAGAAAGGCAAAGTTCCAAATTAATTTTTTTCTCAACGGCAATCGCTAAAAGGCGGCCAAAAATATCTCGCTCCATTTTAATTAACGCTTGCTTACTCCCGTCACGTTGTACTTTCTTAATGCAATCTGACGTGAAATTCAGAATAACTTTGCGTTTAATTGGTTTTTGAAAACGATCTGCTACTGCTTCACATTCTGTTATGAAACATAGTTTTTGGCGCTGACCTATTTCATTGACATTTAGAAAAAATTCTGTTGCCTTAGAAGAGAGTGCCCTGCCTGTTACAATATTAAACAATTCATTTTTATTGTTATCCGGATAAAACGGATTCATATTTTGTTTCATTGTGTTAACAAGGGCATCAAGAGCTTTCCTGTCTTTGTATATTCTGTTTTTCTGCAATTCGTAGGAAATGTAATCTTTGCGGTTGATTTGAATGTCTTCTTGCAACTGCGTTATGATTCTAGTTTTTTTTTTTTTAATCAAAATTCAGGTAGGCAATGTTCTTCTTATATGTGCAAAGAATACATGCATATCACTGAATTTTACTAAAACACTATTGTACGTAAGATGAGGAAATTACGTACGGCCAAGTCGTGCCCTATATTTTAACTGCACTAAAAATCGTGGGTTGTCGATGTGCCTGACCAATTTATCATAGACAACCCTAGAGAATCATTTTTTAAAAAAAAAATCAAGAGCCGAACAGATGGCCGCTGCCGCTGATAGTGGAATTTTTTTTATATTAAAGAACCAAAAACAGATACAGTGACGCGGAGTCCCTCTGTGAAGAAAATTTTTTTGTTGATTCCTTTTTTTGAGATAAACTTGAAGACGCATAGAAACCGGGGGGAGCGTATAAGTAAAGGAGATGAACGCAGGCGATAGCAGGCATAAAGGTGAAAGTGAAAAAAATTTAAAATTTAAAATTTATTTGAAAGTGCTAGATACTACTCCTTCTGAGTTTTTAAGTCCTTAGAGAACTTTTAAGGCTGCGTAGCCATTATCTTAGAATTTTCTTTCGATTTTTTTTTTTGATTTTGATTTAGTTGGTTAATTTTGGATATTAGTGGAATTTAGTTGCTTAAATTTTGAATTTTAGTTGTTTTAATTTGGAATAAGTGTTCAAAGTAGAGTAAGGCAAGGATAGAGTGAAATTTGTCAATTTCTGCTAAGAAGTGTGACGGTGGGTTTTTTTTGGCGGTCGCGTCCCCAATAGGAGAGGATCACCCTTCATCGTGCTGCCGGCAGGACAACGGGGGACTGGAAAAAAAAGGAAAGGAAACCGTGAGTACGCTGATTTTTTTTGAAATATTTCTTTACATTCTTGGCAGAAAGGATAGGTGTTTAATTTTAATAGTAGTTTTTAAGTTTAGGGCAATGAGCCTATCAAAATTCCAGCGGTTTGTTTCGACATGGATATGTGTGAGTAGGACTTATTTCTATTTGGTGTGTGGATGACCGGTCGGGCCGTCCTTCTGTAGATGAACGGTGAGAAGACAGGACGATTACGAACAATGACGACATAACGTAACGACTGACAAACTTCTTCTACGACGGACTTAGGTCGTGACTGGGGAGCACGTTTAGGGGCTATCTCTCACAATTTTTTTTTCAGAGAGATAGCAATCGGTTGTGTCACCAGACACAAAGGTGGGCAGGCCAGCTTTTGCCACTTCCACCAGGCATACCTCAGGTACTTGATGAACCCGTTTGGCGAAGAGAGAAAAGGGGAAGGACAAAGTGCGCGATAGGGATTAGCTGTAGGTTAGTTTAAGATAGATAGGTTTAGATTAGGATTTAGTTTAAAACCTTAGGTTAGTTTAGGTTTAGTTTAGCTAGGGTAAGTTTCGCGGAGTCCTTCCCAATCTTTCTCCTGGCCATGGGCACAAGTCCTTGGATTTTCCTTTTACTTTCTTTTCTATTTTTTTTTTTTTTTTTGAAGTCCGTCCGAAGTCTAAGTAGAGTAGCTTTCTTCTTTCTTTTGTTTTTTTTTTTTATCAAAATGGCACGAGATTTTGTGTACTGAGCAGGTGGTGTGAAGTAAGGTGGGCAAGAACCACCCCGTCCGACGAGCTGAGCCGAGCAACAGCGAGCGTGCCGCCGTCCTCCTTACTCGCACCGAAGACGCCTCCGTGGCCAACCCTAACTCACAACAATGGCCAGTTGGGGGCTGCCAACCCAATGGGTTTAAGTGCTATTTAAGGCCCTCTAACGAATGGTTACTCATTTATTCTTCTTTCTTATGCCTAGGAAAATCAAAAAAAAAAATTTTTTAATTCCTGACCAAAAATTTCCGCCAACCATGGGCGTTTTGTCTACGTCTACAAGCAAGCTTTCATTTTTTCATCCTTCTATTTTATGTCTTAGGGCATCACGCGGTAGACTCTTGGACTATTATCACAACCGCCCGAATTTGTAGAAAACCACTCAAGAAAATGATTGTGGAATCTTCAGTAGTAAATGCATTTGACAATATAACCAACCGCTAACTGCAACCATAATCAATATTTATCTATCTTTATTCACTGTTGGCGGTAGATTAATGGTTATTCAAGATTCTCGAATGAAATGTTTGAAGGCAATCTAAGCTCTACCGATGTTAGCACCTATCGATGCTTTCCAGCGATTTTATGCCCCAAGAACCACTATTTGAGGAAGATCAATTACCTATTTGTAAACAGAAATTCCTGTTTGAGCATAACTAAATGTCGATCTGCCATACCAGCCTTTTATCGCAAACCTTGCATCTGTTTAAATCCGATTTGTGAATAGACCATGCTATTTACTGGGAGCAGCATTCCTAATTTCAGTAAACCACTATCCCCGTTATTTAACCTTGCTGTAACCGCAGTTACTTGAATAAGGGATAGGAAGGAACTCGTCATCATGACACATCACGCTTACATGCAAACAATAATAAATCATACTTTTGCGGCTTTTAGTCCTTTTTATCACGATGCTATGTGATGTGGATACACTTCGCTTACTTCGCTTCACTGAAATTCAAATAACGTGCTCTGAATAATTTCTGCCAGCCACCTCCGAATATCATCCGTGCTCGTGCACCCACTCAATTTACTGGCATAAAGGTTTGTCTGTGCGCTCTCCAAAATCCCACTTCCTTCTAGATGTAAACACATCATCAGAGTCAGAGTCAGATAGATAGTTAAATTTATTCCCAAAAGCTGAATGGCATTACATGTGTGTGCACCCAGCAGAATAGACCAAAAAGGCCAGGAATTTAACGCCAAACGATGTTCATCGCCTAGACGATGGATACGCTATTAACTCACCAAAGGTCACACAACTACGTAGCTATCCATACCCTCCAAAAACCAAGAAATAATCTCACCGTACAGTCAAACGCTCGTCGGATGAGACAGGGAAAAGACTCTCAAAGTCAAAGAGCAGCCAACCACTGAATGGTTTTCCCCTTTTCTTATGCACTGCCAAGGTTATAAAGCAACCGCTACATGGCGCAACATTTAGATGATGTAGGTGCGATGTAGGCATCTCAAAGGACTCCCTTTATGAGGATCTCGTTTGTGTCTATCTGTGTGCTATGCTCTGACGTGACTTCTTTTCATTCGTTGGTTACTGGTTTGGGTGATTTTTTTTTTTTTTTTTTTTGTATGTAGTTAAATTGTGTTTGAATTTGACGTTTGATTTACCGTTACCGGGTGAGATATAGTATCTGTGAGGTAACCTGGTTATTTGGCCAGCACAAGTGATAGAGCGTTTGCTATTTTTAAGCTTATTTTTTTGTTTGCTAGGGTTTCTAAGTTAAATGTGGTCTAGAATTTTAAGTGGATGGAACGGAATACATTTTACAATTGAAATTACTGTCACATTATAAATTAAGGGCGGATGCGAAGGAGGACTGTCCTAAGCGTGTTGTCCTTTTACAGACCTACTTTGTATGCGGGGGAGAAGTTTATTTGAAGATTTGATAATTGAAAGGGAGAATAGATGAATTTTCAGTCGAAAAGATAAGGCGAAATAAAGTGGCACTAAATTGCGGTTACGGATTTACCTTTGCTAAACAAATACCTTTATTTGGCATTGGTGCGAATGACTTGATTCTTATATACTCATATGTATGTACCTTAAGAAATTTGAAAGTATAATTTATGGCTCAGGAATAGACTTTGCGAAATGAATTAAAAAGAAAGGAAGATCGAACAATTATTTTTTTCTAAAATAGAGGCCTGGACAAAAGATATGGAATCTTTTTCTAAGTTGTCCAACAATTGTACGAGGGTAGGTCAATAAGCCCTGCAAATTAACACAAATTGTGTCGTCACCTTAAATTTTGTCAAGAACCATCTTTCAAAAGAACGCACCCAAATTTTCAGACAGATCTGTCAAATAGTTTTGTTGTAGCAGCCATTTTATATAGATGCCTACTAGCATTTTCGTTAAAATGGAAAAAAGTGAATTTCGAGTGCTTTTTGCGAGAAAAAACTGTCACGCAAACCAAACAAAAGCTTGACAAATATTATGAGAACTCTTCACCATCGATTGGAACCATTCACCACTGGTTTACTCAATTTCGGTGCGGTCGTTCTGGTCGCCCAATTGAGGTCACCACACCAGAAATGGTCGACAAAATCCATGGTTTGATCCACGGGCGATCGGCGAGTAAAAGTGCGCGAGCTTGAAGAGGCCACAGGCTTATCACATGGCTCAGTGATTTCGATTTTACATAAATATTTGGACATGAAAAAGGTTTCCGCAAGATGGGTGCCTCGTTTGCTCACAATCGACAACAAACGCAATCGTTTGACAACTTCAAAGGTGTGTTTGGCGATGTTCCAGAAAAATTCGGCTGAGTTTTTTAACCGTTTCGTAACCGTGGATGAAATCTGGATTCACCACAACACACCAGAAACCAAGGAAAAGTCGAAACAATGGACTTCTCCTTGTAAATCGAAGCACCATACATTCGTACATTCCTACGTTAGAGTTAGAGTTTCTTTTATACCAAAAATCGGTAAAGATGACTACTCACTCGCCACGTGCGCAAAGTTGGCTTGAGGTTGCATCCTCTATCGGTGATACAGCATGCCTATCAGAGCGGAAAATCCTGCGAGACTGCTCTTCAAAATCAGGTTGCTAGGAAAAAATGCGCGCTCGATAGAAAAAAACGATGGGCATCTTCATCGCCATCTAGGGAGTTTTCGACAATTTTTTTTTTTTTTTTTTAATGTACTACACCACTTAGGACTTTAAGGTTATAAACCCAGTGATGGAGAGAAAGGAAAGGATATAGAGGAGAACTAAAGTTTGAAGGGGAAAGGATAGAGAGTGAGGAAACGATGCGCGTTATTTTTGAATCTTTGCAGGTTATAAGTTTCAGGAAATATTGATGAAGGCAAGTTATTCCACATACATGTTGAGTGGTTAAACGATCTTCAGAATTTCACGGTGCGCTCGAAAGCAGGCTTTGGGATATAAAGATGTGCGCACATGTATCGCGATTAAACAGACGGACAGGCGGGACACAACTATATATTTCTACTGAACACTTGTGATGGAAGTACCGGTACAAGAGTGCTAAGCATCCAACTTTCCGGTGGTATTCGAGCGAGAGATTAAGATTGCAGATAGACTGATCACCGATTAATCTACATGCTTGACGCTGAAGACGGTCAAGTAAACTCAAGCATGTGGAGGGAGCTACCGCCCAAACATGCGTGTTATATTCAAGTCTCGGACTTTATAGATCATAGCCAAGTCTGTGGGAGTGAAAAATCGTTTGCATCTTTTGAGGAATCCAAGGCATCTTGCGCCAGTTTTAGCAGCATCTGTGATCTGCTAATTCCAGCGAAGCATTGGCAAACCATTAGAATCCTCAACATCAGTTCCATCAGTTCACAGAATACAGCACTGACTTTTTGACACATTGAACTCGACTCGGTTTTTCACACCCCAATTGATGATTGCATCAATGTCAGAGTTGAGTTCGGTTGACATTCGCTAACGCTCGAACTCTACAACTTGGGGCCCTTGTCGTGGAGTCGGTAATGTACAAGCGAAGTCAAGAGTGCTATCATCCGCGACGGAATGAATTGGATTACGAGTAATAGAGAAAAGGTCGTTGATAATAGAAACATGGTCGGAGAGAAGACTGAGCCCCGGGGTACACCAGCATTAGTTGGGAAGGCGGTGGAAGTAAATCCATCTAATACAACCTGTATTGATTGATTACTTAAAAAGCTCACAATCCATTGTGAAAAGATGCTACCAACTCCATAAGATTGAAGCTTTATTATAAGAGCGCTATGCCATACTCTATCGCAAGCTTTGGATATATCAAGGGCAACTACTCTGCATTCGCCGTGTTGATGAATGCATTTATTCCATTTCCAGGTACACCATTAGGTCTCCTGTGGAACGCTGTTGCCGAAAACCGTACTGTCGGTCATTGAGGAGATGCTTTTTTTCGAGATAACTCATAGGAGTAAGATGGAAATTGACAATGCTTTCCATGACCTTGCAAAGCACTGATGTTAATGCAATGGGTCGGTAGTTAGTATGGGAGGTTTTATCGCCCTTTTTGGGAATTGGCTGGATGTGCGCAAGTTTCCACCTATCCGGAAAAATGCCTATAGAGTATGATAGATGGAAAAGCTTACGTAGGGGTTTAGCCAGGGTAGAAGAACACCTCTTCAAAACAAATAGAGAGATCCCATCTGGACCTGAAGATTTACTACAATTGAGAACTTTAAGGCCTCGTACTACGGGTTCGGAAATATATTTGGCCTAACGAATAGTTAACTCGGTTCAGTACAGGTGGAGGGAGAGAACTGACAGGTAAGGTGGAATTAGCTGCGAATAATGCAGCTAGCAGATTGGCTTTCGCCTTAGAGTCCATGACATTCTTATTATTGTGGACAAGCGCTGGGATGGACGCTGTTGCGGAGCCTTTTATTCTTTTTACAAAAGACCAAAAGGATTTACTGCCCTTTGGATATTCCAGTATTTTGTTCCTAACTTTCTGGTCTTGTGTAAATCAAGCACGTCTTGGAATGCTATTGCAGTCACAATGCGACCTTTGACTGCATGTGTAACTCTGTTAGACAACAAGAGGTAGACGAAACATTAGTGTTGTGGATTAAAGCAATGCTAATGAGCAGAACTTTGGCCGTGGATGCGGATTGTGATCGAATTGGTAGAGGTCAAAAAGGGCTGTCCGCAAAGTGGCATTCTGTCTGCACTGCTATGGTGCATGGTGCTCTAATCTTTGTTGAACACTCTCACTCACCCAGGCATATGCGGATGATGTTGCCGTACTTTCTATCGAACCATGCCTAGAGACTGTCTAATGCGCAAATGGCTCTGGATATGATCGATGAATGGTGCACTAGGAATGGGCTTTCGATGAATCCTCTGATGTTGTTTATTTTACGAGAAGCAGGATATTGCCCAGTCTGACTCAGCCAGTCAGACTGGGCATCACTATCTGGATCTCCCATGAAGCTAAATAAAAATATTCCTTATCTATAAGGCTATGATAAGAAGTTTCCTAGCATATACGGCGGTTGTTTGGTGGAAAGGACTTTCTCGTAAATATGTAACTGTATTTTCCACTAAACTCCAAATAACGGCTTGTCTCGGCTACTCGGGAGCTTTTCCGAGTACTCCTGGCTCTGCTCTATATGCACTGCTCAATCTACCTCCTCTTGATATTTATATATATTATTGGCAGTAGTATCAAAGTAATCTATCGTCTTAGGCGAGGTAGCTTTTGGTACAACCCACACTGGAGTTTCTATGACCTTGGGGCGACACTTATCCTGTCGTATAGACATGCCCTTTAATGCAGACACCAGAACTTCGGTTGTTGCTCAAATTTAAAGTTGAATTTATCTGCGTTTAGGACTGGCTTCGACCAGAATCTAGACCAGGAAGGAATTGTAGCCGAATCTTCACGGATGGCTTCAAAACTAGTCAGGGGTCTGGTGCTGGTGTCTTCTTAGGGTACGACAACATCATACTACATTTTCTGTTACGCAAATATGTGTCTGTTTTCCAAACGGAGACTTATGCAATTATGTTGTATGTCAGAGTAGAGGAAATTCCATTAAAATGGGTAAAACAGGGTTTGGACCAGTTGCGTCTAAGTTTTCCAGTGTAGCGTTTCCTAATCCGTTTTGTAAGTAATATTCTTTTCTTTAGTGAGCAGAGCTGTATTTGCAGCATAAGCCACTTGTATTGTATTATTATAATACTTTGTCAACTGATGTTCATCATATTCGGGAATTTCACGGAATGTGAATGTTCTTCATGCATTCGTCAAATAAATTTCCGTTTTCATTGTACATCTTCTTTCCATGGACTTTGAAGAAAAATTTAACTAATACATCGCATTAAAACACCAGACAAAAAGCGCACATTAACAGATAACACAATCAATTCAAATAGCATTATTATTACAAAGTCAGTTAAAAACAAAATACAATAGAATTGCGCCATTTTTTAGCGTTTGCAACGCAAGTGTGTTATTCTTTTTACATGCAAACACTTGTGCAATTAATAACAAGGTTATTGGCTGATGCATGTCTGCGAAATGAAAACAATCATTGTTAGCTCAGTTGAATAAATTCAAGACCGCTGCCGACTATATAAAGACCACTGACAGCACTCCAAGTCAAATCTACTTTCACCATGAAGTTCATCTATCTAATTGTCGCTTCATTTATACTTGTGCTTCAACTGGTCAGTGCAGCAGAATTAAAAACAGGATGCACTAGGATTTTGTGCCCCCAGAATTATAGCCCAGTTTGTGGTAAACTCAACGGAAAAACAAGAATTTTTCCAAACAAATGCGAAATGACGGCGACCAACGCCTGTCAACCACAGGGAAAAAGTAAGTTTACCTAACTTTTTATTTAGCTTAACGGTTTTATTATATTTTTTTTATTTTCATCTTTATAGAATATGCTGAGTGTTAAATTATAGAAATTCAAATGAAATAAAGTACTTTTGAGCTGCAATGAGTGTGTTTTCATTAAGAAAAAATTCTATCTAAAAACAAAATACTACAAACTCCATGCAGAGTTCCCAAGCACACTTGGGTGAATGTATTAATTTAATCTTTAAGAGTTATCCACGTTAGCTACTTGAAAACGCAATTTATTTTTTTCCCAATGAATGCAGCAAGCTAGTGTTTTTATCCAACTTCAGTCACATATTTCTTTAGTGCTAAACTTTCCAATGACGTACCGTGATGAATACAGCCTGGAATCCTCCCAGCAGACAATAGTTGCATTTTATAATAAGTTGTTTTATAAGTAGTAGGTATAGACGGGAAGTTCTTATGTTTGAATATACATCGCAATTTAAATTAGCGTCTTCATCATTCTGTAAAGACAAAAAATCAATTTTAACAAAAGCAGACTTAACTTCCGTAATAAGTTACTTTGAAAGTTTTCCATTGGGAGAGAATAACAGCAAAATTCTGCACTAGAGGACAAAGTTAATCCGAAAAAAGTTCAAAACTTTGTTCGAGTTTCAACAACAAAATGTGCATTCATGCAAAAATTTTGCATCTGCCCTAATCCTGAGCTAATCCATGCCAAACACTTGCAATTTGTGACTCCCCATTCAAAGTAAGTTAATCACAGTTGAGTCTTCTAAGCTCCCCATACTCTGCATACTCTGGGCGAAATTATCAATTATCAAAAAATCCAAGCATTATCAAAGTCTCATTAAAATTGCGCAAAATGTTTTTGAAACAATTTCACAATAATCCTGCCAATTGCTTCGTTTTTTGATTGTAAGAAACTCTGCCCGCAGCGAGACAGAGAACACACTCAGTGAGGCAAGCAATTAAATCCCCCCATCAAATGTATGCGACATGTAGCGGATTCAACTTGTCGTCAAGTAATTTTGTGATAAGCGACGGAAGTGTTTACGAATGGTATTATTCGCATTAAATGGTAGTGAATGTAATTTAACCCTCATCCCTTAGGTCTTTTCGACCCAAAACAATCTTTCAATTTAAATATCTCTTAATAGTTTAGTTTGTGTGTAACAGGAATATTCCGTCTTTACGCGTGCGAAAACTGCTATAATTTACACAAGGCAATAGAAACTGTATACCCCTTTGTTTAATCATCGTTTGGCGTTAAAAAAAATGATTTCGATAAAATTGGCACATAGTAGGCTTCGCATCCAACAATTTCTTTTTGTGAAAAAAACAAAAAAAATAGTGTTCCGAAACGTACCAGAATGGAACACCAATGGATTCAATACGATGTTTGTCCGTCTATCAGTTAGTACTCGTATACGATAGACTTATAATTTTTATACCGTTATAGGTAGAGATCTAACGTTCAAAAAAATAGCATTTGGTGAACCGAAAATAATTTTTAAAAAATTGTAGGAAATATTTTTTTGGGAAAAAAATATGTTTCTTCCCCCCCATCGAACTTAAAAACCAAGACAAATCAAATGTTACCTCGTTTCGCTCAAATTTGTTAGAAGTAGGAGAAACACATTTTTAATTAAAGTTATAAAACTCAGAGGGGAAAGCTGCGTGGTACTTTGATTGTCTTTATAAACGGTATCCCAAAACTCACGCAAAATTTGAATTTTGCGCCATTGCTGCGGTAAAGTGTTACCAACAAAAAAAAAGACAGCTTGACAGCTGACAGTTCAGGGTTATTAAAAATGGAGTGCTACACGAAAGTACAACGCGTTTTTTTTTTGTAGAGAAATATTTTAAAAATAATGAAGGTTGAACTGTGAAGAGATTATAACACTCTGGCCGTCCTTCAAAAAGTCGTTCAACACAAGTCATCCAAGCAGTTCGTGAGAATGTGTTGAGAGTCCAAGAACATCAATTCGGCACCGTAGTCAAGAATTGGATATTTCGAGAAGCTCTCTACAGCGTATTCTCAGGAAAGATTTGTATCTCCATGCATAGAAAGTGCAATTGACTCAAGAACTGAAACCTACTGACCACGCACAGCGAAGAGAGTTCGTTGAATGGATTATAGACCAACAACAAGGGGATGCTGGTTTTTCAAACAAAATCATCTTCAGCGATGAGGCTCATTTTCATCTTGATGGCTTTGTCGATCGTCAAAATTGTCGAATTTGGGGTTCAGAAAATCCACGATAGATTGCTGAGAAACAAATGCATCCACAACGTATCACTGTTTGGTACGAATTTTGGGCTGGATGCATCATCGGACCATTCTGCTTTGTTAATGCGGCTGGTCAGGCAATAACCGCTAATGGTGCTCGTTATCGTGATATGATAATCCAGTCTTTTGTGCTGGATATGGATATGGACGACATGTGGTTTCAAGAAGACGGTGCCATATGCCATACAGCCCGAGAAACAATTCAATTACTACATGAGTCATTTCCTGGTCTTGTAATTTTCCGTTTTAGTGATCAGACTTGGCCGCCCAGATCATGCGATTTAACACCGTTGGACTTCTTTCTTTAGGGTTTTTTTGAAATCTAAGGTTTATGCCAACAAATCCACGACTACCCAAGCCTTGAAGGTGCAAATTAAGCGCTGTATGAATGAAATTCAGCCACATTAATGCAAAGCGGTCATGGAAAATTTCGGCAAAAGAGTGCGTATGTTGCAGCAAAGCCGTGGAGGCCATTTACCCAATATGCTATTCCATACATAACCCTAGACTGTACACTTTATGAATCAATAAGATATTTACAATTTTAATTAAAAACCTGTGTTTTCTATTAAAATTACTTCTTGCCTGAACTTTGGGATACCCTTTATATGATGTGCTTATAATTTGTATACCGTTAGTGGTAGAGATCTGACGTTTTGCACAAAAATAGTATAAAATAAAATTGAAAGTTGAAATAAATCCCAAATACATCGGTTGAATTGATGAGGTTGTATTCGGCAGTCATTGCAGTCATTGAAAAGGGAGATAGTCATCCATGCTTTCTTATTACATCTCCAATACACAGGAAGTGTTTCCTTTTTGACATTTTTAAATGCCTGGGGATTTTAGAAATGGTTTGCATTTAAAAATTCCAGAAGCATTTCCGCATAACAACAGCTATTGTCTATCTTTAAACTCAGGTGACTTTTTTTTTACTTAGAAATGTACGTTCTGCCTGGCATATGCGAAGGCATAACACTGGCAGTAGACTGGTCGTATAGCTGAAAATGCAACTTGATCGTGATGTTGACATCAGTAGGACGGAAAAAAAATACTGTGAATCATGAGCAACGACAAAAGCAAAACAAACAAGCTCCCCAGTTATCTGGACGCTACCCTTGGACACTACACTACACTAAATCTTTCGTTTTCTCTCTCTCTCTCTTCTTCACAACGCCCGTGCCCTGTAATAGTATAAGAGTATCCTATTTGGCGAGCGCAAATTATAAAAAAAAAAACAGTCAACATTTGTTGAGCTGTATAGCCACCATATTCAATAATTTCTTGCAGCTCTTGTGGATATTGCTTTGCAGCTTCATGGTCTGCACTTGCAACTTCACTGGTAAAATGGACATTGCGCAATTTATGGTGTTTTATAAACCCGTTAAACCATCCCTTGCTTGCAGCAAACTCTTTACTTTTCAATTCGGGGTTATTATCAACTTAATTTTTTTTTTAAATGTTCGTACAATTTCTAAGTTTTGGCACAAATGACTGTAAGTCGATTCCCTTTTTTTTCGGGTTATTATCCTCAATCTAATGAATCAGAATTGTTTCCATTCTTTCCAAAATTTTGAGTCCATTCTTTTAAAGATTTTCAGTTGCTAACAGTGTCGAATTTTGAACAGATCCTCTTATAGCTTCCTTACTGGATCTTATAGACTGAATTGTTGATTCATTCAAAACATGAAATCTCCCATATGTCATCGCTGAATTATTTTCCACTTTGTGCTAAGTTCCAAAACACTTTTCTTTCTCTTTTGTTGAATTGACGATATTAGACTCATTGAGGTCGACATGTTGTATTTGCTAAAGATAGATAGATAGATAGATAGATATTTTTATTTCGTATACAAAATTTTTACAGAATTTTTGTTATCGCACATTTTACAGAGATTTGGTAATTTGGAATTTTACCTTTCAACTGAAACATTATTTTTATTTCTATTAAGAACGTATAGCAAGAAAATGAGACAAATTTGAAGGAAAATACGAAAAAAACCTTCAATAGGAATAAAAAAAAAAAAAGTAAAAGAAAAATAAGAAATAATAAAATATATATATATATATATATATATATATATATATATATAGATATATATATTTATATATATAAATAAATAGATAAATAAATACATATATACATATGAACATGCGTAGGTATAAACATAGATAAATAAATAAATAAATAAATATATATGAGTAAATAAATAAAAAGGTAAATAATTAAATAATAACAAATAGATAAATAAACAATAATTAAATGAATAATAATTAAATAAATAGTAATTAAATAAATAATAGATAAGATAAATAATAAATAAGTAAATAAATAAATAATTAATAAAAATGACTAGATAATGCTTAAAAAACATGGAAAAGTAAATAAATTAAACACAATATACAAATATACTAATATATACAGATATGTATACACAAATCTGTAATAAGTAAATAATATTAATTATAGAGGTTTTAACATGAATACATAAATAAATGAGTATAAATGAGTAATTGCATTTACAATTTGACGATCTTAAGTATTTAATTCGTTTACAAGTGGATTATCAGCAAAACTGCATCTTGTTTTAAACGTGTTATTAAGTTTAAGGATTCTATTAGCTATCAATTCAACATTCGCTCTTTCATGAATGTCAAGAGTAGAGTGGTGCCAAGGTAAATCTAGCATCATTTTTAAGAGTTTGTTTTGTGACACTTGCAATTTTTTTATATGGCACGTTGCAGAGTCGCCCCATACCGGGCACCCGTACAGAAGAATTGACTGGAAAATTACTTTATGCAATATAATTTTGTTTTCAGCGGAGAGTAGCGATTTTCTATTTATAAAAGGGTACAGCATCCTTATTGCTATTCCTATTTTCTTTATAGTTTTAGTAGTATGATCCTTAAATGTAAGCTTGGTATCTAAATGAATACCTAGATATCTAACAGAGGGCTCCCAATTTATATCACTCCCATTGAGCTGAAGCTGTCTGTTGGGAAGAAAGCAAGGCTTTCTTTTCCGAGTGAAAAAGATAGCTTGCGTTTTCCATACATTCAGTTTGATTTTCCATTTGTGATAATATTTTACTAATATTTCCATTCCATTTTGGAGATTTCTTTCAATATTGAAAGCGAATTCATGAGATGAAAATATTGCGGTGTCATCTGCAAAAATAGCTATATCACAGTGCGGTAACCTTGGAATATCAGATGTATAGATGTTATACAGGACTGGAGCAAGAACTGAGCCTTGTGGAACACCCGATTGAAAATATATCAAGTCAGAAACACTACTATTAACATGGACTTTGAAACGACGACTGGACAAGAAACTTTGGACTACTTTACAGATATATGGAGGAAAGTTTAAACTTATCATTTTGTATGTCAGGCCTTCATGCCAAATGGAGTCAAATGCTTTTTCAATGTCTAGTAAGACCATACCTGTAGATTTCCCCTGTAAGCGATTTCTTTTCACACAATTGCATATTCTCAGTGCCTGATGGGATGTACTGTGATGACGTCTAAAACCAAACTGTTCATTGGGGTAAATTTTATTAACTTCAACGAGCTTTAGGATTTGCTCCTTTAATACTTTTTCGTATATCTTACTAAGGTTGCTTAACAGGCTGATAGGTCTATAACTTTCCGGCCTTTCTGGAGGTTTACCAGCTTTTAATATTGGTACCACTTTTGCAAGTTTCCATGTATCAGGAAAGTATTGCATTTTCAGACATGCGTTTACAATAAATGTTACGAATTTTATACCTATCCTGGGTAATTGCTTAAAATAAATGTTTCTTAACATATCAAGACCTCCAGACTTCATAGGACGTAGGTTATTTATTATGAAGTCTATATCTTCTTCGGTAACAAAAATGGTAGAAGAGGAATGATTTGTTCCTTGTGCTAGAAAGGCTTGAATGGTGTTGTTCACGAGGGTGTTGGTGTGTGCATCACCTAAATTCTGTGCAACATTATAGTTATTTGAAAAATTGACGGCAAGTGCATTGGCTTTTTCGACATCGGTAAAGTATGTGCCCGACGAGTTTTCTAGAAAAGGTAACTGTCTGTTTTTATTTTTTACCAGTTTAACGATGTTCCAGAAAGGTTTACCGTTTTTGTCCAGTATATTGAGTTTTTTGTTCCACTCTTGTTTATTCAGGTAATTCATTTGGTGGCGAAATATGGGTTGGCGATACCTTTGCCAATTTCGTCTACAAATATTTCTTTGTTTAATTAAAAGCAATATATGGGACGGTAACTTTAAAGAGTAGTTCTTTTTCGGAACTTTTGGAATACTTGCATCGACCGAACTTTGAACGTGTTCTGAGAAGTCGTTTACCAGGCAGTCAACGTCTTCCTTTGTTAAAATGCCGTCGATACTCAGGGGAATATTTTGTAGTTTGGATTTAACTTCTGAACGAAATCGTGTCCAGTTTGCATTTTTTAGATCTTGAACATACTGCACTTTTACTTCTCCTGACCATAAAAGACGACAGAAAACAGGATTGTGATCAGAACTAAGTTCATTTAGAGATATTGGATTTGTTATGTAACAGGGCACATTTGTAACAAATAAGTCGAGGACGGAAGGACTACCACGAGAACTCGCTGGGAAATAAGTTGGACTAGGAGGAAACAAAACAGAGATTGGCAAAATAACAAGAAGATCAGCAAGTAAATTTCCCCATGCATTCGCTCTAATACAACCCCAGTTTCTGTGTCTGCAATTGAGATCTCCTCCAATTAGGCAACTACCGCTTAATGTGAAGAGTCTTCGCAAGTCATTTTTAAAACTAGTTCTTTTCTCATCTGATGCAGTTTTACCCGGAAAATACACACAAAAAACCTTGACTGGATTCTGATTCCTTAATTTTATTTCAATCCCCACATTCTCGACATAACGCGTTCTAACAACAGGTAAGAGCGAGTGTTGAATTGATCTTCTGATAAGAATCGCAACACCGCCACCAGACCTATCGATTCTGTCATTTCGGTAGCATTTGAATTCGGGTGTTGATAAATTTATACCTTGATTGAGCCAAGTCTCAGTAACTAAAGCAACGTCAATGTTGCTGTTATTTAAAAAGTTTAAAAACTCAACAGTTTTGCTGCGAATTCCTCTCGCATTCCAAGTGACAATATTAATATATCTATCTAACATATTATTTAACATTAGTATACAAAAACTTAGTTGCTAAATGTGCAATAACTTGAAATTGTTCTATTTTAGATTTACATGTGGATAAACTCGTAATCATTTCCATTGCTAAGGAGTTAAGTTCCTCGATCGTGAACAAAGTTGAATGGTTGAGTTGGTTGGATATGTTGCTCGGAATGTTTCCAGGAATGTTGCTGGCAGTATTGTTGGAAAAGCTGCTCTGATTGAAGTTCGCCTTCTCCCACACACTTCGCGCTTCCGCTTGTACGTGAGAGTGAGGGTGAGAGCCAGTGCTAGCATAAGTACTGCTCTCTTGTCGACAGCGCTGGGGCTGCGGCAGCAAAGGAAAATCGGACATAGAAGTCAACGAAATATGTTTTTGCGTATGTGTAGCATTTGTGTGAGCACGAGCTGGGGTCTGCGATGTGTTGTTGTAAAGACTTTTGGGTTTTTGTTTTAGAGATTTTTCTTTCATCTCAGAATACTTAATTCTGTTGACACAGGTTGGATCAGTAGATTTATGACAACCGTTGCAGTTCACACATTTATTTACGGCAACATTGACGCATGATATAGTCTTGTGTTGACCAGCACAAATGGCACAATATGATTTTATGTAGCAATTTCGCTCGCCGTGACCGAACATTTGGCAGTTGTGGCATTGGGTCAGTTTGCCTTTGAGCTTTCTTTGAATACTCCAGTTCACCTGTGTATGTAGAATTGACCGATAACGTTTTTTTAAATCAAATAGTTTGATTGAACTATTTTCTAACGAAATTAAATAGAAAATATCACTATACCCATCGTATGTTTTCGTTATCTTTTTGATATTTATGCATTTTAAACCAATTTTTATAAGTTCACTTTTTAATTCATTTGCGTCCATATCGCCCATACCGTAGAGAACCACTTTAAAAGCTTTCTCACTGCGGAGATCATGTGAGAAGAACTGACAGTTTTCAGATTTTAACTTGTCAAATACTGAGTTGTAGGAAGGAAGAGACTCACAGATAATTTTTATCCCAATGGATATTCTTTTTATATAGTAATCAGTAATATTTAAAGATTTCATAAAACTGTGAACATAATCACTTGATTTTTGGAGGAGTTTGATTGGTGGTACATACACTTTTTTTTCACTAACCGCGACTATTTCGTCCATATCATCGTTGTTGTCACTATCAGGAAGACATTGTAATGGACTCCAATAATTAATACTGGAGTCCTTTTTACGTGAACTATTCGCGTTATTCATTGTCCGACGATATTTATTATCCGAGGACAGACAATTGTCCTCGGTTTCAGGTGATCTATCGCGCTTAGATATTTTGAATATAATTATAAGTACACTAGGGAGAAAGCCAATTAGAGATGTCATGCGCAGACAAAAGCTCCGGATCAACTGTTGTATTTGCTAAAGAAAAGCTTAATAAAGTAAGACTTTTTTGAGAAATCTAAATCAAAATAAGGGCATACCAATTACACTTTCTTAAGAAACCAATTTAGCGTAACCCTTTCCCTCCTGAGTTGTTCAAAATATTTTTTTTTTTTTTTATATAAATTTGGTGTTTTCTTATTCTTTAGTAATTCAGAAGCAAAAAAATATATGAAATTTAAATTTTTTTTCAACGATGTCCTGAGAAAAGGACAGTCACATTTGTGAGCTTCAGAAGTCTACCAATACCAAATTAAAAAATAAAACCAACATTTTAAAAAAAGTATTTTTAATTTAATTTAATATTAATTTGTATAGTAAATAAGAAAAAAACTGAAAAAAAGGTTATGGTTATTAAATTTTTTTTTTTTTAATTTTATGTGTGAAATTGCTTGAAGCAATTTGAACCCTTTGTCAGGCAAAGGTAAATTTCACATTTTTCACATTTTGTACGAGAGCGGCTAGGGCAATTGGCCAGACGGCACTTAAGAGGTGCTTTTAAAGTTTCCACAACTGGCCAGTGGTTAAAACCATCAAACCTCTTGTCTTGTCCTGGTAATGGCTGAATTTTTGTTCTCTTCTTTTCCAAGGGTTCGTCGTCTGGCTCTGAAACTTCTGGCTCATGTCTTTGCTTGCTGACACCACCCAACAAATATTCTCCGACTTCCAGTCTGAACTGTAACAAATCCTTTTTTTCTTTTCTTTGCAGCTGGTTAAGTTTGCAGTCGAGAATACATTCTTGGTAGGTGTTTACAATAAGTGGAAAATTGATTTTACCGTCCATTTTCTGGTTTTCAACCACGTACGATAGCACTCAATTAGTTGATCGCAAGTATCAACTCCTGCCATACTAGAATTGTATGATGAAACACTTGCTGGACATGGAACATCAACTTTTGATTTTGCTACTTTTTCCCAGCGTTTGACGGTATTAACTGGTTGACTCCCAATTCGAGTCGATGCCATCAAGACAGCTTTATTGTCTTTCCATTTCAAGACACATAAAGAATTGTCATTTGAGCAGATTTCCTCAAATTCTCCCCTTTTCATCTTCGAGTCTTTTGTGAAAGAGTAAAGTCTTTTGTGAAAGAGTGTTTTGCATTAGGGTTCCAGTGGCATAGATATCTTTTTCTTTAAGCCTTTGAAGCAACGGGAGCGTGGTAAAGTATCTGTCAAAGTACACGCAGGTATTCCTTGGCAGTGTTTCTACCAATCGCAAGACTACAGCTGGACCAAGACCGAGACTTCTGTCCTTAAGAGGTGTTGTTCCACCCTGATAAATTTCGATATCAAGGATCATTCCACAAAACGATGTAAGCATGAAGTTGGGCGCGGCTTATTTTATACAAACTGACGCACTGCACATCGCCCCAAAAAGGGTATCATCTGCTCCTCAATTGAAAATTCATTGAACATACTCCTGCTAATTTCTAAACATCTTCCCCGGACACAATCGATAACAGGCTGCACTTTCCACAGCAGATTTGCGCTTTTTTCTTCCTCAGGCACTGCATTCGTATCCACAAAATGGATGTTAACCCGAAGAATGTAAAATCTGTCGCGAGGCATAGCTTGTGCAATAACGTCAAAGCGAAACCTTGTATTCCAATACATATGGATGCGTGGAAACTTAATGAAGCCAATAATTGCATGCATTCCAAAAAAAACAGACATCTCTTCGAACGAAGTCTTGAGTTCCCGACCAGTAGATGCCAAATAATATTGCGACATATGGACAGCCGCTTTTTCAATTAAAGCTTTAGTGAAATATTCTGAAAAATATTCGTACGGCGATTTTACAGCCTAAAAAGTTGTAAAATATTAAAACCTATGCATAAAATATATATTAATAAAATTTACCGGAATTTCATCTTGAAAATTCCTGTGGAATGGTTCATTTGGCCCAAACGGCCTTTTAATCCACTGAATTCAATGCAAAGGAAGCTGACGTAGATGGTTCTTGACTCGAAACTTTTCCTTCCTGATTAGTATTTTAGTATTTATTAGTATTTATTATTGATTAAGTAACATCATTTATAATAGACTTTACATCATCTTTAAGCTATAAATGAGATATGTATATATAGTGTAATATGCGAGCTACGGCTCAAGTAGATAAAACGTTATTCTGTGAGATTATTTCTTTATTTTCTAGTCTATAGAACAACTCAAGTTCACACTATACTGTTCTTCGGAAATTCTTACCTTACAAGGTCTCTTTCTTAATTCACAAATCCAAACTAATTACTTCTTCTTGTTAACTCTCAACTTTCAATTTATCACAAAATTACAACTTCGCCTATTACCACTTTTCCAATCTCTTCGTGCGGTTCGAAACCCAACTGCTCCTGCCTCGATCGCCATCTGTTCTTATATAGTCGCATTTCTGATAGCCAGAAACTTCTAGCAAATTCTTCGACCACTGGAACAAGAAAATTCTGATGTAATAATTCCAAGATCACAGCTGCAGCCAATAATCTCTTGTGGTTATAATTCTCTCTTAATTCCGCGACGTCGTCTTAGACATAATCCTTCTCTATCCGTGGACACGAACCTCGAATGTGTTCCGAGAAGACACTTCGGAATGTGTTGCTTACTTTTGTGGGCCTAGTTATTATGCTACATTATGTTACAATAGGTAATACTAATATTCAAAAATTCATACAATTCAGCGCTAAATTCATAACAAATGTATAAGTAGAAAATTATTATAGTATGCAATATGTAGAAACAAAAAGTTAAAGTAAATGTGCTTGTTTTACCTTGTCAAGTGCCGAAAGAGTGTTTCCCCAAAACCATTCGCATCATAAAGTCTAACGCTGAGAGGAAGTGCATTCCAAAGATGAATAGCATGAACGAAAAATTGACGCTCTGAGTTTTGATAGTAAACACGCGGTTGGATTAAACTTAAAGATCGGCTCGACCTTGAAAGTTTAAGTTTTTACGAATAAATATGGAGGCTGTTTGCTAGTAATAATTTTTTGTAGGTACTTGATTGTGCAGTACTCGAGGTACTTATAAAGAGTGCATCCTAATATGTTCTTAGCATACTGTGATGGTCAAAATATCTCAATCCGTAAACATAGCGAGTTATATTGTTAAACGCAACGTTGAGCTTACGTCGAATGAGAGCACTGCTGCAACAAAAAATTTCACATCCGTATGTAAACATTGGAATTAGCAAAGCCCTTACTAACATTAACCTTGTTTGCAAAGGAGTGAAACACTGCGGCATAGATAGATTCCTAAGAAAACCATAGATTTTGCCTATAATAGTGGAGATAAGATCATCCCAACTTAACGTTTTGTTAAACCATACCCCAAGATTTTTAGCTTTGTCAACGAACTCAATTGGTTCATTTTGGAGGAATATATTAGAAAGATCAAAGCCATTCACGCCATTTCTGCTAATAACGAGACATTTAGCTTTGGCTGGGTTAATCTTCATCGAATTACGTTTAGACCAATCTAGAACTTTTCGTAGATCCTCAATTAAGTTTACAAGCTGCATCCTTAATAAGGTCTAATTGCAACTTATGAAGAGTTGTACATCGTCTGCGTACATGTGTAGCAATGAATTTTTGATTATGGTCGGAAGATCATTGATAAATATTGTGAATAACAAAGGTCCCAATATGGACCCTTGAGGTACGCCCGCTGAGGTTACATCACATTATTAAAAGCAATGGCTTGTTTTCTTCCACCAAGATATGTTTTGATGAGCTTGATAGCAGATGATGAAAAGCCAAACAACCTCTTGAGTTTTAAGAGAAGCTGCATATGATCCACTGTGTCAAAGGCCTTGGAAAAACCCAGCAGAGTCACAAAAGTTATTAGATCTTTATCCATCGCCACTCGGATATCATCAGTTACTTTAAGTAGAGCAGACGTACAGCTATGATACGGTCTGAAGCCAGATTGATTTGCGCAAAGTAGTTTATTGTGCTGGATAAAGACAGACATTTGCTTGTGCATTTTCCATGACCTTGGACAAGAATGGAAGCATGGCAATGGGTCTATACACAGCCGGCGAGTTGGATGACGCTTTCTTTTTCAAAGCTGGAACAATTTTTGCAGTTTTCCACTCAGTCGGAAAAGTAGATGTAGTTATTTTATACTGTTGAAAATATGGGTTATGGCTGGAAGAATACTGAGGGTTTAGTGTATTAGTTTCCTGGAAATTGTTGATCTTGAAAATTTGAACAAACTCGAAATTACTATGATAGAAAAACTCCATAAGGTGAGTCTGTACGAATCAGAATTTTCATGCTACGAGTAACTCTAAAATTAATGGTATCTTATAAATGGCAGACTTCGAAAAAAAAAAATTATTTTTTTCGAAGACGACTTTAACGATTTTATTAGGATTTTATATTTGAGCTATGATGGATAGCCGCTAACAGACGCCGTACCAACTTTTTCTCAAAAAAGGGACTCTATTTTTGGCCGGTTTTTAAAATTAGCTGCGTTTTGGCGATTTTATTCAAAATAAATAGGTGACTAATATTTGATATATGCAATGTCATGTCATACCAAGTTTTGGAAAAATGTCAAAAAATTCTTTACGTAATTCTTATTCTTTTTTTGTTCTCTATTTTATTTGCGTTTTTTTTTTCATCTCTTTTCTAAAGTAAGTACAATATTTTTTTAATTTAAAATTTAACATTTATGACGTCCATTCTGACAGAAGGCAATAGTCTTCAAAAAGTATCTGCCAAAATACATTTTTCCCATATGGTGATATGATGACCCATTGGCTATATTATATCGAGCGAAATTACAATCTCTACACATGGTTATCACTCAACAGTAAACTGGATTACCAATTTCGGGTTAAAATACTGCCGAATCGGGAAAAACATTACCAAAATAAACTGAAACAAAGAATAAACGATTGCCAAGAAAGATACAATATTACGAAAGTCACTAAGGGTGAGATTAATAGTCGCAACTAACTTTGAGTTCAAAGTTTTGTAAAAAAAAAACATACTCGTATAGGAAAGTTACAAACCATCTAGAACGGATCGTATGATACCTTATCTCTCATCTTTTAACTCACCCCTAATAAAGTGGCCATGGCATTACGAAATTTGTAAAACAGATGCAATGTTATCTTTCTATGCAGATATTTCCGCGATTTTTAGGAATTTTTATCACAAAACTGTTCCTCACTGTTGCTTTTTCTTAGCAGAAAGTGGGCGTGGGTAAATTCGTAACTGAAGTTAACGGATTCTGATAACATATTCACAATAAGACCTAACCGTCCGTAATAGCTTTGAAAAGGAAATATATTATTTTTTTTAAAGAAATAGTGATCATGGCATTATATAATGTATGGACGAAATGTAGAAAAAGTCAACGTCTATATATTTTACCTAAAGAATATTTTCAAGTTTCTAGCACAAATAATGAAAAAAAGGACATTTTCTTAAAAGTGGGCGTGTTTTTGGGCGGTTTTTGAAAATGTTTACACTTGTACTGCTTCCGATTCGAGAAAGTTTATATACCAAATTTAATGTTCCTATACTTTTGGGCGTCTATCGTTATTATTTCTCAACTATGTTACAAACTATGTGTAATACTTACCTACTTACAAATTAATGATGGTGCTACAGATGAACCAGGGTCTCAACCAACAAACTTCTCCAGCCAGCACAATCCTTAGCCAGCCACCTCCAGTTGCATACGCCGAGTTGGTTGAGGTCACCCTTCACCTTCGCAAGCTATCGAAGATGAGGTCGTCCACTTCTGCGTAGTCTCTCAGGGGTGGAGTAGAATATTCTTCGGGCGAAACATTGATGTTCCTCCACTCTACATGACCTAGCTAACTTAATCATTGAATCACGGACCAAGTCGGTGTCGCTATTATACAGCTCGTATAGTTCGTGGTTAAATTTTCTCCATAAACCGTCTCCCCAGGTGGGACCATAAATCGAACGTAGAACTTTTCTTTCGAAGATTCCAAGTGCGCTTGTTTCTCGGTATTTGTAGACAGCATTTCGTTTTACGAGTATCGTCGTTTACAACCAGACCCATTTTAGCAGCTTCTGGTTCGATGTCAGCAAAGGCGCCAGAGACTCACTCGCTTTGTTCTGCCGATGATGTCAATATCGTCTGCGTAACCAAGTAGTTATACATATTTGTGCGTGATGTGTTGACCTGGGAATTTCGCACTATTTTCTCCAGTAACAGGTTGAAGAAACTGCATGACAGGGCGCCGCTCTGTCTGAAACCTCTAGTGGTATTCAAAGTCTCGGTGATGTCTTTTCCGATCTTGACAAAGCAGCAAGCGTTTTCCATCATCGTTCTACACAAACTAATGAGTTTAGCAGGAATACCAAAACTAGACATAGCGCAAAATACTCGTAGCTCATCTCTATTCACACATCATATGCAGCCTTAAAATCGATAAATAGATGGTAACTATCGATCTGGAACTCCTGAGTCTTCTCCAGGATCTGGCGTAAAGTGAAGATTCGGTCGATTGACGATTTTCCGTACTGGTAATTCCCCACTAGTTTATTGAGGTGCCTCGGTTTATATGCGATGTTCAGCAGACTTATTCCTCTGTAATTGGCAACGGTAAGATGGTCTCCCTTCCTATGGATCAGATATATGATCACAAACTATGTATCAAACGACTAAGCGACTAAGGCCAAGCAAAGTCTAAATCAACATATGTACACGTATGTATACATTGGTGTGATAGTTTTGTTGCGATTGTCAGACGTTCCCTTTTTGTCTCATAGCCGAATGGACACCCTAATGTAATGTAATAATTTAGTGACAAAACGAGATCGTCGATAAGCAATCGTTAGGTAAGACTTCAGATTCTTGAGCCATTTTGCCTGCAAACCTATCTGCATTACAAAAAGGTTTTTGATGTGGAAACAACTTTACCTGAGTAGACATCAGCACGCTTAGCAGAGTTGTAGATCCTGTGAATTTGCTCTTCACGACCTTGTTTATAGGATCGCGAATTGGATTAATGAGAGGAACTATATTCTTAGAGTATTCGTCGACATAGAGGTTAATTTTGATATGACCTTTGATTCCATGAGTAACTGTGTCCGAAGGAACGGAGTCGCTAAATGGATCTATTTTCTGCTGTTCCAAAGGCTGCATGCTGCTGATGGTAAATGGGGCGATAGCACCTCTACTATGGTGCTTTCTTATCAATTCACTGTTCGCAGAGGTGCAAAATTTGGGGCTACGCTTCGAAAAGTACGCTATTGAGAGTAGTCTCCAATCAAATATATATACACGAGGAATGGGCTATCCGCCAAACCGAATGAAACATTACTAAGAGTAGTGTTGTTTGTTACAGCGTAACTATTCAACTAGCCACTGAAGTTGAATACCTAGAAGAAATCCTAGATAGTAACTTGATGATCCAGTCGGGCTCTCACAACTTTCTGGCAGTTTCGCAGAGCTTTCGGCAAAACGTGGAGTCTGAGGCTTGCTGTAGTATGCTGGCTGTACACAGCGATAATCAAATCAATCTTCACCTATGCATCTGTAGTACCCGACTGCACTTAAGCAGGCAATGAAAACGATCTGTCGGCTTAGAAAAAGAAAGTAGAAGAAAACTTTGAACATGGAGCACAATTTTGGAGCAATGTTCTTTGTTCATGATGCCTATCGATAATATAAGCCTTGTCGGCATATTCATGGAGATATGGCGTGTAATTCTCATGTTGGAAAATCTAAATTATGTTCTTCAGAATTTCACTAATGTCTTCAGCCAGCTCGATCTTGTACTAGCCGCCTCTAGTTTTGCACACGTAGTTGGTTGAGGTTTTTTTTTCTGGGAGGTGGTAATCTTCAAAAGATGAAACTGGTCCCGTACCCAGTAACAGTGTGTGACTTTTACCTACTAACTCCTTCTTGGCATGCGGTGTGTGCACCACACTCTCAGTGCACAAATTCAGTACACTGAGATAATATTTACCCTGTTTGCACTAATCCCCACGGGCCTTGCTCAGTTTGGTGCGACGTAGAGGATTATCGATTCTACTACTCTGGGCAAAAGTAATCTTCGACTGTACTTTGGGCCTCCTATATTAGGCATGGTTCACACGAGGGCAACCCTAGCGTTCGCTGCCTTGTGACTAATGCACTTGTGGTGTTTCTTGTAGGTGACACTCGTATCTAGTACGACTCCGATATATTTTATGTGGAGTTTCGATGTTATTTCTGCCTGCTACTTATAAGAACCGCTTCCGTTTTGTATTCCGCCAGCGTGAGGTGAGCCATTGCCATACGGTCCTTATAGTGGAGTTGCATATCTGTTCCATCTCTTCCAGTAACTTGACATTCACAATAATTGCGATGTCGTCGGCGAAACCAATAATATATACTGTCTGTATTGTAGATTAAAACGCTATGCCTTACGTAACTAGTCGCCATTTTGATGAGATAAGCTGGAAATCTCAAGTATCTGAGTGCCTGTTGAATATGGCTCCAGTTTGCAGTGTTGAATGCGTTCTTGATATCGAGGGTTATCACTAGGCAGTATTTATTCGTACTCCCTTTCCATCTCTTACCACTACGCTAATTGCATCTATTGTTGAGCGCGCCTTCCGGAACCCATATTTGTGTTCCTATAACCCACCTGCAGTTTCTATCGCTGCTTCCAATCTGTTGCAGATGACTCGTTCTACCATTTCCCCAGCCATGTCTAGCATGCATAACGGGCGGTATGTTTCTCCGGTGGCTTATTCCCTTTGGGGAATAGTACGAGACTCTACCTTTTTCACTAGGCTGGAAAAACTACTATTTGTATGAACATATCTGGGCAGGATTTGAATGCCGTCTTGGGAGCTACTCGTATATTGGGGATGCCGTCTGGACCTGGTGATTTTTTATCCCCGAAATTTGTTACAGATTTTGATCACTTCATCTGCAGTGTGGGAACAATCCTGTAACAATCACATATAGGAATATGAAGTTGGTTGAAATGCGCTAGCTTAGATGACGGTAGCAAACTAGATACTTGAAGAAAGTTGGCGTGGTATAAGTATCAGCATTTGCAGTGAAAGCCAAGCTGCACTCAATGTACTCGAGATTCCCACAAATCACTTAAAGATTCTTTACATAATGTACATGCATACGAATAGACTAAATAAACTTTTCAAATAGAACCGAGTTTGTCTTATTTGGGTACCGTGTCGTGTACCCCATTGTAGGCAATGAAATTCATGACGCACAAGCGAAAGAGGTACCAGAGACTACTTCTCTAAATCCGAAATCAATAATTGGTGTCAATTTATAATAGCAAAAATTCTTTACTGGACCGACGCTTACATTTTTTTTTACAATTTGGGCGTGCCAAAGGGGATATGAATACCCTTATAATATTACAAGGCGCGGGCGTTTTTGAAGAAAAGAGACAGAGAGAAAGAAAAATTTGGTGAAGTGTTTTGAAACTCAGGTGGTATTAAGTCTCTGTAAACTCCAAGGGTAGCGTCCAGATAACTGGTGAGCATTTTTGTTTTTGCTTTTATTTTGTTGCTTATGATTCACAGTATTTTTTTCCGTCCTCCCGATATCATCACGATCAAGTTGCATTTTCCGCCATATGACTACCCTACTGCCAGTGTTATGCCTTCGCAGTAGATTTGACTTAGCTTTTTGCATTCGATCGAACTTATTTCATTCGAAATAAATAGATCATTCTTGACATCAGAATTTGAACCGTGAACCAACAACGTGACAAGCGATGATGTTACCAATACACCACGGCCACCCTCAATATGACACTCACATGATTTCTATACATTAGGAAAGATGGTCTAGTTTAGTTTTCTTCTGCAAGACCACCGAGTGAAAAGGTCCGATAAAAGCATTGCAAAATTCCTTCTCAATGTGGGTAGCAAGTGCGAATCATTGAAGATCCAATATGTGAATCCTATCTGAAAAGCGAAGATACCAAAGAGCACTTCTCTTGTCAATATCCTGATTCTGTGAGAATTAGGTTGCTCATCTTGAGTCTCGATGTAATGAGAATGAACTCAGTCCAATCTCTAGCCCTGGTCGATATTCTGCATTTCATTAAGAGTATAAAAATGTGATTTCTTCAGGGGTGTTAAGTACAATGGACCGCTTTTGTGCCTGAGTGCTTGGGATAACCTAATTAAAATTATATGAGCTTAATGACGTTGCCAGAACAACGCTATGGAAATTATTCATCTGCTAGCCTGTCAACGACATGCATACTAATCTTATGTATAGAAGGGTCTTTTAACTACCCGTATTAAAAAAATTGAAAACCAGGTTACGTTAAGTTCTGACCCTTATTCCATACTATGAGTCTGCAAAGCTTCAGCTCTCTAGGAAGGTGATAATTTCTGAAATTTCAGTTCTGTTGGTCATTCGAGGATTTCTGTTGGCTTCGGAAAGACACAGTTAAGTTTGCCATTTATTATTTATGAACGATGTGGGTATTTTGCAACTGTGTCGAAAATCAAAAATCGGAGTTCATACAAATCTTCCTTTTGGATAGTACTATGTTCGAAATTCCAGTTTCTTAGCGCGTTTGAAGATTTCTTTAGGCCTCAGAGAGATATATACAATTAAGTGAGCAATTTCTTAGCAAATAATGTACTGTGGTCCAGAATTTGTGGATGGAAGGATACATAAGACAGGATTTTTACTCAAAATTGTTTGACAGTTGGTTTTTTTTTAAATTCCGTTAATAGAAGCAGGCAAAAGGAAAGTGACAAAAAAGTGATGTGGTGTTAAATGAATGTTGGTATGTATTTGACTCTTATTTGCATAATAACGTGTTTCATACATGCTCCAGGGAATCCTCCTACTCTTTCCTTACTATTAATAATTATCATCAACAACATTACCGTCATTGCCTTACATATGTACTATTACAGAACTACACCTTCATCAATGTCATCTTGCATGATTCATTCAATACTTCCGCCAACATCCTGTTTATCTTAATAACAAGCAAATGCTTCAATGATGACAGCAAAGCCAAAAAGATAACTCCAATTTACTCGGAGATGGAATTTAATGAATAAAGTGGAATCTTAAGAAAAAATGGGTAAATAAATCTGTATGAATGACTTCAGGAGAATATATGATGATGATACGTTCCCAAAACTCTTAAATTGCCCCGCTACCCAGTCCTCAGTCATAGCGAAATCGTAATTAAACCGAGGATATTATGTTTATACCGGAATGTGGAGCAGTTGCGACTGATACATGTGTAGCTTCTTGTAGATGATGAAGGAGGAGAAGGATAAACCCTTCATTAATTTATTACATTTACAATAAATCCGGATTTATACGTTTTACTAGTCATAATATCCGAAATAAATTTTTAAGAAAATAGGTTATTTGCCAAATGTAAATCCCTTCTTCTTTTTTCGATAGCCTCGAAAGTACGAGTTAAATTGTAGAAGGAAGATAATGATTTTTATGTTTAAAAGCAGTCTCCACACTTTAGTAAGATAGATACATATGTAATTTAGCTGCGAAACTGAAGTAATTAGTAATAAGAAATAATAATCGAATGAGATTCATTTGTTTTTTCGACTGACTCTTTAACAATCAATATACTGTAACATAATGTAGCATAATAACTACGCTCCAAAAGTATGCAACACATTCCGAAGTGTCTTTTCATTCGAGGTTCGTGTCCACGGTAAGAGACGGATTATATCTAAGACGACGTCGCGGAATTAAGAGAGAATTATAACCACAAGAGATTATTGGCTGCAGCTGTGATCTTGGAATTATTACATCAGAATTGTCTTGTTCCAGTGGTCGAAGAATTTGCTAGAAGTTTCTGGCTATCAGAAATGCGACTATATAAAGACAGATGGCGATAGAGGCAGGGCAGTTGGTTTTCGAACCGCACGAAGAGATTGGAAAAGTGATGATAGGCGAAGTTGTAATTTTGTGATAAATTGAAAGTTGAGAGTTAACGAGAAGAAGTAATTAGTTTGGATTTGTGAATTAAGTAATTAAAATGAGATAAAGTGATTTGAGAAGAAAGTGACCTTGTAAGGAAAGAATTTGCGAAGAATAGTATAGTGTGAACTTGAATTGTTCTATAGACTAGAAAATAAAGAAATAATCTCACAGAATAACGTTTTATCTACTCGAGCCGTAGCTCGCATATTACAATACTTTGATTTTAAGCTACTCAGGGTAACCAATAGTGTCAGTTAGGATCTCACCAACTCTTTATGCTACTATTAATGAGTAGCTCAAGGTAATTGATAATATTTCTAAGTAGACTGTAATAAATACAATACAAACTGATTTATTTTCTTAAAGAAATACACACGAGACTATCTAAAAATTTTAGAAAACATTTGTCCAATCTCAACAATCAATGTCGTTATGGAGTTATACCGGATTTTATGTCCTTATGCTGGTTGGCAACTCTGGTGTCCAAGAGTGAAGAAACTGTCAATTTAGCTCCGTGAATTTTTTGTAAATATTCCTAAAGTATTAAACATTAAAAGTGTAAGGTATTTTAATTTCTAAGTGTTCAAAGTAAATATTCATATGAAAATCAAAACACATCAAGTACGTACAAGTCCTACAATATAAAAGTATAAGGGTCGACAATTTCCTATACCAACTTCGCTACTCAACAAAAGAGAGGTGCATATATACAGGCACTGACACATACATGCACAAGCGGTAATTAAGTCAGACTTGGCTTGAACCCAATCATTTCCAGTCAAAAGTATCTCAAAAAATGGGAGTAGGCAATATGTCTGTGGAGGATCTGGAGAAGCTCCTAGATAAAAACAAAAATGCATAATCTGGCAACAAAAGATGATCTCAGATTGCTTAAAGACGACATCGACGCCCAAAAGACACAAACTGGACTTTTGAAGCAACATCTGTCACAAACCCAGGCACAACTGCAGCAATCAAAAGAAGCATTGCAGCATGCATTGCTAGATGCACTGCATGGGAAAAAGAAATGCATTTTCTATCGGAAAAAGCCTGCGAAGACAACGTTATTGTACATATCCCTGTACAGTAGATGAAACTATGTTCAAGGAGACAAAGAAATTGGGGCTAGGTAATGATAAGACGATGAATATCCTGGTGAAAGTACGAAGCTCAGAAGAAGTGTACCGAATCCTGGAAAATGCTGGAAGGTTTAAAAACACGGGAATTGCAATGCACAGAGGCTTCCCCAAGATTGTCCGAGTACGCCATCGCAAAGAATGTGCTAAGCAAGAATGTGCTAAGCAAGAATCTTAGCTTCAAAATAACACTTAAAGGAAAAAACATACAGTTTGAGGACAAAACATTTTATTACGATAAAAACGAAACTTGTGTGCGAATCTGGTGACGGAATGGAAATTTTGAACAAAATATTTGCAAACCAAGTACTAGCGTCAATGACAGAGGAAACGTCAACGCAAGCGAAGTCAGCGACACCTCGCGGAGTTTAAATTCCATCCCATAAAACGTTAGACGTGGGCAAACAGCTTATTGAAACCTACGACTCCTTTGATCTATGCCTATTAAACGGCAAGAGTAAAAGTGACACAAACACATTCTACAAAGCCCTGTGAGTGCAAAAAACAAATGCATTTCAATGAAAAATGGCTGAGTCTGCTAGCAGCAAGAAATTTGATCGTTAGCGAAGAAACTAAATGGAAATATTTTTAAGGTTGGAAGCCGAATAGAAATATCCAGTTTAAGGACTCATTTCAAATCAATGCTTAATCCACAGGAACCCTTAATTGGTTTTCATTATCCATTATCAAGAATTTGCAACGAGACTCTAGATACACCTTTTGATGAGAATGAGCTCTTTGAGGCATTGAAGAAAGTTAAACAGAATAAAGCTCCGGGAGAAGATGGATGCCCGTAGGAATTCCTCCAATACCCTACAGAATCCTTTCTACAAATATTGCTTATCTTTCAACCACATTTATGATGTAGGGAAAGTGCCAGCAGAATTTCCCGATATTTAGAAGGGCGACCCAAACATGGCTGCAAACTATAGGGGCATATCCTTTATGAACGAAAATCTACACAAGCTTGTTGAGAGCAAGGTTAGCTAAGTGGGTGAATGAGAATACAAAACTTAACCAATTCCAGGCTGATTTTATAACGGGCTACACAACAACTGATCAAAAGTTCAATTTAACGTCAATAGCATAAACACATCATCAAACATTTCATCGACTTTAAAGCAGCTTTCGACACGGTTAATAGAAATCGCCTTTTCTACAAACTATCAAATATTGGAATATCGTCAAAATTTAAAAATATTTTAAAGGACATGTACAGAAACAATTAGTCGGCGATATGGAATGGTAAAGAACTGTCAGAATGGTTTGAGTTAGAGAACGGAGTCAAACAGGGATGTCTCCTCAGCCCGATTCTCTTTGCACTATTCCTGGATGACATATCTGACGCACTTCCACCAGGCATACGAGTACAGGTCGAGCAAATAAGAGTTAAGGCACTGCTTTATGCGGACGATATTGTTATTTTAGCAGAGACACCTAATGCATTGCCAAATGATTAACAAAGTTAATTAATATTTAGGTCGTTGAAACAGAAGGCTCCTAAGTGCAGTTTCCTTCTTTGGGAGAAAGCTAGGCAAGTACAAAGAAGGTGAGTAATAGTCTCTTCCGCCTCCTCGTCCATGCAGCTTCTGAGGAAATCGTTTGAGAAGACGCCAAGCCTTGTTTCATGCTTGCCTATTAGACAGTGTCCAGTAATAACACTTATAACAGCGCTGATATGCATTCTATTGAGTGAAATCAAATTCTTAGACCGTTTCAGATCCTGCTTAGGCCAAATTTGTTTTGTCGCTAGACAAGTTGTACCACTTATCCATCTAGAATTTGTCTTTTCAATAGCATCCAGCTTTAATTTAAGTTTGCATGTAGCAATAGGCATACCCAGTAAACTTTTGCCTGGAAGGATGGGTATTGTTGTTCCATGTATGCAAGTTCGTGAGCCTTACAATTCCCTGGAATGTCTTTATGCCCCGGCACCCAAATTAGGTGAATATTAAACTGCTCCGCCATCTCTATAAGAGACGATCGGCAGTCTAAAGCTGTTAAAGAATTTATTGACGACGATTCCAAGGATTTGATTGCGACTTGATATCACGTTTTTTTTTTAGCCAAGACAAGACTTCCCTTATTGCCATTATCTCCACCTGGAACACGCTACAGTGGTTTGGGATACGAAAACAGATTTTTAAATTAAGCCTATCAAAGAAGACACGACCACCCACACAGTCGTTAGTTTTTGAACCATCGGTATAAAAATGTACCGACATATCTTGCGTAAAACCACTCATACGAAATATGCCCATTAGACTGAGTGACAACAATTGTTAGTGAAAATGGTCAAATATGATTCATGAAATATAATTCAATTTTAAAAAATTTAGTTTAATATTGATATAAAATCGAGAGTAATTAAACTTCAAAAAAATCTCCAAGGTCGACTACGTTTTCATTAGGCCTATATTAAGGTATATAGCATTGACTTCAATCTTACTTGCCATTTCATGTGACACTGGAAAATTGTGACAACATTTGCCAAACAAGAGCTAGTTTCAAAACTAGTAAAATATTTATTTTTTTAATAAAATTAATTCATTTGAACGAAAATGAGTTAAAAAAAGGCATTGACTCAGTTTGAATTTTTCAAGTCAGACTCAATTTCTATTTGTTTCAAGTCAATCTCGAAAAAAAATAAGTCAGACTTAACTCGAAACAAGTCAAAATGGCCACAGTGCTGCCAATATTAACTCGGACGCGGACCACTACTTATGTAGGTGCTGCCAAGGTGCGTACATATGTATGTATATATATGGATACCGCAAACACCACACATCAAAGAAGTCTTGTGGGAAAATTTAACATTCAAGCTACAATCAATTGCAAGAGACTGCCAGAGGCTGTGTTGATCGTGGTAACTCCTTAACTATAAAATAAAACACTAAACTAAAACTAAAACTAAATTAAAGGGCACGCAAAACAGATCAACTATAAAGAGATACTCGACTTCACTGAGACTCTCAATTTGCCCTCAGAGTATTTGTTCGGACAAATGCGTTTAACAACGGTTTTGATATGTAGGTTCAATTTAAAAAGCACTGAGACTATTTTAGGGCGCGCTTACATTCTCACCGTTGCCAGGGACAAAATAGTGACAGCTAGGGATTGTCAATTGTTTTTTGACGGGTTTGTGGGGGCAAAGCATTGTAAGTCATTTGTCTTCCTATTTTTATTCTGTAAAGCGAACATAGCGTTAGTTGATGTTGAAAAAGCCTGGCATTAAAAATATAATTTAACAGGTCCAGTCTCATGACATGAACCTCTTTGCAATTTGCAGGTTTTTGAATTTTTGAAGGATTTTTTGATTCCGATTACGAATCTGATTACGAATTTACGAATTTGAATTATTTGAAGTTATACTCATTGTGAGTAAACCTGGGGACCTAACCACAAAATCATCCTATGGGTAAATACGGCTATAGTAAGACCTATACTGACTTACTCCAGGCTCGTTTGGAGGCAGGCATCCAGCAAAACCACCAACCTAAGAGTCACCATGAAAGTACAAAGACTAGCGTGCATTGGAACCACCAGTCCAATGAGAACAGCACCTAGAGCAAGTCTCCAAGCCATCGAGTTTTCATCAACAGCCAGGCAGCAATAAAAGCGATTATCGGTACAGAAATAAAATCAAAGCTTGTCAAGAAGAGCTCAAGATTCTTGGAGCACAGCATAAGGTAAAACTCTGCTGGGTCTCTGAACAAGAAGGCATACCAGAGAATGAGAATGCGAGCGAACTGAAAAGAAGAGGCAAACAACAGGTGAACCACTCTAGACACTTGTGTCACCGCTAGGAAGCTATGGCCCAAAGCCAGGACCTATGTAGGGGTCGCGGTGATGAGAAACTTACGAAGACACAAACAACCCACTTTTTTTGTCACTCTCATCAAAGACATAAATTCCTCAGACGACACTTCTTCCATGATCTAGAAGAACTATCTGGCGAACCGGTCAATGACATCTTGTAAGTGGGACAACAAGACGTATCAGTCTTAAGCGGCCCTTACACGGTCAATCGATTGACATCAATCACTTACATGCGTTTATGAAAATGTATCTGTATGCGTCACACACATTAGGTGAAGTCTGATTGACGAAAATTAAAACATTTTTTTGATTTTGCATGACCAGCGTCATGCTGATTGATGTGTGTAAGGGTTGGATTGACATAATTACTTCATTGTGTGTTGTGTTGTGTCGCGTGTCTGGCGCTAGCGGAAAATTGAGGGACGATGAAGACCGAGCATTTGTAAATTGGGGCGTGCCCATATACTTTTTTGGACCACTGTGAAGTAGCTTTAAGTAAATAGCTGAGTTAGCTGCCATTTGTCTGCCAAAAATGCCAAGGGGTGTTAAATGAAAAATAGTTTCCATAGCTTGCGGAGGGTGTCGTTCGCAATGCTCCGCTAATGCACAGACAAACTGAACGTTGGACTTTGCATAATAAATTCCGGTTTATCGCCATATCCAAGGCAATCCACCAGACAACTACCCCGTACATAATGATCGGTCTGATGACCGAGATATAGAGCCAGTGAGTTAATCTGGGTTGTAAGCCCCATTTGATCCCAATGGCTTTTTTGTAAGAGAAGAATGTGACAGTGGCTTCGTTGGAGAAAGTTAAGCTTGTTCCATTAAGGAATGGAGGGTCAATAGGTGAAATTTTATATTTCCTTAAGAATACGACTTATTCTGTTTTGTGGAGATTCACTCCTAGACCACACATCTAGATAGCTTAATCAAAGCGTTTTGTAGGAGCTCTTTTAAAGTAATGAGGTGTTTACCAGAGACTGCTATAGCAACGTCGTCCGTAGGCAATACCATCACAACCCGCAAACCGCAATAGTATGATTGCAAATCAAACAAAGTGATTTACCTTTCCATTTAATAAAAAAAAAATAAGAAATTTCCAACTTTGGTTGAAAAAATCGACACTCAATATCAAATTTTCTTTTTGTTGACAATGCAACTATAAAAAATGTGTAATAAATACAGTTTACAGGACAAAGCTCGCACGAGTTGGGAGAGCTCAACAAAATACGAATAATATCTCTTGAATATTGAAAACAGGAATAATTTACATAAATTGAATCAAATATAGTCAAAAACAGCTTTTGTTCTTAGAATATGAAATTTTACTCATTTCACACAGAGTCTTTTTCTTCACAACCGAATTTGTACTTCCTGGTATGTGAAGGAATGTATTGGATGGGGAAAAGCGATAGTTACTCTCTGTTTCACCAACACCGAAACGAGAGATGATGCGGCTGGGAAACTTTGTGTGCAATAGCTGCATTATTTTTTCCATATCTTCCATATCAAAATCGTCCAATTGGTGACAAAAATAATTTATTATCATGTCCCGATAACATTCAACATTTACTCTTACAGCAGTACCACGATAACTTTCAAAGAAGTACTCCTGAATCACACCGCTTGCCCAAAATCCAACACTGACTTTTGTGGATGTATGGCTTGTTCGTCAATAGTCCGTGGATTTATATGACCCCAAATGCGACAATTTTGCTTCTTTACGTAGCCATTTAGTTGAGAGTCTTACACCCAATCAACAAAGTAACGAAGATGTTCATGGTCTGCTAGCTTCAATTCCTGAGTCAATTGTATATCGTACAAATTCTTAAGAAATTGTCAAAAAAAGCCAGTCAGAATCAATCATTCAACAATTGACCAGGTTTACAGAATAACCGATGAAATTGAAAAAGCCTTAGAGAGAAAAAAAGATTTGCTCTAGCAGTTTTCTTGACGTCTCTCCTTCGACAAGGTCTAAGATGGGTTCTTCCGGAACACTTATTTAAGATCTTACAATCCTACCCCGAAAACAGATTATTTCGTGTTAAACACGGAACTGAATATTCCGAGTTCAAGAAAATCGACGCTGGAGTTCTGCAAGGAAGTGTCCTTGGTCCTGTTTTATTTTTGCTGTACACTCGCGATATACCCCAAACTAAAGGCAACGGAAAGTTCAATCAAGTCAGCAACTGAAAAACTCCTAAGAGCTTTGGATAAAATATCCGACTGGACAAAACTTTGACACATAACAAGACCAAATCAACACATGTTAACTTCACATACAAGAAAATAAACAGACCTGCCACAAAGTCAGCTGGGTCTCCAACGACAGGCAAGCAACCTCCAATCAAACTGACCATTTTGCTATCAGCCGCCAGTTTAGAAGTAGTCTCCTGGACGTCCGAAACAGGCGAGGGGCAGATGTGGGGATAGTACGAGAACACCATCTTATGATAGCTACTCTTCAACTACGCACTGCTGCCGTTCGAAGATCCCACGACAATACAAGAATGCCCAGGTTCAACATCGATAGACTTAGTGCGCCAACAATTAAGGGAGCACATTTCGCAAGGTGTGGAAGCAATCAACAGCTCACTGCCCACAACCATCCAAGACCATTGGTGTGCTGTGAAAAATGTTTTTACATCTGGTGCTGAAAGAATTGTCGGTCGATCACAGGAAAGGCATAGAGCGTGTCTTTCCGAGGATACCTGGAGACTGATTGACGAACGGAAACAGCTGAAAGCTCGCATTGCAGCCGCTCCAGCAGCAGGGAGTAATGAGCTAGAGTCCCTATATCGCATGAAGATGAGAGAAGTTCAGCGTAGCGTGCGACGTGACAAGCGCAACTACATCAACGCGCTGGCTACAGAAGCAGAAGATGCTGCACGAAGGTGCGATAGTAGGACCGTCTACAGAATCACTAAAGAGCTGACAGGTGGTCGCAGCTCCAGCCAACACCCAGTCAAAAGCCTAGACGGTTCCTTGCTTATTTCGGATGAGGACCAGCTTAAGAGATGGAAGGAGCATTTTGCTACGGTTTTAAACCATATATTCGCTAGCGATATTTTCCCAAATCAGAATGAGGTGTCCGAGGTAAGAAATGCCCGAATACGCACCGCGCCTCCCAGTAAGGATGAGATCACTACCGCGATCAAAGCACTTAAAACCAACAAGGCGGTCGGACTTGACGGTATTCCCACAGAGCTCTTACGAGCAGCGCCAACAACATCGGCTGAGCTTCTGCTTCCACTTAAGAGAGAGCTTGGGAAGCCGAGAGCTTTCCTAACGAGTGGAAAAAGGGAATGATCGTCAAGCTTCCTAAGAAAGGTAGTTTAATGGAGTGCGGAAACTGGAGAGGTATCGGCGTGCTGCCTGCTGTAGCTAAGATAATAGCTAAAATCTTCCTGGAGCGAATCAAATAACATCTCGAAGACACACTCGATGCCGAACAAGCAGATTTCCGCTCTGGATCCTCCAGTGTCGACCACATCAACACCCTGCGGATTATCATCGAACAGTGCGTTAAATATCGATCGCCACTTCACCTGCTGTTCATCGATTTTGAGAAGGCGTTCGATAGTGTTAACATGGAGTTTATTTGGCGTGCCTTACGCAGGAAAGGTATACCTGATAAATTAATTGTCAAAGCTACTTACGAAGGGTCCAAATGTCACGCTCACGCACAGAGGAAGGTTGTCTGAGGAATTTGAGATCCAAAGTGGGGTAAGACAAGGCTGCATTCTTTCACCAATACTATTCCTATTGGTGATTAGCGATGTGCTTCGTGCAGCTTTGTCGAAGGGAAACGGAGGAATTCGATGGACTCTCACATCCCAACTTAAACATCTCGACTACGCTGATGACGTATGCTTTACTCTCTCATAGAATTATGAACCTCCACCAAATGACAATCTGGGAACGATTGCGAATGAATTTTGATAGATTGTCACGAACAGTGTCACCACTACGAGGGTGAACTGTTCGCACATCCAACACTGACCCAGTTCTATCGAATTTTTCCATTAATTTCTTAATCGCGGCACGAGATGGATGGTTATGTATACTGACATTCATTTCAGGGATGGGTTTTAACAAATGAAATGCGTTGTACTCTCGAACACCATCCCACAATTACAAACGACAATGCTTACTATTCACAGATGTCAAATATCAGCTGTTTATCTTTGACAAAACCACAGTAGTGCCAGATTTAAATTGTAACCGCCAATTGAATCACCCTTTATGTACGTTGGCTTTTATTTCCCCCTTTTTTTATCATGTCGGGGTTTATTTGTAATGGAATCCTCATAGACTTGAAGGAATTTCCTGCAGCAATGACACACCAAAAACGTTTTTTTTTTACTTATAGATACTTTTGCAATATAATATGTTTCTCTATATGTTTACCTAAAACAAAAACAATCACAAAAACCCTAAAATTGGTTACTTTGCGTTACAGAGAGAATGTATTCAGCTCAGCAAACGGTCCGTGGTATCTGGTGGAATATTTCTTTTTTTTTCCGTGGTGAATGGGTATCCACACAAATTTAGCATCATGGTAACAACAAATATTTGCACATTTCGCCGCCGGGATTCTGGGAACGCTGCCGTTGTTTCAAGTATTCGCATTATGTTGAACTTTGGTTAACCATGCGGAGAATTTAAGTTAAACTCAAATAATAGCAAGTGTCTCCGAATAAAAGAAATTGTGCGATATGGGGCGGTATGTAGTAAGAGACCCAAGTAAACACTCATATACGCTGTGTGGAAAGTTGGAAGCCAGTTATGTGGTTTTTAGAGTTTTGTGACAAAAAAGAGTAATTAAAGAGGGGAAAAGGATGAATTTAATTTTAAACGATTTGCCAGCATATGGCTGAGGAAGTGAAGCAAAAAAGGAATTTTGTAAGGATGTAGATAGCAAATTCTTGTTTTAATGTAAGAAGAAAAAATTGAAGGAAAGCCACAATTTTAAGAAAAAAGATTGATGACACATTGACATAGCGGGGTGAGCACAAAATATTTTGGCTGCTTCAGCCCGAGGTGAGTTTTTTTTCTGCATCTTGACAAACTACTCAAAATTACATGGTTGATGCGAAAAAACTAACTCCAAATCTACTAGGTTAGGTTAGGTAGTTACCTAATACAGAGGCAAGCAAGTCTTTGCACCCAGTTGGGTGCCCTTGTTGACAGGGTTGTCAACAGCTCACTTAGACCACTATGAGTCCATTGTGCCCAATATTTAGAACCCTGGGAACCTAAAAAATTTCAATCTTCGACCGCTAGGCTAAACCTCCCAGATAAATGTATGAATCTCAGGAGCTTTCTTAGCTCAATGCTACATAGCTCATCCAGCTTTGACTCTGGCGCATAAATCAGGCTAAATTTGGGTTATGTTGGCTTTGAGGACCGCTGTGGTTTGTGGCTTATCCCACAAGAAATAGTCTAACGGGGTCAAATCGCACGCTCTCGGTGGCCAGTTCACATCACCTCCACGTGAGATGACAATGCCCTCGAATCGCTTGTGCAGAATTTCCAATGTGGCGTGAGCTGTGTGACACGTAGCGCCGTCCTATTGAAACCACATGACGTTGGTGTCCATATGATCCAATTCAGGCCAAAAGAAGTTAGTAATCATCGACCTATAGCGCTCGCCGTTGACGGTGATGGCCTGGCCAACGTCGTTCTCAAAGAAATATGGACCGACCACACCAAACAGTGACTTTTTCGGGATGCATTGGACGCTCTTGGATCTCATGTGGATTGGTATCGTCCCAAATTCGACAATTTTGTTTGTTGACATACCCATTCATCCAGAAATGGGCCTTATCGCTGAAGATGATTTTTCGATGAAAATTAGGGTCAGTTTCCAACTGCTGCAGAGCCCATTCAGCGAACACACGTCGTTCTCTATGGTCGTTTACCTTCAGCTCCTGGGTCAGTTGAATTTTTTACGGGTGCAGGCCCAAGTCTCGACGCAAAATTCGCCAAGTTGTGGTCTGCGAAAGGCCGAGTTCTTGTGAGCGACGCGAAATCGACTGCCTCGGATTCTGGCCGCTGTCCGTGAGGGTGTGCACCTCACGGACTGCGGCGATGTTTTCGGCAGATCTTGCATTTCGTCAACGTATGGATTGATTGATGTTGGTTGATCATTTACTGAACCAGTGGACTCAAATTTATCCACCACACTGCGAATAGTCCTCTCGGAAGGACGATTATGGCGACCGGAAAATGGGCGAAGCGCGCGGAACGTTGCCCGATCAGAACAGCCATTTCGATAAAACAATTTTATTATTTGCACGTGTTGTTGAACGCTATATCCGTCCGTCACAGACTGAGTAAACGACAGCCAATTTGACAGGTGTAGCTTTAACAATAGCCAAAAAGGAAAGCTTTAGGATATTTTGCGAGACAACTGCCAGCACTCCTGCTTCAGCTAGACTGCATAAAGCTCTATCAAAATAGGGTAGAATGCAAACATCTCTAAAAATAGCCCGGATGGTAGTTTCACTAAGGATGAGGAAGCGAGACCAGTACTGCTCTTAGAAACACACTTCCCTGGAAGTATGCAGGATAAAAAGGAAGACCAACATAACAAGACCTCGAAAAGAAGATTGAAAAATTACAATATGTTCCAGAGGGAGAATTGGATGGGCAATCAGGTCCTTTCAGCCATTCAAGTCACCAGGTGGGGATAGTATCACACCAGCCCTACTACAAAAGGAACAAGAAAGACTACTCCATACCTAGTCAGAATAATAATAAAGTAGTCTCGCACTGGGGTGTAATTCAAAGCAGTGGAGATGAGCGAAAGTTGTGTTTGTACCAAAAGTGGGGGAAAAGTACCAAACACAGCCGAAGTAATACAGATCACTCAGCCTAACATCGTTTCTTTTTAAAACAATGGAAAAAGTTGTGGACAACTACATAAGATAGGACGTACTAAATACGTCCCCACTTCATTACCGTCAATACAGAGTGGGCAGATCCACAGAGACGGCTCTTTTCCAGTCGACCGAAATCATACAGGAAGCTCTTGAAATGAAAGAGATTGTTCTCTGCGCCTTCCTAGACATCGAGGGTTCATTTGATAATACTTCACACGAGGCCATTAAGAGAGCCCTGGACAGAAAACGAGTCAGCAGAACAGTATCTAAGTGGATGTACGACTTGCTGAGATCAAGATCAGCAGAAACGCAGACTTCGCGTAGAATCATTAAGGTCAATACAACAAGAGGATCCCCACAAGGAGAAGTACTATCTCTTCTAATGTGAAGTCTAGTTGTGGATGAATTACTTGAAAAGTTAACAAACCTCGGAATCAACTGATAAACCTTACGCTGGTGACATAGTAGTGATTGCCAGAGGAAAGTTTGAAGGAACCATTTGTGACATCATACAAAGAGGTCTTAAAGCAACTCAAGAATGGTGCTGATCGACATAAACCCGGCAAAAACTGCAATAGTACCTTTTACGGGGAAAAGGAAACTTGGAAGAAGCACGGAACTGACAGCAGTAGAAGTAGAAGAAGTGAAATATCTAGGATTACAACTAGGTAGTAAACTCATGTGGGAAAAGCACACAGAAGAGATATCTAAAAAGCCAGCTCTCATGATACGTAGAAGCCCAGCTGGTAAGTCTTGAGGTCTTATGTATATTTTGTGAGACTAATAATCACATAAAGAGCGATAGCGTTGGCCAAATGAACTAGTCTAGTCACAACGAGGGATACACTCACTAAAGTGCAAAGACTTGCTTGCCTCTGTATTACTGGGGCCATGAGAACATGTCGAACTGCTACAATGGAAGTATTCCTGAAACTATCTCCGCTTCATATTCTATAGGTAGTTGAGCAAAACGTAAAGCGGACCATCCTAAGGATGGCAACAAAAAGCATCGGGAGGGAGAAATGCATGGAATAAAGGGCAACAAAGAAGCAGACTCCTTGGCAAGACAAGGAGCAGCAGAATCTTTTATTGGACCTGAACCATTCTGTGGACTAGGAAGCCATACTATACGCGAAGAATTCAGGAAGATGTAGAAAGAAAACAGGGCAAGACCCTGGGTCAATACTCCAGGTCAGAGGCAAGCTAAGAAACTTCTGGGACACTACAACTGGAAGAGATTCGAAGCGTGCATCTGTCTTAACAAGAACAACAATCGTACCCCAACAGGCTTTCTAACGGGGCACTGTAAACTCGAGGAGCATTAAAGGAAACTTGGTGTAACAAACGAAGGCCTCTGCATTGAAATGCTTGGGCAAGTGCCAACTATCAGATACCAACTATAGACCCACTTCTCATTTTCAGCTTTCTAAGAGAAACTGGATTAGAGAGGGTATTCTAGGGTGAACTATCTTTGCCAATGCAAAGAAAGAGTGTGTGATCCTCGATAACAATTCTGAAGGAATTATATTCTGAGGGAAACTCTAATGAGGGAATAAACCTCTCCTAGGTATTAGCAGGGGCCACAATAGACCATTAGGTCGCAGTGCAAGATAACCCTACACAAATAATAATAGAACAAAGATGTTTTAAAACTGTTACTATTATTTCATACGAAAAGCAGACAGACCGCTCTATCGGTCATTTTCTTGAAGAACTTCTGAATTATTAAACCGATTTTATTGATTTTTGATTTTCTTGGGAAGCCTCGAGATAGAATATTTTTTCGAACGGTCTTTGGAGATAAATTGTCCGTTACTTACATAACAAATGCTATATCTCGCAAATAAGAATATCAAAATCAGACTCATTTGTCTTTATAGATCCAGAAATGCTCTATTACCATAATTTTTTTCAATTGTCACTTATTTTAGTAACGGGAGCTGTGGGAAGAACACTATTTTTTTACAGACGATCATGCCTATATACCTATACTAATAAAAATGTTGATTGTGATATTTGTGTGTACTGGAGCTGCCTCTAAAATCAACCAAGAAAATTCCAGGTGCTGGAAGGGTGTCTCGTGTGCATCCCTCTCCATAGTGGAAAGAGGATGTACATGATCGCAATCTATGCACCTGAAGCTACTAAGTCTACGTTATTTATTTCAGAGCTCGAGGAACTTTTCGATGCCTAAGGCTGGAATCGGAAGAAAATTATTTCCACTTGACCGGAGATCTAAACGCGAAACATAGAGATTGGGGAAATAACACACCTAATCCTAGAGGGAACCTACTATTCAATTGGTGGGGTCGGCACAGTGTCGAGTATAAACTCGAATTGAAAGCTACAGATAGTCCGTCGTTTCCTAGAAGTGGCTCCTATCTGGATCACATGCTGTTCGACGTACGGTTACAACTGACAGACACGGACCAACAAAGTTTAAACTGCCTTCACACATTTGTGTATGACAGTGACCATTGCGGACTCAGTGCCGTAGTAACGATTCCCAATGAAATTGCGGAGTTGGAGGAGTTTGTGCAAACGTACTCCTACAATTATAGTAGAACGCGTTGGACTCGCTTCTCCAGAGTTTTGACCAGAGCACTCTCCTCGAACTCGCTCTACCCACCGTCCAATAGGAATCTGTCAAACGAGGAGATTGACTCGTACCTAAAATAAATGGACGAGACAATTAAACGAACTATGGACAGTACGATACCTCGGTATCAACATACTGACAACGCAGACATATTCCGCAATGCAACAAATGACGCACTACACCAACACAAAAGTAGACTGCTGTCGAGACTAAAAACTTTGTACAGACAGTTTACTGACAGACAAAACTCGGAGGTTAGGACGCTGAAGTCGTTGATTAAAAACCTCCAGAAAATAATCTGGGATAACTACAGACTTTCTGTAAATTTGCATTGGAACAACAAAATTCGGGCCATAAGAGCCCGATTATGTTTCCGCAAATAAATAAAATATTTCGGTGGAACAATCAAAACGACCTTCCGTGTCTGAAGATCCCCCGTACGACGAACAATGGACGAATACTGATAACAGCAGGTATAGATCCAGATAACGCAGTAGAGGATGACAACTTCTTTGAGATCGAAGATCCGCAAGAGAAGGTAGAAGCTATGCTCCTATAGCTTCTACCTTCTCTTGTGGACTTCCAAGAAGTGTACAAGTTGAATGATACCATTTGCCCGAACCACGACTTGGAAAATCGCGTCCTTGTGCACAACTTCTACTTTCGAAATGATATAGAGCACTGGCGATCTGAGAACATAGGTTTTACTGAGTTCAATGGCGATACTGGCAAATAATGTAATCGCCGATGAAAGGGCGTATATATCGAAGAAATCTGTGGGAATCGACGGAGTATCGAACATTGAGCAGTGGACATTTACACTCTGTTTAAAAATGCGCTGGAACTTTTCAAATTAAAAACGGTCTGCAACAAGGTGCGGTGAATTTACCGATCCTTTTCAATATTTACACGAACGATCTCTTAAGATTACTTCACCATGCCATAGAGTACACAGACGACTTAATCGCGTATAGATCAGGACCAAAAATCGAGGTGATTACACTTCTCTTGCAACGTGACTTCGATAAGATTCAGAGGTATTGCGATGACTGGAAGTTGAAGATCAACTTCCAGAAATCAAATGCTTTTTTCTGGGGCCCGCACCGACAGCCACTTGTGAGTCGAAGTGTAGTCAGATACCTAGGGCTCTGGTTAGACCAATATTTATATTTTAACAAACATATAGATGCTGCTCTGGCCAGAGGCAAAGGTGCTTTTGTGCTTACAAAGACACTTTTTTTATAGCAAGCAACTCGATGCTAGGGTAAAGGTGATCTGCTACACGGTCCTCATGCGGCCCATGCTCGTATTTGGATGTCCCGTGTGGTTCAACGTGGGAGCAAGCTTGTAGAAAAAGATTCGGGTATTTGAGAGGGCTTGTCTTCATTTACACAGAACACCAGAGTCCCAGTACATAAAATTCTATCCCTATGAGGTCATGTACAACAGGGCTAACCTAATAAGAGTGGATAATTTCGTTATTAGGCTGATTCGAAGGCACGTTGCAAGAGCAATGAGCTCGATGCACAATCTGATCTCCGGGGATAATTGCCCCAATTACGAGAGAGTGCGCCTTAACGGCTTTGTTCCCCAGAGGCGTTCCTCTATTTTCATGAGAAAGGTCTGATCCAGGACAGATTGATGGTGCCGCTAATCTTCCATGTTGTTCGGGCAGCTTTGGATAGGCGACTCAACTACGACAGAGACGTTGCACACAGCAGTGTAGATCGTCTCCGGTTTAGTAGGGCGGTATCGAGTCGCGATATTGAGGACGTAGAACGTTACAGATATTTGTGATGGCTAGTCGGAAGAGAAGAAACTCCTTCGTCGTTTCCCCATAATCCAGGGTAGCCTGTTTCGTGTTCGAAGTTGGCTGTTCTTTGTCTATGGCCGACTTACATAGTTTAGGTTTAGATATTTTAGGTAGGTTGTAGTTAATAAAAAAAAAATCCGCAGCACTTGAATAAAAAAAAAGATAATATAAGAATAAACAAAAAAAAAGTTCAGTCACTAAGTTTTTTAATTGGCTATTTTCTTAGTCGTTGTTAATAGATAATACACTAATGAAATAAAAAAAAAAGATTAAAGTAAGTTACGTCGAAAGATATAGTTTAAAGTATTAGGTTTAGCTCAGAGCGCCCGCATAGGGCCAGTAAGTTAGAATAAGATACACTGCATTTCAAAATGATAAGGTCAACTAGAAAAATGCAGTATTTCTTTTTTTTTTCGCGATACTCTATTGTGCATTGATAATGGTGCATATATGAACAAAAGCAGCAAAAACAATATTCCTAGGTACATAGTTTTCTCATTTGTGGAATGATCTGAGTCAAGATCTGGTCCTTCTTCTACTTTTATAGTATTTGACGAGATATTCTTTGTAACGAAAAAATCGACAAGATCTGGGGTTTTCTTCCTATCTGTTGGCCAATACGTAGGTTTTCCCGTTGAGTTATATTTGCCGCTAATTTCTTTTATTACTTCATATAATTCTCTTCCTCTGGTATATGCGGAAGACGCCTAAAAAGTAATTTTTCTTAAGACTATAGCTGGGAGAACAGTACGTCACACTGTTATAAACCAATCTCATTTATGACAAAAGGTTTAAGGCATTCATATAATATTGTAGAGAAGATCTTCCGCGCAATGTTGAAGAGGTTAGGTTAGGTAGATGGGTGCCTTGTGACAAATAGAGTCACTGCTCACTTAGACCAATACTCGTAGTTCGGGTCCATTGTGCCCAATCATTTAACCCTGGAAAAGGTGTAAAGTCCGCTGTTAGAACCACCCAGATAGTGATATAAATCTCAGGGGTTCCGTAAGCTATACGTTACCTAAGTCCTCCAATTCCGATAAAAAGTAACTTCCGAGAGTCCAACGGATAGGGCAAGACAATCGTACAGCAGGTGGCGAACTGATTCAATTTCTTCTTCGTCCCTGCAACTTCTTCAATAGTCGTCATGCAGCACACCGAGTCGCTCTGCGTGAGCGCCAATGGCACAATGACCAGTAATTATTCCAGAAACGAACCGTGCATTATAACGACTAAGTTTCACCAGAGAAGTTGATCTCTTTTTGCTAAAGGCCACCCATAGCGCCCTGGCCTTTGCGCATGTTTCCAGATGGACCCACCGTCTGGTGTCGCTGTTTTCTTTGGTTCAGTTCAGAGAGTTTCCTTTCTTGAGACCTATGTTATAAGCGAACTTAATAAATTAGTATTCTTTCTTATTGGGCCTACTCAACAATTAATTGACTATTGCGTTCGATGAACTTGAACTTTTCTCTACAAAGGCTTTTACAGACAGTTCCGACGCAGCTACTCAAGGTAACAGCTATAATGTGTATGAGTATTGCTTATGTTCATTGAATACCATCTCCATCTTTGGACACCCATAGATCCAAATTCTAGATGAACATTGCTCTTTTACTGGGTTGGGTATACATAAATGAACATTATCTCGAACACAACAAGTGAAAGGACATGGATGGGATGTGTAAATATAGCTCCCTTCCTAGGGACTATGTGGTCAGCATCAGAAAAATTAATACCAATTTTCTCTCGGAAAAAAAGATCTTAGAACTCAAGCTCCCTCCAGCATCAATAATTCATTCTGCAAACTTACGAGTACTACGAGTATGTAAATCATGGACTTTGATTATAAATTATGAACAAAAGCATACTATAAACTTCGACCAAAACAAAGATTAAACATAGATTTTCTCCATTGCTACTCGTACCAACTACCCCTACCTAATTTGCCTAACCTAGACTCTTTTCTGCACTTAATTGCAATCAAAACATGGTAATAACGCTGCACTGCACCATTCCCACTTAGTCCTATCTCTCTATCTACTCTTATCTATCCCGGAGGCCCTCAACGTCCTCATCTAACATGAAATTTCACTTAACAGAATCACTAGCTACATCGAACAGCTAACAATAATGTCTACATAATTAATAAACTTTTAATGCACTTGCCCATGACCTACTGTGGGGGGCATACTGAACTACTAAGAGCTGTATATTTACGCAAACCGATGGCGAAGGGGGTGTCGGTTGATTATTTAAGTAGACTAAGTGGTCAGCAGGGTGCAACGATGCAAAAATTTAGTACTCTTGAATCCATAAGCAAGTCAGGAAGTAAAGTTTTTATTTGAAAACAGTTTCGGAGGCCATCCAAAAATCCGGGTTAAGAGTTTGTTTAAAGAAAAAAAAAAGATTATCCTAATATAGACTGCCAAAATGAAGCCAAACGAAGTTAATAGCCATCGATTGAACTTTAGATTCATAAATTTGTTTTTTGAAAAAGGAGCCATTCAAGGGTTACCATATGTAGGCAAAGATAGACTTACATTGTTTGAAAGGTAATTTTCGAAATGCTGCAAGTTCGCGTAACCTAATAATTGTTATGTGCGTTTTCATTTATAGGGTCATGTGGCTTATCCTTACATTTTGTGCGGTCTATTTTTCAATGCAATTGGCATTAGAATCTTTGGATAGGTTCAGGACCAAGAGTACCGTAATATCGATTGAAAGAGACTATTATTACTGGAATAACACCTTGCCAAGTGCAACAATTTGTCCAATGAACCGACTAAGCAGAAATAAATTCGATGCCTATTGTCGGTAAGTTGATTTAGTTTAATTTAGTAGCAGTTCTAATACAATTGGTAAAAATGTGGTCCAAAGTAGGAGTAGATACAGGTGGGTCAATAAGTCCCTGAAAATTAACACAAATTGTGTCGTCACCTTAAATTTAATTTTATTTTTTTTTTGTCAAGAATCATCTTTCAAAAGAATGCACCCAAATTTTCAGACAGATCTGTCAAATAGTTTTGTTGTGGCAGCCATTTTATATTGACGCCTATTAGCATTTTCGTTAAAATGGAAAAAAGTGAATTTCGAGTGCTCATTAAACACTATTTTTTGTGAGAAAAAACTATCACGCAAACTAAACAAAAGCCTGACAAATATTATGGGGACTCTTCACCATCGATTGGAACCATTCACCACTGGTTTACTCAATTTCGGTGCGGTCGTTCTGGTCGCCCAATTGAGGTCACCACACCAGAAATGGTCGACAAAATCCATGGTTTGATCCACGGGCGATCGGCGAGTAAGAGTGCGCGAGCTTGAAGAGGCCACAGGCCTATCACATGGTGATTTCGATTTCACTTAAATATTTGGACATGGAAAAGCTTTCCGCAAGATGGGTGCTGAGTTTGCTCACAATCGATAACAAACGCATTCGTTTGACAACTTCAAAGGTGTGTTTAGCGATGTTTCAGAAAATTTCGGCTAAGTTTTTTAACCGTTTCGTAACCGTGGATGAAACCTGAACAACACCAAGGAACAGTCAAAACAATGGACTTCTCCTGGTGAATCGAAGCCGAAGAAGGCCAAGGCGGGTTTGTCAGCAAACAAGGTCATGGCGACAGTTTTTTGGGATGCGCGTGGTGTTATTCACATCGATTACCTTGAAAAGGGTAAAACGCTCACCGGCGCATATTACGCAGAGCTGCTGGATCGATTCCAAGCCGATTTGAAGCAAAAACGGCCGCATTTGGCGAAGAAAAAAGTTCTTTTTCACCAGGTTAACGTACTGGCACACATGGAAAGATTGCATGAGTTAAGCTACGAACTCCTCCCTCATCCAGCATATTCCCCAGATTTAGCCCCCTGCGACTATTTCTTGTTTTCAAACATGAAGAAATGGCTCGAAGGTAAGAGATTTGGGTCGAATGAAGAGGTCATCGCTTAAACAAACGCTTATTTTGAGGGGCTCGAGAAATCGTATTATTTGGAGGGCATCAAAAAATTGGAGAAACGTTGGATGAAGTGTATGGAGCTAAAAGGAGACTATGTTGAAAAATAAAATGTTTTTATACCGAAAAGAGTGTTCCTTATTTCATTTTTCAGGGACTTATTGACCCACCCTCGTATTTTTATATTAATCCATTGATCTTTTCAAATCCAATTTAGTCCATGTCTTGGAAAAAACGTACAGAATAATTCATGGATTACAATAATTTATTTATTCATAAACTTAAATTGATGCATGTAGCGAAATGATGTTTTCAGAGTGCAGTGTTAGAAAACAATTGTTATTGTTATTATTAGTGTTATTATTATTATATACGAGTACGTAAGAGTAACCGTGATGTAGTGGTAACATCATCGATTGTCACGCTGCAGGTTCACGGTTCAAATACTGATGTCAAGAATCATCTATTTATTTCTCGTGAAATAAATAAAAAAGCTCATGGCAACTCTACTGCGAAGCCATAATACTTTCAGTGGGGTGGTCATATGGCTGGAAATGCGACTTAACAGTTGTGATGACATCAGATCTGAAAAAAAAATACTGTGAATTACAAGCAACGAAAATAACAACAAACCAAAAAATGCTACCTCAGTTACCAGAATTTCAAATTCAGTACACTAATCTTTCTCTCTCTCTCTTTCTTCAAAACACTCGTGTCCTGAAATAATTTAAGAGTATCTTCTTTGGTGCGAAAATTATAGAAAAAAAAAGATCTTATGTAGTTCTTGTAGTTGTGTTAAGTTCCTTATAAATGATGCTCTACATGCAAAGCAATTTGCGTAAAATCCTGGCAAAACTACTAAAACCGACATTCACTGTCTCACCCTTGATATCCAAAACGCTCTGAATACAAAAGAAACTGTCCTTTATTCCTTTTTACTATGTAGGCCATAAAACAGAGCATGATCAGGAAAGGCATCACACATTTAATCATAAACTAAAGGGTGTCTCAAAATACACGCTAGATTTGAATTTTGCGGCATTTGTGCGGTAAAGCGTTGCCAATGAAAAAAAAAGGACAGCAGTGACAGCTGATAGTTCAGGGTTATTAAAAATGGAGTGCTACACGAAAGAACAACGCGCTTTCATTGTTGAGTAATATTTTAAAAATAATGAAGATTTGACAGCTACAGTTTGAAATTTTCGTACAAAATATGGTTAGAATAGTGATTTAGCTTCATGGCGAAATTAATTCAAAAATTCGGGTAGACTGGATCAATTAGTGATCTTAGACACTCTGACCGTCCTCCAACAAGTCGTTCAACACACAACATCCAAGCAGTTCGTGAGAGTGTTGTTGAAAGTCCAAGAACAACAATTCGGCACCGTGGTCAAGAATTGGACATCGTACAGCATATTGTCACGAAAGATTTGCATCTTAATGCATAGAAAGTGCAATTCACTCAAGAACTGAAGCCTACTGACCACGCACAGCGAAGAAAGTTCGTTGAATGGATTATGGAACAACAAGTGGATGCTGGTTCTTGAATTCTCTCACTGGTGCTGGGAAGTGTTTCAAAATAAGAACGCCCTTTACTTCGTTTTCATACGAGGTACGTTTTATATCCTATATTAATAAGGGATTTTTACAAAAAAAGATGGATGAAAAAGGATTTTAAATTACTTACACTTTTGTGTGTCCTCTTCCTTCAAGCGCCATTAGAAAAATTCCAGAACAAACACGATCAAGTTACAAACCGGAGGCAATCCACTGAACTATAAATCGATACAATCCACTGAACTAAATCGGTGGCAGCGCTGAACGCTTTCTTAGCCCGACATGACACTTGAAGAAAGGGAACACACACAGCGCTCACAAAGGTTTGCTAGCAAAGAAAGAATTAATAAAGTTCGGCAACACTGGTTTTTCAAACAAAATTATCTTCAACGATGAGGCTCATTTTCATCTTGATGGCTTTGTTGATCGTCAAAATTGTCGAATTTGGGATTCAGAAAATCCACGAGAGATTGCTGAGAAACAAATGCATCCACAACGTATCACTGTTTGGTGCGGATTTTAGGCTGGAGGCATCATCGGATCATTCTTGCGTCTGGTCAGGCAATAACAGTTAATGGTTCTCGTTATCGCGACCGCGACATGATAATCCATTTTTTTGTGTCTAAATTGTAAGATATGGATATGTGGTTTCAACACGATGATGCCACATGCCATATAGCCCGAGAAACAATTCAATTACCTCATGAGTCATTTCCTGGTCGTGTAATTTCCCATTTTGGTGATCAGAATTGGCCGCCGAGATCATGCGACACAACCGTCTTGAAGGAGCAAATTGAGAGCTGTATCAAGGAAATTCAGTCACATTTATGCAAAGCGGTCATGGAAAATTTCGACAAAAGAGTGCGTATGTGGCAGCAAAGCCGTGGAGGCCATTTACCCGATATGCTATTCCATACATAACCCTAGCCTGTATACTTTATGAATCAATAAGACATTTACAACTTTTAATTAAAAACCTGAGTTTTCTATCAAAATTACTCTTGCGTGTATTTTGGGACACCCTATACGAACGAACTATACTGGTTGTACAGCGACATCGACCTAGTCAGAAGGGTTGGATATGTATAGCTAGGATTTGTATAGCGAATAGGCATCAACGGTCCGGCCCGAAAAGACTTTAAACACATATCGGAAGGAAAAAGCGGTAGAGGAAGACTTCACCTAAGGTGACGACAAGTGGAAAATTATCTCCACCAACTTCGATAGTAACACTGTAGGCGGCTAGCACAAGATCGAGCTAGCACAAGATCGGGCTAGCTGAAGACGCTTGGCCACCCCCGACTGTACCGCCATCTTAAGTAAGTAAGTAAACTTAAGTTGCACTATGCATGCTAAATTATAGATGTTGTCTATAGAATATTCTCTCTTAAACCCAGCTTGAAATTATATTAAAATGTTGTTTTTTTACCCAAGACGACAAACGTTCATTAAGAATTCTCATCAATAGGGTACCACGATAGTTAAATCCTTGGTTAGTATTCCCTTTCTATTTGCACCTATTAGGAAAAGTTTCGTGGAAAAATTCGACCTCGAGAAATTGGTCAATCTTGGTATTACTATATTAAAGAATCTCAAAAAAGTGGGTCTTGCAATTCTTTTTTTTTTTTTTTAAATTTGCTATTTCTCGGCAATGTCAAAATCTGTTTTGTCTGGCACCAATATTTGAACAATATTTGACATATGTAAGATTAGTACAAACGATATACGTTAAACGATTTGGTTACTTGCTTCAATTCTAAATCTGAGTTATTTACAGATAAACAATATTTAGACACCCAATCGTGCACTTTATTTAGTGTTACCTAGCAGAATTGTATTAATGAAACACTAATGGATTCAACAGGGTTCTGTTTGTGGTAATTTTTGAACCATTTGACCTAGAGAGCTGAAATTTTGGACAACATTAGTATGTAGTGAACCAAAAATTATCGGAGATTGTGAAAAATATTTGTTCTTAAAGTGCTTCTTGATTGAGTCATTTGAGGAAAACATACACTTAAAATAACGGTACAAAATTTTAAAATAATGTAAAAATCATGCTGTTTTAAAACTTTCATCCACTTTTCCTATACTGAACATTGAAGTAATTGCTAACTTCTCCAAAAACTCACTCAATGCAGGGAAAATTCTTAAGGAATGCTATCTTCCCCTGGTGCCTTATTTGCCTCGACTTTCGATAGAACTTGCTTTATTTCTTCTATTGTTATTGATCGACCTAGTTCCATATTTCCATATCCAAGAAAAGCAACCTCGAGCACAATCTCCTCCACCCCCACCAATTAACATCTTCGGGTTAACGGAATTTAATAAGTTGCAAAGCCTTCTTAAAGGAACTTTAACATCGAAATATAAAGTCACGTCTTTGAGGGACAATACGTGGAAAATTAACGTCGATGAATACGACGACTACCAAGCAGTGTCCCAAAAGTTAAATACCGAAAAAATTGAGTGCTCCAAAGAAGAAATTATGACTGACCTTCAAGACAAAGGCTTTAAAATTCTTGATGCCGTTAATATCATCAAAAAGGAGAAGCAACAAACGGAAATAGATAAAGACATCTTGGTAAGGCGTGGACTTCCGCTCTTTATGCTTACCTTCGATAAGTCCGACAATATCGACGATATCTACCGAATTAGGACCATTCTAAATATCGTAGTCAAAATCGAGCCAATGAGTAGAAATATAAGAATGATTCCGCAGTGCAAACGTTGCCAAGGATTCAATCACACGCAAATGTACTGCAAAAAAGAACCGTAATGTGTGAAATGCGGGAAAGCACCCGGCAAATTATAGAGTCTGTGAAGTAGCGAAAGAGTTACAAAAACGAAGAGATGCGCTCCTTAAGCCCCTAAATGCAAAATCAAAACCGCAAACTAAGCCAAAGCATAAGGTCGCGGAGAAGAAAGAATGCAAATTAAAACTACCGGGTTTAGAGCGTAAAAAGGTGAGGGAAAGAATGACGAAAGAAAAGCCCTCGACCTCTGCTCCTAAAAGAAACGGTACAGAAAAGTTACCATTGGAAAAGCGACCGGGTAATGACCTTCGAACAGCAGGAGTGGAGACTTACGCTCAGGCCGCGGCATCCGAAGGACCCTGTTTCTCATGTTTTTTTCAGTTATACTAGAGAAACTTGAAGAACAAAGAAAAATAAATAAAATTATTCTCGATAGGCTGGTTAAGCTCGAAAGTAATTCAGGGAAAACGCGTACTCCAACTAGAATTTGAATGAAAAAAGAATGTTAAACATATGTACTTGGAATGCAAACGGACTTTTGCAAAAACTTGATGAATTGGAAATATTCTTGCGTGAAAAGATATCGATATTTGCTTCATATCTGAAACCCACGTAAAAAACGAATCGCATTTAAAAATAAAAGGCTATAATGATTACCACGCTTGTCACCCTTCGGGAAAAGCGAGAGGCGGATCATCATTGTTTATTAAAGACTGCATCGAACAATCCGAAGACCTAAAGATCGAGCTTGAAACTTTGCAACTGTGCACGATTCGAGTAAAAAATAGTTAGCGTACTCTTAAAATCTCAGCTATCTACTGCCCACCGCGTACGGCGCTGGAAAAAATTGATTTTACTAACTTGCTGAAACCTAATTTCATTATTGGCGGCGATTTTAATGCGAAACATACATTCTGGGGCTCAAGACACAGCTCGCAAAAAGGCAGAATGCTCTATGAGGCAGGTATGGAGAACAGTTGTGATTTCCATTCGACGGGTAAACCGACCTACTGGCCAACTGATACTTCGAAAATACCTGACCTGATCGACTTTTTCGTCGTGAAAGGAATTTCTACCAACCACATTAAAGTTGAAGAGAGCTTTGATCTGTCGTCTGACCATTCCCCAGTTGTTTTGACATTGAGCGAAAAACTAGTCTATACCCTAGAGTCAGCGAGATTAACCGGTAGAACAACTACTCGTAACTGGGAAGGCTTTGGGAACGAAATTGAAAATAATATTGAACTGAGCGTTCCACTTACGACACCCTATGAACTTGAGGTTGAGGTTGAAGTTGATCGCTTCGTTGAGATCGTACAGCTCGCCTCTTGGAATAATACTCCCAATCCAAGGAAAACTTCGGACAAATACGGTCTACGAAAACTCCGGACAAATACAGTCAAGGAAAAAAGAAAAGCGCGTAAGAAATGGCAACAGAGTCGTGCTCCGCAACATAAAGCACACTTGAATCACCTGTGCAATTCGTTGAAGAAGACTATAAAGGATTTTAAGAATCGTGCGATAGGCTCTTATCTTGAAAGTTTAACAGCGAAAAAAGATTCCAATTATTCGCTTTGGAAAGCTGTAAAAGGCACCAAAAGGCCCAAGGTCCCCGCGCCGCCTATTAAATTAAATCACAATGAATGGGCAAGGGAAGATAAAGAAAAAGCGGACGTTTTTGCGGCCCACCTGGAAGACGCCTTTAAACCATACGATGGCCAAGTGTCTTACGACAATATCAATAGGCCGGATTTACCATCTGACGATTTAGCACTTACAAGTGCAACGCTAGGGGAACTCAAACATGAGATCGGGAATCTAAAACCTAAGAAAGCTAGTGGTTATGACTTGATCACCGGAGAGATTCTCAAAGCTTTACCTAGAAAAGCATTGATTAAGCTTCTTCATATTGTAAATGCTGCGCTCAGATTAAAACGAGTGCCTAATAGAAAGTTGCGGAAGTTATAATGGTTTTAAAACCAGGAAAGCAGCCAAATGAGGTAAAATCTTCTAGACCAATTTCGCTACTTCCAGTTATATCCAAAATTTTCGAGAGGCGTCTCCAACCGGTTATAGAAGGAAATAATCTTATCCCTGACCACCAGTTTGGGTTCAGAAGTAAGCATTCAACGATTGACCAGGTGCATAGAATTACTGACGTAATCGAGAAAGCACTTGAAGAGAAAAAGATATGCTCAAGCGTATTTCTTGACGTCTCGCAAGCCTTTGATAAGGTGTGGCATGATGGCTTGAATTGCAAATTACGACAAGTTCTTCCTGTATGCCTATACGACATTCTAGAATCATATCTCGGGAAAAGACTCTTCCGTGTTAGACATGGAAATGAATACTCGGAGCTCAAAAAATTTCGGCCGGTGTACCGCAAGGAAGCGTTCTTGGGCCACTTCTCTATCTGTTATATACCCGAGATATACCGAAAGAAGATAGCACTATCCTGGCTACGTTTGCCGATGACACCGCTATCCTAACCGTAGGTAAAACAATCGAAGAAACGATTGCAAAACTGCAAAACTTACTGAATAAAGTAAATGAATAGACGAGGGACAGGCGGATCGCCCTCAACGAATCTAAATCTGTTCACGTGAATTTCACTTATAAGAAAAATAATGTCGTGCAAATTTTCCTAAACTTGGCCCGAATACCTTTGGCAAACGAGGCCAAATACCTGGGAATGACACTCGACGCTAAACTGAAATGGAATTCGCACGTGGAAATGAAACGTAAAGAACTCGAAATCAAATATAGAGAAATAAACTGGTTGCTCGGAAAACACTCCCAGCTCAGTACTGAGAACAAACTGCTTTTATACAAGCAAGTGCTAAAGACGGTGTGGGCTTACGGTATACAACTTTGGGGCTGTACCAAGAAAACAAATGCCAATAATTTACAAACTTTTCAAAATAAAGCGTTGTCCACGCAACGTAGTATACTAGAAAACGATGACATCCACAGGGATCTCGGAATTCCGACAATCGAAGCTGAAATTAGAAGCTTCGCGAGAAAGCATAGAAACCGACTAATCGGACATGTCAACAATACAATCCTACAAATTCTGAATGAAAGCAATTTATTGCGCCGACTACAAAGGACGAAACCTTTCGACTTGTCGAGATAGGAATCAACTGCGCCGAGATTGCGGAACATGCAGGATCTTTCAGTGGAAAGTAACCTGCCAAACGAGTATTTTTTTTTTCACGATAGAAAAATTGCTTGATAAGGTCCTTCTTAGTAGCAATATATAACAAATTAAATCGCAGGGTGGTGTTTTTTTAGTGAGTAAGAATCTGACACTACTATGAGCATGCGCTTGTAGTGTCTATGGAAGATTTTTCACCATTTTTCCGCCGGGAAAAAAAAAAATATTTCCATATAGAATTGCAGCCTACTGAATAACTTGTGACATTTGCAGAGGGTTCAGTAGGGACTAGAAATAGTTTCAGAAATCAGAAACTGATATTTTAGTATCTTTTTTCCAAGGGCTTTCGCCCTTGTTGCGTATTTGCTTGACTAGTTTCCACAATTTTTCACTAAATTAATTTTATGATCAAACTGCCAGTAATCATTTCTCTTTTCTTCACATTTGCTTTCAAATATTTTTCTTTCATAACTTGGTTAGAAATTCAAATGGAATGTAACCTTCAATTAAAGTTTCATATGTTTTTTATTTAACTCCGTTTCCAATTTCTCCCACTACCTAGCGTTCAAAATATCACTGGTAAAGATAAAGACGAATTCTTCGATTTTCTGGAATCTCTGGCGAATTCAACATACTTCAATTTTAATAACATTATAGATCACCCAAGCATTGACGTAAGCACATTCTGCTGTCCCAACTAGAAAATTTAAAAACAAAACGCTCATTCTTCCAACAGAAGCATAACATTGATCCAAAGGACTATATCTACCTTATCTACAATTTAACTGATGACTATACCCGAAATCCCAATGCTGGTGAATATTTGAGCGCTAAGCAGAACACCGACCTCGTAAAGAGTCTGCAAATCCTTACAGAATGGGGAATCTGTTACGCAGTAAATAATTTTAACATCGATGATTTGACAACCAGCAATCTAATATTTGGAAAGTCTGCAAATACCAATACTACCTATGATCTGAAAATACGGCAAAATACAGTAAGCCAGAACTGTTTTGATGGCGAAGCAGTTGTACCATTTATGGGAATCCAAGGATCAACTACGGTAAGTTTGGGTACCCTTTATGCAAAGATATTTATATATATATATATATTTTTGTTTTTTTTTTGTTTTAGATCTTCATTCATGGCGCATACGAAGTAATGAAAGTCGAGAAGCGTCGTCCTATAAATTTCGAGGCTTTGGACTGCATTCTACAAACTTTTGATATCACCGCAACCAATGATTTCGAAAAGTAAGAAAATGCTAAATTAATTGAGTTCATTAAGCAGAAGAGATCTTCCAACAGGTCGACAACATTAGAACAAAGGCAATGCCGGTTTCCACATGAATCAAATTTGACATATTATCCAATTTACACCAGGAACCTCTGCCAACAGGAATGCAGAATTAATTTGGCATACAAATTGTGCAAATGCATTCCGCATTTCTATCCGAACCATGATGCAAAGAAGCCTGTTTGTCATTACAAGGTACTGAAGGATTGCATCTTTAAATATTCAGGTAAAAACATTTTTTGCTTATAGAAATAAAAAAAAAAAAAACTAAGAACTACTTCACCTTTGAGACTGTTTTGGTTTCGAGGAGTGAAGTGATTTTTCTTCAAAGCTCAACTCATCGCAACGATGGAATTTTTCGGCCACAAAAGACAGCGGATCTTTCGCGCTATTTAAACCACCCCACACTCACTCGATGTGTAGTATCGTCTTCACAATTTCCCTATTCATTGACGATTGAGACCAAGTATTTAAATTTATCGCATTTCGGAACGATAACTCCATCGTGTTTGTGATTTCGGAAAATGTAATGCATATGTTCTGTTCTAATGTTCTAAAACCGATGCCTTCCAAGGCCTTAATCCAATTATCAAATGTATTCTGTAGGGCCTTCGCGTCGCTACTTACGATAGCACTATCGTCAACAAAAAGAAGAGAAAGCATCCTTCTAGTTTTATAGATGTATACCTTCAATAAAAAATCTTGAACGGCATCGTCTCCCTTCAACAAAAAAAATCAAGCAAGGGACTTAGGCAACTGCCTTGGTGCACTCCTCCTTTAACTTCGAATTTCCCGCTTATTCCCGCCGTGCATTTTACTTTCGATTTTATGTTATCGTACATGTAGTATTTCATGATAGGTTCATCTCCAAAAATTCAGTTTTGAAATTTATACAAAATCGTTAAAATTATTTTTTTTTTTTTTTTCAGAAAAAAAAAAAAATATTTTACAAATTTTCCAAAACTTAGTACATATATACATCGATTTTGAATAAAATCACCTGAGTCATATCTGAAAACGAACCAATTTTCAATAACCGGTCAATAAGTACCGTTATAGGTAGAGTAGTATCGTAGAACTGCCAAAAGCGTGGTATGCTATCTGATAGCATACATCCACCTTTTTTGTTTTTTTTTTTTTTTGAAAATTTGAAAAATTGGAAATTTCCAATACCCGGAGGACTCAGACTCAATTTTCTGTGTCCATTGTACTAACCAGGCAGAAACTCCTTTTTGGTATAGTGGTGGAGAAACTTAGATTTTATTCGTTTCTCTTATATGTTCGGGTGGCTGTGATTGCTGTTCCCCGTCCGGGCTCGAACCTGCACAGTTCGGGTCACAAGCGAACACACTACCCACTACACCGTGGCCACATCCACCTTAACTCAAATATGAAATTTGATCAAAATTGTTACGAGTAGTCGACTTAAAATAGGCTTTTAATAAAGTATCGTTAATTTTGGGGATAGAATGAAAATTCCGACTTCTCCTCGAATTGTGAACCAACTGACCCGAAATATGAAGTTTCAAGAAAATCCGTACAGCCGTTCCAAAAAAAAAAAAAAAAACATTTTAACAATTTAATTTGAATTTCAAATGTTAGTGATTTGTAAATAAACAGCACTTTGTAAGCTTAAGTTTTGTATAACGGATTTGTATAACGAATATGTTATTGATGTTTAAACAGTAGTGTGGCCACCCCCAAATGGCGTGTAGGCACTGCGACCAGAGAGATCTATTGTGCCAGAGACCAGTTTTTAGGACAGCAATACTTCAACTTTTCTTATGAAAGCTATAATTACGCCTGCAGAGAAGTTCCTTAGGTCTAATAGAGATATTTTCTCCTTATTAAAGAAACTTCTCCTACTTCTGCACAGAGCTTCACACTCACAAAGTATATGTTCTGCAGTTTCGTCCACTTCTATTCAGAGGTCGTAGGTGATATCCTCTGAAATTCTTATTTTATTTAGGTGGTAGAGTAGATGGCAGTGACCAATAAGGAAGCTCACAAGCCTTCTTATATTTTTGGACAGCTCTTTTAGCTTGTCTGAGACCTTGGGAGTTATTCCAATGGGAAATGCACATATTGCGTTCCCAATTGTTTAAGGTTAGTTTGAAGGCAGAATTAGATATTCCGCACAAGGGTTCAGGTCCAATGAACAACTCAGAGGAACCTTTTCTAGCTAGCAGATCTGCAGTTTCATTGCCGTCAACGCTACATGACCAGGTATCCACCACAATTTTACTTTCCTGTATCGGGCCAAATTTTGTAAACCGTCGAAGCAACTTAGAACTGATTTTGAACTGATCAGGTGAGAGATCAGTGCTTTAACTGCCGATTGGCTGTCGGTGAGTATGTGTATAGCGGCATCTTTGATTCCTGATTATTTATTTGTTTTTTTATTTTATTTATTTATTGGCAACATAAGCATAGTAAAACAAGGTGTTTTTTTAAGTTTATACTTAGTACAATCTTGGTAGATTTGGTTGGAACAAAAAAAAAAAAAAAATAATAACAAACAATATATATATAAAAAAAAAAAATAATAATATACACGTTTTTAAGTAACTATTTAAATTTTCAAAATTCTCAATTTTATTTTATTTAGCAAAAGTACATGTTTACAATGGGCTCAGCACCTGAGATGACGTTCAAGTGCTATTTTAAAACTACTTGGGTTGTTCAGTCTCCTCAATTCGGCCGGTAGGGAATTACACAGACCAGCAGCATGGACGAAGAACTGTCTTTTTGAAACATTATATATGAAAGTTGGAACAATTAGGACTCTACTTCTTTAAGACACTGAAAAAACAAGTCTGTTAGAAAGATATTCTTGTGCTTTGCTTTGTTTCAATTTAAATAAAAACAGCAGAGTCTTGAAATCCAGATAATTTTGCAAGTTCATCCCAAATACACTTTCTCTGTACCTCGAAACATGGTCGTATCTGCGCAGGCCGTATAAAAATCGGACAAGATTGTTGAATGCAACGTTAAGCTTGCGTTGACTCACACTGTTGAGACAGCAAAATATTAAATGGCCATGAAAAAGAGCCGGTAGTATTAGCGTTTCAGCCAGAGTCAACTTGGTCTTTGTTGGGAGACAGCTAGCCGCTAGATACAGAGCTCGCAATGACCCATACATTCTGCCCACTGCGCTCGATAAATGATTATCCCACGTCAGTGTTTGGTTGAATATTACGCCCAGATTTTTTACCGATTTGACTTACTGTATGTCGGTACCACTTAATTCAACTTTGGTAAGCACGAGTAGTCCACCGCCTCCCTGCTGATAATAATATCTTGGCTCTTCCTTGAATTTAATGTTAGTTTATTACGTTGAGGCCAGAGTGCAATATTGTTCAAATCCTCATTGATTCGAAGAGTTGCATCTTCCACCATTCCAATTGGATAGCTGAGATATATTTGTACATCATCAGCATACATATGAATCCTACAGTGCTTCAGTACTGATGGGAGATCATTATTAAACATAGTGAAAAATAAAGGACCTAGAATTGATCCTTGAGGAACACCAGAATTAGTTGGAAAAAAGGTTGATAGCTGACTATTAATGGACACAGCCTGGGTCCTTCCTGTTAAATATTCTTTAACCAACTTCAGAGCTGAGGTTTCAAAAAAGAAGTTATGTTTTAACTTTGCTAGGAGTAAGCTATGTGGAACACGGTCGAATGCTTTGGAGAAGTCTAGCAGTACCAACGTAGTTATATTTCCCTTATCTATCTGTAGTCGTATATCATCGACGATCTTTAGAAGGGCTGTCGAACAACTGTGCTGTGATCTAAAACCTGATTGCAAAGGCGAGAGTAGTCGAGACGTGGACAGAAACTCAAAAATATGCCGGCTCAATAGCTTTTCAAGAACTTTAGAGACAAATGGTAGAATAGAGATTGGACGATACTCTTTGGATCTGGAGTTCGTGTTTTTTTAGAACTGGAATAACCTTAGAGGTTTTTCACATCTTTGGATAGGAAGAACTAGTGAGTATCGTGTTAAAAATATGTGTTAGATAGGAGCAGATTACTGGAAAAATAATTTTGACAAACTTCGGATGCATGTTGTCTAGCCCAATCGCTTGAAATTGTATTTCGAAGACTGCCCTACGTACCTGCAGCTGATCAGCTCTTGTAAAGCTAAATTCGTTAGAATTATTTAGTGAAATGGTTTATGTTGTAGATGTTGTGTATTCTTCAGATAAATGAGTTGAAGAGGCTCTTACAAATATTCTATTGAGCTCATTGGCATCATATTCCTCATTTGGGTCATTTGGTTTTTTAAGTAAGCCCAGTTCTCTTACACTCTTCCACAGTTTTTGAGACGAAGTATTACTAAATTTAGAGGAAAAGAATCTGCACTTAGATTTTATAATCTCAATGTTAACGGCGTTGCGCAGTTTCTTATATTCATTGTGGAATAAGGGGAGCCTATAACATTTCCATCGTTTGTAAGAGGCGTTTCTCTGAGATATAAGCGTATCGATCCTATTGTTGTACCACCCACATCCATTATTTCGTACGATAATAGTTTTTACTGGCACACATGTATTAAATAAATTATTCACGGTGGATGTAAAGAACTCAACTTGGTCGTCAACTGAAGGGAGAGTTTCTCAATAGCGTAAAGCTCGGCCTGGAAAACACTAGGACAACAGATACTATAGTTCTATAGATATCGCATGCAGAGGAAAAAAAAAATGACCATTTTTCAATTCAATGGCACGTACCGCTACGTCCCAATTTGATCAAACTAGCGTGAATCATACTCAGACATGATGTTACTCTTAATTGTATTGTATTACCAAGCTGCTTGTTGTGTTTGTTGGATTATTTTTTTCACGTTTTTTTTCCTGATAAAATTTGAATTTTTTGATTTTTTGATGTTATATTTTTTTGTATCTTCCACGAATAATGTTTCCGTAATAGAACGAGGAGGGCAAAGTATAGAAGGTCCTTGCGATGTCCATAGCAAGGACTTTTTTCATCAAACCAGCTTGAATCTCTGATTTTTGTTATCCTTATGCATTCCAAGGCCATTGTCTCTCTTATATTTCTTTCTTGTGGACGTTCTCTGAAAACCCTATTAAATACTTTAAAGTGAAGTTTACGAACATTGAACAATTCATCAGTTGGTGCCTTCAGACTTTCAAAATCACTGTTTTGAGAATAATTTTTTGCAAAGATGAAAAATTCCGAAGAAAATGTTATTTTTTCATCAGTTTTTAAGAATAATTTGGAACAATTTGAACATTTGTTCCTTAAAAACATTTTAAAAGCGAGATATTCGGTAAAATATCGCATTGCAGTTATTTCTAAAGTGATTTCAGTTCCGTTTTCCATATCGCTTATGACTTTTTCGTACAGTCTCATCGCATACTATTTCTTTACGAGCCTTAGGCAGTGAAGAAGTTTTTGAAGTATTAGGTTGAATTTGGGATGTGTCTAGGTTTAAAAATTTTACATCATCATCATCACAATTACTGTAAGGAGAAAAAGTAATAAGATTTGATGAAAGAATTTTTGACATCAAAACATTAAATTCGTAAACAGATGGATTTTTGTTATTACCACCTTTTACATGTGTGGTTTTGACGAATCCTAATCTCATCAAATATCAAGACAACACAACGTTCTCGATGGTTTAATGAAGCGAACTTTGATTTTAGATACAAATGAGCATTGTTTTCATATCCTGGTTGTAATCCTTTTACAAGAGCCCATCTATAAAAAGAGGATATGTGAGGAAGTCTGAAGCCCAGCCCATCTCTCAGAAATTTATAGGCGCTTTGCGATCTATAAAAAATATTTTGGGAAAGTTATTTTTCGTTGTTGTTGTATTTTGTAGATTTCGACAACCCCATCAACATATCGCAAAATATTTTTAAATGGTCGGAAATATTGAGCCCTTGGATTTGAGACGATAAAGATATTTTCCTTTTTTTTAAAACCTTTAAAGCAGTATGCTCTCTTTTTTTTTGTAATGTTTTATTTTTAAGTTCTTTATTTTAGGTTTGTAACTTAACAAATTTTTTTTTAAAATTGCATTTTTTTTTTTTCTCTTTTGCGCATCTCTCTAATAACTCATCGCACCTTACACAAGAAATGCTTCAACTGCTCGAAGATCTTCTTCGTTTAGTTGGAGGAGACTTAAGATCTTCTAAATATAAGTCTGAATCTAAATCAGAATTTAAATTTAAGGAAAAAACAGCAACCTTCTTAAGGTATTTTCTTCCCACAAACTCGGGACAAAAATGATCTCCACAAACAATGTATTTGCCTTCATTTTTAAAACCACACGCCTGCCTCCACAAATTATTTAAAATTTAATTTTTTTCCCTAGAAGGGAATTGAAAAATTGGGTAATCTCTTTTCGTTTTCCTACAAACGGAACAAGAAACTCCAGATAATCTCTTATCACCCATTGTTATTAAAAAAAAAATAACGCTGAAAAAGTACCGCTGACAATAAAATTTACAAAGAAAAATTGCTCAACCATATAAATGAACATCCAAATCGTTCGAAAGTCGACGCCGAATGATGCCCAATTCACAATGCAGTGTGATAGCGAGACGAGTCTAGCGCGAGTTGTCAAAAAGGTTTCGATCTATGCAAATGTACTCGTATGAAGCAATACACAATGATGCGAGACTCGTTCTATCGCAACGCATTCTTTTCAGAAAATTGAAAAACTCTCGCGACGAGAGTTTGCCTCTCAGGAGGCTGATGCGACTTTGATATGTAGCCAGAAAGAGAAAGATGGTGTGTTGCCGTTGTTGCTTTTTCACTTTAACACAAATAATACATGCTCGCTGTATCGCCTTCATTGTGAACTGGGAAACGTTTTTATGAGGAAGAGGATTTCTCGCCTCGCTCTAGTCTCGCTCTCACGCTGCATTGTGAATCGGGCATGATGCGAGACTCGTTCTATCGCAACGCATCCTTTTTGGAAAATTGAAAAACTCTCGCGACGAGATAGCCTGTCAGCAGGCTGATGCGACTTTGTTATGTAGCCAGAAAGAGAAAGGTGGTGTATTGCCGTTGTTGCTTTTAGAAAGATAATACAGGCTCGCTGTCAAAAGTATCGCCTTCATTGTGAACTGGGAAACGATTTTATGAGGACGAGGATTTCTCGCCTCGCTCTAGTTTCGCTCTCACGCTGCATTGTGAATCGGGCATAACTTTAAAATAAAAGAAGAAGCCGTCCGAAAAAAATATAGATATGTATACCTACACACGACCAAACAAAGCCAACACCACATCAGACCAGCTATCCCCATCCCTATCAGTCAGTCGTTGCATTGGCAAACGAAAACGAATTCAAATAGAAAATGTATTTATCTTTCGAATGCAACTCTCAGGTCTGTTGTTTGGAAATCGTATTATAGGTTTGATTTTGTTCTGTTGAATTTGGTTGCAAAGTTTGACTTCAACAAATCGCTTGAAATAAGGGATAAAAAAAGTGATCATTTTTTATTTGCACTGGATGCGATATCTATGTAACTCTATTATCTGACTGTTTCCAAGTGATTTCGTGATCTTGTAATTGGGTCCATACACACCGGCGCCAACTCCTGAATTAATTTTTGATCCATCGGTATACCAAACGATTCCCTTTGAATCAAGCAACGATCCGCCAAGGTCATCTGCATATCCTATAGTTGTAAAGCCTAAACTATTAATACGGAGACCTCTCCTGACGAAGTTGTTATTATGCGGCTATCGAGCATAGTCCTGACCCAACTTATAAGAGGTTCGTTGATTCTCCTGCGTCTAATGGAACTAGTTCATAACCAGTGTTATCAAAAGCACCTTCTATGTCAAGGAATGCGCAAAAGGCGATTTTTTTGCCACGGTAGACTGATTTAATCTCTGTAACGAGATGATAAAGGGCGCCTGACTAGAGTGCAGAGGAGTAGTCTTTTTAAGAATACCTCTAATATGAATGTCTAGCAGTCTTTCCATGGTTTTCAAGAAAAATGATGTCAAGCTGATTGGACTGTAGGATTTGGGTAGCTCACTTGGTTTATTATCTAGCTTAGGGATAAACACCACGTTTACCTCCCGCCAAGTTAGTGGAATGCATCTCAATATAAAACTTGTTCCAAATAGAACTATCAAGGTGAGCAGGATGTATTCTAGACCTTTCTGAATAAGGTCCGGAAAGACACCATCACTGCCGGGTGCCTTAAAGGGTTTAAATGAGCCGATTGCCCATTTGATTTTATCTTGACTGAACAGATTTCCAGACAAGCTGTTGATTCTTCTAGAAGTGCCACATGTGGTGCCTTCAGGAGCAACAGGTTCGTGATTACTTAAAATTGTCAAACCAGGGAGCTGTAACTCGGCAAAGTTTCCAGGGTTTCCCTTCGACCGGTTGTATAGGTGCCATCAGGTTTGGTGAGCAATCCCATCCCGTTTTAATGATCCTTTGAGATAGCCTTTTGGAGACGGGCTGCTACCGGAAGAGATTCAATGTTTTCACAGTTCTTTCTCCATGCTGTTCTCTTGGATTTCCTCAACTCTATGTTGAATTTAGTCAATGCGGACCTATATTCGTCCCAATTTTTGTTGCGTTTTGCGGTATTAAAAGATAAATTCTATGTATAAGATCTAATTTCTTTATTTCTTTTTTTGAGTTTCATTAGCATTGCTCATGTTAAATTTGCTTACAAAAAAAAGAGCGGCATTCTACTTTAAAAAAAAAAAAATCCCTTCAAAACAGCTACCATGCGTGTAAGTAAAATTAACGACTTTTAACTATCTTATTCGGACTAAGATTTATTTGTGGAATGTATAGACCCTGACCCTTGTAAATAAGGTGCCCAAAACTTGAGATCCAAATTTGAGTGAATTTTTTTGTTTTTCTATTATTTTCTCAAATTTTCATTTTTCATTTTCTTTGTTTGGAAACATTATTTACTTCATTTTCTTTTTTTGCTGAAAATAATAATAATAATAATTTATTTCCTTTATAATTTACAATGTGTCACGCACAATTTACATAATTCGAGATACAGAGATTTGATATAAATTTATACCTTTCTACTGGAAAATAATGTTAAATACTTTTAAAGAAAATGTTTGAATAAGAAAAAATACTTTAAGGAAAACAACGGCAAAAACCTCAAATTTAAGAAGCAAACAAAAAAAATAAACACAAAATAAATAAATAAAAAATATAAATAATAAAGAAAAGAGTTAAATATGTATATATATGTTTAATATACGCAAATATTACAGAATTTATAATAATTTATAAAATAATAAATAATAAATAAATAACGTAAAACTACCTTGCCAATAATTACTTAATAACTATTAAATAAAAAAAATAATAATAGTAATAATAATAAATAAATAGATTAGCATAAGGTATGTTTATTAACAAAAACTTAAATTAATAAATAGATAAATAAATAAATAAATTAATCAAATAAATAAATTGACAAATACATAAACATTTTAACAAATACATAAATAAATTAACAGATAAATAAATTAACAAATAAATATAATAGCAGATGAACGGATTAACAAAGATATGAAGGAACAAAAAGTTAAAAAAAAATAAGGAGTTTAACATTGCATTAGTAAGCATCAGGTAAGGGTATGATATTGCATATTTAATTGATTTATTAGGGGATTGTCAGAAATATCGATTTGTGATAGGGCAGTGAAATTGTTAAGTAGTTTTCTTTCCGGTAGGTCGCAAAGGATTTTTTGGGGTGAAAGTTGTTCGTCCCTAATGAATGGTGTGCCACGGGGCTCAATCTTAGGACCGATTCTCTTCTGCATGTTTATTAATGACCTTCCGTCTGTGTGCAAACATGCTTCAGTACATCTATATGCAGACGACGTTCAACTACACCTAGCAAAACCATACTCCCACCTTAATGAACTCGCTTTTCTCATCAACGATGATCTAAAACGCATCTACACTCGGTCAGTGGCAAATGGTTTACTATTAAATCCGTCAAAATCGCAAGTAATTCCAATATCCCAGAAAAAATTTAACCTTAATCTTCTACCGGATCTGTATCTAAATAGTAATAAAATCAAAGCTGTTGAATCAACCACTAGTCTCGGATACACAATTAATCGAAATCTGTCTGGTTACAATCACACCAACGTGGTCATTGGTCGTATCTACGGATGCCTTCGCAAGCTGTGGCTAAGTGCTTATTTTACTCCACTGGAAACACGACGAAAGCTGGTAACAACTCTAATCTTGCCCCTTATAATGTATATTGTAGCCTAGACTCATTATCCCAGCACAAATTACAAGTAGCCTTCAATGACTCGGTGCGTTACATCCACGGCATTCGTAGATATGACCACATATCAGCATACACTAGGGATTTACTAGGTTGTGATTTGCATCAGTATATCAACGCCAGGAACTGTATATTCTTGCATAAAATTATTATAAATCAAAGTCCGCCTTATTTGTATAACAGGCTTAATTTTACTCGGTCGTCACGAACCACCAATCTAATACCCTACCGCTGCAATTATCTCAATTCCTCGCGCTTGTTTTTCATTCACACTGTGAGACTATGGAACTCTTTACCCTCGCATATAGAGCTATATCAAATCACTCCAATTTTAAAAGTGCAATTCTCCTATATTTTTCCACACCTCAACATTAAATCCCAAAGTATCTCCTATCTATCTCTCCTCAAGTTAGTTTTAAGAAATTTTTTAAGTACTAAAAAAGATTCTATCTTATTGTACAAACCATTTAAATGAAATAAATAAATGAAATGAAATGAAAATGAAATCTTAAATGTGTCATTAAGTTTGCCAATTCTCAAGGAGATCAATTCAACATTAGCTTTTGTATATAGATCTAATGTAGAGTGATGCCAGGGAAGTTTTAGCATCATTTTTAGTAGTTTGTTCTGTGAGATTTGTAACTTCCTAATGCACAATCTGCACAATCGCCCCAAACCTGCCATCCATACAATAGAATAGCTTGAAAAATCGTTTTGTATATTATTATTTTGTTTTCATTTGACAGTGATGATTTTCTATTTATGAACGGATAACCAATCTCTCCATCACTTCGGCGAAACCAAGATGGTTGCGCTTGATATTTCAAAGGCATTTGACAGAGTTTGGCATCAGGATCTTTTGTCGAAAATGCGTGCGATGAGTCTCTTCTTCAATGGATTAGAAATTACCTTTCGGGGGGTTGTTTTGGACGGCTTCAAGTCTGCAATTCACCAAATAAATGCTGGTGTTCCCCAAATCTCTGTTTTGTCTCCGACTCTCTTTCTCATTTTTATTAATGATCTCTTGTCTGCAACTTCTAATCCAATCCATTCCTTCGCTGATGACAGTACCCTCAGTTTTTCATAACGAACGGCAACGTATTGTAACATGCGAGCTACGGCTCGAGTAGATAAAACAATTATTCTGTGAAATTTATTTCTTTATTTTCTAGTCTATAGAACAATTCAAGTTCACACTATACTATTCTTTGCAAATTCTTTTCTTACAAGGTCTCTTTCCTCTCAAATCACTTTATCTCCTTTCAATTACTTAATTCACAAATCCAAACTAATTACTTTTTCTTGTTTACTCTCAACTTTCAATTTATCACCAAATTACAACTTCGCCCATTATCACTTTTCCAATCTCTTCGCCACGGTTCTAAACCAACTGTGTCTTTTTTTTTGATCGCCATCTGTCCTTATATAGCAGAAGTTTCTGATAGCCAGAAACTTCTAGCAAATTCTTCGACCACTGGAACAAGAGAAATAATTCTTGCAGTTATAATTCCCTAATATTATCCCTAATATTATCCCTAATATTATTTGTCTCTTTCGTTGACATGAGCTGTGGAGACTTCGTCCCAGACACGAACCTCGAATGAAGGACAGTTTGAACCAAAATTCTGCCAGAATGGAAAGTCACTTCGGAATTTGCTGCATAGACATAGGCGCGTAGTTATTATTATGCTACACTGCCCCCCTCTTAGACGTGTTCGTCCCGAACAAGTGCATCCTCATTTCGGCCATTGTATCGACTCAGTCGGTCCACATGAACCACTTTCATTTTGGCCCTTGGTCCTCGCTGGATGCGGTAGACAACATCGTTGATGCGGGTTACTATTCTGTAGGGACCTTCCCAGTTCCGCTGTAACTTAGGTGATTTCCCCTTTTGGCGATGGGGATTATACAGCCACACCAGATCTCCTTCCTGGAATCCTGACGTTGTTGCCTTGGCATCATACCTGGTCTTCATGCGGTCGCTCGTCATCTTAATCTGGCTTCTGGTCCTTTGGTGTATGTCCCTAAGCCTTTCCCTAAGGTCCGCCACGTACTCTTCTTCATTTCTGGGCTCATTGGTAGGAGATCCAAATTTCACCTCACTGGGTAAACGAGCTATTCCACCAAATAAGATTTCGAACGGCGTATGTCGAGTAGTGCTATGCACGGCACTTCTATAGGCCATCAAAAACAAGGGAATCTGCCGGTCCCAATCCCGTTGGTAGTCACCTACGACCTTCGAGAGATGTTCGTCCAAAGTCCTATTGAAACGCTCCACCATACCGTCCGACTGTGGATGAAGCGGGGTTGTCCTTGTCTTTTTGATTCCGAGTAGTTGACACATCTCTTGGAAGATTCTTGACTCGAAGTTCCGCCCTTGGTCAGAATGCAATTCCAAGGGCACACCGAATCTGCTAACCCAATTGTAGACGATCTGCTCCGCCACGGTTCTGGCTTCCTGGTTAGGGATCGGAAACGCTTCCGGCCACTTACTGAAGTAGTCCATCACTACGAGTATATACCGATTACCATTGTCGGTTTCCGGAAAGGGCCCTGCGATGTCAATGGCGATTCGTTCGAAAGGTGCTCCCACGTTGTATTGGTGCATCTTACCTCGAGTTTTGATTCTCGGACCCTTGCTAGCTGCACACACGTCGCATTTTCTGCACCAGTCTTCGATATCTTCCTTCGCTTTTAACCAATAAAAACGTTCTCGTACCTTTTCTAGCGTCTTATTCACTCCCAAGTGGCCTCCGGTCGCCCCGCCATGCATTTCCTGTAACACCTCCTTGACCCTCGTCCGCGGTACGACAAGCTGCATTACAAACAATTTTCCGTCGGAGGATTCCCATTTTCTTCTCAGAACACCTTCTTGGACATGGAGGGAGTCCCACTGCGCAAAATATGCCTTTAAGGTCGGGCTTCTGTGAGAGATGTCCTGATGATCCGGTTTCTCCATGTTCTCCTTCCAGGCCAGAATCGGCTCGATATCGGGGTCTTCCTTCTGAGCGTTCCGGATCTCATCTACGCTCCAGCCGGCGATAGGTTCGGCTCTCATTCTTTGGATGGAAACCAGCTCCCGTTCTTCCTGACGCGCACAATGTTTACAATCCGTTCTGCATGGTCTCCGGGACAGTGCATCCGCATTAGAGTGGAGTTTTCCTTTACGATGCTGTATTTCGTAGTCGTAGATTTGCAGCCTTTCGATCCATCTTGCGACCTGACCCTCAGGACTCTTGAACTGTAATAGCCATTTTAATGCTGCATGGTCTGTGCGAAGAACGAACTTCCTCCCGTAGAGGTATTTGTGAAAATGCTTCGTAGCCAAGATCAAAGCTAGAAGTTCCCGCCTTGTCACGCAGTAGTTCCTTTCTGGCTTAGAGAGCACCTTGCTGAAGTACGCAACCACCTTCTCTTGGCCGTCATGCACCTGGGAGAGTACGGCTCCTACCCCGACATTACTAGCATCTGCGTCCACAACGAACGTTTCCCCGGGAGTGGGGTAAGCCAGTATCGGGGCATCGCATAGCCGTTGTTTAAGTGCCTTGAAGCTCTTCTCGCACTCAATTGACCATTTGAATTGTTTTCCCTTTTCCGTCAACTGGTGCAGGTTCTTTGCGATCCCGGCAAAATCCTTCACGAACCGTCTGTAGTAGGTGGCTAGGCCCAGGAAGCTCCTTAGTTGGTGTTTGTCTTTGGGGACTGGCCAGTTTTTCACCGCTTCGACCTTCTCCGGATCGGTTCTCACTCCTTTCGCTGAAATTATGTGTCCCAGGTACTTGACTTCCGCTCTAAACAGGGCGCACTTCTTGGGGTTGAGCTTCAGGTGGGCACTTCGAAGCCTTTGAAACACATCCCTTAGATTGTCTCGGTGTTGCGCAAACGTTTTTCCTACGACGATGACATCATCCAAGTAAACCAAACAGGTTTTCCATGTTAACCCTTGCAGGACACATTCCATCAATCGCTCGAAAGTCGCCGGAGCATTGCACAGCCCGAATGGCATTACCGTGAATTGCCATAGCCCATTTCCTGCGGTGAAGGCGGTTTTCTCCCGGTCTTCTGGATGGATCTGTACCTGCCAGTAGCCACTCTTCAAGTCGAGAGTGGAAAACCATCGGGCTCCTGATAGTGTGTCTAGCGTGTCGTCAATCCGTGGCAGAGGGTAGCTGTCTTTCTTGGTGACGTAATTGAGCTGCCGATAGTCCACGCAGAACCGCGTGCTGCCATCTTTCTTCTTAACCAGTACAACCGGTGATGCCCACGGACTTTTGGAACTTTCAATCACACCTTCTTTCTCCATTGCCGACACCATCTCTGCAACTTCTGTCTGCTTTGCCAATGGAAGGCGCCTAGCAGGCTGACGAATTGGTCTAGTATCACCAGTGTCTATTCGATGTTGTACCAGGTGTGTTCGGCCGTATTCTCCGTCCTGTGCGGCAAATACATCAGCGTACTCATTGATAAGATTCTCTGCCATAGTTCGCTGCTCCTGATTCAGCTCACTGGACTGGAGAATCGTCTCTCTCGTTTCCGCTGTCCAAGGTGATGGGAGAGGTTTTGGAGCATCACGTTCAGATATTGTTGCGACGGCGGTAATCGGCGTGCATTTTCCAGTCACCTCCCCTCGCCTTAGTTTGACAGTGTGTGGTCTTGCGTTCAAAACTCTCACTGGAACCATGGTGTTCTTTGGTTCGACTAACGTCTTTCCCACGATGTAGTCTTGAGAATTCTTCTCTGGGTCTGGTTCTACTATGTAGAATCGGTGGCTCCCAAGATCACCTTCCAGCTTCGTCCAAATGATTGTCTCTGAAGACGGCGGCAAAACTTCGTCTTTGCTGATGACTGTCCTGAGAGTTACGGCATTCTCATTTCCGTACACCATCGGAATCTCCACATTTCGATACCTCAGTACTTGCATCCCGATGTCCAAGATTACTTCATTTGCTTTCATGAAGTCTATTCCGATGATGCACTCGTCGCATATGTCTGCCACCAGAAACGCATGGGCGAACGTCAGTCCTGCCAGAGTAATCGTAAGACGAACTTCTCCAAATACCTTCGCCATTTCCCCTGTTGCAGTCTTCAGGCAGTAGCTGTTGGTGTTGTGCAGCCAGGAGCCTTTGACGATATCTCTTCTTACAATGGAGGCGGTGGCACCTGTGTCGATGGTGGCTACGCACTTCTTCTTGTTGATTAGTGCCTCCACTGTCAGGCTCTTGTTACCCCGTTTGGTTTGCGAAACTTGAATGGTGGTCCTGGGGGCCTCGATTCCAGTAACCAACTTCTGCCCCGCGAAGTTGGTCCTTACGCATCCCCCGACTGCTGGTTTTGGGAAGTCTGACCGACAGGATGCTTCCTCTCTGCTTCTCCTACTTCCGCAATGTGGACAATTTCCTCGTCTAGGTGCACTTCTGCACTGCCGTTGTAGGTGTCCGGTTTGGTTGCAATTCCAGCAACGGATTTGACTTCCGCGAGCTCTGTCTTCATCCATGACGGCCGTTCTCTGGCATGAGCATTCCACGACGGACATTTCCCTGACACGGTGTATTCCCTGGTATGCTTGCTCCGCAGCCTTCATTGACAAAGCGAATGCCAATGCCTCGGGGAGTGTTCGCTTTTCAGCCATCCTTACAGCCATTTGCAGTTGTCTGTCCTCTATGGCCTGAATAAAAGCTTCCACCGCCATTTCGTTGATAAGCTCCTCACCGGCTTTAGGGTATGAAAGATGGGCTAGTCGCTCTATATCTGCTTGCAACTGTTGGAGCGTTTCCCCCCTTTTCTGGACTCGATTACGCAGCTGAACCCTGTACACCTGCTGCATGTGTTCATCCCCAAACCGCATCTCGATAGCCTGAACCAGAGAGTCGTAGTTCTGCTGTTTATCTTCCGGGATGGTCTGCAAGAGCTCCGCAGCTGGACCCCTCAGTGCAAGCGTGAGTGCAATAGACTTCTCTTCATCGTCCCAGCTATTGGTCATTGCGGCCGCTTCGAATTGCCTTTTATAAATTGGCCATGATGTTTGACCATCGAAGATAGGAGGCTGCATCTCCTTTCTTCTCAGACCGTCAGTGGAATATTCCCGTGCTTTCTGTCTCTTCACGTTGCTGAGCTCCTTAGCAAGATTTTCGACTTGCTTTCCTACTATCTCGAATTGCGTATCCACTTTTTCAAACTGAGTCTCTATCTTCCCGAACTGAGTTTCATGTTTCTCAAAATTTTCATCGAATCTAATTTCGACTTTTTCGAGTTGCGTCTCGACCTTCTCGATTTTCTCTTCGATCACTTCGAATTTGGATTCCAAGTTCTTGTTTTGCTCATCAAGTTTACTTTCCAGAGCATCTAGAGAATTCTTTTGTTCGTCCATTGCTTTCTTTTGTTCGTCCATTGCTTTCTTTTGTTCGTCCATTGCTTTCTTTTGTTCGTCCAGCTTAAGTTCTAGAGAATTCCTTTGGTCGCCCATTGCTTTCTTTTGTTCGTCCATCGCTTTCTTTTGTTCATCCAGCTTAAGTTCTAGAGAATTCTTTTGTTCGTCCATTGCTTTCTTTTGTTCGTCCAGCTTAAGTTCTATAGAATTCCTTTGGTCTTCTATTGCTTTCTTTTGTTCGTCCATGACTAACTTAAGTTGCAGGAGCAGACTTGTTATACCCGGGTCGGCTGCTGTACTTGCTGGTTCCTCTTCCACGTCAAACTCTACGTCGTGCGGATTTTCACCTTCCTGCGTTACTGCTTCTTCCAGACGAATCAGCAGGGCATCTTTTCCCCCAGTTGTGTCGAGGTTCCGCTTACTGAGTTCTGCCTTTAGTTGAGTTATAGTTAGTTTTCCCAATTTGCGACCCATTTTGCGCAACTAATTAACTCAACACAGAAATCGTTTTTTTTTTTTTTTTTTTGTTTGTGCAATTTCACACCACGGAAATAGTTATTCACAGAATAAGTTTTATCCCAGCTTCTGACACCAATGTAACATGCGAGCTACGGCTCGAGTAGATAAAACAATTATTCTGTGAAATTTATTTCTTTATTTTCTAGTCTATAGAACAATTCAAGTTCACACTATACTATTCTTTGCAAATTCTTTTCTTACAAGGTCTCTTTCCTCTCAAATCACTTTATCTCCTTTCAATTACTTAATTCACAAATCCAAACTAATTACTTTTTCTTGTTTACTCTCAACTTTCAATTTATCACCAAATTACAACTTCGCCCATTATCACTTTTCCAATCTCTTCGCCACGGTTCTAAACCAACTGTGTCTTTTTTTTTGATCGCCATCTGTCCTTATATAGCAGAAGTTTCTGATAGCCAGAAACTTCTAGCAAATTCTTCGACCACTGGAACAAGAGAAATAATTCTTGCAGTTATAATTCCCTAATATTATCCCTAATATTATCCCTAATATTATTTGTCTCTTTCGTTGACATGAGCTGTGGAGACTTCGTCCCAGACACGAACCTCGAATGAAGGACAGTTTGAACCAAAATTCTGCCAGAATGGAAAGTCACTTCGGAATTTGCTGCATAGACATAGGCGCGTAGTTATTATTATGCTACAGTATGTTAAACACATTAAATTCCGACATGGACAGCATAATTAAATGGGGTTCAACCAACCGCGTGGAATTTAATGCTTCCAAAACACAATGCTGTCTTCTGTCTCTCAAGCGAAACCAAAACCCTCAACCATTATCCATGGATGGTACTTGCATCATTGAATCCGAGAGACTTGCCATTCTCGGTATGTGTATTAATAACCATCTTCGATGGAATGATCACATATTCGAGGTCGCCAAAAATGCTGCAAAATATATAGGATTTCTTAAAAGGTGCAAGAAATATTTTACCCCGTCTGATCTGTCCTCAATATATATGGCATTCATCCGCCCTAAGCTGGAATATAACGCCCATATCTGGTCTGGTGCACCCAAGACCGTTTTGCACATTCTTGATATGGTAAAAAAACGCGCGTTAAAACTTATAGGTGATAGAGACATTGTGAATTCCATTCATTCACTAGAACATCGGAGAAATGTCTCCTGTCTCTCCCTGTTTTATCGTTTTTTCCACAAAAAATGCTACAGCTAAATAGCCAGTTGCATTCCTCCCATTCAAAATTTTATCCGCAATACACGACATGCTTCGAATGCACATCAGTTTACCCTAAAGCCAAACTTCGGTTGTACTGTCAAATATAGGGATTGGTTTATAAGCCGAACCACACGAATGTGGAACGATCTACCAGGCTCTATATTTCCCCATCACTACAACCTTCAAACATTCAAAGCCAACGTGCATAGGTACCTCCTCTGTTCCTCTACCCCTTGTCCTTAAAAGCCCGTACCCTGTAACAGTATAAAGGTATTCATATTCCTTTTGGCGCGCGCGAATTATAAAAAAAAAAAAAAAATTCTTATAGCCATATTTATTTTGTTAATTGTGTGCGTATTATGTTCTTTAAATGTCAATTTTGAGTCAAGATATATGCCCAGATATTTTACTGCGGGATTCCATGTTATTGAATGTCTGTTGATTATGAATTGATTAGCGGGAAGAAAATGAGGACTTCTTTTTCGTGTAAAAAAGATAGCTTGCATTTTTTTGGCATTTAGCTTTATTTACCACTTTGTGCAGTAGTTTTGCAGTATTTCTCAATAAGTAGGTCTCAATATTAAGACGATGAAATGATGGCCGTGTCATCGGCATATATTGCTGCTTCACATTGGGGAAGAATTGGGAAATGGGATGTGTACAAATTGTACAATACTGGGCCAAGAACCGAGCCTTGAGGAACTCCTGCATACAAATTAATTACATCTGATACGCTACAATTGACATGCACTTTAAAACGACGGTTTGCTATAAAACTTTGAACAATTTTACAGAGAAGTTGGGGGAAATTCAGCTCTAACATTTTATAAGTGAGGCCATTATGACACACAGAATCGAATGCCTTTTCAATACCGAGTAAGATCATACCAGTTGATCTTACTTCTGCACGGTTAGTTTTAATGATATTGCATATTCTTAAAACTTGATGGGAAGTTCCGTGACCAAGCCTAAACCCAAATTGTTCATCGGGATATATTTTCTTTCAGAACTTTTTCGTAAATTTTACTTACATTACTGAGCAAACTTATTGGTCTGTAACTTTGAGGTCTATCAAGAGGCTTTCCCGCTTTTGGAATTGGTACTACATTTGCCAGCTTCCATGCGTCGGGAAAATATTGCGTTTTAAGGCAAGCGTTAATGATAAACGTAAGGAGTTTGATTCCCTCTTTAGGTAACTTTTTCAGGTATACATTTTTAATGTTACAAAGAACTGGATCTAAGTTCATTCAAAGAAATTGGCTGAGATATTAGACTGGACACATTTGTTACAAATAAATCGATAACAGAGGGACTTCCATGAGAACTAGCTGGGACATAAGTTGGGCTAGGTGGGAACATAATAGACATTGGCAACAAAACAGAAAGATTAGACAGAACGTTTGCTGAAAACATGCTAAAATATTAAAATACTTACTGATCTTCTTCTTTTAACTTCTTATCAAAAAATTTGCTTCTGCTCATCAAAAAAATGTATTATTCTGATCATATAATTAATTTTTGCTAAGAAAACATTTTTTTACCCCATCTTCTATTTTCCTTGCTAGTCGTTTTCATTTTCTACGTTTATTTCATTTTCTGGAGGTCAAACAAATTTTTTTTTATCAAAAAACCATAAAATTACAGATCAAGTAATTAAGTGTTACTGGTCAAAAAGCCATTTACCACTTATCGATTGAATGGTAGCCAATTACTTTAAATGTTTTCCAAGAGGTTTCAGAATAATTTATGTACGAGTATATAAAACCTGTTCTGTAATTGCAGTAATGCTGCTATCAAAAATCAGAAATCATTAACTATTTAATATATTTTTCTTCTGAGCAGTATAATAATTTAATTATTTTTTAGATGTGTTTGAAAACTTAAACAAAATTAACGAATTATCATTGGATATGGACGCAATACAATGCTACTGTTTACCTAACTGTATAAGTTCGGAAATAGTTGAAGAAACATGCCGGGTAATGATTTACATATATCGCACTCCCAATAAACAATTTACGAGTACACAAGTGCAGATCTTATAAATATGCAAGAGAAGCAAGAAAAAAAGTGAATACTTATTGCATTGCCTTTAATATTTTTAAAACTTGCAAACAAAAATCATTCTTTTCAAATTGATACAAACTATTTACTCGTTAGTTATAAGCACCATGAAATAAATTAAAAAAAAAAAAAACATACAGGAAAGCTACAATCCGTTCTGAACAGATCGTATGTTACCCTATCCCAGGTCTTCTAACCAACTCCTAATAAAGTAATTGTGGTGTTGCGGAATTTATAAAACATAAGGAGTGATATCTTTTTATACTGAGTACATTTCCGAGATCTTACAGAAATTTTACCACATAACTGTTTTTATAACTCCTTCTTAGCAGAAAGAAATTTGTAACCGAGGTTCACGGATTTTGATGAGATATTCACAATAAGTCTTAACCATCACCGTAAATAGCTTTGAAAAAGCATTATGTGATTTTTTAGGAAAACGCGCCCAAAAAGTGGGTGTGGCCCTATATATTGGGTGGATGAAATTCAGGCAAAGTCAACGTCTATATATGTATTTTACCTAAACAGTATTTTCCAGTTTCTAGCAAAAATTTTTAGAAAAAAAATCCACATTATTTTAAAAATGGGCATATCTGTGGCGGATTTTACACTTATACTACTTCGGATTCTAGAAAGCGGATAACTTTTGATGCTGATCACAAATATGTATACTTTTGGGTCTCTATCGTTATTATTTCTGTATGTTACAAACTTTATATACCATGGATAGGGTATAAAAAGAGACAGACTTTGATGCTTTGTAGAATGAAATCCAAAAGGATGAAACCAATAATTTGCGTTATGTTTTTGAAATCATCACTGATGGAAAAGAAAGAAAGCTGGGTGGTTGACAGTAAACTTGTTGCAAAAAGCAAGTGATTTGCTTACAGCAAAGATCACAAAAACTATAAAAAAAAAACTGCTACTATTATTAACCTTAGATCATATGAACATTTAAGTTAAACAACACCATCTGATCGATTATTTTTCCATTTTCAAAAAATATTTCAAGTATCTTAAGTTTAAACCACAAGTAATCGCCTCAATGACAAGAACAATCTCAAAAACTTTTGGTATAATTTTGTCTTAGGAGAAAGTTGGCTTGGCTCTCAAAATTTGTAACCGAAGTTCACGGATTCAGATAAGATATTCACAATAAGATTTAACCATCACATTAAATAACTTTGAAAAACAATATATTTTTTTTTAAGAAAACGCCCCTGAAAAGTAGGCGTTGCCATATATAATGTATGGACGGTAGATAGACAGATATTTTATTTCGTTTACAAAAATTTAAATAGGTAGTTTGTAACCGCACATTTTACATTACAATCATTTGATAATAATAATTATCTTTCTATTGAAATATAGTATACTATTTTATCAAGATATTTAAATTAAAAATGAACTTTGAATGAAAAAAAAAATGAAAAGAAATTATTAATGTTTAGAACTACAAGGAATAAATAAATAAATAAATAAGTAAATAAATAGATAAATAAATAAATAGATAAATTAATTGATTAATAAATAAATAAGTAAACAAAAAATAAGTAATATACAAATGAATAAATAAATAAATTAACAATTAACAATATATTAAAAAATATACAAAATACATTGAAATAACATACAGGATTCATAAGTAACAGAATAACAATAAATGAGATACATTAAGAAATTGACGTATAATTTAAATCATTGACAAGGGGATTGTCAGCAAAACTAAATCTTGTTAGAGATGATTCAACATTCGCTTTATCATCAAGTCTAGGGTTGAGTGGTGCTATGGTAAGTTAAGCATCATTTTTAATATTTTATTTCGTGACACTTGCAACTTTTTTTATGCGACAGGCTGTGGCGTCACCCAATACTTAGCAACCATAATAATATTATTTTCATTTGACAGTAAGAAATTTCAGTTATTGAAAGGATACAACATCTTAATCGCAATGCCGATTATCTTTAGTGTCCTATTAATGTGGTTATTGAACGTTAATTTAGTGTCCAAATGGATACCTAAGTACCTGATCGATGGCTTCCAACTTATATTGCTCCCATTTGCCTGGAGTTGACTGATGGGGAGAAAACCAGCTTTTCTCTTTTATGTGAAAAGATCGCTTGGGTTTTTCCTTCAAATTCCTCTTAAGGTTGAGAGCGAATTGATGAATATATTACCGTATCATCTGCGAAAATAGCTTTATTAATATAGTATAAATATTCTAAAGGACCGGTCTAAGTGCAGAGCCTTGCGGTACACCAGAATTAAAGATAATTAAGTCAGAAACGCTACCATTTACATGGACATTAAAACAATGACTAGACAAAAAAGACTGTACTATTTTCAATAGAGGCGGAGGTTAGCTAAGATTAATAATTTTGTATATAAGTTCCTCATGCCAAACGGAATCAAAGGCTTTCTCGATGTCTATTAATATCATCCCAGTAGACTTACCTTGTGAGCGATTACTTTTACAGAATTACAAATTCTAAGTACCTGATGGGAAGTATTGTGATAATGTCTAAAGCCAAATTGTTATTTAGGATAATTATCATGATCGCTGGTGAATTTTAAAATTTTGTTCTTTTACAACTTTTTCGTATATTTTACTTAGATTGCTTAGTAAACTTATAGGCCCATAGCTTTCTGGAAAATCTTACCAGCTTTTAGTATTGGCACCACTTTAACATTTTTCCATGTATCAAGTTTATGCAGAAAATTATAATAAAAGTTATAAATTTGATACCAGTTTTAGGTAATTGTTTAAGGTATATATTTCTTATTTGATCAATACCTCCTACTTTCCTGATGCGCAGGCTGTTAACGATATGTTCTATGTTCTCCTCATTTACAAACATATTGGATACGCAATTTGGATTAGCTGCAGTAAAAGCTTGGACAGTGTTAGCCGCTAGATTATTTGTACATGTATCACCTAGGTGTTGAGATACTAAGTGGTTGTTTACAAAACTGTAGGCAAGAGCATTTGCTTTTTCAATATCGGTGAAGAGAAAACTTGATGCATTTTTTGAGAAACGGTAACTGCTTTTTTTTTGGTTTTGATCACCTTCACAATATTTATATTTAGCGTTTTTGTCCAAACTCTTAAGTTTGCTATTCCATTCTGTATTTCGGTGTTTTTTTAAATAAAGCATTTGGTATTGAAATATAGGCTGGCGACATCTTTGCCAATATCTTCTTTTAATGTTCCGTAACGTGATTAGCTTTAAGATCTGGGAAGGCAGTTTTCTGAAATGGTTCTTTAGTGGTATTTTTGGCACAGATTGTTCAACAGGGCTTAGAATATTCTCGGAAAAAACGTTGACAATATAATCAATATTTTCCTTGCACGTAATATTATCTATATTCATTAGAACATTACGTACTCTATGTTTGAATTCAGAGCGGAAACGTGTTCAGTTCACATTTTTGTGAACATTTTTGTTCTTGTGTGTATTACACCTTTATTTCCCACGGCCAAAGAAGCGGGTTGTGGTCAGAGCTAAGTTCATTTAAGGATAATGGTTGAGTGATTAAATTAGGCACATTAGTAATAAATAGGTTAAGGACTACCACGAGCACTAGCTGGATAATAAGTGGGACAAGGGGGAAGCAGGACGGTGATAGGCAACATAACAGATAGACTAGTGAGTATATTTCCCCACACATTTACTCTGATACAGCCCCAATTTCTATGGCGACAATTAATGTCTCCTGCAATTAAAAAATCACCATTTATTGTTAAGATTTTTCTTAAATCAGTCACTTGTAGTGATGAGGAAATTTTGGGTTGATTTTACTAATATTCATGGGCTCCGAACGAATTTCTTCGATATGTACGCCCACGCCCATTCCCAATAAACCAGCTATTTTGGCACTAAGCGAAACACAGTGTGGCCGTGGTGTAGTAGTAACATCATCGCTTGTCACGCTGTTGATTCACGGTTCGAATCCTAAAGTCAAGAATCATCTATTTATTTCGCATGAAATAAATAAAAATGTCGATCACTTGCGAAAGCTAAGTCAACTCTACTGTGAAGGCATAACACTGGCAGTAGGGTGGTCATATGGCAACTTGATCGTGATGATGACATCAGGAGGACGGAAAAAAATACTGTGAATCATAAGCAACGACAATAATAGCGAAAACACACAAAATACTCCCCAGTTATCTGGACAGCCACCCTTGGAGCTTACAGAAACTTAATACCACCTTAGTTTCAAACTATACCACTCTGTCTTTTCTCTCTGTCTCTTCCCCTTTCCATAAAACGCACGTGTTCTAAAAATTAGTATAAGGGTATTCATATCCCCTTTAACACATGCAAATTATAAAGAAAAAAAAAAAAAAAAAGTAGTGGAAGAATCTTCCGATTTGAAACTGCCTGGATATAACTTAGTGTCATTATTCTTTCCCCGCAGTGGCTTCGCCATTTATGTCCGTAGTGATATTGCTTACCAAGTTCCACCACAGAATGGCCATTGTTCCAACCAAGAATTTAATTTAAAGTGGCTAAAATTCACCGTCCGTAAGCAAATAATTCACTACTGCTTTATTTACAGAAGCCCTAGTGCGGACAGCAACTCAACTTTTGACGAATTTGATGCGCTGTCCGATTCCATCACTCGAATTGTCTCCTTGAAATCGTCATTGCTTGCGATTTCAATATACACAATTCGGATTGGCTTCAACAGTCTGGCCAGATAATACCAGAAGAAAGCTGTGTTGAAATTTTCGGTCAGGTAAACAATTTGACTCAACTTGTAAATGAGCCTACACGTATACCGGACATTGAAAGTCATTCTGCCAGCAATTTGGACTTGATTCTTACTTCGGACCCTGATACATATACCATTAATATTTTAGCGCCTCTATTTCGGTCTCACCTTAATATTGTATCAGCTAAATTCTCGTACTCAGACCACACAATTAAAGAAAGAACTCCGTAAAGAAAAGTATGGCAATACGAGAAAGCCAACTGGGGCGGCCTTAAGCGCTTCTTTAGGAGTTTTAACTGGTCGCTATGCTTTCTCGATAGTGACGTGGATGCCGCTGCTGATATGATCATCCTCTTAGGTATGAATGACTGTATTCCTAACAGACTAAAGAGCATTAAACCTAAGGCAAACTCGTGGTTTGGCTAGAGCTGTAAACAGGCTAACAGGTTGAAAGAAGTAAGCTGTCTGTCTTATAAAGCCAACAAATCTGAAGATAACCGAAAGAAGTTTCAACAAGCCAGAAAAGACTGCAATGCCCATATTCAACGTGTAAAATTTTGATATGCTCAAAAATTGAGCCTCGTCTGCCATCCCTACGCTCATTTGCAATGACATTCCAGCTGTCAGCTCCTTAGACAAAGCCAATCTGCTGCTGCTCACTTTGCAGCAAACTCAACGCTACCAGATAATGCTTTGTCGCCACCTGTATTTGAAAGCGTCAAATTTGCCATGGGACAAGTCCACTTTCGCACTCGTACATTTGCAGGAGTACTCAAAGATCTTAACATACACAAATCCACTGGTCCAAATGGTATCTCTTCAACATTTCGGCGAAACTAAGATGGTTGCGCTTGATATTTCAAAGGCATTTGACAGAGTTTGGCATCAGGCTCTTTTGTCGAAAATGCGTGCATATGGCTTCGATGAGTCTCTTCTTCAATGGATTAGAAACTACCTTTCGGGGCGTTCAATACAAGTTGTTTTAGACGGCTTTAAGTCTGCAATTCACCAAATAAATGCTTGTGTTCCACAAGGCTATTTTTTGTCTCCGACTCTCTTTCTTATTTTTATAAATAAACTCTTATCTGCAACTTCTAATCCAATCCATTCCTTCCCTAACTCACGTCCCTGCCCTTCGGCCGTAGAAGAGGAATGGCAAAGTATAAAACCCATTAAACTCCGACCTGGACAGTATAATCAAATGGGGTTCAACCAACAGAGTGGAATTTAATGCTTCCAAAACTCATTTCTGTCTTCTGTTTCTCAAGCGAAACCAAAATCCTCAACCATTATCCATGGATAGTAAAGGGTGGTTAAATTTTAAGGGCCGATGTTGAATTTGAACCACACCTAAACGTCAAGTTTTTTTCTGCATTTCATTTGACATTTCTCAATTTCAGACTAACTCAATTTGAACCATGGAAAGATACACAATCGAGCAACGCGTTAAAATTATTCAGGCTTATTATGAAAATGGGCGTTCAAATCAAAATGCATATCGTGTATTTCGTGATTCTTTCGGTCAATTTAATCGTCCAAATATGCGTACAATCGGAAAAATCGTGCAAAAATTTGTGCTCGTACTGCAGAAAATATTGCTGCTGTTCGCGATAGTGTGGCTGAAGAGCCGTCCACCTCAACTCGTCGTCGTGCCCAACAATTGCACCTCTCACGCTCGTCGTTGATGAACATTATGCATAAAGACTTGCATTTACGCGCTTACAAGGTGCAATTGACTCAAGAACTAAAGCCTCTTGACCATTTCAACCGTCGTCAATGGTCACAATGGTGGCAAGAAATGGCAACAGTGGATGATCAATTTTCGAAGAAAATCATCTTCAGTGATGAGGCACATTTTCACCTCAGTGGATTCGTCAATAAGCAGAATTGCCGCATTTGGGCGAATGATAATCCAAGAGTGATAGTCGAAAAACCAATGCACACACAAAGAGTGACTGTTTGGTGCGGTTTATGGGCTGGCGGCATAATCGGGCCGTATTTTTTCCAAAATTAGGCCGGTCAGGCAGTTACTGTGAATGGTGTTCGCTATCGTGAGATGATAACGAACTTTTTATGGCCCGAATTGGAAGATATGGATGTGGACGATATGTGGTTTCAACAGGATGATGCCACTTGCCACACAGCTAACGAAACAATGGCTCTTTTGCCCGACAAATTCAATGGCCGTGTTATCTCACGTGGTGGCGATGTCAATTGGCCGCCAAGATCATGTGATTTGACACCGTTGGACTTCTTTCTTTGGGGTTATTTGAAAGAAAAGGTGTACGTCGATAAGCCAGCAACAATTCAAGAGCTAAAGGATGAGATAATTCGGCACATTAACGGCATAGAACCTCAATTATGCCTCAGCGTCATCGAAAATTTGGACCATCGGATGGAGGTGTGCCGCCGAGGTCGCGGCGGCCATTTGGCCGATATTTTGTTCCATACATAATTGAACCATACCAATATTATCATAATAAAAAGAAATGACAGTAATTTCCTAAATAATTTGTGTTTTATTCAAAATCAACATCGGCCCTTAAAACTTAACCACCCGTTACTTGCATCATTGAATCCGAAAGACTTGCCATTCTCGGTATGTGTATTAATAACCATCCTCGATGGAATGATTACATATTCGAGGTCGCCAAAAATGCTGCAAAATGTCTAGGATTCCTTAAACGGCGTAAGAAATATTTTACCCTTTCTGATCTGGCCTCAATTTGTAAGGCATTCATCCGCCCTAAGCTGGAATATAATGCCCATATCTAGTCTGGTGGACCCGAGACCATGATAGGGTACAAAATCGCGCGTTAAAGCTTATAGGTAATAGAGACATTGTGAATTCCATACATTCACTTGAACATCGGAGAAATATCTCGTGTCTCTCACTATTTTATCCCTTTTTCCATAAAAAATGCTCCAGCGAAATAGCCAGTTGCATTCCTCCCCTTCAAAATTTTACCCGCAACACGCGATTTGCTTCGAATGCACATCAGTTCACCCTAAAGCCAAACTTCGGTGGTACTATCAAATATAGGGATTCGTTTATAAACCGAACGACACGAATGTGTAATGATCTTTCCTTTTCCCCATCACTACAATCTTCAAACATTGAAAGCCAATGTGCACAGGCTTCCCCTCTGATCTTCTTCCCCATTTTCCTAAACGCCCGTGCCCTGTAACAGTATAAGGGTATTCATATTCATTTTGGCGCGCGCAAATTATAAAAAAAATCTCTTTTCAGCTGATGTACTCGTAGATTCTCCAGAAAAGTAAATACAAAAAACCTTTATTAATTTTTGATTTTTTAACTTAATTTCAAAACCTAAATTTTTCACATGTCGCGTGTTTATAATTGGTAAAGACGAATGCTGAATTGACCTTCTAATAAGTATCGCAACACCACCACCTCTTCGATCTATACGATCGTTTCGGTAGCATTTGTAATCAGGTGTTGATAAATTTATTCCTTGTTTGAGACCAGTATATCGAGCAATAATACTTTGTTCAATTCGAAGAGCCTAATTAAACCATTTTCTAGAGATATTAGGTAGAACTGGTCAGTGTAGTGTTCGTATTGTTTTGTAATTTGTTTGACGTCGACACATTTTAATTTGCTTTTAATTAGTTCATCTTTTAGTAAACCAGTGTCTATTTCCCCCATACCGTACAAGAAAACTTTAAATGCTTTTTCACTTTTTAATTCGTGAGAGAAAAATTGACATTTCTCGTCTTTTAGTTTGGCGTTTACAGAGTTATACGACACAATGAGTTCAGACATAATTTTAATTCCAATAGATATAAAAAAAAATTAAGTTAATTCATTAGTTTGTGAACATAATCAGGTGACAGTTTAATTGACGGAATGTATCTATAATCTTTTTGATGAAGCATTACTCGCAATAATATCGTCCATATTATCATCAACCGTGTCACTGTCCGGGAGGCACTGTAGGGTACTATAGTAATTATTCCTATTGGGAGTATTCCGATTAAGCGCACTACTATATTTATTATTCATCGTGAGATAATTTTTTTTTAGCCGAGGACAATCGATTCAGTTTCAGGTGATCTATCACGTTTAGGAATTATGGTAGAGGAAAGCCAATCCGAGACGTCATGTGCAGGCAAAGGCTCCGGATTGACTGAATGTATGGACAAAATGTAGAGAATGTCAATGTCTACATATATTAATTAGACAATGTTTGTACATGTCTATTGGCAATCCACACAAGAAAACATAAGTCCCTACAGGTTCTACACCAGCCCTAAAATTCTATACCTTTGTCATTTAACAAAAAAATCAAAATAGGTTAGTATTAAAACACGTGGTAACTGCTACTCCCCCAGTATCCCCTAACCATATGCCCATTAATATCTTTATACCCTATCCAGGGAATATTTAGTTTGATACAAAGTTTGTAACATAGAGAAATAGTAGCGATAGACCACCAGCATCAAAAGTTATGTCGATCTAGCCATGTCCGTTCATCCATCCATCCGTATGTTATCACTTTCTGGGCCTTGAAGCTAGGAACATGAAATTTGATCTAGATTTCTAGAATACCAAGCAGTACAAGTATAAACATTTTAAAAATCCGCTAGAGGGAAACATACGCATTTTGCGACTGAGTTTTATTTATACACTAGCTGACCCGGCGAACTTCGTCCCGCCTAAAATTTATTAAATTATAAATCTCCCTTTCGAAAGTCGAGCCTCTCTATTGCAAGAATGAAACTGTTTTGGAATTAAATTAAATTCAATGCATTTTATTTACACGGAAAATTGATTTCACACACTTCAGGTCACTGCAAAGCTTTGTGATAAACAACGTTGTTTGTTTTGTTGTCCTGTGCGTAAACAAACAATGCAGACGACTTTCCGACACCCGAACACGCCAAGTGCAATTGTCCGCGAAAAGCAAGGAAATTCGAGATTAAAGCCACACACTTGCAACGATTGGCCTTGCGCTTTGTTGATCGTCATGGCGAAAGCGAGTCGAACGGGAAACTGAATGCGCTTAAACTCGAACGGCAAGACGGCCGGTATTATTAGAATTCTTGGAATGAGAACTTCATCGCCTTTAAACTTGCCTTTGATTATTGTGGCTTGGTTGACGTTGTTCATGAGTTTCTTCACCGTCAACATAATTCCATTGCACAGTTTCAGTTGGCTCAGATTGCGCAGCATTACGATGACAGAGCCGACTTTGAGTTGCAAATTGTGCGGTGGAAGACCAGGCACATCTAACGAATTCAAAAATTCAATTGTATAGTTTGTGCTTCGTCATCATTTGTTACGCGATCAACCGGTTTGAACGAATGTAGTGTGGCTGCGATTTGATTTTGAATAATGAAATTCAAATCATCAACGTCCTTATTCTACTCCAATCGTTAGGACCGATGTTCGGGAACACTTTGCTAATGAGTTTTTGCTTCGATGATGTGAATTCACAAAAATTCTGCGGGAACGAAATCAGGCCAGTTGCAGCATCGACCGGAATTCAGCCATTTCCAATTGCCAATAGTTGTTTTGAGAAATCATCGGCTGGTGGATCGTTCTGCAATGCAACTCACATGTTCGTCGTCAACTGCAGCGTCTTTACGTATCGCCAGAAATACGATAATTTCAGGCAAGCGTTGAGTTCATCTGCAGGCGTTGATCGCGGGATGACCGGTAAAGTTTGACGGAAATCGTCGCGCCAGCAGTATCATTGCGCCTCCAAAGCGTCTCGCATTATTCCGCAAATCATTGTTCGATCAAGCGCCTCCAATGCTCGTTTCTGTGCCATTGTGTATTCATCCCAGATTATAATTTTGCAAGTTTTCCACACCTGTGCCATCGCTGACTTTCTTGAAATGTTGCATATTGTGAGGGACAAAATTAGCCGATTATCGATTCCGTAGTATTTATCATTCCTTAGAATCAATATTTTCTCCTTCCCATACAAAATGAATTTTTCAGATATCGCCACCATCCACCCCTGAAAGTATGCAATTTCGGGTTTTCACGATTTTCCAGTCGAAATTTCCCATTTTCGGCTCCGTAGTCTGTTTACCTGGGACCCTACTCTGTATTTTGTTTCGACAGTGAAATTTTTCCGAAAACGAATATTTTGTACTCTCTATTTCGAAAGCGCAAAGAAATCTACTACTTTCGGATTTACAATTCCGAAAGTGGAATTTTGGTACCTGGCAACTCGTTTCCTAATGTCAAAAGCATTGAAATACGGAAAATTTGTTTCTACAACAAATGCGGTAACGGAACGATTTGAAATAAATGTAAGTTTTTTTAAGAAAATCGTAGTGGTTATAACAATTTAAGCAAACAAATTTTAATTCACAGGGAATCTTCAAACAAAAGTTTGCATACGAAACAAAAACAATTCGAGATTTTAGAGGAGTTCATGTGTGCACATGCAGATTTGGCCAAAGGACAAATAAAAACCGCTGATGCGAAGTAAACTTCACATAATTTGTGGAAAAGGCTTGCGTCCGATTTTAATGTAGAAGGGCCACCAATGCGGGATCCAGTTGTTACTTGATGCTATTTGTTGTGCCATGCCAATGTAGTAATCATGTCCTATTTGGTGCTGATAGCCTCCTTGTGCTAAAAATTTTAGAGTAACAGCTACTTTTAAAATTACAGGAACTACAGTTGATCTCAAAGGAGCAGCAAGTTCATCTCGTATGCAATTTAGAGCATACGAAAAAGCATCCTTCGACAGGCGAAAGTTCTGAACAAAACTAAAATAATAAATAATAGTTAACGGTGATATGAATCCTTGCTACAAATCGAGTTTTACCTTTTATCACTTATTCCCATAATATTTGTCCCGTATAATTCTCCGCTCAATCCGTTCTTCAGAATCCATTTTCTTTTATAATATTAAATTCTCTCTTTAAAAATCGCAATTTTTCCTTTTTCGACTTTCACCTACCTATATTTGTATTTGTTTTGGTTTGTTTATTTGGCAGATCTCGAAAGGAATAAATTGAGACTCGACAAAGAAAAATCCTTAAGTGGAAAAAGCGTCTAGTACTATTTTTTACTCAATATTCAATACGAATCCAACTAAAAAATCCCCATGTAAATGATAATAACGATAAACTCACTGTCCTTCTGAATGCCACCAGTACATAACTTTTTGACAGACAAAAGGACAGACAACTGACTGTCACTACAAGGGTTCCGTTGATACTTTTTGTTACATTACTCGTATAAGTACCACAACCCTGAAAAGACCATTTTCAATATTTTTCTTAGAACTTGAACAAATTTGGTGAGACAAAATACACATACATATTGTAATATGCAAGCTACGGCTCGAGTAGATAAAACAATTATTCTGTGAAATTATTTCTTTATTTTCGAGTCTATAGAACAATTCAGGTTCACACTATTCTTCGCAATTCTTTTCTTACAAGGTCTCTGTCCTCTCAAATCACTTTATCTCCTTTCAATTACTTAATTCACAAATCCAAACTAATTACTTCTTCTTCTTAAATCTCAACTTTCAATTTATCACAGAATTACAACTTCGCCCACTGCACACTTTTCTAATCTCTTCGCCACAGTTTAAAAACTACTGTTCCTTTCTCAATCGCCATCTGTCCTTATATAGCAGAAGTTTCTGATAGCCAGAAACTTCTAGCAAATTCTTCGACCACTGGAACAAGAGAAATAATTCTTGCAGTTATAATTCCCTTTTATCCCTGATATTATTCGTCTCTTTCGTTGACATAAGCTGTGGAGACTTCGTCCCAGACACGAACCTCGAATGAAAGGACAGTTCGAACCAAAATTCTGCCAGAATGAAAAGTCACTTCGGAATTTGTTGCGTCATATTTTTAGGGGGCGTAGTTATTATTATGCTACAATATATTATATATAAAAAAAACGATTTTGTTTTTCTAAAGCTATTTACGCTGAAGAATATATCTAATTTTGAAAATCTCATCAGAAGACATTTTGGTATCAAATATATACAGTCACGCCTACTTTCTCCTAAGAGTCTATAAAAAAAAAAATTTTTTTTATTAAAATCCCACAAAAATCTATGAAATATCTTCGGAGTTGCAAGATACCATCAACAATGTCACAAAGTCACATCTACTTTATTAAGACTGTAACTTTTTGTATGTTTCTTTTTTAATTTATTTTTATTTATTATTTTTTTCATTGATTAAAGTTCATAATTAAGTGGTTTCAAATCAAAAATTATAAAATAAAATAAAGTTTTTGTCACCTCACTTACAAACTGCGAGTTTTACCTACGAAACCATGTTAACAAATTTTGTAGCTTTGAATAAAAAAAATATTTACCAGGAATTTTTTTTCAAAAATGAATGAAACGATTTATTTTTAATTTAAAATAAATGCATTTAATCAAATAATTTCCCAATAAGCATAAAGAAATGGTGTTTCATAAAAAAAACATCATTGAAATTGATAGGGATTCGGAAAAGAATTTAGCAAAAACTCAATTACTTCATTAAGGTGGTCGTGGTGTAGTGGTAACATCATCGCTTGTCACGCTGTTGATTCACGGTTCGAATCCTGAAGTCAAGAATCATCTATTTATTTCGCATGAAATAAATAAAAAAGTCGATCACTTGCTAAAGCTAAGTTAACTCTACTGTGAAGGCATAACACTGGCAGTAGGGTGGTCATATGGCTGAAATGCAACTTGATCGTGATGATGACATCAGGAGGATGGAAAAAAATACTGTGAATCATAAGCAATGACAATAACAGCGAAAACACACAAAATAGTCCCCAGTTATCTGGACAGCCACCCTTGGAGTTTACAGAAACTTAATACCACCTGAGTTTCAAACTACACCACTCTGTCTTTCTCTCTGTCTCTTCCCCTTTCCATAAAACGCACGTGTTCTAAAAAAAATTAGTATAAGGGTATTCAAATCCCCTTTAACACGTGCAAATTATAAAAAAAAAAAAAAAAAAAAAAACGGGTATAACTTCATAAAACACATTTGTATCACACTTGTATTATTTGTATGACTTTTTTATTGAGAGTGCGATTACAGACAAAAAAATATTAGGTGCGCAACTAAGTTCTCGCTGTTTGTCAATATTCACGCTGCGAAGATTATGCTGTGTATTTGGTGGAACCAGGTCGGTGTCATTTATTATGAACTGTTTAAACCCAACGAAGCCATCACTGGGGAACGGTATCGACTTCAATTGATGCGATTGAGCCGAGCACTGCGCGAAAAACGTCCACAATACGAGCAGAGGCACGAAAAAGTGATTCTACAGCATGACAACGCTCGGCCTCACGTAGCCTAACCCGTTAAATCCTACCTGGAAACGTTCAAATGGGAAGTCCTACCCCACCCGGCATATTCCCCAGATATTGCGCCATCCGATTATTACTTGTTTCGTTCGATGGTACACGGTCTGGCTGATCAGTAATACCGCTCATATGAAGACATCAAAAAATGGCTTGATTGGTGGATTGCCTCAAAAGATGAACACTTTTACCGTAACGGTATTCAAGCTCTGCCAGAGAGATGGGAAAAAGTTGTAGCTAGCGATGGGCAATACTTTGAATGATTCATTTGTTACCATTTTCTCACAATAAAATTGCATTTTCATCAAAGAGAACCTAGTTGCGCACCTAATAACAATTTTCTTTTTTAATTTCATCAAAAGGATTCACTTCACTTCGTAAATGCAGTAAAGCTTCATAAATTTAAGTCAGTGTAAAAAATGTATTATACGATATACGATGCTTACAAAACTTTTAGGAAGTGAAGTGAACCCCCCTAATGTAACTAATAATTTGTAAATTATTTCGAAAAAAAAAAATCTTACAGAGTATGACTGAAACCGAAAATCTCATAACAGGCAACGGTATTTTTATTAGTGTTAAAAAATATCCTCTCATAAGATATCGGCGACAGATTATATTTACATTAACGGATTTATTAGGTATGTATTATGAAAAAGTAATCATTTGTACTACTACATTAATTTCGATTTAGTTTCGATTGGCGGCACTGCAGGTTTCTTTCTTGGTTCCAGTGTTTTGAGTGCAGTTGAAGTAATGTACTATTTCACGTTTCGTCTCATTTGGCACTGCTTTGGTTACAAAGAATAAGGTCATGTAACGCTATACTCTTCATCCTACTCTTAAATACATACATGCATATACCTATACGAGTACATAGGTGCATATTTAAATGTGTATGAATAATATAAGAATTTCTTTTTTGTAAACTTAACTATTTATTTACACTCTATATAACCATTTAGTAGCACAATTTTACAATGTTAGAAATTGGATTTATAAATATATATGTCATCAAATTTAATAGTTCTCAGTACTAAGTGAATACTAATTAATAAAGTATTTTTTCTTAAAACGAACTGTAATTTACTTTTTTTAATGCTTTATATAGAATTATGTGTGAAGTCGTTTGGACCGAAATTTCTTCAATGTTGAACCCTATTAAACAAGGTGTTCCTCAGGGATCAATTCCGGGTTCTATTTTGTTTCATATGTTCATTGATGGATTGCCTTCCGTATGCAATCATTCCTCAATAAACTTATATGTATCTAAGTGGACTATATTCAGCTCTACTACGAGGAAGTGCGTCCTGTGGATAGTTTAGCTGAACTTACTCGTAATTCTCTGTTGTCTAAGACCTACAGCTAGTCGCTGATTAATGAATTGCTCCTAAACTCAATAAAATCTCAAGTTCTTCCCATCTCAAACTGAATTTGAAACCTTGAACTTGTTTCCGACTTATGGCTATTTGACAGTACACTGAAACTTGCAAAATCTGTCACCAGCCTCGCTTTTAGAATAAATTGCAACTCATCTGAATGCATTTAGCCATATCAATTTGGTCATAGGTCGTTTAAGTTATACAATTTTAACTTTAAGCTTAACAATATTTGTAAATTTAAAATTGTTTTATTGATTAATAAATTGAATTTAAAAATGAATTTTGTTGAATACTGAATTTTCATACATAGTACAATACTATAAAAGGGTCAACCATAAAGGCTGAACTATAATAGTAGAATGCTTTCGTACGACCACTTCCGAAACAGAGCGAATACACAGGATTTGTATTGTGTGACCATAATAGCTTTTTGCTTCGATTCGTTAAGTTTCGTTCACTTTTGCTCACTTACGAAAGAGCTAATGGATTCGCTCTTTCGTAAGTGTACGTATGAAAACTTGACAAGCGGTCCCCCATCTAAGTACTAACAGCGCCCGCCTTAAAGGCTGAACTATAATAGTCGGAAGCAATCGGAAGCTAATGTCATAATTCTATGTTAAGTTTCTTTCAGTACTGTCAATTGCTCAAGTAGCCCATAATAGGCTTATCTGTTCGGAAGCAAAGGTTCTCGTCCGATCACCGAAATCAAGCACCATCGGGCGCTATTAGTACTTAGATGGGTTACCGCTTGTCAAGTTTTCATACGTACACTTACGAAAGACCGAATCCATTCGCTCTTTCGTAAGTGAGCAAAAGTGAACGAAACTTAACGAATCGAAGCAAAAAGCTATTATGGTCACACAATACAAATCCTGTGTATTCGCTCTGTTTCGGAAGTGGTCGTACGAAAGCATTCTACTATTATAGTTCAGCCTTAAGTCTTAAGCAAACTAAAGCTAATGTCAAAATTCAATGAAAATTTTCCTAAAGTTTTGTGGAATACAAAAATGACACGTAATACACTGTTTTGAGTTATCCAAAGCAAGACACAAATTTCAGGTTTAATGAAGATAATTTATAATTATTTATATTTTGTGTTTTGTTATTTTCGTAGTAAAATAGTCTGTAAATATGTTCGTTAAGAGAAGCCATGTGAGTCATGAGAGTGACAGGTTCTCATAGTAATTGCGGACATAAATTAAACATATCCGTATATCAGTCGATAGTAAATGGTGACCAGATAGCAATGATAGTTTTTCCAATGACATCCAGCTGTCAAAATATTCAGTAAGGTTTGTCATTTCATCGTGCATCGTTTGACGCTTCCCGAAAGTGTGGAAACTATTAAAAGATATTAAATCAACTGAATGGGGCATCGCCAGAGAGTAAACCAGGCTTATTTTGATGTTGGATTTGGGCCCACATACGTATAAGATTGTGCTGACGCAAGAGTTGAAGCCGGACGACAACAGACAACGCCGTGATTTCGCCAATTGGGCGCTGGAAATTTTGGCCAAAAAATCACCTTCTCGGACGAGGCCCATTGTTGGCAGCAAGCAAGATTGCCATTATTGGAGCGACCACAATCCACAAGTGTTCGACCAAGCATCAGCGCGGTTTATAGCACGGGGGCATCATCGGACCTTATTTTCTTTCTATTTCTATTTCTTTCGAAAGGAGACACCGTTACCGTCAATGGACTCGGTATAGATCGATGTTAACTCACTTTCTGTGGCCAGAGCTCAAACAACATCGATACATCCGAACTGTGGTTCCAACAAGACGGCGCTATATGCCATACAAGCTACGCAATGCTTGAAGTGGTGAATGAGAAAGTTGGCAACTGGGTCATCTCACGGATAGCGTTCATCAATTGGCCGCCGCGATCATGCGACTTGAGACCCCTCGATTATTTTCTCTGGGGCTACGTCAAGTCCTTAGTCTACGCTAACAAGCCAACCAGCTCGAGGCCAACATTCGAGACGCTATTGCCGGAATAACGCCGCACATATTGGACCGAGTCATACAAAATTGAACCGATCTCTTGAAACACTGCCAGCAAAGCCGAGGCGGCCATTTAAATTTCTTACACAATGGCATAATGTAGCTTCAAAATAAAGCCAGCATCAATTTGATATTTCATACCGTTGTTGTTTTATTTAAATTTCTTTTCCTATCGTTCTTATCTGGTCATCCTATACTACCTAATTTGCGTTGAATATTGTTTCGTATCGACGTCGTTGATGCTATTGTTCTGCTGGCGAGTTACTTCTCTTGCGTTTCTTTCGCAGGTAGCATGTCAACCAATACAAACACCACGTTGTAGGAAGTTATTCGGAAGGCGCTACATACTCTCAATGCGTTAATTTTGTATGATGCCTCAGTATTTGGTCTGTCGTATTTCGTTTTCATGGCACCGGCCCACACATGCCACCTGTAGAACATTATCTATGCCGAAACTCTTATTAAGAGCAGTCCTCTCCCATATTTAGCCCGCCGATGTTTGGCATAACCCTTACCAGAGCAGCAGTTGCCTTTGAGACTTTGTCCGCTGCATGCTGCATGTGTTGCAAAACGTTACATTGGTACTTTTAATCCCGTTAGCATTGCATTTATAATAATGCCAAGGTACTTTTAACTCCGGCTTGGAAAGCTCTGCCTGATCGCCGTCATAATCTTCTCCAGGTAGTCGAGCACTCTTTTGGTGGTGAGTGCTGGCGGGATGTTTCTCCAGTTTGCGGTGTTTACTCTCGCTCTTACATCGTCTTCCTTCGATGGCTTTTCTCGCCGTGCTGACGACTTCATCGATGCTAGTGACAATAATGTCATCGAGGTAAACTGCCCAACCAGGTATGCCTGATACTATCCCCTTCATTATTCCCTGAAAAATGCCTGGCGCACTCGCGATCCCAAACGGCATTCGCAGATATTGGAGTAAACCGAAATGAGTATTGATAACCATAAACTTCTTTGAAGCCTCTGTGAGTTCGATCTGAAGGTACTCGTATGCGCCACTTAAATCGACTTTTGTAAAAAGTTGAACACCGCTTAGTTTATGGAACGGCTCCTCAATCCTAGGTATTGGATACCGATTTGAGGGTTAACTGTGACATTGAAATCGGCACAGATTCGTACCTTTTCGTTTGGCTTTTTAACGGCAAGTATTGGAGCTGCCCAATCACTTGAATTAACTGCCTTAAGAACATTTAGTGATACTAATCGATTAATTTCTTCACGAACGTCGTCATAAAGTGCGAATGGCACGTCATAAGGCTTAAAAAACCTTGGACGAACGTCCGTCATCAATACAATATCTGCTGTAAAAGGCGTATAGTGACCCAGTTCTGACGAGAACATGGACTGAAATTGGGATATGATGCTTTCGAGTAAGGATTTTAAAGATTCTAGAGTAACATTAAGACATTGAGAGTCTACAAAATTACAATTATCGGTTCTCCCGATGACAGATGGTATCTGCATATTGAACTGCAGTTTCTGGAACCAATCCATTCCAAGAATATTTGATGCTATTTTACTATCCACTACTACTAGTCAGTCTCTATTTAGTAGCACCCACTGCTACGTGTTACAGATAATGTGCCTTTTAATGGTAGCGTATTACCACTATAGGTTTTTAAAACTTTGGATGTTGGTGTACAGCGAGGTTTCTCCAGCTGGCTATATCCTTCAAGACCAATGAGGGAACAAGGCGCCCCCATATCAACTGGAAAATTTAGGGTGGCACTATTAACGTTGATATCTACCAACACCTTTTCGGTTGAGTCGTGTCTGCTTAACTTCGATATAGGAGTGAGATAAATCATAGACATCAAAAGTACTTACGGTCTCAAAAGCATCTTCTAACTGTATGTTTTCTTCTTTGTGACTGTGCAACTGCGTTGACGTAATTCTGGAACTTTTGCTGACATACGTAACGCCGCAATGTGTCCAACCCTTTTGCATTTTTTACAGATGGTTCTGTTTCGATAGTGGAAGCACTGAGATCGCTGATGAGAAATTGCACACCCCGGACATGACTTATGATTACTTCTTGCCGCACCTTTACCACCACTTCTGTTACCCATTCGCCTACCTCTGGATCGATTGGATGCGTGATTTACTGCATTCACCTCTCCGTCATTATTCTGCTCACCTTTCAGACGTGCAGCGGTCTTCGTTGTTTTCTCATAGAGTTGTGCAATTTGAAGAACCTCGTCGAGAGTGGGATTTTTCTTTTTGTAGCGCAGCGGACCGCACTTTGTCGTGTGGGGTATATAGAATAATCATGTCCCTAATCTTTGAGTCTACATATGATTCTCCACAACCTATTTTCCGACACACGAACATACATACATTCTTTTGGGATACCTCGGAGATTTGCAACCCATTCTGCATAAGTGTGGTTAGGTTGCATGAACATCCTGTAGAATTTGAACCTAGATGCTAGCATGTGAGATTTCATGTTGAAATGACTATTAAGTTTTCCTATCAATTCCTTAAACGACGTTTCAGCGACGTTTCTGCCTGAGAAATCGATTTGGGTTAGGCAGCTGTGTCAAATCCAGAAGGATATGGCCTACATGCAACCTCAGCATTACTAACGAACTACTTAACAACCCGCACAGACATTGACCGTGTTGTGGCTATATATACGGGTCATGAGACTGCAGGAAACCATGAAGCTAGACTAGGTATATCATTTTAACATTCACCGTCCGAATAATAAGATTTGTCGAACTCTGCAAACTAGGCCTCTGTTGCGAAGATAACCTCTTCGTTTAATGCGAATCTCTTACCTTCAAGTCATTTCTTGATGTTTGGGGTTAATCTAGAGAATGTGGTGGATGGGGAAGCAATTCTTAGCGCAATTCGTTCAATTTCACTGCTGCGATGGCGGAGGTGTGAGCAGCCGCTGCATTGTCGTGGTGAGTGAGCAATCGTGGCTTAGCCCCGACAGCTTTCTCATATCCAAATACTTTATCAAAATGTTATGCACCCGATCATTTGAGATGCCTACAGCCTCAGCATTCAATAATTTTCCGATCGCCCATCACCATAACATGAATTTTATCCACCATACCTGGTGTGGTCATCTCAATCGGACGTCTAGAACTCTCGGCGCCCTTTGTGCTCTTATCACCGCATCGGAAATTTCGGAACCATTTGTAAATCATTTCAAGCGACGGTACAGAGTCCCCGTAATGTTTATCCAACTTTGCTTTGTTTTCCTCAGCTGTTTTCTTCTTCAAATAATAATGTTTTATCACTAAACGAAATTCAAGTTTCTCCATGTTTGCAAAAATACGAGAAGTTGTCTACGAGTACTCCCAATGGCTATCAAACACAAACTGACATATCTGTCAAATTGTTTGCGTTATGGTTTGAAGAACGTTACCACATGAAACAAATGTCAATTTGCGGCTGCCACTGCCACTTCTCCAACCATAATGGACTCTCAGGGATAAAAATTGGCTGACATGATACTCTTCTTGAAGTCCACAGGATGGATCTGAGACTCGCTGTTGGGTCTTCCCTCTGAACGTCAAACACCCGTTTATACTCACCATAACCAACAGGTCACAAGAATTATGGTAACATAACGGCGCGCTACAGCGCTAATTGCGTGTCAGGCATGTTATCTTGAAACACGCTACTTCTAGCCACCTACCTATCTAACGTAGATATCTAGCAGTGAGAAATGGAACGAACGCCAAATTTTCCCATATCAAACATAGAGTCCGAAACACCTTTGTACTTTTTGCAATAACTTTATCCTTTGCACTTTCCATTTATTTTTAAAAATTAAATTACACATTAATCATTATATTCTTCAACTAATATCATCTCGTAATCCTATCAAAAGTTACAACTACTAGTGTATGTTCGGTTTAATTATTTGAATGCATATTCCTTTAACATTCGTATTTCGCAAATTTTACCTCAATTGTCCAGACAAAAAATAAATTTAAGCAACAAAAGTATTATTCATCTTTGCTCTTTTTTTCCAGTGTAGTAATGTCTAAACCAATAATATGGGGAACGCCTATGCATGCACATATCCCGTGACAATTTCTTATCATTTAAATACATGTTTTTTGAATGTTTTCTTTGTTAAGTTTTAAATATGTGTATATTTTATTTATATTTATATATAAAATTTGTTTAAATTAAAAATTTAATTATAAAATAATAATATTCTATAAAGTGTAAACATTAAGGATATTGAGAAACACTTAGAAATTTGTCCAAAATAAGGTGACAAGTAAGCACCTGTGCTTGACCTGCTTCTCTTCGGTTCGTTTGAATGTGGTTTTTGTTTGTTTCTATCCACATCGATTTTATGGTTGGTTCGATTATTGGACATACAAGCTTTTTATACATTATCGCAGTGAAGAATCCAGTATACTTTTTTAATTGACATTCTGGAGGACCTCACTTGGATAAATTATTTCATAATCTTTCCCAGAGACCTCGGAGCCATCACTCTCTTCAGATGGTGTATGTGAGCTAAAACATAGAAAGAAGATCATTGATATTTGCTTAACTTCTGTTTTAATTCTATGATATAAGAAATACGAGCAAAATATGTTTTACAATAAATAAAGGTGTAGTAAAAAACATTTTCCAGAGCTGCACTGTCACAATTTTCTTAAAGTCCCCCTCAAATCAATAATTTTCCCAAAGACGTATAACATGTTTTAATAATAATAATGTTAGCATCAAAAACTTCCAGTTCATTGTAACGAATGCCAAATGGTGTCAAGCATTTTCTTACCACATGAATCATAACAGAATGTCTTTAGCATGTAAAGTAATGAACTACATTACAGCTCTCAAAATAAACTATAGAGATCGAATCCCGTACAATTTAAGTTAATTTAAGTTAATTTTTTTTATACTAATTTTAGGACACGGGCGTTTTTGAGGAAAGGGGAAGAGACAGAAAGAAAGACAGAGTGGTGTAGTTGGTTTGAAACTCAGGTGGTATTAAGTTTCAGTGAACTCCAAGGGTGGCTGTCCAGATAACTGTTTTCATTTGCTGTTATTGTCGTTGGTTATGATTCACAGTATTTTTTTCCTTCCTCCTGATGTCATCATTACGATTAAGTTGCATAATATTAGATACAAGAAAGTTTTTGCTCAGCAAAGATGTTAAAGTGACTTGAATTTTAAAACCCCCATAGGTATGCACATTAATTTTTTTTACCCGTTATCGGAAATATCATTGTACCTACATAAAGAAAAAAATATACGTAGGAACTAACAAAAGTTCGCTTAGTTGGTGTCAATTTAGCAGTTTTTGAAAAAAAAGATGCAGTTTTGTAGCTTATAATCTAACAATATTTATTTTCAGAACAATATGTAAAAATGAAGACGAGAAAGAGAAAAATTGGTGACAACCCCGCACCACCACCAACACAGGAAGAAATTCGTTTTGCCATTCTCTTCGGATTTCGACGTCAACTCACGCCAGTCAAAATTCTGCACGAATGCCAAAATGCATACGGAATAAATGCACCATCTCTTGTTACTATTTCAAAGTGGTTTCGAAGATTCCAGACTGGCTATTTTTCTGTGGTGGACGAATCTCGTGAAGGTCGGCCCAAATCCTCGACCGACGATACAAATGTGGCCCTGGTGAAGGCTGAAATTGACGAAGATGCCAGGATGACACAGGAGATGATAGCGGATGAACTGGGCTTTAATGCCATGGCTGTGTCACGAATTTTTAATTATCACAAGAAATATTCGAAGATGGGTTCCAAAAATTTTGAATGGAGGGCAAAAAGAGGCTCGTGTTTCTTTTGCTCAATATTTCCTGGATAAGTTTGAAAATGGAGAGTCAATGGGGAATCTTGGTTTTACAAGTACGACCCGGAAACCAAACAGCAGTCCATGGTATGGAGCCCAGAAGGTGCAAATCATCCAGTAAAGGCCAAACAAAAGTCAGCGACAAAAGTTATGATGTCGATGTATTAGGTCGTTACATATGAAGTTGCCGATTTTTATGTGGAAAGTTAAACAACGCTAATTCAAAAATTAAAAAAGTTTATTCCAAAAAATAATCTCCATTCACATCTGTGACATTTTTCAAACATTCCACCAAAGCAAAAATGCCTCTTTTAAAAAAGTACTTATCCTTTCGGGATAAGAAGTCCTTAAAGTCCTGTTTTATGGCATCTGGGCTTATGAATTGTTTATTTTGGAGGTGATTGCCCAAACTTCGGAAAAGGTGGTAATCGGTAGGGGATAAGTCTGGTGAGTAAGGCGGATGAGGCAAAGCTTCATGACCCAACTCCGCCAGATTCAGGAACATCGACTGTGCGGTATGTGGTCTTGCGTTGTCATGCAGCAGTATGGGACCATGCCTATTTACCAGTGACGGCTGTTTTTGGAGCAATTTGTTGTGCATTATGTCGATTTCTCTACTGTACGACTCGGCCGTGATTGTTTTGCCGCGTTTGAGAAAGGAATAATGGACAACTCCCTCACTCGTCCACCATACTGTCACCATTACCTTTTTGGGGTGTAAGTCTGCCTTGCCAAGTCCACCGGGAAGCTCACCCACGTCTACCTATTTTCCCAACCTGTTCCGATTATCGTATAGGATCCACTTTTCGTCGGCAGGTGACGATGCGATGCAAGGAAAGATACATACGGTGTCTGTTGGTCAAAGATATTGCAACCTCCAAACGTCGTACCATATTCGCTGGTGTTAGGCCGTGGGGCACCCAACTCTCTACTTTTTTTTACCTTTCCGATGGCGGAAAGGTGGCGACTTATGGTTGCAGTTGACACCTTGAACCTTGTAGCAAGGCTAAGAACAGTCGTAGCTGGACAACAACAGCTGCTGCAAGTTCTTCATTATTAATGACATTCTCTGGTCTACCCCTTGGCAAATTTTCGAGCGAAAAATCTCCCTCGCTGAACTTGGTACAAAGTTTCGAACAGTTCTCTCACTACACGTACCCAAACCAAAAGCACCGTTAATTTCTCTAGTCGCTATGGCTGCGTTCACGCTTTTTTTTAAATTGAAAAAGGAAAATTGCCCTTAAATTTGTTGGTGAAAGCATTTTCTATGTAAGGCAAAAAGTCAACTCAATGAGCTAATAGCGTAAACTAGTTTTTACCGTTAGAGATTAAACTGCACTCTTTTCTTAAAAAAAAAACTTTATTTTCAATTTCTTTGCACAACTTCACGCCACAACGATCACTTTAGAAATGATCGGTAGGTCGGCAATTTCATATGTAATGACCTAATACTTCAACAGGGCGAAAATGGGCGCCGTTATCCCGCTTAAAACTAGCCAGACAGTCACTGCTAGTAATTGGTATACTGAAAGTTTCCAAAATTTACTAGGACACCAACAAAAAAAGGAGCTGCGCCGCTACTTTTTGCAACAAGACAATGCGCCTCCGCACACTGCTGAAAAATCCAACAACTTCCTTGCGCTCTCGGGCATCAATGAAATTCTCCCAGCACCTTATTCTCCGGATCTAGCGCCCTGTGACTTTTGGCTGTTTCCGAAAATAAAAAAAAATTGAGAGGAAAAATCTTCACATCTAATGAGGAGATTATTAATGCAGTCAATGTCGAAATCGAAAAGGTCCAAAAGAGGATTTTGAAAGATGGATCTATCGGCTGAAGAAATGTATTGAAATAAACGGGAATTATGTGGAGAAATTAAAAAAAAAAAACGAAGATTAAATATCTAAAGTTAAAATTGTTTTTATGTTTTATTATTCAATCAACTAAGTGAACTTTTGTTCGTCCCTACGTATATGTGATATTAATTATCTAAAGTGAACAAAAGATGTCTGGAAACAATTTATTCTACGATATATGCGTCTATTTTCCAAAGTTGCACTTTCTATGTTCGCTAATGTAGGTAAGTTCATCAAGAAACCCAGCCAAAGAAAAAATACCTACTAGATACGAGTATTATAGTTCAGGCAAATTAGATCAAATTTCGGTCATATCTGAACATTTGAATTGACAGAATACGACCTTTTGGAAATGATTAGGGATCTGTTCCAGATACTAATTAATAACAATTCCAAGAAATTTTTAGTTTGACGAAATCTCGAAATTTCGGAATATTAATTCTGTTATTTAATAACCAATTTAAGATCTTATTATTGTTTAATTAACGATTAGCCACAACATTGATTTCTAAATAAGAATTGTCAGTTTGTTCGGGTGTATACAGTACAGAGTCGCAAAACGCAGCTCTCACACGAGCTCACAAATACCAATCTATTAGTACATACATATATTCCACTGGGGAGTAAGCTCACAATTGGTACGTCACTCGACTCGAATTCACCAATAGATCCCCTGGACTGGCCAGCGTATTCTTCTGACTTGAATCTCATCGAAAATCTACGAGGGTGGGTCAATAAGTCCCTGAAAATTAACACAAATTGTGTCGTCACCTTAAATCTAATTTTATTGTTGCCAAGAATCATCTTTCAAAAGAACGCACCCAAATTTTCAGACAGATCTGTCAAATAGTTTTGTTGTGGCAGCCATTTTATATAGACGCCTATTAGCATTTTCCTTAAAATGGAAAAAAATGAATTTCGAGTGCTCATTAAACACTATTTTTTGCGAAAAAAAACTATCACGCAAACCAAACAAAAGCTTGACAAATATTATGGGAACTCTTCACCATCGATTGGAACCATTCACCACTGGTTTACTCAATTTCGGTGCGGTCGTTCAAGCACAAGTGACGTCGAATGTTCTGGTCGCCCAATTGAGGTCACCGAACCAGAAATGGTAGACAAAATCCATGGTTTGATAATGGACGATCGGCGTGCTTGAAGAGGCCACAAGCTTATCACATGGCTCAGTGATTTCGATTTTACATAAATATTTGGACATGAACAAACTTTCCGCAAGATGGGTGAAGCGTTTGCTCACAATCAACAACAAACGCATTCGTTCGACAACTTCAAAGGTGTGTTTGGCGATGTTCCAGAAAAATTCGGCTGAGTTTTTGCGCCGTTTCGTAACCGTGGATGAAACCTGGATTCACCACAACACACCAGAAATTAAGGCGGATTTGTCAGCAAACAAGGTCATGGCGACAGTTTTTTTGGGATGCGCGCGGTGTTATTCACATCGATTACCTTGAAAAGGGTAAAACGATCACCGGCGCATATTATGCAGAGCTGCTGGATCGATTCCAAGCCGATTTAACGCAAAAACGGCTGCATTTAGCGAAGAAAAAAGTTATTTTTCACCAGGATAACGCACCGGCGCACAAGTCCGCAGTCGCAATGGCAAAATTGCATGAGTTAGGCTACAAACTCCAAACATGAAGAAATGGCTCGGATGTAAGAGATTTGGGTCGAATGAAGAGGTCATCGCTGAAACAAACGCTTATTTTGAGGGGCTCGAGAAATCGTATTATTTGGAGGGCATCAAAAATTTGGAGAAACGTTGAATGAAGTGTATAGAGCTAAAAGGAGACTATGTTGAAAAATAAAATGTTTTTATACCGAAAAGAGTGTTCCTTATTTCATTTTTCAGGGACTTATTGAATATGCGTCATTCTGGATTGAGAATTTTATAAAGTACATAAATCGCCAATACCAAACGGTTGAAGTGTCGAAAGAGTTTATCTTAACCTTGTTTGACAGAACCTTAACACTACAAAGCTGCATATTCTAACATAATCGATGAAATCAACTCATTTTAATTGATTCACAAAAAATTAAACAAATAAATTTTAAGATATAAAACAAAGTCGGCTTAGTTACACCATTTATAACTCAAGAACGGCTGGACCAATTTTTATGATCTTTGATTTGTTGGATGTGTCTCCGCACCGAATAGCAGAATAACTATTAAAACTTCATAAAAATTCACGAAAAAAAAAATGAAGAAAATTAATTTTCTCACACATTTTGTATGGAACGGCTTTTTTGATGATACTCGTATCTCGTAAACAGATTGACTGATTTCGATGAATTTTTTTTTTGTTCGTCGCGTTCCCTTGCGCTTTGGAAAAGTAAGAAAATCACAAAAAATTAAATCCATCTCTGATACAAGACAGAAACAAAAATGAACACGACTTTGAATGCTGGTTCCGGTAAGTAGATGGCGTTGTGTGCATTATCCTTTGACAACTGAGCTAGCTGTGTAGACGTGCGTCGCGATTTATCAACATTTTTTTTCGAGTTTTCACCAATTTTCATTCAGTTTTCGACGGTTATTACATTTGAATTCGATTCAATTAATTCTCTTCAAACGATTCATTCATCAGCGAAAAGTGATTTCGAAGAGGTGAGTTCAGTTTGAGTTGAGTTTGCACATTGTCAAAGATAGTGTATTTTGTCATTGTGCGCGCATCAATAATCAATCTAATCGGTAATTTTGGACGCGTGTTTGATTTTCACTTTGTGAATCACATTTGTGATTGTGCGCGCATCGATAATTGATTTATTATGTAATTTTGAATTGTGTGATTAATTTTCCAGTGTTATTTACAATGCCGCGAGCCAGAAGATCTAATCTTTCACAACGAAACCGTAATGCAATTGGACTTTGGAATATTGGGAATTAATCCACTGCAAATGAACAAGAAATCGCACGAGAAGAGCGCCGCGTTAGTATAGGCCGACTTCGTGCATCACAAACACAACAACAAAGAGAGGCAGTACGTCAAACGGCTCAGCTGGCAATGAGAAATCGTCGTGTTTATCGCACAGATCAACAACGTGCTAATCTTCGACGCGCAAGAAGAAATGCTTCAAATCGAGTAGCTTTTCAATATGATTGCACAATTGACTACAGCTCGCATCCTTTCGTTCGAATTGGCTCAATGGAGGTTGTGTGTAACCATTGCGGTGCATTGAAGTTCGCTGGAGAAACGCCTGGATAGTGCTGTCTCAGTGGCAAGGTGAAATTGCCATTATTGCCTCCGCCACCGCATTCATTGCTTCGTGGCGAAACACCAGCATCACGACATTTGCTATCGAACACTCAAAGTTGCAATGGATTTTTCCAAATGACTTCATTTGGAGCAGACATCGAAGAACGCGGATTCAATTCGACATTCAAGATAATTTCTACTCGAGAGAGTAAACGCTCATTTTCTGTTGGTGACCATAAATCAGTAATTCTGACTTCGCCTTCGACTTTAAAGATCCAAGTCCAAATTCACCATCGAATTTGATCATTGCAGTCGCTTGAACACGCACAGCATAAATTCATCCAAATTTACTTCATGGGCAATATGGAGGACCAACTTGATCGGAGTCAAACAGTATTCCTTCTCGGAAGTGAGAGTCTGGAAGGCTGTGAAAATATTCATCTACGGCCCTCTCAACACTTCTGCATTGGATGCGAAGCGCTTCCCAGAAACAAATTTCTTCAAGTTCGGGAACAGATGAAAGTCTGAGGGTGGATGGCCGAGCAAATCGTACCCTAAATCCCGCAGTTTCCCATTAGTCATAACATATGAATTCAAGTTGTAGTCGATAGTGTGTCTTCCGATACATTAGCTGTAAACGCTGGAGTGCATCAGGGTTCAATACTTTCACCAACTCAGTTTCTAATCGAAGTCAACGACCTTCTAGGGTCAACAAGTAACAATATCTTTATTTTTTGCCGATGACACACCCTAATTTTATCTTGCTCTAACATTATGTCCATGAATGCGAATACATCGTATCGTCAGAGATGCGACCAGATCAACTCACAAATGAAGACCTGCAGAAAATGTTGCAATGCGAAACATCTAACTTTGTCGACTCCAATGCGAAGAAAACCCAATTCACTGCCTTTTCCACAAAGAACTTGTCTATTGTATCACAGCTTCAAATGAACGAGCATATTATCCAACCCAAGGAAACCATGCACCTTCTTGGCGTCACAGTCAACTCTGATGTAACATGACACGGCCACATATCCAACTTTACAAAATCGGCATCCATGAAGTTGAGCTACTACTATTAAAAACAAAGAGAAAGTATCTCAACGGAACCTCTTGTACAAAGTACAAGTTAGACCAGAATATGAGTACCTTTTAAAAGTTTGGAGTTCGACCCCAAAACTTTCTCTTTATCTGTTCAACAAGCAGTTGGCTCAATAGAAGAACACGCACTAATATTAGCTCATCGAAGACTGGTAGCAGTACACTGTAGCCTATACTATAGATATTATAGTATAGGCATATTCCCAAAACCTCAATAGAATAATCGCTAGAAATCCGATATTTGAGCTCTCTACAACGCAAGCCACCAGGGCCAAACACCTCCATGTCCACTTGGCATCCCAGTATCCATTAATCTTCAACAATTCAGCAGCAGAATTAATAGGCCAAACATCTCGGGTCGCAAGTCCAGCGTTATAGGCTCGCCTCTGCTGAGAATTATAAATAAATAAAAAAAAAATGGACACGCTACTTATAGGCCTAAAGAAAGCCAAGGTTTTGGCATCTTAACCATGACAATTTTTCACAAGATATCTGCAAAAAAATGCGTAAGTTTCTCAAAATTGCGGGAAATTTGGATCTTCGAATATCTTCAGAAAGATACACCAAATATTTTCTATGTTATTTTTAATGTCTCATAGTTCAGACCCTAATTTTACTCTACAATAATAGCACTGTAGCAGTCGGCATCGCAATAGACATCGTACCATATATATCGGTTATTTTAAAAATAATTCATACCACGGTATTGATATGTATTGAACTCTCTAAAGGTTTTGTTTCCACGTATTTTTTTTGTATATACGGATACGAGTACCATAGTTTCGCTTCTTTCGTTAAGAAATGTTCAATATGGCGGCAGTAATTCGCAAAATGAGGGCAACCCCATTTTGTTATTTCAAATGTCTACGTCAAATCCGAATTTGACTGGACTATAATATAATTTGTTTGAAATATAGAAATGCAGTCAGTAAGGAATAGGTCGGAAGCCACTATTACCCCCAGCAAAAGGTTCAGCCCATGGCTGGCACTGAGTCATATTTACTAAAATTAGATTATGTTATTATTCACCCCTGTGCTGATTTTTGTTCGAATATGAAACCGTACCGTTTTGGGATAGAATTATCGCTGTGATGAATTCCGTATTTTTTCTAATTCTCACAATTTGAAGGGTCTGAAGTTGAAAAAACGAAAATATTTTGACGTTTTCATCAATTCGCCAATTCCTATAGTGTTGTTCTGCATTTATATGCTATTTTATCACGTTTTATTCTTAAAATAGAAAATAAAACTGTATTTAACCTATAAATGTTTTAAAAATCAAAAAATTCCCTTGGACAGATCATAGCACAGACAATACACCCGTTAACGAAACCGTATTTCTAAAGTTTTGTATTTTAAATTCATACGAAATGCAGTACACAATTTTTTCAATTTCGGTTTGCGTTTTCCAATTCGATCGAAATTCGTCACAGGGTTGATTGCAGATCTTTCTAATAATAATTACAATGCAATACTATAAAGAGTCAAGAAGATATCAGAATAATAATCTATAAGGGGATTCACTTCGTAATTTCGTAAATGTCATAATGTATTCGCTTTTTAATTTTCAATTACCGACATCTGTTATGTCAAATTTGCAATTACGAACTTACGAACACGATACGTTAGCTTCGTACACAAATTAAAATCAATAAGAAAAATTTACGACTTTTACGCAGCTTTTACGGAGTTTTTCCTTTGAAATGGCATACTTTGTACTGGATTTATTCAAGTGACGTAATAAAAAGCTTACTTTTTTCTGCAATTAAAAACAAAAAATCACAGGAAATCTATAAGCAACTATTTTAAAATTTAGTTTAGCTAAATGCAATACAAATTCGAAAAAGTTTGGTCTGATTCAATTGACGTGCAGTGTATTTTCCTCCGGCGTATGTACATACATAGGTGCAGCTACGACAAAACAATTTGCCAGGACCCTCTCCCTACTAGGCAAGCCTGGCACTTTTGGGACCTAGGCTTTATTTTACTCCAAAGGGTTTTTCAATAGGGACATAACAATTTTGTATTTTAATACAAACGCACCCTTAAACTTTTTTATGATCTGTCAATGTCAAAACGTCAGTCAAAGTATACATTTTTATCATGGTGAAGTTCACGAACGAGCAACATTTGGAAATTTTTAAAAATTACAACCGAAATTCTGAGTCGGTGGTCGTAACTTTAAGAGCGCTTACTCCAATTTTCAGTCGTAATCATCGTCGGACCAGACAGACTGTGCGTGATGATATAGTGGATAAATTCAAGTCAACATCTACACTATTGAATATTCTTGTGCCAGTGAGACAACGCACCGGTCGAAGTACCGAAAATATCGCAGCCGTAAGTACTTCAGTTCAAAATGAACCAAATCAATCGATTTCACTCCGTTCACGGGAATGGCGAATTTTGCGTAAAGACCTTGGCCAAAGAAGAAAGAAAAGCAAAGACACCCTTACAAGATCAAATTAACTCAAGAACTGAAGCCTCTTGATCATTTGAAGCGCCGAAACTTCTCCGATTAGGCTCTGCAAGAGTTTGAAGAAAATCCTGAATTTCAGCGAAAAATCATTTTCTTTTCAATTTTTGTCAATAAGCAAAATATGCATTATTGTTCAGCAACAAACCCACATGTTCTTCAAGAGACTCCATTGCATCCACAAAAAGTGACCGTGTGGTGTGAATTTCATGCCAGACGTGTGATTGGACCGTATTTTTTCGTCGATGAAAAAGATCGCCATGTTACGGTCAATGGAGTCGCTATAGTGGCATGTTGGAAGACTATTTTTGTCCAGAATTGGATGGACTTGCCAACAGTGATATGTGGTTCCAACAAGATGGTGCCACATGCCACACAGCTGCTCAAACAATTGATCTATTGAAGGGGAAGTTCGATAATCGTATAATCTCGAGAAATGTTCGGGTCGAATGGCCAGCTCGCTCATGCGATTTAACGCCAATGGATTGCTTTTTATGGGGTTACGTTAAGTCTTTGGTTTATGTCAACAAGCCAACTACGTTAGAGAAGCTCAGGAACAATATCGAACGCGAAATTATCATCGTTCCGACCGATATGTGTGGAAGTGTGGTGGAAAAAAAACTTGCTCGGGGTGGTCATATGAACGAGATCGAATTCCATACTTAAATTCAATTCAAATTTCAGCCCGATATCTCTAACGATTTTGATCAAATTTGAGTTAAGGTACACATACTCCGGGACAAAATGATAAGACATCCCCACAAATTCTTAAAAAAGAAAAATGTGTGCGTAACATTTGAGAAATCTGATTGAATCATTAGGTAACAGGATGTATTTAGACCGCACTACCATAAAATAATTTCTGGAAAAGCCCTCCACATTCTTGTTTTAGGGGAAAAACCGAAACCGATACTTCGTTCAGCAAGAATATATTTAAGTAAATATTGGTCAAAATAGTTGTGCTCTTGTTTTATTATCATTTGGTGTTAAATTTGATAAACTTGACGGGGAAAACTGTTAAAATCAAATAATGGCAAAAGAAAGTCTCCTGGAAGACCACCAGCATTAACTCCAAGAGAAAAACGTACGATTTTGCGGGAAGCTTTAAATTCTTCTTTAACGACTCGTCAGAGTTAAAAACAGCATCAAACATTTGAGGAGCGTTCTACAATAATGCGAACATATCTAAAACCGAAAACTGTTTCGGAGGCTTCATTTACCCGAAGCTCACAAAACTTACCGTTTAGAGTTTGCTCGCAGCCATTGCCATTGGAAGAAAAAGTGGAGGAAAGTCATATTCACAGAAAAGTTAGTTCCATTTGGAGGGAACTGATGGCTAGCATTACTATTTTCATGATCTGCGTAAGAAGCAACGAATTTTAAGTCGCCGTCAAATGGGAGGAGATTCTGTAATGGTATGGGCTGGAATTGGCTACAACGGAACCGAAATAAAATTTGTCAGTAGCAGAATTAACAGCACCAGATACGAGGGTGAGTCAATAAGTCCCTGAAAATTAATACAAATTGTGTCGTCAACTTAAATTGAAGTTTTTTTTTTGTCAAGAATCATCTTTCAAAAAAACGCACCCAAATTTTCAGACAGATCTGTCAAATAGTTTTGATATGGCGGCCATTTTATATAGACGCCTACTAGCAATTTCTTTAAAATGGAAAAAAGTGAATTTCGAGTGCTCATTAAACACTATTTTTTGCGAGAAAAAACTATCACGCAAACCAAACAAAAACTTGACAAATATTATGGGGACTCTTCACCATCAATTGGAACCATTCACCACTGGTTTACTCAATTTCGGTGCGGTCGTTCAAACACAAGTGACGCCGAACGTTCTGGTCGCCCAATTGAGGTCACCGCACCAGAAATGGTCGACAAAATCCATGGTTTGATAATGGAAGATCGGCGAGTGAAAGTGCGCGAGCTTGAAGAGGCCACAGGCTTATCACATGGCTCAGTGATTTCAATTTCACATAAATATTTGGACATGAAAAAGCTTTCCACAAGATGGGTGCCGCGTTTGCTCACAATCGACAACGAACGCATTCGTTTGACAACTTCAAAGGTGTGTTTGGCGATGTTCCAGAAAAATTCGGCTGAGTTTTTGCGCCGTTTCGTAACCGTGGATGAAACCTGGATTCACCACAACACACCAGAAACCGAGGAACAGTCAAAACAATGAACTTTTCCTGGTGAATCGAAGCCGAAGAAGGCCAAGGCGGGTTTGTCAACAAACAAGGTCATGGCGACAGTTTTTTGGGATGCGCGCGGTGTTATTCACATCGATTACCTTGAAAAGGGTAAAACGATCACCGGCGCATATTATGCAGAGCTGCTGGATCGATTCCAAGCCGATGTAACGCAAAAACGGCTGCATTTAGCGAAGAAAAAAGTTATTTTTCACCAGGATAACGCACCGGCGCACAAGTCCGCAGTCGCAATGGAAAAATTGCATGAGTTAGGCTACAAACTCCAAACATGAAGAAATGGCTCGGAGGTAAGAGATTTGGGTCGAATGAAGAGGTCATCGCTGAAACAAACGCTTATTTTGAGGGGCTCGAGAAATCGTATTATTTGAAGGGCATCAAAAAAATTGGAGAAACGTTGGATGAAGTGTATGGAGCTAAAAGGAGAGTATGTTGAAAAATAAAATGTTTTTATACCGAAAAGAGTGTTTGTTCCTTATTTCATTTTTCAGGGACTTATTGACCCACCCTCGTATATTGAACTTATTAACGAACAAATTGAGATGTTTGCTTCTCAATTATTGCCGAGGAAAACTTCAATTTTCAGTAGGATAATGCGGCAATCCATATTTCCCACCAAGTCAAGAGTACTTTAACTGGTGAGCAAGACCACCTGACTTGAACATAATTGAGAACATGTGGGGAGAGCAGGTGGAAAGCAATACAACAATATTGCGGAATTGTATAAATAAAAGAATTCATTAGTACAGAATGTGGCAAGATGGATCAAAAATATTTTAAAAAATTATTTAAAAGTATGCCTAAACAAATGTTAGAAGTTACTAATAAAACAAAATATTGAACTTTTCATGTTATTATTTAGTTTTAAAATCCACCTGTCCTATCTTTTTTTTTTATAATTTGCACGTGTTAAAGGGGATATGAATACCCTTATACTAATTTTAGGACACGGGCGTTTTTGGGGAAGGGTAAGAGACAGAGAGAAAGACAGATTGGTGTAGTTGGTTTGAAACTCAGCTGGTATTAAGTTTCAGTGAACTCCAAGGGTGGCTGTCCAGATAACTGGGGAGCTTGTTTGTTTTTGCTTTTTGTCGTTGCTCATGATTCACAGTATTTTTTTCCGTCCTCCTGATGTCATCGTCACGATCAAGTTGCATTTTAGCCATATGACCGCCCTACTGCCAGTGTTATGCCTTCGCAGTAGAGTTGATATAAGCTTTCGCAATTGATCGACTTTTTATTTATTTCATGCGAAATAAATAGATGATTATTGACATCAGGATTCGAACCGTGAACCTGTAGCGTGACAAGCGAAGATGTTACCACTACACCACGGCCACCCTAATCTTTTTATTCCACCCAGTTTTCGGTGGGGAAAAGGGTGTTTCCAGAAAATATTTGATGACAGTGTGGTCTAAATTCATCCTGATATGAATGATTCTGATTCAATCAGATTTGGCAAATGTTACGCAGACTTTTTTTTCTTAAGAATGTGTGGGGGTGTCAGTCATGTGTCCCGGAGCGTATATGCTATCAGATTGCGTACTTTTATTGCCGAAAATGAGTATATCATTCCGATTCTGTTATCCAAAAGAGATATTTAAGCAACATTTGACATATGCAAGTTTTTTTTTTTTTTGAGAACACAAAATATTTTAACAATTTTGTTAAAGCTGAGTTTTTGCAGATAATCAGTCGACCCAGTCGTTTACTTTATTTACTTAGCGATCGCTGAAAGCATGATGTAATTTCACATTCCACTAACTACAGTCACTATCATAGCGAATACCGATCGATATACATTTCATTTGTCACCATGGATGAGACATAGGTCCACCACTACACGCCAGAAATGAAACAGCAGTCGAAACAGTGGGTGGAAGCCGGTGGTTCAGCGCCAAAGAAAGCGAAGTCGATCGCATCTGCTGGAAAGGCCATGGCCAGTGTGTCTTGGGATGCGAAAGGGATCCTGTTAATTGATTACCTTGAGAAAGGTAGAACAATTACAGGCGAATATTACTCCAACCTTCTTGACCAGCTGGATGTCAAAATTCGCGAGAAGAGGACAATGCACTTGTACACAAGTGTGCGTTGGCGATGGGAAAACTGCGGGATTTGGGGTACGATTTACTCGGCCATCCCCCCTATTCACCTGATTTGGCACTGTCAGACTTCCATCTGTTCCCAAACTTGAAGAAATTTGATTCTGGGAAGCGCTTCGCATCCAATGCAGAAGTTGAAAGGGCCGTAGATGAATATTTTCACAGCCTTCCAGACTCTCACTTCCGAGAAGGAATACTGATGTTAGAAACGCTGGACCAAGTGTGTTGAAGCCAAGGGAGATTATGTAGAAAAATAAAATCATTTTTTAACTTAAAATCGCAGTCTTTCATTGTCAGGCCGAGAACTTTTCACCTTGCCCTCGTACTAACACAGTCGCTATCAGTCGATAGAAAACTTAATGTTAACGACGATAGTTTTCTGAGAGAGTTACAGCAGTTAGACGAAATTAAAATAAAGCGAAATGGCGGCCATTTTTAAACTTCTTTTTTTTTTAGAATTTATGAAGCTGATAATTTCATGAATTTCATACTATTGCAGATAGTTTCGTGAACATTTTCGATCTCGAGTTTTTGATCAGTTCTGGTAGGTAGGCGTATTACTTGTACCTGCTGAATATAAATTAATAAATATTTTGGCGCTAACAACCCAATGCAGGGCCTGGTCCAGATTCTCGCAGCCCATCGTGCTGTGCGCCTCACGAATGGTTGGGATCTACACTTTTATGCCGTTTCCGAAGGGCAATTTTTTCGATTGGGAAAAGTTTCTCATAACAGTTTTACTCTCGGCTGTAGGGACGATTGCATCCTAAACAGCTAAACGGGTTTAGTTCAAACTTTAAATTAACGACGGACGGTGCGCCAAGATTTTTTGTGAAAATGTCGTAGAAAGGTGCTTTACTTATTACAATTTGTTAAAATTGGTTACATCACGGATATGATTCAAACAATTTTATTGAAAATCAAGATATTTGACACATGCGAGGACATGGAATAAATTTTGGAACATTGTCAATTTTTTTGGATTAATTCACTGTACTAACATTTCCTCTATTTTCAAAAGTAAGCTCAAAATATATTATGTATTACCTAAAGCTACATAGCTATAATGCTTTCACTCTTAAATTTCTTTAGCGACTGCATATCGGTAACTGCTAAGTAGCGACTACTAAAATTAGTAGAATACAAATTAAGATCAGCGATCGCTAAGTGAAAATAGAGAAACAATTTAAGTAATCCAATGTACTTCTTCTTCAAGCGAATATTCAGACTTCCGCCGACAACGCCAAATTATTTGAAATCTGGACTCACTAAAGTATTTTTAAGAAACGCCAAGGCTAATGACTTTATGGTATGAGTTAGCTTAATCAAATCACGCCTTATGTGGGAGACAGACTGCTGGTATTGATACCATGGTATAGCAATACTACGTTCTATACCACATGTCTGTCACTGCAATACTACGTAAAAAGCAATTTTTTGCTGGTATCGCTTATCGGCGTAAAAATTAAAATTGCCTGCGAATTGCTGTCAATACGATCCAAGTTGGTTAAACAACTCCGGAAATTTCTTAACGAAATTGCAGACAGGCATATTTCAAGCAACTACAGAAAGGATGAGCTAAAGAGTGAGCAAGGAGTAATGACGTTCCTTGTTATTAGTTTCACGTGAAGATGCATGCCCGATGCTATATCACTGTTATGCCGCTGTCGGATCACATGTCACGTTACTTTGTAGGGCACTCGGCCTAAAGGGCGTTCATATGAGAGCAAATTTAATACCCTTAAGGTTCGTGGGCTCTTCTTTATTAAATCCTAGTAATTATCGTATTCCAGCAAACAAACAATTTCCAATTCGAAATATTCCTCCATGAGATTTCTACATAGCTCGACCAAAATCGAAGGTAAAATTTGTGTCATGACTAATATTTTGCCAACATTTTTTGCCCAGGACAGTAAGTTGAAACATCATTGCTGGACCTTTACAACCATTTGGACAAAAGTTACTGAAATTGAATAAAATGGGAAAAGAATATTTGATAAATAAAAAGTCTCGTATATATTTTTGACTCATATACATTTTGGATGAATTTAGTTAGATTGTACATCACAAAAAAATTAAATCTAGAAGAGAAAAATTAGGGTGGCCGTGGTGTAGTGGTAACATCATCGCTTGTCACGCTGTTGATTCACGGTTCGAATCCTGATGCCAAGAATCATCTATTTATTTCGCATGAAATAAATAAAAAAGTCGATCACTTGCGAAAGCTAAGACAACTCTACTGTGAAGGCATAACACTGGCAGTAGGGTGGTCATATGGCTAAAATGCAACTTGATCGTGATGATATCAGGAAGACGGAAAAAAATACTGTGAATCATAAGCAACGACAATAATAGCGAAAACAAACAAAATACTCCCCAGTTATCTGGACAGCCACCCTTGGAGTTTACAGAAACTTAATACCACCTGAGTTTCAAACTACACCACTCTGTATTTCTCTCTGTCTCTTACAGAGAATAAGGGTATTCATATCCCCTTTAACACGTGCAAATTATATAAAAAATAAAAATAAAAAATCTCGAAAAAATAAATCTATAAAACCTTGAAAAAAAAAAAATCTTAAAATCAAAATCTCGAATTAATATTCATTACATTCCGCGCGGATATTCGAGATTTATTTAAATCTCATATACCTATCTAGACTGGAAGGACGGCCCAAAATGTATTATTAATTCCAGTCATTTGTCCATAGTCTCAATAATTTATTTGTATATTATCAATTCAAGTCAATTAAATATGTTCATCTTTAAGTTAAAAATTTGTTGTTTTTGTCCATATGCAAATAATTTAATAATACTGTTATCATCTTTAATATAAACTGGTTTTAATGAAAGTTACACTCGCTCATTCAAGTAAACAATAAAACCTCCCGTGCACGGAATCCAGTCTGGCTGTTTTTTTCTGTATGCCTTAATATATGTATTCAACATCCAATCATTCCACTGAATAAGTTCACATTCCGTGTATGGGAGAAACATATTGTTTACTTGAAAAGGTAATCACCAAAACAAAGGTAATGATAAAACGGAACAAATATTTTATTTATCTTAAACTGTTGGAAGTTAGGTTATTAAAATGAATTTAAATTAGTAAATAAAATTGTTGAATACATTCTTGTTTTATATGTAACTGTACTTATTGATTAGATATTCATTCATTGAAATACAGGTAAAATAAGAACATAAGGAACTTTTAATTATATTCTTTAGAGCAGTTGGTAGCCTCAGCGGTTTGATACGCTTACAGCAAGACCGTGATACGACAGAGAGCAAGCCCGTGATACGGTATAAAAGTTTGAGATTTTTGAATCAAAATCTTCTCATACCGAGGGGCGTTCGATAATTCCGTACAATTTCGTCAGGTGGCGGTGCCAGCCGCAAATTGACGTTAATTTCATGTGGTGACTTTCATTCTACAAAATATTAAACAGATATGTCATTTATTTTGTGCTTTACAGCCATTGGAAGCAGACAACCTCTCGTATTTTTGCAAACATGGAGAAAAGTGAATTTCGTGTAGTGATAAAACATCATTATTTGAAGAAGACAACAGGTGCCAAAACCAAAGCAATGTTGGATAAAGATTACGGGGACTCTGCACCGTCGCTTGAAATAATTTGCAAATCGTTCCGAAATTTCCGATGCGGTGATAAGAGCACAAAGGCCGCCGAGCGTCCTGGACGTCCAATTGAGCTCACCACACCAGAAATGCTGAGGCTGTAGGCATCTCAAATGATCGGGTGCACAACATTTTGAAAAAAATATTTAGATATGAGAAAGCTGTCGGCGCGATGGATGCCGCGATTGTTCAATCACCACGACAATGCTCCGACTCAGACCCCGTCATCGCAAGAGTGATGATGAAAAAAAAAATTATCGCCGCAACAGAGACCTATTTTGCAGAGTTCGACAAATCTTGTTACCTGGACCGCTTAAAAAAGTTGGAGCAACGCTGGGCTAAGTGTATCGAGTCAAAGGGATATTATGTTGTCGCAAAAAACATGATTTCTATATGATTGTACGGAATAATCGAACGCCTCTCGTGTCATTAATTTAATCAATCCCTTCACAGAATGTTTTGAAATTAAAAAAAAGGAAAAAAAAACATATCACCAAACATGAAAGAAATTAACAGTTATCAATACATTACGTATTATTGCTTTATTGCTTCTGCTCTGTGCATGGTCATTATGGCGTAGTAAATGGTTATGTCAGCATTCGATATACCGGATGTATACTTAATTTGTTTAAAAATTCCTAATCACTAACTCACTCATTCTTTACCGTACCTTTATCACGGTTTCTCTTTGGCCCTAGGTGAGAGTAAGACCGTATTTTTTTTTTGAAATTAGATCTATAATGGAGGTTGAAGTCAGGGCTCGAACTTTTAGTCTTATTGTTCCAAATTTAACCCGGAAAAGCTTAAAAATCTTGCCCTCTTTCTACCAAGTTTGAACAAAAAGACTTAACTTTTCGTCAGTGTTCCCTGTCAAAGATTCAAAATAAAAGTTTCATATTATGTGCATTCATTTTAGGCATGCTATAAAAATTATCAGCTCTAAAGTAAATTATTATTCAAGGAACCTTGTAATATCATGTTCGGTGTAAATTGGCAAATTAGGAAAAGAAATTTATTCAGATGTTAGATCTAGCCAACAAATTTGCAATTTAGCCCCCTTTTTTCGCTGATTCTAGCTCGCATTTAAAGACATGATTGGAAGCCTTTATTATTGCGCTTTCCGATTACTTCCGATTTGCATAGCAATTATATTGTTTTAGTGTAGTTCAGTACTTGCTTTCAGTCATTTAATATATTTACTTAATTTATATGAGAAATTATGTAATTAAATTTGGTATAATACTATGATTTGCTCTACAAATTTCTGAACATTGTGCGAACAAAAGACCGGGCATATTTGTGCGTTAAGAGGAAGCCTAACAATACGCAGAATTATTTTGATTTATCATGAAGTCATCATCGTCGATTTTTAAGCAACGGGAATTGCAGCAGCGGATGAGTTTGTTTGGTTGTGTGTGCTCAGCGCAATACAAGTGGCGAAAGATGTTTTATTTTACTTTGGTTTAATTTTTTTTTTTCGCGCCTATATCTATGGCGTTGAATGTTGTACTTATGGGGGGAATAGGAGACAGCAATTTATTGCTACCTCTACGATTTTTCTTTGTATGTGGAGTGGCTAATATGAATTGATTTCATTCAACATTTTTTAGTGGTTTGAGTATTTTCATTTTTGAATATTAATTCATGTACATAATTTGTGTATGTATCTCTACATATTGTGTATTATAAAATTGATTTTTTGTTATGCCTGTGACCGTTTATAACTCTACGTGGCCGTTTATAACTCAAGAACCCCTTAACCAATTTTGATGCAGTTTTCTACAATACATTGAAATATTTTCTGTGCACCTACTAGGCTATATGTGCACCAAACTCTGGTAAAAATCATCGGTGCGGTGCATTAAATTCGATTTGACCGCTAAGACTTTTAGAGTTCAATCCAGCACAATTTTTTCCAAACAATAGGCGAAAGAAAACTGCATTGAATTCGACTCAGCTGTTCTCAAATTATATGGGACGAAAGCAAACTGAACGTTAAGACACTGAGAATATGTAAAATGCTTATTTTTAGCTATCTAGTGAACTTAGGTATGTACTCTCGCAGACTTTGTTGTAGATCTTTTCTCGGGTAAAAATCATCGGTGCGGTGCATTAAATTCGATTTGACCGCTAAGACTTTTAGAGTTCAATCCAGCACAATTTTTTTCCAAACAATAGGCGAAAGAAAACTGCATTGAATTCGACTCAGCTGTTCTCAAATTATATGGGACGAAAGCAAACTGAACGTTAAGACACTGAGAATATGTAAAGTTCTTATTTTTAGCTATCTAGTGAACTTAGGTATGTGCTCTCGCAGATTTTGTTGTAGGTCTTTTTGTTTTCACATACCGTTTATAGTCTAACCGTCATATCGGATTTAATGTACCCCTCTGATAATTTTTACCCGACCTCCCTGCACATATAGCTTGTTGATACAGGACGCAATTGGTATATGACCAATGAACTGAAGAAAACTGCACCAAAATTGGTTGTTATAAACGGTCACGCAGACAGACAGAGAAATATCTTCAATTTTATAATATGTAGAGATTCGCTTATAACTCACAACAGAACTTTAATAGTTGCATATTCCCCAAACGACCTGTTGCGCCAATCCCAGAGGCACATGCGAAGCGTATCTGTCTATTGCAAAAGTTGCACGAACCTGCTTTGCAAATGTCCTGCTCTTGATAACAGAAGAATGATGACTTAAGTTTGTTCTTCGATAAGTTTATAATTTTGTATGCAGACCACAGTTTCAATTGGTATTCTACCGGCACAACGGACTGTTGGTCTACGTAATTCGACGTCGGTTGTCACCTACATATCTATAGGCACAATCGTACAAAAGCATACAAAGAGGCAGATTGGCCTCTCCAAGGATATATTGAAGAAGAATCGCAGAATCCCCATTACGAAATCAATATATCGACATTGAGCATGATTACAGCGAGATGAAGATATAATCTGTAAGTCAATATATCAGCACCAGTCTTATTTGGTGAACTACCAGGGGGCTTATAGATCATTCGTTTCACAAAATTAAGTATAAACTAAACCCCCGCCCTGGCGAATATTGACGTCAGAAGCATCCTCTGCTTCATAAGAAGCTCCGGCTGGTTTAACTAGCCCTTTACGTGGTTAGAATAACTATAGATCGCGTGAAACCACAATAGACCTCCTTTGATATAAGTATGTCTGTACATAAGTGCAGACAGACACCCTAACCTACCTAACCTAGCCTGGCCCCTCTGCATGCCTCTCTACATGCCTTGAACGTTTCCAAAATTTCTTTAGTACTTCTGGAGCTTTGATGAAATCCAATGCTGACCTGAATTATCATTTCCGCTTCAAAGTTATTTTCAAATTAATTACCTTTGAGATGTTGCGGCAAACGTTAAATATTGGTTGATTTATAGACGCTTTACGTTTCAATGAAATGAAAAAGCACTTCAGGTAATTTTGAAGTAATCATGGAAAATTTTGAATCTGTCTTCCAATTAAACACTTATCTAAGACGAAGCACATTGCTCCCCAAACAGCTTTAATAATACGAAAACACAGAATGTTTATTTCTCTTTTATCAAGCTCTGTCTTTCTCTTACCCTTTAGTGTCAGAATTATCCTGTTGACAATCGCTGCTTTCGGCTCCGCTATTGTCACCAGCACTGCTGTCGCCAATATTTCTTCGCCTAAGCAGCATTTCTGCATCGTTTTCCTTGATTTGTTCGATTTTTTCAGGTTCGAGGGGGGGAACATCTCCAATAGTGTCTTCGCCATCGTCGCTGTCCTTATCTTTCTTCTTTTTCTTTGCTTTTTTATCGTTTTTGCCCTTATTAAGTTCGGAAATATATTTACTCTAAAAAAAAAAAAAACATAAAATATTGATGAATTTTGTTTCCCGTTAATTTTCCCAAAACTCACCTCGTATAAAGGCCAAAATGATGCGAAAAAGCCCACGTCTTCCGTTAAATTAGGGAAAATCCAGAAATGCCATTTTGCTCCTGTCACCACCCATACTAAGGTGAAGATGACGAGCCTGATTACGGTCAACGCCAGTATAAATACCAGGAATCCAGCGGCCGCCACACTCAAATAATATACTCCTTTACGTAATACCAACGGCCACAATGGGAACAGACATATCACAATAGCTCCCAACAGCAATATTAAGCCATATATCCAATAATGGATTGGAATAGGATCATATATCCATACATATGCCTCGGAACCATCGACAAAAACCTGCTCCGGATGCATGTCAAGGCGAATTTTTCGCTTACGTTTCTCTTTTCCCTGAACATCATCTGTAGAAGGGCCACCTTCCACATGGCTATTCTCCGCATCGGTTACTTTTTCTGCAGCAGAGCATTTTTCTACCTTCTCTTCCTTAGGGTTTTCCTCTGTCGAGTCTTTAACTTCCTTACTGGCAGTATCTTTCGGCTTTGTGGACTTACCAGACCGAAGCTCTTCAATGCAAACGGGCACCTTCTTTGCGCGATGGAAAAACTTGTGCTCCAGCATAGTGTCGAGCAACGTTATTGCATGTTCACGTGTTGGAAACACTGGCTCCTCACCAGTGGCAAATTTTGATTTCATCAAAGCGTCAATTGCTTTGTTCGCTGTAAAATATTCCACATTGTGACTAAGGAATTTTGTCTTCTTAGTCTTCACATTGCTGCGGAGCCATTTGGCAATCTTATACTCCTGCTTGGATGGTTTATCCGCGTCTTGCTCACCGGGACCAACATATTCCTGTAAAGTAAAAAAAAAAACACAAAATTAGTATTATTCGCGTGAAAATCACTTGAATAGAAATCTACATCGAATAATGTATGCTCCATAGAAAGGCAGTGGAATTGTGACTCAGAAGATATGAAAAGATCGATCTATTTAACACAAGTGGCCCTGTCAAAAGTTAAACAATGAATAAAACTTCTTATTGCGCAAGATTTTCAGAAACAATTTAGATTTCATCAAGCAACTGTACAAACAATAAATAGGTTTGTTCTACCTACAAAATAGTATATGTTCGAGAAGTGATCAAATTGATTTGAGGTTTTAAGACAGACACTACGATACAACCCACGTGTTCTACAAGCAATGAAAAGTTTAAGCATCTTTTGATGAATATTACGTCACATGAAAACTTTAAGCGAGGAACAGATACCATTATTAATGCTAGTATTACTGTATTCTGCCACAGTTGCTAAGTATTGTTTCTAAGTAATTGGCTGTCGAATGTGCTGGTGTTGCCGCTGGTTCAAACTGTTTCTCGCTTTAAACGCGTTCGACGTAAAAGCTTGTCAGTCTAATGGTCGAGTGAAAACAGTATTTATCCCAAAACATTGATATTCATTGCTTTTGTCTACTTGTAGTACAACGGATATTAGGAATGCATCATCATGGGTGGTGACCCATTTGTTTGTACATATTTAATTCGGTTTTGGCATCGACATATTGATACAGAGGTAGCAGCAAGCCTATGATATTTAGGCAGGGTATAAACTCGCCTTGCAGCTAACTGCAAGTGCAGAGTGCCAAAACATTTGGACGACAAGGATGATAGAGATAAGAAAAGGACCAAATAATGAAAGACGATTTAGGTATATTCTGGTTACCAATTCACTGAATCTTTCGCTCTGAGTTGACTAGATAACTGCTCAATTGTCCAGATAACTAGAATATACCAAATTACTATTCGTTGATGATTGCGGAGCGGTGATTTGGTGAATGTTGATTGATGTTAGATCATACGATTAGAAATATGAGTATTGGCGTGACTTTTTTTGGCAGCGCAGCGCTATTGATCGGGACATGTACCTACAGTGGTTGTTGCGAAATATTTTATACATACAGGGACATAAGGATATATTCTTCTTCTTTTCCTCAACCCTTTCCTCATTATACGAACTTATGCATACCGAATTCCCTATTTTAACTGCATTGCTGCTGCTCCGCTTATAGGGTTGCCAATTGTCGCGGACCAAGACCAAGGCGTTGTTGTTCTTTTATAATTTGTGCGATCCAAGACTATTTTTTGCTGCCTCTTATTTTTATATTCATTGGGACTTCAACTGATAATGCCTTTCTTACCAGGTTCGCCTTTGCACGCGGCAATTCCAACTGGTCCTGCCTGCTTGAAGACTTTCAACGTGAAAACTCTTTCGAACATGGTATATCTCACTCAATCACGTTTTGTTACTCCTGCCGTCATTCTTAACATTTTCATCTCAAATTGGTGCACGCCGACATTGACCGAAAATGTCTTGGTTATTCCTACCGGGCACCTCACTGTGGTGTTTTCGCGTTCTTGTACATGTTTCGGATTAATCTGATATTTGTCTCTGGGACCTTTTGTGGTCCTCAGCGCTGTAGATATGAGATCCTCAGGAACCCCATCAAACGCTTTTTTGAGGTCGATAAAAATCGTGTGCAGATCTTTTAAGGCATTCTTAGACTTTGGATTATATCGACGGTCGACTTGTCTTCAACAAATCCACATTGGTTGTCGTACAGCCCAATCATTTGACGAAGTCGGGCGTTTAGCACTCTTTCGGCTTCAATCTTCATTGTTTGCAACAGTAATTTAATTGACCGATAGTTATTGCGTTCGCATATACTAATCCGGCATTGGTTGAGCTCTCATCATTTAATTATGAAGTTGTGTGAGCCACTCACACCCGACGGCGTCCATTTTTCCTCCACAATTCTGAAGGAATGTTGTCTGGTCCCACTGCCTTACCATGCCTCACTTTCTTGATGGCCTCGCGAACTTCTTTCTTCGTGTGATTCAGCAGTGGGAATGGCTCTACGTGGCAATTCTTCGTTGTCAATTTTTTTAAAATTTTTCAGCCATCTGTCACAAATCGCTTTGTATTTAACTAGGAAATGGACTTGGGTATCTTTAATGTACTTGTGCGACTGAATCTCGTTCGCATTTCTTCTTCTTTGGGCCGCAATTTGATATTATGAAGATATTAGTTTGATTAATTCTTTGCTGTTGATGGGAGTACTTGAACAGTTTGTCTTCTCTCCGTCGATCGGGGAGATATTTCTTCTAAGTCTGAAGACAGACTATCTGTTGCTGCCGCACGAGTTTGAGCCAGCACTTTCTTCGCAAGTTTACTACATCGATCGTATTCGAGACCAAGATGAGACTTTTCTGCTTCATTTCTGCTCCGACCGCATTTTGTTCATGCAAGGAAGATGTTGGAATTAACGCAGAGACAAAAGTTTAAAATTAAATTAATTCAGCTTTATGGCCTGTATAGTTTTGGTTATATTAACTGGAACACCTTATATATTTTGGTTTGTTAGAAGCACGCACTTATCCGTGTATTCACAATTTTCCAACGGACGAGATGCGTGCTGAGACCGATGAGTGGCCAGAAGGACTCAACGTCTGCATAAATGCAAATGGCGGCCATTTTGAATAAATTATTTAACACGTTGAGTGCCATATGAGACCAATGTGGCTTCACACGAATTTGAGACACTTGTGCCGCGTGAGTCCAGGGTGGCCTCACAGTAGTTTATTTAACATTTAGCTGAGTAAAACCTAATTGGGCTCATGAAATTTACTGAACCAAGTACCATCGTAAACTAGACATCCAACAAGAACATATAATGTCCGTGGCCTACTGTTGAGACCAATGTGTCACCGTATGGAACCTTGAACCTAATACAAAAATTATTATTTATTCTACACAAAAAATGTTCCGTCTGTGGGATCCGGTTTTCGGATTACACTGCGGCACTCAACGTGTTAAATATTACTTTCAATCAATTAAAGTTTTACAGCAAAAAAAAATCTAAAAATACACCAAAATTGCGTGTACAAGTATTTATGACTTGACTAGATAATAGTGCGGCACTTGGAAGAAATAATTGATATTTATCCTAGAAATTGTAGCGGCTCAATGAGATGGTCAACGGCCCCGCCCCCGGGAACACAAAACTCATGGGAGAGGATTCCTCTCTCAAGTTGCGTGTCTGTGAATACGAATAAACATCATTTTCGTCTAAACGCTCGCTTTCCAAGTTGACCGAGGTACTCATAAGTGGTGCGTATGTATGCGTGCCCGATTATTCGTTATGAGTTCCTTTATACAGGGTCTTCCAGTAGGCACTTCCGAACTTTGACAGCTGATAGCGGCCATATTGTTAAAGCTACATCTGTCAAATTGGCTGTCATTTATTCAGTCTGTTTTGACAAATCACCATGGACGGATATAGCGTTCAACAACACGTGCAAGTAATAAAATTGTTCTATCAAAATGGGTGTTCTGTTCGGGCAACGTTCCACGTGCTTCGCCCATTTTACGGTCGCCATAATCGTCCTACCGAGAGGACGATTCGCAGTGTGGTGAATAAATTTGAGTCCACTGGTTCAGTAAACGATCAACCAATACCCGTACATCGACGAAACGCAAGATCTGCCGAAAACATCGCCGCTGTCCGTGAGTGTGCAGGAGAATCTGAGGCAGTCGATTTCGCGTCGCTCCCAAGAACTTCGCAGACCACAACTTGGCGAATTTTGCGTCGTGACTTGGGCCTGCATCCGTAGAAAATTCAACTGACCCAGGAGCTGAAGGTAAACGACCATAGAGAACGATGTGTGTTCGCTGAATGGGCTCTGGAGCAGTTGGAAACTGACCCTAATTTTCATCGAAAAATCATCTTCAGCGATGAGGCCCATTTCTGCATGAATGGGTACGTCAACAAACAAAATTGTCGAATTTGGGACGATACCAATCCCCATGAGATCCAAGAGCGTCCAATGCATCCCGAAAAGGTCACTGTTTGGTGTGGATTTTGGGCTGGCGGCGTCATCGGTCCATATTTCATTGAGAACAACGTTGGCCAGGCCATCACCGTCAACGGCGAGCGCTATAGGTCGATGATTACCAACTTCTTTTGACCTGAATTGGACATATGGACACCAACGACATGTGGTTTCAACAGGACGGCGCTACGTGCCACACAGCTCACGCCACATTGGAAATTCTGCACAAGCGATTCGAGGACATGGTCATCTCACGTGGAGGTGATGTGAACTGGCCACCGAGATCGTGCGATTTGACCTCGTTAGACTTTTTCTTATGGAGTTTTCTGAAGTCACAGGTCTATGCGAATAAGCCACAAATCACAGCGGACCTCAAAGCCAACATAACCCATGCCATCGGTCAAATTCAGCCTTATTTATACGCCAGAGTCATGGAAAATTGGACATTTCGGATGCGCGCCACCCAGAGGATCCGCGGCGGACATTTGAACGATGTTATATTTCATACATAATGACATCGATAGGCCTTTCAAACGAATAAAAAATTTCGATGATATCTCACACACACTTTGTTTTATTTAAATTTAAAGATAGGAAGCGCTTAATGAAAGACCCTTTATTTGTATGCCAAAAGAGAGATCCCCTTAAGTTGACCATCTCATTGTACCTCACCTCTGGCCAGGAATGGATGAACCACTAACTATGGTTGACGACGATATGCAAAGAAAGTACACTTATTTTCTCCTCTGCACTACGTTTGTACCTTGGCTACCACAACTCAGGTGCATGCAATAGAAAATTGGAATATTTGTCCTTGTACTTTTCCAAACACACCGAATTGCAGTGCGATTGCTTGCCGCCTGAATAGTAACTGCAAAAACCAAGTAGAGGCGCGCAATCTCCCTATACAAATATGAGCATATTCATATTTCCTAAACAGATGAACATTTTGGTACGATTTGGCATGGCGCTGTCTCTCATAATTAGGAATCGTTGTTCGTCACTTTGAAAGTTGGCTTCTTTCATCCTTAACCAACAACCGAATTATTTGTATATTTAATTATTTCTTTAGATGCAGACTGAAGGTGTCCATCATACATAGTATACCTATAGTTTAATCGTACAGAAACGTTTCTTATTTAGAGATGTTAATGTACGTAAATTTGCGTTTGTTATATCGACATTCGTTATACTGGAAATTTTTTATTTACGTTTTTTTTTCTTTTTTTATAATTTGCACGTGTGAAAGGAACTCCAAGGGTGGCGTTCAGATAACTGGGGAGTATTTTTGTATTGTCGTTGCTTATGATTCACAGTATTTTTGTCCGTCCTCCTGATGTCATTATCACGATCAAGTTGCATTTTAGCAGCCATATGACCACCCTACTGCCAGTGTTGTGCCTTCGCAGTAGAGTTGACTAAGCTTTCGCAATTGATCGACTTTTAGATAATTCGTGACATAAGTATTCGAACCGTGAACCAACAGCGTGACAAGCGATGATGTTACCACTACACCACGGCCACCCACAATGTACGTACGTGAAACGGTTTTAAACTAAATTAAAAAATATTTTCTCTATTCTATTAAACCACTTCTTAGGCATGCTTAGAAAAAGTTTCATTAAGCTACGACTTACAACAGCTAAATAATCAACAACTACCTAAATAAGATTCTTGGGAGAAAATGATTGCACTGTTTCGACGTTGAACAAATTTCCTTCGAAATACTGCCATAATAGTACAAAATACTCAGGCAACGATGCTCAAAGTATTTGCACATCCTATGCAATTAATAATTCTATGATAAGGAAAATGAGAACAAAACTGGGGCAAAATTTTCTTATGTTCCTGCCCAGCTCATCTCACAAGAGCTCGATTGGGTTGAGAGCAGGAAACTGTGGCGGTCAAACCATAACTTTGAGTGTTCATTCAACTGATAACTTGTCTAAGTAATTGCCTGCAAAGCTTTAAAGAGTGCTTGGGATCAGTGTATTGATGAAGTATACATTTTTTATCTAAAAAATGGCAACCAATTTCAAAAATTTCTCGATAGTGGTCTTTCCTCCACCAAAACAGCCCTAGATCATAACAGAATCTCCACCATGTTCCAAAGAGGGCACTAAATAATGATCACATGTCTGTTCTTCTACTGACTAATGGACCAAGACTCTTCGCTTAGAACCAAAAACATTGTGCTTTTTGAAATCTACGTTTGACGGTTGAACCACTTATTGCTTGAAACTTCCCCAGACCCAGCTTATTATCGCCATATTTTGCTCTTCAGTTAAAGTGGTGATCCTGGGTCGTCCTTATCGCTTTTAAATTTGTAAACACTATAGTCAACTATTGTTTTTGATATTTTCAGCTCTTTCGAAATTTTGACGATTAATTTTACCACTTTGATGAGTTTTTTCGCAAGTCTTTCGCAAGTTTGCAAGTCACAAAAATAGACAAATTTGAATAATGTTTTCTTTACGGAAACTTGATGAAAACTAAAAATCTCAACCATTCTTAAGTTGCCTTAAATACCATTAAATTAAAGCAATAAAAAAAGGAAAGAATTTCGCTACCTACTTTGAGAAATTCATCATATTACTTTTCTAAAAATAAAAATCGTCAAATTCGAGTTCCGTACTGTCATTTTAAGTGTCCCCACACGGCTGACTCGAGAACCATTGAAGTCATTTTGATGAATTTTAATTTGTGTACATATATGGATGTACATATATGTGTCATATCGTCTAAAAACTGTCAAAATCGGACCAAATGTGAGTGTGATGTGGAGGGTGGGGATTCAAAAATCTTTAAATCATCTTTGTTAGCCGCCTAACTCAAGAACTCCTGAACGAATTTGGCATGTGGGATAAGACTGATACGAGGGGCGGTGGATAAGTATGCGGCCTGAGATACTCAACAACGAGCCATCTTCTCGTTAGTGATAGCACTAACTGCGGCACTCTTTAGTAGTATAAATATCACCTCGTTTCAATAATAATCTCATTTTGTTATGATCTGTGCTAGGATAAAAATCACCATGTCAGCCGAAATCGGAAATTCTCGCAATTTCGAGCACCGCGCCGCGGTACCTCGTGAAGAAAGGAAAATCGCCTAAAGAAATTTTCAAAGACATGTCATCGACTCTTCAGGATGCTGGGCCTTCATATACCATGGTCAAAAAATGGGCTCGCTTATTTCAACAAGGGCGAGAGAGCTGTGAAGACGACCCCCGCCCACGACGTCCAGTGTCATTGGTCACTGAAGAAAACAACGGAAAAGTTGAAAAATTAGTTCTGGCCGACCGAAGAATAAAAATCTGGAAGATAGCAGACGAGTTGCACATCAGCAAAGAACGGATTGGAGAAATTTTCCTCGAGCATTTAAACATGAAACAAATTTCTTCGCGTTGGGTACCGAAAATGTTCACGCCGTTCGACAAGCAACAGCTACTCGATTGCTGCAACCTAACTATAGATAAGACATGTGTTCGCCAATACGACCCGGAGTCCAAACAAGAGTCTATGCAGTGGATTGAAAAAGGAGAGAGGCCGCCGAAGAAATTCAAGGTGGAAAAGTCGACTTCGAAGCTTATGGCGACTGTTTTTTGGAACAGCGAACGTGTTTTGCGATGAATATTCAATATTACACAAATTTATTGACTCAGGCACGGAGTGTCGTTATTGCAGGATAACGCGCCTGTTCACACGACCCGGGTTTCGAGACAGGTCTTAAAAGACACAGGTTTTTCAACGATAGACCACCCACCCTACAGCCTAGACTTGGCCCCGAGCGACTTTTTCCTTTTTTCTAATTTAAAATAGGTGCGCGCGGTGTTATTCACATCGATTACATTGAAAAGGGTAAAACGATCACCGGCGCATATTACACAGAGCTGCTGGATCGATTCCAAGCCGATTTGAAGCGAAAACGGCCGCATTTGGCGAAGAAAAAAGTTTTTTTTCACCAGGACAACGCACTGGCGCACAAGTCTGCAGTCGCAATGGGAAAATTCCATAAGCTAGGCTACGAACTCATCCAGCATATTCCCCAGGTTTAGCCCCCTGCGACTATTTCTTGTTTCCAAACATGAAGAAATGGCACGGAGGTAAGAGATTTGGGTCGAATGAAGAGGTCATCGCTGAAACAAACGCTTATTTTGAGGGGCTCGAGAAATCATATTATTTGGAGGGCATGGACAAATTGGAGAAACGTTGGATGAAGTGTATAGAGCTAAAAGGAGACTATGTTGAGAAATAAAATGTTTTTATACCGAAAAGAATGTTCCTTATTTCATTTTTCAGGGACTTATTGACCCACCCTCGTATATGCCGATGTGAGAAATGCATTTCACTCGAGGGAGATTATATTAAGAAAGAACATTTTTTCACTTAATGCCATCGTACTTTAGTAGTTACCCTTGAAAGTCATCGCAATCGAAGGCAGTGAATAAGAAATGAGAAAAGGTGTAGAACATTTTCGAATCAATTTTCTCATACGCCTAGCTCCAAAACAAGCCAACGAATTATGATGAAATTTTAGTTTTAAGTTAAGTTGGACATGCAAATATGAAAAATCATCAAAATCCATTTGAGACGGGGAAAGATATAGTGGGGTGGAATTTCAATATTGTTCAAGAAAATTTATTGTTTGGACTCTTTTGAAGTTCATCTTTACTTTAATATGTCGCATTTTTTTTCTTGGGGTACATTATGCCCCTCACAGAATATTCTTCAATTACCATTGTTATGAGCTAGGGGCAGGCCACGGGGGCGTCTTCGGTGTGGGTGAAGGGGACGGCGGCACGCACGCGGTTGCACGGCTTAACTCGTCGGACGGGGCTGGTTCTTGTCTCCCATCACTCTCACACCACCTGCTCAAACACAAAAAAAATCGTGCCATATGTATATAAAAAAAGAACCTAATAGAGAAGAGAAAAGCTAACCTAATTAGACCACGGACGGACTTAAGCAAAGATAGAAAAGAAGACAGGAGAAGAAGAAGAAGAAGCTCAAGGGCTTATGCCTATATTCCGGAGAAAGAAGGGTATGCTAGATCTAACCTAACTATGCTAATCTAAACCTAATCTATCCTAAAAACTTGCGATAAACCCTAACCTATACCTAAACTAACTTATAACTATCCTATTCTATCCTCCACATACTATTTGATTGCAAAATTCCAACTAACAGTATTCCGTTTATACCATTCTAATACGGAACACTAAAAACGCCATAAATTTGATTACTTTCACCGCAAAATACCCAAATATACGTAAAAAGATTTGAAATATAATAATATAAAAAAAAAACAATAGGACAACCACTTACTGTGTCCAGTTATCTCAAAACGCATACAATTTAAAAAATGGCTTGGTTGGGCAAATAGTTATGAGGGGTAGGGCAGAAACAAAAGCTTATCTAACTAAGAATTAAAATTAAAATGATGGGCGCTTGTCTCCCACTTAAATGTAATTGGAGAACCAATTATCGCATATATCAAAATCAATACAAGACCGCTAATTACTGATACAGCCCAACAACGTGCCTTCATGCGAACATTGTATCTAGTGTTACTCACTTCTACACTGTGTTTACTAAGAAAAATGTATATATTTATTTTTAATAAGAAAAGAATTTTTTTTTCACAGCGCTTTACATAGAAAAGGGCTTAAGACCAAAATAATAAAGCCATAGGCATTGCAGCAGATAAATGAGAAGATCTAAACGCATTAAAATCGGGGAACATATCACCCTCACTGAAAATAAACAACCGATTTATCAATTCAGTTTTATACTCATCGAAGATTTATACGAGTACAACAAACACAGCACGCTATAAGTGTTCTCACCCCATTCACCGCGCAAGCTATTTCTTCGCAGAAAAAAAAAGAAAAAAAGTTCACGATTCCATGAGGAAAAGAGAATTCGTTCTAATTAACACGATTAATACCGCTGGTAACACCCGTAGTAATGGTATGTAAATATAAACCAACAAAATTGGAACACAAGAAGCAACCATGAATACAACCTCAAAAACTTCAAAACGAAAATTACAAAAAAAAAAAATAATAAACCAGAAAACCAACTCAACGACAATACAAAGACAGGCAAACAGAACTTTCTCCATAATACTCGCACCTAATCACTTTCCTCAAATCTAGGCAGGGAATAGAGTGAACAAAACCAGAATGGATTGTGCCACAAGATAACGCAGTGATTTTCAAATACAGTACGGAGCAAAAGTACAAGTATTGAAATTTTCACATGTGATTGTAAACTCACAGGCTAATTACAGTATGCTGAAGTTGTTCTTAGTGATATTTTAACGAATCGGCAACATTTCAAAATAAATTAGCAAGCAGTCGTCCGATTTAGAGTAAGAGAGCTTAGTTTAAATGCTAATCCGTCTTATTTGTTCTTAGTGTATGCGCTACAATAACACACAAGGAGAAACGACGCTCCCATAAAACATTTTATATTACATGCACGCACCAAAATTTAAAATATTCAATATGTAGTCCAAGCAATGCACGAAAACATGGAAGAATAATACACAATGGATGGAGTTGCCAAAAAAAAGTACATAAAATGTCGGATGATGTTACGATTAAGGGAAATGTGATTTTTGGTTCCTCCTTATCTGGAGAATACATAATGGAAAACTATTTAATCATTTTCGACCGACAGTCTATTCCTTTCGCCCTTCTCACACTCCTAATTCAAAAACCACTAAACCGATTCCAATGAAATTTGGTTTCTAGTACGTAAATGCGCTCACCCAAAGGCCAATCAAATCAGATTGAACTAGGGGTTAAGTACTAAACGTCATCAAATATACTGATTGTAAATTAAATGCTTCTCACAAAAAAAAAGCTCAAGAATCAACTGATGACGATGTGGTGATAAGATACGAATATGAGTGGTTGATTTTCAAAAACCCACTTCAGTTTGCAAAATTCTGGAACCATTGCACAATTTACTGTTGTTAGCTTGCTCTTCAATATTAACTCGTATATCCGAAGAGATAAGCGAAAAAAAAATAAAACCGCAAATTCGGAAACGTTCATAAAAAAAATAAATAATAAAACAAAATTGACTCTAAGAACCCATACAAAGCCTGGCTTCTGAAAGTGATAATTGAGAAGCTTTTCCATGACAGCTCTACACTCGGATGTTTCTCAAACGTCAGCAAGGTGGGACCGTGAACATCAGAATTATTCAAGAAGAAGTGAATAACTTTGTCCAAATTGAATAGTTGGATAGTCCTGTAGCAGAAGGAATTTTGGTATACACTGTCGGACAAAATAAAGTGCAAACCTAAACTTAGAAGCATTTTTTAGTTTTTAAAGCGTTGAAAGATATAACTTCCCAAAGACATTCTAGAAGCAGAAGAAGCTAAATTTTCCCTGATAATGTTAACATAAGTTGGACCCGTCGTTTTGGTATCGATTTTGACCAGATTTCCAACTCCTCTAAAGGAGAAACATCCCCAGACCATTACTGACCCTCCTCCATGTTGCTCAATCTTTCAGTCGGTGTGCACCAAACTCGCTTTCTGGTTTTGGGATTTTTTGGCTCAAATTTTGACTCATTGGAACAAATTATACTTTGCCAGAATATTTGCGGCTTTAATAAATACTTTTTTGCGAAGGCTGGGCGTTTTCGGATGTTGACTGTACGAACCATAGGCTTTTTCTTTGGGAAAAAGTTTTTTAATCCGCTTTCTTGGAGTCGGCTTTGCACTGTTCTTGGTGTTATACTTAATTGTAAATCTTATTTAATACTCCTTGCCGAAGAAAAGGGGTTTTCCTGGCCTCAATTTTGATTCTGGCCCTTGTTTTTGAAAATTAAGGCAGATTTTCCTTACCCCAGAAATTGACAATCCATATTTTTGTTCCAGTTTTTGAAATGTCAATCCACTAGTATTGTAGCATTGTCATACCAAAGCCTTGACAGAATAAAACAAAACTTACCATCGACAATAAAATTTCCAATTTTGATTTAAAGCTTCTATCTCTTATTTTTTTTTTTATCAATAGTAAATAACTGTTCTGAAAAATTATAAAATTATTTGCATTATTCTAGCGCGTAGCACACAAAATAGAAAATGCACTTTATTTTGTCGCTAAAGTACAACTGCTGCAGAATTATCTCAACTGATAGTAAATAGACAAAAGTAATTAACGGTTAATTTTTACAAAACGGTGAAGACATGTGTAGGTGACGCCAGCACAAACAAATTGAGCCATAATTGCTTTTTTGCCTTTAACTAACAGGACTTTAAAAATGAATTAACTGCTTTTGCATTTTATTTTGTCCAACAGTGTAAATATGTTTACACCGATGCCAGATGAAGATACATGTACGGATATGTAATGGATACTGGTGGCTTGCCTAGTAGAACGCTCAAATATCGCATTTCTAATCATTCCATTGAGGTCTTCGGAACATATGCCATATTAACATAGATCTGCTACCAGTCTTCGATGAGTCAACGTTTGGAGATTGGATGTTATTGCGAATCCATCAATTAAGCGAACTGTTCTCTCTATATGCTGTCAAGTAGGTGAAGAGAATGCTTAGAGGCCGAGCTCCATACATATGAACAATACTCAAGCCGCGGTCTAACTTCTGATTTATTCAGAAGAATGAGCTGTTCGCTGTAAAGTTTTTTTTTATAATCTTCTCTCAGGAGAAGAGTCTGTCCGTCTGTCTGTATATCTCGGACTACAGATTGGAGAATTTTACTTCAAACTAACCCGAGGCGAAATCGGTATTTTCAGTCTAACCTCAGATACTTTACGAAGTCTAATTTTGAGGAACAGTTTTAACGATTGCAATAAAAATTCATACCTGAAGTAATATCGATGTTTGAATATGGTATTCAAATTTTGGACATACCGTCGTCTCAATATTAGTTTGTCGTATACGCAATTTGGTCGGAATGGAGAAAAACGAATTTTAATATTTGCGCATCAATTGAACAAAAACTGCTCGATATGATTTCTTTATTTTTGAACCATAATTAATCTTAGACTAGGATTCCGGTTGAATTAGTTTAAAGTTACGAGTATTATTAATCAGAATGGGTTTGTCATATACGGCGACTTACACGTACTACACAAAAATAGCACGTACGACAGTCCATTATTGAATGACGATTGAATAATATGTTCACACAGAGTGCATTTTGAAAAATTTCACCTCGTTTTATTCGGAAACGGTTAGAGATAGGAGAAAAGCACTTTTTTTTTTATTATTTTCGCGCGCCAAAGGGCATATGAACACCCTTATATTATTTCAGGGCACGGGCGTTACATACATGGAAAAGTAATTATCATTTACATGGAGGCTTTTATTAGTAAACTTGAAGATATCTAAGGAAGGTCTGAGTTTTTAAAAAATTTCCCTCATTTATTTCGGAAACAGTTGAGTTGGAGATGGGAGAAGAACACCTATGAGCAAATTTCTAAGAAGATTAAGGACAAATCGGATAGTTACCTTGAATATCCTCGGTTTTAAGAATATAAACCAAACCTAAATTTGTGTATGGAAAGGTGTACTTTTAAACAGTGTGTAGAACTAGAAAAAACATTAATCTTTTGTATGTATGCAATTTTTCTTTTTCCCAATCAAAATTTTACAACTCTTCGGCTGTTATTTTCTGACAAATTTATTTAATCGTCTCTTCAATGTTTTCTCTGGCGACATACATATGATCGCTTCTTATCGATATTGCCTAAATTTGAAATCTGAACAATTTGCAAAAGAAAAACATCACATATGGAGCAAATACGTACGACCAAGTCATTTCCTTTATTTTTTTTTTTTTACCATCGTCTTATTCTGGCTCTGTTGCATCAAACATGTACCATTTTCAAAAATTGTTTGTTTAATGCTTTAACGAAAGTAGTCGAGCTTCAGTTTCTTTTAAGTTGGAGGGTTTATGTCGAATTTATTTGATACCGATAAAGTATTTTTCTTTTTTTTTTATAATTTGCACGTGTTAAAGGGGATATGAATACCCTCATACTAATTTTAGCACACGGGCGTTTTTGTGGAAAGGGGAAGAGACAGAGAGGAAGACAGATTGGTGTAGTTGGTTTGAAACTCAGGTGGTATTAAGTTTCAATGAACTCCAAGGGTGGCTGTCCAGATAACTGACGAGTATTTTTTTTTTTTTTTTGTTTCGCTGTTATTGTCGTTGCTTATGATTCACAGTATTTTTTCCGTCCTCTCTAGTTTACAAAGAAACTGTATGCCGAATGCTTTCATGTTAGAGGTTTTTCAGTGGGTACTGCACAATTTTTGTTCAATTAGGATCATTCAAATTCTTACATGCTTGGTTAAGATAGAGACAATGGTAACAAATAGGAAAAATTGTTATTAAGAGTTATTTGTTTGTCTCGAACACTTATTTAAACAAGTTAATAGAATTTTTCAATTTAGAATAAAGAAAAACATACATATGTTTGAACTTTTAACCAGTTCAAACGTAAAAAATGAATTTTTACACACTTGTATTGTATATACTACTATATACTAGAACTATTTTGAGCAGCGACCCCCTGACGACCCTCCTGTACAAAATTATAAGAAAGTTTACCTTTACCAATTGGTATTCTGGTCTTCACATCCTTAACTTAGTTGCTGGTTTGCAATATTGTAACGATGAACTGTTAAGTAAGGGGTTGGTGTGGCTCAGTATTTGGGTATCCACTGAGCTTGAGCGTCTCAGGGTACGTTGATCGAATCCGACATACATGATAATTTTCCCCAAAGTGCTTTCCTGATCATTGGGACAGTCTCACAAATCGGAAGATGAATGCAATGATTTGAGTTTTTTGACGAATGTTACGAGAAATATGTAACTGGTTATTTTACTGACGCACTGATTGCGAAAGAAGCGATAAGATAGGAAAATGCAGTGAATGTTCGAGTGAGTCTATTAAACTAAGCTATATTTCCTTCAACTTTTTGTTTAAACGAACGGTTTTGAATCCTATCCAGGTGCAGTGTTGTCTTGGGAGCAAGAGGCCAGAATAGAAGTTCCAAAATGTTTAAGAAAACCTACATAACGAATTTCCACTTTATATTCGAATAATGACACCAGTGGAGAAATTAAACGAAGTATCACTCTCACCAACCGCTGTTTCTTTGGGCTAAGAAAGACATTGAGTAGCAAAGCCCTCTCATGGACAACTAAGGTGACTTTATACAAGATGTTTCGCATTAAAAGGTCAATCCGCTGGTGTATGATTCCTTAGGTCAAGACAAGAAAAAAAAATTGGAAATTTAAAGTGAAGAAATCGGATTGGTATGTGTCATCAGTTTTAAAGCTATAACTACTAACCGACGACAAGATGAAGAATTGATAATTTGACAATAAAAATAATAATAAAAGCTGTGCAGAATTTCATCTAGTAAAATTGCGTGAAAACATGTTTGCAAGCAGATCGTCTTTTTCTTTGGGTGTTGCGGCAAATGATCCACTGCACTGAGGCATTCTGGCATTCTAGAAGCTTGTTGGTGACCCTAATTTTAGTTATTCTTCTTTGGAATCGACCGTTAAATTACAAGTGTTTCGAAGGTTTATATACTTAGATCTTGTTTGTGCTCTTGGGTTGGAGGGTCATTGTTTAAGATGTTGGTGGTCGCAGTTCAGCCAATAACAAGATGTAGTGGTTTCTCACCGGGAGAGAGAGATGGGTTCTATGTCAAGTAACCCACTAAAGATTTGAGCGCTGTCAATAGCTCATTAAGGGTTCATCCGCCACCATCTCTTTTTCAAAACCCCGACTCAATATTGAAAATCCTTATAGATCTGAGCTCCGTATACCACCTACCAATACGATTTTTTTAATTTTTAGTCACCTATAACGGAACAGAGAATGATTTTCAAAGTCTTCGAATCCATCCCAAAGGGACGCGACGATGCGGTAGAGTAGTAAGTCTTCGCCTAAGATCGCGCACATAAGGCGCACCTCAACCAACTCCATGTGCATAATTGGAGGCGGATTGAACAAGATCGAGCTGGCTGGAAACACTTGTTGGCTGAGGCCCAAGTGAATGGAACACTTGTTGGCTGAGGCCCAAGTGAATGGAAAGTTTTTAAATTTTAGAGATGCAAATGCCATTCATAGCTAAATGACTGAAAGTTGGGATTTCTCTGGCGGAATTTAAGTTTCGAAGCATTAAATTTCAGTCTATAATTTGCACCCCATTTTATTATGCTGTAAAAGCAGTAAAAGGCAGTGTTAAAGAGTGGGCAGATAAGGAAAGAGAATGTGGTCCCGATGCGCGTTAATTTTAAATCTTTGCAAATTGTAAGTTTCTGAAAATACCCGTCGAACCAATTTTGATATGTCATTATGCATTGCATTGACATTTTTTTAAATATTATTTTGTCACGGTACAATGCACTCACGGCATGTGACATATGTATATAGGTCGGAAATAATTCATGAAAGCATTATATTCAATTTGAATTTAGTTTGTTTGGATTTATATGACAAGCCAAGGGACAGCAATAGACCGATAGTGTACTTATCAGGATGAGAGATAAAAAAAAAAAACAAATCTAAAATTCCCAAAAATACGTTTCTGCATATGCCCGGAGGCATAGCTGACTCTAAACAAGTCACTTTCCATATTTGTACATACCTAGGCCTGCCATAAATTCTGTTATAAAACTTTCAGTGAAAACTGTATTAAGATAACATTAGGAATAGTAACCAGTGGTCGCACCGTTTTTATTGGCTCAAGACAATATTTTTCTTTTGACTGCGTTAGGATAACCAACGTTTTGGATGCTATTCGATCGATCAAATCAAATGCTATTGACCCAGATGGTATCTCTTTTAAATTTCTTAAGCTTATTTTGCCTATGGTAATAAGATATATGTATGGCCGTTTTCGTAAACGTCATCTGCATCAAATTGCTTTTGCATAATGTTCTTAAACGCAAGCTGCAAAAGTCGTTTGTTCGAAAACAATATTATAAATCACACTGCATTTGCAGCATGTTCGATAATGCATTGTTTGCAGGGCAGATGTTCATAAACGTCATCTGCGCTGCAAAAAAGCAGCCAGGCATCTGCGCTGCGCAATAAGAAAAATGACTGAATCGGACTACTCGGAGGAATTTCAATCTCGTAAAACAGTAAGAACGTTTCGTCCACGTAAATTATAATTATTGTTATGACTTGTACTCTCACTAAGATTTTCCAACACAATTTTCTTAACAAATTTTGTTAAAGGCTCCATTTTGCTTTGTTTGAAAACGTCAAATGCGAATGGAAAAAAAATCATGCAGGCGACACAGATCAATGATAGCAACAAACTTTTGCAGTTTGACGTTTGCTACCCTTAAGTGCTGCAATGACGATCAAAATGACTTTCAAATGACGTTTTCGAAAATGGCCTATGCTACATATATTCAATTCTTGTAGTTACAGTTGATAGTTTCCTAAACAGTGGGAAAAAGCCAATGTAGTTCCAATTCCCAAAAAAAGCGACCCCGTCATGCCCCTCGGATTACAGGCCTATTAGTCGTGTGATTTCTAAGTTTCGAAAAAAATAATCTCCAAACAGATACAAACAGAGGGCCTGCATTAAAGTAAAAGGCAGTCACTTTGAATAAACAACTTTTTTTTAAATGCTTATTATTTAAACAAATTTTATAGATACTAATCCAAAATGTTTTGTTGTTTAATTTTTATAACGTTTTGCACTTGTAACAGAACTAATCATCTAATCAACAAATGCAACACCATACAAAACTATCTTGAAAGTTTAACAGCGGAAAAAGATTCCAATTATTCACTTTGGAAAGCTGTAAAAGGTACCAAAAGGCCCAAGGTCCCCGAGCCGCCTATTAAATTAAATCACAATGAATGGCCAAGGGAGAATAAAGAAAAAGTGGACGTTTTTGCGGCCCACCTGGAAGATACCTTTAAACCGTACTGCGATGGTCAAGTGTCTTACGACAATATCAATAGGCCGGATTTACCATCTGACGATTTAGCACTTACAAGTGCAACGCTAAGGGAACTCAAACATGAGATCGGGAATCTAAAACCTAAGAAAGCTCCTGGTTATGACTTGATCACCGGAGAAATTCTCAAAGCTTTACCTAGAAAAGCATTAATTAAGCTTCTTCATATTGTAAATGCTGCGCTCAGATTAAAACACGTGCCTAACCAATGGAAAGTTGCGGAAGTTATAATGGTTTCAAAACCAGGAAAGCCGCCAAATGCGGTAAAATCTTATAGACCAATTTCGCTTTTATACTTCCAGTTATATCCAAAATTTTCGAGAGGATATTACTAAGGCGTCTCCAACCGGTTATAGAAGAAAATAATCTTATCCCTGACCACCAGTTTGGGTTCAGAAGTAAGCATTCTACGATTGACCAGGTGCATAGAATTACTGACGTAATCGAGAAAGCACTTGAAGAGAAAAAGATATGCTCAAGCGTATTTCTTGACGTCTCGCAAGCCTTTGATAAGGTGTGGCATGATGGCTTGAATTGCAAATTACGACAAGTTCTACCTGTATGCCTATACGACATTCTAGAATCATATCTTGGGAATAGACTCTTCCGTGTAAAGACATGGAAATGAATACTCGGAGCTCAAAGAAATTTCGGCCGGTGTACCGCAAGGAAGCGTTCTTGGCCACTTCTCTGGCATAGATGGCACTATCCTGGCTAAACAATCGAAGAAATATATGATAGCCATGGCCCCGTACGAGATTTAGACTTCTATCTACTTGTCCGGGGCTATGGCTATCATATTTGATAGCCAGGAGATTCATTTGTGAATGATTTTTTTTTTTCTGATTATAAATTATTCTTGACTTGTAAGCTGCTGTAAATTTCAAAAAATCTAAATTATAAACCAGTGTGAAATTGAAACATGTTTAACAAAATTTATGGAGCGAAAATGTGGTCTTTGTAAATCAAAACATCAAACAAAGTAGCCGATCTGCACTGAGTGTAAGTATAGTGTGTTGAACGCAGTGTAATAGTAAAATGGCTCAAATACTAACTGCAGCCTAATAGTGAGTCAAATGACAGAAGCACTTACTGCAAGCTAGTTAGACATCTTGATTTATAAAGCCGCCATTTCGCGCTCAATTCATTTTGTAGAAGAAGGTACAAAAGGATGAACTTGCTTCTCAGGAAGATGATGACGGAATCGTCGTTTTGAAGTATGCTCTCTACAAAACACGCTCCAGTTTTATTGCCAATTTCAAATAGAAGAACATCACAAATAAGTACTCAGCCCTCCACCAGCTCAAATCCACCTGCAGCTCCTAGGCCAAGACGACAGGCTCAGAGGTCATTATTCAAGCCTGAAGCAATTCTAGCTTACAATAAAGAAAAACTGGAATTGATCTGTCTGACCAACTCTGCGGAAAGGTATCAAATGGTACAAGAAATTAGGAGTTAAACTTTTGCTTGGAGTTTCAGTTGTCAATGCTTGAGTCGTATACGACATGCAACAAAAAGCAAAATTTGTATACGCAAATATAGAGAAATGTTGGTAAGTGAGATTCTCAACAATGCAACAGGTTCGACCCGAGCAGAACATAGCCGTGCCAAAGTTCATCACTTGAAGGATAGATTAAATGATTCCGGAAATAAAATTCGCAGATATTGCAGTGTTTGCTACAATAGAATCTCCAAAGAAAAGGGTCGGGTTTTTGCTCGGGAAAGGATCAAGGCAAACTAGTACTTTTTGTGAATATTGCCCAAATCAACCCCGAATGTGCAGGGAATGTTTCAATGTTATTGACTAACACTTTTTCCTCCAAAATTAAAACATATTTTTGTAAATTGAATTTTTATTATTGAATATTCGTACTTTTTTATTGTTTCCTAAAGTAAGAAGCTATAAAATGTAAACAAACATCTGAATCCAAGTTTACTTAGCACTACCCTGAGTGACAGACTTTTTGTTTTATATTGAATTTTGTTCCTAGTGGCTATCAATTTTGAATGTCACGGCATAGTATCAACGCACATGTGGCTATTACAATTGATAGCCACGGCCAAAACGGAAACATCACTGGCTATCAAACATGATAGCCATGGCAGTCAATGTGTTAAGACAACAACAAATTGTCAATTGAAGATTTCTTGGGAAATTAAGTAAAATAAATCATCACTTTGAAAAAAAGAGCAACTGTGTGTGCGACCCAGCTGTGCACTTTATTATTGTAAGATTTAGTGATAATTTAAGTGACAAAGAAATCTAGGCGAACAAATATAAAAGCGTTACAAATAATTTTGGACATGAATATCTACATGAAAGTTGATATCTAAAGACACCACAAACTACCCTACCTAGATAGCAGTCACGATACACAGCTGCAATAAAAACTAATCTGCTTTGTTAGGGTAGGTAGAGACCCGCACAAGGTCAGGTACTCCGCGCAGCACATGTGCTCTACACATATTTGAATGTGTTTTGTTTGTGTACGACCTTCTTGCAACCTCGGCAAGGGTCTGTCATCTGCCACTTTCCACCACGCACCACGCACCACGCACCACGCACATTGTTGCCTCCAGTTGTACAGCACACATGTCGGATTTTAAGAACAAAACTGATGCGAATTTGTTTTAGAATGGATCTACTGTACAGTGAAAGCATGAAATATGAATAAGATGACGTAATTTCTTTAGACAAAAACAGATTCAAAACTTTAATTTATTCAGATTGCTATCAAACTTTCGTGACCCACTGTACGAGAGGAAGGAGAAAAACAAACAACAAAAACAGAACGCCAACTGAATCCCCCCTAGACTATTGCCCAACAATTCGAAACATGCGCTGTTTTTCTCGCCTTTTCGCTTGTTTGGAATAATTTTCTTGAAAATAAATTCATTAATCTGCGATCAGCAAATTTTAATCTCCTCGGTGGTATTGTCCACGTCCGCTTGTCTAATAGAGCTGAATGGGGAGCTGCTTACCCCGGAAAGACCTCGGCCAGGGACAGAATATTAGCCCCCGCATATTGTTCACATCGACGAAAAAAAACCTCTACCTCTGGGAAACCCCCACATAGGCACAGCTAGCTCATTAAAACCCGAGACTTCTCTATCGCACAGCCAAGTCTGACGCAAGTCATTTTGTACTTATTACGCAGAAAAAAAAAACCAAAGAAAAACCTTCGTGTACACACACAAATAGAATGGGGAATAAAAACAATTTCAATTGTTTTTACGAGAAAAGAATAAAAACCTTTTTTTTTCCAAGTTTTCACAGAATCACACTGGTTTTTGCCTCTGTATAACCCTAATTATTTCGTTGGAGAACTGTCACGTCACATAAAACGGAGAAAAGATTTCACCAATTTTCACAATAAATGTTTAGATATTTTAACAAAATTTACCACAACAGAGCACAACAACTATTAAATTCACAATTAAGAAAGGAATTAAGTAATTTAAGGTAGAATTTATGAATAAAACTTACATCTTTACGGCGCCTTGATCTTTTCTTGTCCGACATTTTGCACGAAACGATTCAATCAAACTAGTGCTGGAGAAAATTTGAGAGAGCTGTTTGCTGTATTGTGCACTGTGTTCCAAAATCCAAATAAATCATGCCAGCCGGATGGAATGGAACTTCATGTACATCGGAAAATGCGTGAATGTTCTGTGTGGAAATTTATTGGAAAAAACTTTCTTTCTTTTCATCTGAAAAAAAATTCATTCAGCAGTTCATTTTTGTATTATCAAATTCACTTCGCTTGTGCTTGTCATTGTTGCCACTCTAATAGAATATTTTTGTTTTGTTAGAGTTTATTGAAATGGTGTGAAACGATTTCGTACGCATAACAGCTTCTAATTGAATAAAAATTTAGCAAAAGTAAAACAAATTTCGGCAAAGAGCTATCACGTCTTTACTTATGAATTACGATTTAAACCTATAATTAGCTCAAAACATATGACTCTGTTTTCACCATGCATTTTCTAGTGTTGAATAATTATCGCCTCTTTTCGTGTGGCTATCAACAAAACATAGTATTGAAACTATCCTTCCCTCTGGTTTTACTTTTAACGTTCCTATTTATTTTCTTTAAAGCAACGTTAATATTATATTCTTTGTCTTATTACTAATGCCACAACACAATGGTGAAGCTGTCTGTGAAGCTGAAGTTAACTTAACTTCTAATTCAGGTTCATCTTCCACAAAACGCACGTGTTCTAAATATTAGTATAAAGGTATTCATATCCCCTTTAACACGTGTAAATTATAAAAAAAAAAAAAAAATCTTGCGCTTCAGCTTTACCGCTGTGTTCCAGCAGTTACTGTTGAAATAGAAATACAATGATGAAGCTAAAGCGTATGCCGAAGCCTAACAGTGCCTTATAAATGAAATGATTCGAGAAAATGTCAAATGGCATTTCTTCTTTCACTTCGCTTGTGCTTGTCATTGTTCCCACTCTAATAGAATATTTTCGTTTTGTTAGAGTTTATTGAAATGGTGTGAAATGATACCGAGTCATTCCTACACATAAAAGCTTCTAATTGAATACAAATTTAAGCAAAAGTAAAACAAATTTCTGCAAAGAGCTATCACGTTGTTACTTATGAATTATAATTTATGGAACCTATGAATTTTAGCTAAAAACCATGCATTTTCACCATGCATTTTCTAGTGTTGAATAATTATCGCCTCTTTTCGTGTGACTATCAACAAAATATAGTATTGAAACTATCCTTCCCTCTGGTTTTACTTTTAACGTTCCTATTTATTTTCTTTAAAGCAACGTTAATATTATATTCCTTGTCTTATTAATAATGCCACAACACAATGGTGAAGCTGTCTGTGAAGCTGAAATTAACTTAACTTCTAATTCAGGTTCATCTTGCGCTTCAGCTTTACCGCTGTGTTCCAGCAGTTACTGGTGAAATAGAAATACAATGATGAAGCTAAAGCGTATGCCGAAGCCTAACAGTGCCTTATAAATGAAATGATTCGAGAAAATGTCAAATGGCATTTCTTCTTTCACTTCGCTTGTGCTTGTCATTGTTCCCACTCTAATAGAATATTTTCGTTTTGTTAGAGTTTATTGAAATGGTGTGAAATGATACCGAGTCATTCCTACACATAAAAGCTTCTAATTGAATACAAATTTAAGCAAAAGTAAAACAAATTTCTGCAAAGAGCTATCACGTTGTTAGTTATGAATTATAATTTATGGAACCTATGAATTTTAGCTAAAAACCATGCATTTTCACCATGCATTTTCTAGTGTTGAATAATTATCGCCTCTTTTCGTGTGACTATCAACAAAATATAGTATTGAAACTATCCTTCCCTCTGGTTTTACTTTTAACGTTCCTATTTATTTTCTTTAAAGCAACGTTAATATTATATTCCTTGTCTTATTACTAATGCCACAACACAATGGTGAAGCTGTCTGTGAAGCTGAAATTAACTTAACTTCTAATTCAGGTTCATCTTGCGCTTCAGCTTTACCGCTGTGTTCCAGCAGTTACTGGTGAAATAGAAATACAATGATGAAGCTAAAGCGTATGCCGAAGCCTGACAGTGCCTTATAAATGAAACAGGCCGTTATGATTCGCGAAAATGTCAAATGGCATATGCCCGAATTTTACAGTACCGAAAAGTTGAAGATTTAACAGCCCATGTATTTTATATGACTTGCTGGTGGACGGATAGTTCGGAAGGCATTAGATATCAATTTGCTACTAGTTGGTGTAATAGGCTCATATACTTGTGTAAAGTATTTTGGGGTACAAAATATGCTGCAGAACTATATGGAAGACAACCATCTTTTTACAGACTGCCAATCGGGCTTCAGAGAAAAACACAGCTGTGAGACTCTAATAAACTTAGTTATTGTAGATTGGAAGACTGATGTTCATCAAAGAAGGTCAATTGTTGCTGTTTTTATTGATCTTAGAAGGGCTTTCGAAACAATCGACAGAATGGTCCTGCTAGCAAAACTGGAGAAATATGGAGTAAAAGGCAAAGAGCTGATGTGGTTTGAGTCTTATTTGCGAGCGCGAAGATAGAGGACAAAAGTTGGAGAAAACATGTCTAATACGATAAATGTAAAGCTAGGCGTTCCTCCAGGCTCAGTTTTAGGAGCATTATTGTTTATAATGTGTGTTAATGATATGCCGAAAGTTGTTAAACATGCACCATTAAAATTATTTGCTGATGATGGTCTAATATATGTTTCGGGTAAAAATGCAAATGAATGTATAGATAAGTTAAATTTAGATTTAAATGAACTGAGTAAGTGGCTTACGACGAATAAATTGAGTTTAAACATAAGTAAAACAAAGGGCATGATTATTAACGGAGAATCTGATAGAAGTATTCTAATTAATAATGAAATAATAGAAATCGTAAATGAAATTAAATACCTAGGAATTGTAATTGACAGCAAGTTAGATTTCAAAGCCCATTTTGAGTATATTTCAAAAAAAATTAGTAAAAAAGTCGGTTTTTTCAAAGCTTAGAAGAAGAATGTCTATGCTGTGTGCAATTAATGTAAACAATACTATTGTAATATGCGAGCTGCTGCTCGAGTAGATAAAACGTTACTCTGTGAGATTATTTCTTTATTTTCTAGTCTATAGAACAATTCAAGTTCGCAAATTCTTTCGTTACAAGGTCTCTTTCTTCTCAAATCACTTTATCTCATTTCAATTACTTAATTCACAAATCTAACTAATTACTTCTTCTTGTCAACTCTTAACTTTCAATTTATCACAAAATTACAACTTCGCTTATTATCACTTTTCCAATCTCTTCGTGCGGTTCGAACACCAACTGCCTTGCCTCGATCGCCATTTGTCCTTATATAGTCGCATTTCTGATAGCCAGAAACTTCTAGCAAATTCTTCGACCACTGGAACGCGAAAATTCTGATGTAATAATTCCAAGATGACAGCTGAAACCAATAATCTCTTGCGGTTATAATTCTCTCTTAATTTCAAAGGACAGTTATGAATGCCTTAGTGTTTGTATTTAAAGTGAAAAATGGTTTGTTGCCAAATTGTTTATGTAGTAAATTAAGATAGGTCGGAGAAATGCACAATTATAATGTAAGGAATAGGTTGGATTTACGTCTTCCATTTGTAAGAACTCGAACAGCTCAGAATATGTTAGTTTATAATGGATAGTGAACTCAAAGTAGAGAATAATTTAATTACAATAGATTTAAGCAAAATATTTGTTAGTTATGTAAGGATGAAGTATATATAATATGCTTTATAAATTATTGATATTAATAGCGAAATACTGCTAAATAAATAAATGAAAATGAAATGAAAAAATGAACAATTTGAACAGGAAAAGAGTTTTTTAAACAAAAATTAAATAACATTTGGAAATCCACAATAAAAAAGTTTATGTTATTTTTTCACAATGCGCATGAATTTGGCATCTTAAAAAACAATTGGGATGCAACCTAAAGAAACTAAATTAGTCGGGGCTCTTTGGCTTCCCCGTCTAAATGTCATTTTGTTCTCACATGGCTTTGCTGGAGAATCACTGAGAAAATTTTTACAGAGTTTGAATTGTATGTTTATCCTTATATATAGGTATGTGGTTTCCTCAAAAAATTGTCAAAATAGGAAAGATTTTGGATTTGGAAGGCGATGTACAAATATCTAAATCGCATTTATTGGCCAAACAACTGAAGATTGTTATGAAATTCGGCTCGCAAGGTGAAACTGACATGGTAGTTGTCTCAACTGAAAATGATCTAAATCAGATAAAGTGGGATAAGGTATGGGCAGGAATTCTAAGAATGTTCAAATCATCATTCTCATACATCTAATTCAGAACCATGATGCAATTTGGCTTTTATCAAGCTAGGTTAGAAAATATTTTAGTGATTTTTAACTCCACATCTTCTTTAGTTTTTCAAAAACGGTTTGCAGCAGGAAACTTTTTATATTTGTTGCGTACCCTTTTCATCACTTTACAAAGTTCCTTAGAACTCTGGCTTTCATTTAATATGTCGCACTTTGAAGTAGGCACCTTTTTTTTATTATAACTTGATTTTGTACAGCTTTCCCGACGTGAGAAGGAATGTTCCGAAAACGATAAACGATTTGGTAGTGAATGTATGTAATATAATTCAAAAAGTTTCCTCCCGATAAGCCGTTGATCCAGTGTCAGTCAAGTTCAGTTCAAAGCAAAATGCAGGAGCAAGTTTTTCTAATTTCTGTCAAAATATTGCACGCAAAATCGGTTGAGTCAAAATTTTAATTCGAATTTCTAGCGAACTGTCAAATTTTACTTTCACAGTGCTGGCTTTTTAAGATTAATGTTCTGGGGTTCAGAAGCTGTGATGAAACACCTTTCGGTGGTTATGCGTCTATTCCAGGTGAAAAAAGAAAGTATTGGGCATGACGTGTTTTTGTGGCAGGCTTAGTTGCACTGCGGGACGAGAAGTACCGGAGAGCAGAGCCGTTCATCGCGAGCATTTCACTTTTCTCACAGTCGACACTCTTTCGTTTTTCTGTCCCATCCCATCCTTAGGACCAATCCACATCCTTACTTCATTTTCTTTTTTAATGGCAACGTCCTGTCATATCTTTCCTGCCTATTACAATATACAAACACAAAAACAAACATAAACGTCAGCCATTTGGCTAGTTTAAGTAATGTAAAACCAATGGATCAATTCTTATCCTGACTAATAGATGGAGCATGCATCTGAAATTTAGGCAGCATTTACTAGCTGGCAAATGTCGTTCGTATTTTTATTTGAAAACTTTAAGAATTAGCTTTAAATTTTCCTCCAAGAAAGTCAAGTGTAAAATAAATTAAATAACGCAGCTATTATACGATACGGAGAATAATTAAATTACTATTTCTAGCCGGACGCATGAACCCTGTGTTCACATGCTTCTCCCCTTCCAATTCTTTGGAACAAAATGAAAAAGTGAACGCAATTAGCTGTCGTCTCTTATCACTGCACTGTATGAAAACGAAACTGTCAGTTGCTACGGCAGTCACAGCGGATATTTAGCGATTAAAACAAAATTCCTTCTAATTCTAATAACAAAAGCTTAGATTTTAAGCTTCAAAAAGGTACCTTATAGTTTTTACTTCAAAATAAATCCAATTACATTAGATGACACTCGCTCTAATATCTCCTATACTTTATTTGCGTTTTATTTTCACAAAGAAAAATGATTGGACTGAGCCTTTTATTGCGAAATAAAAATAATGTGAACAAGATTCCCAAACGTTTCATGCAAATCAAGCGGCTAGAATTATATCAGGTAACGCTGGTCTAAATTCGCTGAGTTCGAGAAGTTTATCTATTTCACCGTAGAAATGCTATCGCATTATCGGAGTAGCAGACACTTCCGATCAGAATACTGTGCGTCGAGCGTACATAGAACTCGTGAAGAGAGTCCATCCGGATAGTGGCCACAAAGATGCTTCTGACGAACGTTTCCAAGAGGTGAACGAAGCCTTTAAAGTTCTGCAAGAAAAATTCGCTAAAAATCGACGAGACATACAGGAGGACGAGGAGGAAGAGGTGCTCGACATAAAACACACGGCACCACAACATCGTCAATACCTCAGTTTTGAAGGCTATGGAATAGGTAATCCGTTTCAGCGTGAAAAACAGTACCAACAGGTAAAGGCAATGAAAGCCCAAGAAAGAGTCCTCAGTCACCGTCTTGAAAAAGCCCAGGCGGACGAAAAATCACTCATCAAAAAAGGTTCATTCTACAAGAACCATGCAATTAAAACAAAATATGGCTTTGATCGTGTCGTAGAGGACTTGATCCAGGAAGCAATAAGCAAGGGTGATTTCAATAATCTTACTGGCACAGGAAAGCCACTATCGTCTGCTCAATCACAAAATCCCTACTTGGACTTCACAACACACAAGCTGAATAAGATGCTGCTCGACAATGGATTCACTCCTGAGTGGATTATGCTGCAAAAAGAAATTCGAGAATCCATAAACGCATTGAAAAATAATTTGACAAATGAGCGAGCGTATTTTGGCAATTATCCTTTTGTCGATGATCAAGAGGCTCTTAAATGGGAGCTTACCATAAGCCAATACCGCTCTGATGTAAAGGAAATTAATAAGAACATCGACAAGTATAACCTCATTGTCCCCATACTCCAAAATCAGTTCTTTCGCATTCGACTAGAGACGATAGCGGAGCCGATTTTAATTGACAACGCCCTTCCGAGAAATCAGAAGCGGACTGAAGAGCAACAAGCAGTAGCAGACACAAGTGCATCAGCACCTAAGTCGGACTTTCTATCTTTCTTTGGTGTTTTGCTTTAGTTTGCAATTATGATATAGTTAGATAATTTGTAAATAAATTTATTTAAAATGTTTGTTAAGTTTTTGGCGGGCATGGAAATAGTTTAAAGGAGAATGGGCAATTGAGCCCAAATGGGGGCCACAAATGAAAGGTCTAAATGCTGTCCCATTAGATGTACCTAACAGCAAATGTATCTTATATTGCGTTTATGTACCTCATTCTCTCGCCCAAATGGCTGGACAGATTTATTATATTGAGGAATTGGAATTTCTTTTATAAGATACTTTAGTAAAGTTGATTGATTACAGAAATCACACTTCAAATGCGGTTGAAATTATTTTTACATAAATTCATATTTGAGATAATACTTTGTTCAGTCACTGAAAAAGTAGTACAGCACAAGTTAGTGAAAACTGTCAGAACAGATTAGAACCGAAAATTACAGCCTTGCCACAAAAAACAGCTGATTTTGACACTTCTCACAAATGTGTTCTACCTCAAGAGTCAAGGTATATGAAAAGAAGGTAATATATTCGGCGCAAAATTTTTAGTCACGTTCTGCGCATCTGTCATTTTTTCGCAATATGGCCGACAGCTGTGACCCATAAAGAGACGGTAAAGGAAATATTTTGCTTCAAATTTTGTTTATTTCGTTAAAAGTATAAATTGTGCAATAAAAGTGTTAAAAATGCGTTGTGCTATTTATGGTTGTTCTGTGAACAATAAAAAAAAAACTTATAATGGGGAGATTTCTTTTCTTTCGTTCCCAAAACAACAAAAAATTTGCAAGCAATGGGTTTTTTTGTGCCGCCGAAAAGACAAAATAAATACCAAAACAGCGCGAATTTGCTGCAAACATTTTGAAGAAAGTGATTTTGTGCCAGTTAATCCTTGTGATCTCGGGGGAACAAGTCA